>OY282559.1:317981033-319181033 GCA_958295665.1 Tipula vernalis
TACAAACTTGTTATTATAAAATAATTGTTTTATAATATCGAGTATCAACACATTTATTTAAATTTATTTAAAACAAACAAAAAAAAACAGATTTATATGACTTTACATAATTTTGTTGGTTAATTTATACTTATTTCTTCAGTTAAACTCAAGCCGACCCTGGAAACTAATTTAAACGTTTGCTTATAAGACACTTATAAGATATTTCACGTAGAACGTCATTTCGGCCATTGGTTTAGGAATTTCCATTATTAAAAAAAGCATCCATTTTGTAATTTTTTAGATACATTTTTTTCAAATGGAATATTTTGATATATTTTGGAAATTTTAGGAACTTAGCAAGTGCTTTTATAAAGTTTCCTCTCATAACAAGTACTATGTAGTATTTTAATTAGTCCATTTTAAGATATTTCTTTTTTTTGATAATTTTTATTTTTTTAAATAATAATAATTCTTTATTTTATTATTCGAATTTTTAAGAGCGCAAACAAATTAGATCAGGTAGCTATTATTTTTAATTGAAAAATTTGAATTCGCAGCTAAATTCTATGCTAATTTCAATGTAAATTTTAATTATATAAAAAGCAATTAGTTTTTCAAGCATTATCTGTTTTAATTTAATTTATCTGTTTTATTTGTCAAATGATAATACCAAGTGTGTTATAAAACTGAATTAAGAATCATTAAAGTTGTATAATCCTATAACATAATTTTCTAAGATTATAATGATGAGATATATAGGAATACAACGTAAGTCTTAAAACGCTCTTATATAAGAATGTATATTCTGATAACAACCTTACCAAAGACTTCTTTACTACTATTCTTATAACTTATATCATTCTTTCTCAAGAAGGTTGAGCCTTATATGACACTTATGTTCACCTTATATGCCGCTTATTTTAACCTTATATGCCCAAATAGTTCGCCAGAAGACTCTTAAAAGTTAAATATAAGATGCATTTTAACTCTTATATCAGGCTCATAAATTTCAAAATTGTTAGTTGGGAGACTATTCTTATTGGAAAAGTTATGAAATTTCTAGAAGTTTGGTTTGTGTATATAAAAAGGCGAGCCAAGTCGAATTGGATGATTAGTATTTGGTAAGCGATAGTGTGAATATTAAAAAGGAATTAAAAAGCGATTTAAAAAGTGTTTTAGTGCGAAATAAAAAGAAAAAGTGATTATCGTTAATAAATTGGGTTGTAATAATTTGTGTGTGAAATAAATAAATTCGTTGGTAATAAATTGAATTGTTTTGTTTATATTCACAATTCGAACCATGATTGACAAGGCAAAAACGTAAAAATATATTTTAGACATAATTTAATTTGAATGTTTCTGCAATAAATATTTTGCAAAGATATTTAGAAAAGTTTTATTTACACGTTTTATAACAATTTTAGTTTTTTATTGATAAACTTAAAGCTAAATACATCATTTTTACTATGGATTCCTATGGTGAACCGTATGATTATAACTCTATATTCTAGAGGGCTCTGATTTTATTTGGAAATTCGAAATAAGATTGAACAAAGCTTTTGAGACACTTTTTTAAATTATTTTCAGTTTTTTTCAGAATTTAAGCTCATCCAAGATTTCAGCCAAACGTCATGGCTTGACTTCCGACTTTATTTTCGTCAAAAGAAATGTGAATTACTTGCAGCTAATAATCTCGCATAACACAAAAATCAAGTTAATTTCTAATCAACTTAAATTTTGTCTATTAGAATACACCATGACTAATCAAACAGAAAAAAAAAAATCCCTAACCGAAATACATAATTTTATTGCAATCTCAGCTGAAATAATTAAATTTTATCCACTCGGAAAATTAATGAATTTCCATCAATTTCACTCTATACACTCGTCCTTTTTGTGTTGTTGCCTCTGCTATTCTCAGCCTCTGTTTTGTAATTATCTTATTGATTGGAAAATTAATGATGGAAAATCTATCTATTTTTTCGGTTTTGGTCTACTCTCTACAGTATATTCATTGTATAGCATTTTGATGACAAGTAAATTTGGTTTTATTTCGATTCAATGAATTTGATTTACATTTCTTGTTTTAACTTGTTGAATTCGAGTTGAATTTTCCGAGACAGGGGAAAATGTTCCCACTCATTTTGAATTTTAATCAAAGTTTGAAAAATAAAAAAAAAATAAAAATAGATACAAGGATAAAGAACATCCGTTTGTATCGTTGTTCGCAAAATAATATTCGTCGGTCGATTTTTCATTATAGTTGATGGAAAATGGACGTAGAATAATAATAGGATGTACACATTAAAAAGGATTTTTGAATTTTTTATGTGATTATTTCATAAATTCCAAATATTTCCAAAGACGTGTACGAAAGACGAGAACGAAGATTTTGTGTGGTGATGGTGAAATAAAGGTCTGCATAAACTATACACTATAATATAAAATTAATAATAGAAAATGCTAGATATAGTGTGGTGGATAATAGTAATAATAGTAATAGTAATAATAAATATGATGGAATGATTTTCATTTGGGAATTTAACTTTTTTTTTTTTTTGTTTTTTGGATGGATATACCATTTTCCGATTCGTCTTAACATATAAACTTTGTGGTTAGGTTCATTTATTTATTTATGAATTCTTATTATTTGTGTAAGTACGAGTAGTAAGAAAATGGGTGTGGTTTTATTGATTTAATTTATAATTTAATTGAACTTAAATAATGTATATAAATGATTTTATTATTTATTTATACACATAGCATCGTAATATAATCTCTTTCTACTCTAAATACTACTACCAACAAGAAAACTGTAATCGAATTAAAGTTTTTTTTTTGTTTTTGATTAAAACTTAGAAGCAACAGAACTGTTCTTATAAAGAGTTGGAAAAACTTTTCATTTTCCTGTCAACTTTTTTTTTATCGAGAGATGTGGAAAAAAGTTTTAATTTAATTTTATAATAAATATTCAAACCCCTTTTGGCTTTATTGTAAAATTGGCATTAGCGCGATTTTTTCTTTTTTAAGATTTACCCGTTTGGAAAAATATTCGAAACTCATCGTAAAGTTTTGATTTATTTTTAAACGTTTCGGCGTGATAAGATGTTGACAAATATTATTTTGATGGAATAATTCATAATCAATCATATTTTAAAGCTAAGGTTCAAGGTTTTGTTTTCTCGCTTAGCTTATCTGAAAAGTGGAACGGGCCTTAGGTATAATACACATATGTTCTAAAATAACTTATTGAATTTATTAGACCCATTCTGTTTCATTAAAAATATGTTTATTTAATTTTTGCATTGACAATATCTTACCTGACAAAAAATAATTTTCGAAACATATGTTCTAACTGCCGAACGTAATTTGTTGGTTTTTTATATTCAACTGAAATGAAATATTTTCTTGAATTATAATCATATGATCACTACAGCTAAATACAAATTGTAAAGCCAAATAAGGTTGGCTACCAAATCTCGGTTAAAACGCAAATAAATAAAAACCAAGATTTTATAAAATCGAGATTTTAAAAACCGAGATTTTGGAGTGCTCCCAGACAAATCATAATCCATTCATTGTGTTTATCTTCTTTATCTACATGTATCTAGCAAAGAAATTCAGCGATCTCAAGTATTTTTAACTAAACAAATTTAATTACACACTGTAATGCCATCAAAATGAGGTAAATACAGAGAAGATAATAAAAAACTAAAGATTGTGAAATCGCTCCTCACAAATCTAAATTAAAACTGCAATAACTTCTTTTTTCAGTCATTTTTTGTCGAAAAATTTAACGTAAATATTACTTAAACCTAGAAACTTAACCTAATTGAAATTTCAAAAGAAGACAAGAAATACAAAATATTGTGAAATTCATTAGCACCACAATTGTCATAGTCGTGTCATTTCAAGTGACACGAATAAGACGGCAATTAAGAAAATATCTCTCAACACTAATAATTGCCTCATATTTTGGCAGATTATTTGTCAAAATAATTTTGTATTTCAATTGTTGACAATAAAAAACACTAATCAGTTATCGTAGTGAATAAATTGTTTTAGTTAAACAAAATTTCTTAGGTTTAAAATGAGTAGTGTGGAGTTATTTTACGACACAGATAGTGAAGATGAGGAAGCAACTCGGGAATTGGCTTTAGAACGCAAAATTTTACGCGATCGATCTGATCCTTTACAAATACCGGATAATTTGTAAGAGCAATGATGGTATATGTAATCGTATAATTGTTTTATTTAATTCATATTTTCTTCTAGATTTGTAAAGTATTTTCGGTTGAACAAAGAAGCATTTAAATATTTACTAAACATCGTCAGTTCCAAATTAAAAAATGCAGTAGGTTCATCTTCCGTAAAGCCTGTGCTTTAATTAGCAGCGGCATTGCGTTTCTTTGCGAAAGGTGGTTATCAAACCGGAATTGGGAACGGACATTTGGTCAGAGTTGCACAATCAACATACTCCATAAATGTTCAACAAATAATAGACATCTTGGAGACGGAGCTATGTCCAGAATTTATAAAGTTTCCAACGAGTGATGATGAGAAACGAAAAATTAAACTGACGTTTTTTGAGAAATATGGTTTTCCAGGGGTAATCGTATGTGTGGACGTGGTAATCGTATGTGTGTTTATTATATATTCTTTTATTTAACATAAAATTTTAATAACATGATAAATGTATTTACAATATAAAATGCATAATTTAACTTTACAGGTATGCGATGACCAACGCATAAGATATGTTGATGGAAATCATCCGGGATCATGCCACGATTCGTTTATTTTCAACTCAAGCGAGCTGGACACCGAGCTTCAACGGAGGTTTGGAAATGGAGAAGAAGATACGTGGCTTTTAGGTAATTTTTACCAATAATAAAGTAAATATATCTCAAAATTTGACCATTTTTTTTACTTAAAGGTGATGCTGGATACGCTCTTAAGCCATATTTAACTGTACCATTTCGGTGTACAAGAGACGAAAGTGATCCAAGAACAAAAATATTTAATGTAAAGCACACAAAAGCCAGAAATTCGGTAGAAAGAACCATAGGGGTCTTAAAAAACCGCTTCCGTTGTGTACTAGGTGAAAGACAGCTACATTACTCTCCAAATAAAGCGTGGTAGATTGTTAATGTTTGCTGCGCTCTGCACAATCTATGCCTTCAATACAACGTGCATTTAGAGGAACTCATAACTGTAGCCGTTGAAGAGCAAGAGCAGTTAGCGCCATCGGAAGGCGCAGACACGAGAATGCAGGGGAGCGTATACGACTTAATATAATGAATTCTATATGTTGATATAATAATTTGATTTTATTTTTTAATAAAAACTAAACAAAAAAATTCCATTTTATATTTTCATAATAAAATAAACAAAAAATTAAAATTCATAAAAATAAACTCAATAAAAATAAATTCAATTCATTACAGGAAAAAAAATTAAGCATAAAATTCAGTCTTTGATTTCACTTGGACAAATGCGGTCCTAATCACATTAATTTTTAATTATCACAAATATTTATTTATTTTTTTTATTCTCTGTTAATTATTTCCATTACGCTCCAAGAAAGCTAATTTTTTTCCATGTACTCGATTTGTCGAATTTTCAATTCTAGTAAATTCTTCCGCATTCTTTTTTGTTCCAAAAGCTCTTCTTGCCATAATTTAAATTTCTTTGCTTAAACTTACTTAAATTTTGGTAGACCTTTCTAAAATATCGAGCAATTTCTTTTGTGTGCCTCTCGGTATTCCTTATCGACTTGGTTTGCTGCTCTAAAAGACGACATTGTTCTTTTTGGCGTCGTTCCTTTGGCTTTTTTGAACCCAAGCTTCTTGTTTCTGAACTACGTAATGTATCACTTCTATTCATTGGTTGATTTAGAGGATCATTATCTGGACTATTGTTTTCTGGGGTGGAATAACTTCTATTTCATAGTCACAAATTTGGTCGCTAAATACCGGTTCTATCGATATCGTTTCAATTCGCTCTACGGCAGTGGAGGTACTCGGGCCCAAACCAAAAGTTTTTTGACTGACCTGCGATACTTCTCTGAGAAGTAGCAAATCTATTTCATTCTCCTCTAATGCTGAAAAAGCAGCTTATTGCAACCTCTATCTGTTGCTGTGAGCTCTTTTTTAATCGTTCCATACCTAAAATAATACAAACAATCTTATTGTTTTTTTTTTTTGAAAAATTGTTAAAACATTTATCTATATATTACATGTTCCCATTCGGAGGTTTTCCGTACCGGAGGACCTAGACTATTTAATTTGTCGCTAAAGCCGTTCCAAATATTTGAAAATTCGTCTTTCGTGCTTCCAAAACTCATGAAACCTTTAGCGATATTCGCATTTTTTTCTATTAAGTTTACAAGCATTTCAAACTGTTTACAGTTTGTAATTTACAAACTAAAAAAATAAAATTATTTACAAATTATTAACAATATTTATACATTAACAAATATTAAAAACATTACACGTAAAAAATAATTATTTATAAAAATAAAAATAATAAACTACCTTTTACGTTCCATTTTAACAACACTACTCACTTTTTCTCACTTGTAAAATGGTTGTGACAAAAAATGACTATAGGCGTAAGAAACGACTATGATAATAGCAAAAATGAAATGAGGTGACTATAGTCGTGTAAAATGACGTGAGACGACTACGACAATTGAGGTGTAGATGTTCTCACGGAACAAATGTTCCAATTTTATTTTTTTGTAGTTTTTCCTGATATTTGGTTGAGGCAACCGATATAGGGTAAATCCGCCCCATCAAAATGAATTAATTAATATAGCGTCGGTTTAATTCAGTTTTAAAAAATTTGATGTCGCGAATTTAATTCATATTGAAAATGAAGTAATTTCTCCACAAATGATTTGCGACGGAATTAATACACGCGGAATACCAAATTTTTTCCCTAAAGCATTTGTTCAATAGGTGCCGTATAATAAAGGGCTTTAATTCGCAATCAAAGTGTTTTAGCAACCCGAAATGTTTTTCGGCTGGGTTTTCATTTTTATAAAGCGAAATAAAGTTCAAGGGTCTTATTTCACTTTCACGGGTAAGTCATAGAAATCTTTAAATATTCTGGAAAATGATGATTTAATTTTAAAATTGGAATGAAAATCACCATTTTACGAAATATTTTCAAATTAATACTTCCTTTTCTAGAAATTTTGGAAAAAGAAGATTTCATTTTAAAACATTCTGAAAAATGGAGGTTTCCTATCTAATTTTAAAATTAAATCATCATTTTCCAGAATATTTCAAGATTTCTATGACTTACCCGTGAAAGTGAAATAAGACCCTTGAATTTTATTTCGCTTTATAAAAGTGAAAACCCAGCCGAAAAACATTTCGGGTTGCTAAAACACTTTGATTGCAAATTAAAGCCCTTTATTACGCAGCACCTATTGAACAAATGCTTTAGGAAAAAAATTTGGTATTTTATTGCTAGAGCACAAAGCAGCTTAATGCTAAGCGGTTTTGAAGAGATTTATATTTTACTATGTGAATTATAAATAAAATCACAAAGCTGTGCTCGACCAAAAGGTTTTTTGTTTCGACTAGCTGGAATACTCGACATTGCTTGGACAAAGAATAGAAAAGACTAAGAATAAAAAATAAAAACGTAACCAAATTTGTAATAACAATGAGCAGTTCGCGACTATACAGGGGACCACTTAACTTAACCCATACTGTAGTGTTGTAAAATTTCCGATATTTTTAAATTTGGTAATGTTACCGGTAATATTACCGGTAACACGGTTAAAATAGGTAAAACACTTTTTATTCATTATTTTAATTCCAATTTGTACCAAAGAACACTAGTAAAATTTTGTCGTCTGAACAAAAGTAGTAAGAATATTAAATAAAACACAAACGCCTTATAATCTTTCAAATTCCTCTTAAAAGTAACCTCCTTCGGATACAATACACTTATGCCAACGTTTTTTCCAGTGTTCGAAACAGTTGTTAAAGTCTATTGAACGTTAAAGTATCAAAACGATCTACTTGGAACTGTTTCTTGAGTTTCAGGAGTAGCCAGAATTCAAGCAGAGCTAAATCAGCCGAAGGACAGTTGCGAAATAATATGGGTCGAATTTTTGGCCAAATAGTCACGTACAACCAATGCAGTGTGAGACGGCACATTATCATAATGCAAAAATCAATAGTTTCCTGCCCAAAATTTTCGTGATGTCAACAAGATCTCTAATTGCCAATCGACGATTTTTGAACACCAAATACTTGACTTCCTTGACGTGATGTTCATCGGTAGACGTTGAAGGCGACGATCTTGCCGTCCTTCAACGTCTACCGATGAACACCACGTCAAGGAAGTCAAGGTTTTGGTTCTCAAAAATCGTCGATTGAAAATTAGAAATCTTGTTGACATCACGAAAATTTTGGGCAGGAAATTCTTGGTTTTTGCATTATGATAGTGCGCCATCTCAGTAAATAATAAATTTTACATAAATATGAGTTTATGATCAATTAAACTCTTTAATCAATGAATTATTCTTACGTTTCTCCAAGTCATCCTCTTCTTCAAGCTAATATGATTATGCAGTTTCATCCATTAATAATAATTTGTATTTAATTCAGCAGGAATAACTTCATCTTCGTTATCCACACTTCCTACGTTCGATCTCGGCAGGTTTAAGTTGTGCAAAATGTACGTTAGTTTTCCTACACGATCAACAGTCAATAATTACGTGTTGAGCTATGTGTATAAAACCATAGGTCTTGTATGTGCTTTCCAGTGCAGCTCTCGATGCAGGTATGCTCAAAATATCTACCGCCAAGCACTTAAAGGTGAAGTAGAACACACTACCGCCGACCAAATTTCATCAGAGAGCTGCTCACTTGCAACCGCAAACGATCGTGAAAAAAGTTCAATTCGAACATTGTAATGCGCCAAAGACTCATACACATGTATTTTGTTGCCCTTTTATTTTTTGTCCTTATATTTTGTGTGAAGTTCTGTGACATTAAAAATAAATTTGGTCGCTTTAAGTTTCTGTGGTTCCGAAACACTCTTTCCTCGAATAGCTGGTTCAAGCAAATTTGAGAATACTTATAAGTTCTTTGTAATTGGTGCATTTATTTTTTTCAAAAGTTTGTTTTACATTAGACAAAACATTTTACTTTAGACAAAACAGCAAACTCTCAAAAGAAGATGGCCATTTAGCAATCGGAGGTAGTACACAGTGAACAATTTCGAATAGGAGATCGTAGATGCCTTCATAACTGACTTCACTACATCTTCGATAGCCAGCGCCATCAGGGAATACTTGATGTAGCATAAATGAAGATCGAATGAAGCATGAAAAACGTGCAAGTTTTTTTATTTCCGAAACCATCCGTACTACTGACTGAAAATTTCAAACTGTTGATAGACTGAATCTTGACGATATCGACAATGAGCAAGTTAAGTCCATGGCAGACGCACCCATACTCGGTAATATAGTGATAGCTTTCGTTAACCATTTTTCGGGACGCTTTATTGTTCATTCCATTGTTAGTAAGTACAATAAATTTACAAATCTCGACGTCTGTTAACACCGCTTCAACTTTCTCGAAAATCAACTTTAAAAGCCAAATGTCGAGTTTTCCTTAGTGAGTATCTCCTTAGAGATTTATAGAAATAGGCTTTGGGTGTATTGTATCGATGACATTATTTGATATGGAGTCCCTGCGTATGTTCGACTAAGCATCGGTCTGCAACGTCAGATGCGCCGGCAATTTTTGGTAAGACTGACCCTTCGACGCGATGGTACTCAAGGCCCAACAAATGATTATAAAGTTGGTATCTCGAAGGAAGTTTATAGAACGGTCGCAATTTCTTCAACAAATCAATAGAAGCCGACTTTATGGCTTAGCCTAATGGAGCACCAGAAACGAAAATTGCTCGAGTAAAAGATCATCGACCATCTGATGCTACTTTGGTCTCATGTTGTCAACGAAATTCCAGCATACTAGAGCTTTTTATCGACTAAGACGTTGCAGCCACTTTTCTAGTTAAAATACTGATTACTATTTTTCCAGAAAGAGCGATGGATCATATTCAAGGTGCCAGCTCTATTACGTATTTGTCAAATGAATATATCAATGAAACAGGAAAAAGGTGTAGATTATTATATTTTACTTTAATTTTGAATGTTAATTAATTAATTCGTGTAATTTCTAATATGCAATCGGTCCTTAAACCATTTTAATTCAAAGCTGGATTAAATTCTCTTACAATCTTCGGAACATATTAAAATCAAATAAATTAAAATTAAATACCAATGGGATAAAAACTCTAAAAACTCTAAAAATTCTGCCTATCAGTCGATTTCGTTGAATGATTGTTCGTAAATACTAATATACTTATACGTGTTAATTTGTAAAACACATTTAAATTGGTATAAAGACCGGTTGCATATTAGAAATTAGAAAAATTTTAAGAGAATTTGTCTGCATTAGTATAATTCGCTAGTACATCCCTCACAGTACATTCTGTATATATAGAATGTAAATTGTGGTATAATGAATCCCGTCCGCGGCGGCCTGATGAAAAGATTGATTTTTTCATAATCATAGGCTCTTCAGTTCGAAACTGGATTAAATTCTCTTACAATATTCAGAACATATTAAAATCTTATAAATTAATATTATATTTTATAGCCAAAATTTGGTGTAGTAGGTTAATAGTACATAAGGAAATATAATGCAGTGGTGTCACAACTCTTTTTGCATTTAGACTAGATGAGTTGTTTGGAAAAAACATTTTTAAATTATGTTATGATATTACCACGGTAACACCATTTTGGGTAATATTACCTAAAATTATCTATTTTACCGGTAATATTACCACCGAGAATATTACCATTTACATAATGGCTAAGTTGTATTTGGTTATTAGTTAAATAAATAAGTTTTCTTGGGTTGGTAGCGTTATCCAAAATACAAAAACCATAAAAAGTTAATTTTTTTTCCAATATAACAAATTTTTAAAATATTATTTTAAATCGTTTATTTCTTAGTAGATGGGACGGATTACGTTCCTTTCGTCTTCGCTGCTGTGCTTCTAACATTCAAGTGTCACCATGCCAAATCGCCCCTTTCTTAGCTGGCTCGACACGCCTATCAGTCCATATTCTCAAGTGCGAAGCCTCAATCACTCCATCATATGGGAGCTGAATCAGCTGCCAGTTTCCAATGTCACGAATGACACACCGATCATTTGGGAGTACTTTATGAACAACATACGGTCCGCGAAATTTTAGAATAAGTTTTTTATTGGTCCCGATGGTATAGTATCAACATTTCTAATAACTCACTAAAACACTTTGCAGGTCTGTTTTTTGACAAATGACATCATAAGTTTGCTTGCTGGAAAACCTCAGTAGTAATTGATGCCTTATTGAGTGATAATTGGGTCTGTTTACTTGTTTGATGAGTTGAGTTATTCATAATAAGTTCAACGCGAGTCAATATTTTAGACCAGTTCGAATGTTGAACCGGTTCGCTTAATTTGCTTAACATTGATTTCAAAACACGATTAACACGTTCAACTTGACCATTGACTTGCGGTGATGCAACAGCTACTTTCGCATGATCAATATTTCGGTTTAATAAAGAGGTATTGAAGTCTAATGATGTAAAACAAGTACCCCGATCGCTTACGATGCGTCTACGACGACTAGCATATTCAAAATATTTCCATATAAGGCTGCACACACTTCTTTTGTACTGGTAGAATTTACTGAACACAATTTTACATATTTAGTGAATGCATCCACCACAATTCGGAATGAATGGACTAAAATAATCAATATGAATAATATCAAACAGTATAGGTTTTTTTCGGAATATTGTGCAAATTTCGCTCATTAATACGAGTCGGAGTGGAATACATAATACACTGAATAAAATTACCAATGAACTTTTTGACTTTTTCCTTAATTTCGGGAAACAAATAATGCGTTTTAAGCTGATCAACTCACTTTGCCAATCCCAAATGACCAATTTTTTCATGAATTAGACGAATGACGTTGTCCTCCGTCTCTTTCTGCACGTATAGCAATAATCTACCACAAACGTCTCTTCTATAAGCCAATCCGTCACTCAATTCAAAAAAATTGGATAAATTATGTTCTAGGCGGTCACGCATACAAACCATATCCGAATCTCGATTCTGCGTTGCTGCAATTGTATGTCGATATCATCGATGCAAAGCGCATCGGTGTGGCCCATTCGTTCATCACTACGATTTTCGATCGTATAATTATAATTGTCATGTTCGAGGTCCCAACGAGCAATACGAGCATTAACATTTCTCTTACTTAACGTCATTGCAAGCGAGTTGTAACCAATAACAATTCGAAATGGGATTCTTTCTAAATACACCCGGAAACGACACAGTGAGTTAATGATAGCCAACGTTTCGAGGTCGAAACTGTGGTATTGAGATTCAGCGACTGTCGTACGCTTTGAAAAATATGCCACTGGATGCACTTTCCCCGTCTTCCATTTTTTGCAAACAACACACTACCGTATCCCAAAGTACTAGGAATTGGGACACTTCGTAGGAATTGAGTAATGACGGATTGCCTCAATATGGCTGTTGCTTGGTTGAATCCCATCGTGATTAACTAGATATCCCAAATACTCAATCTCAGTAAGACAGAATTGGCATTTTGATAATTTCAATTCCATCCGATATTCACTAATTCTTCGCAAAACTTTTCGTAACAAATCAAAATGTTCCGGAATCGTCCTAATTGCTATCTGATTATCATCCATATAAACAATGATGAGTCCGGATTCAATAAACTCTCTTGAAACACCGGAAATAAACCGTTGAAAGTTACTGGGACCATTTTTAAGTCGAAACGGCATGTCACCATATTCAAACTGAACGATGTATAACAAATTGAATCTTCTGCCATTCTGACATGGTGAAAACCACTGCACAAATCAAGTACTGTGGAGTATTTTTTTCCTTCCAAATACTCTAAGCAATCCTCAATAAGCGGAAGTGGGTAATTGTTGCTAATGGTTACTTTATTTAATGCCCGATAGTCGACACACATCCGATCCACTCTTTTTTTTAAGGAGCACAATAGGTGATGCGTATGGCGAGTCACTTGGACGTATAGTGTTTTTTTCAATAGATCATTAATGATTTGGGTAACTTCATTTTTCTCGCGAAATGACTGTCGTGTTCGTGAGCAAGGAATTGGCACATCAGAGGCCAATCTAATTTTCATTTTGTAGTCGTGACAGATAGACGGTATATGTTCAATTTTCCTCAATAATCCTAAGTAAACTTTCATAGTGTAAAGGACTCAATCAATAGCGGAAAAATCCAATGTAATGCAAGATGGCCAACATCTACCTCAGGCTCAACTGTCAACTCCATCAAACGAGCAGAAGTGATCGGAAGTTCAGTCCAAGAACGTGACGAGTAACTTCCAGTGGAATAAGACTCATTGACAACAATAGCATCATAAGCACAGAAATAAGTTCTATTCAAAGTAGCGGTTTTATCCAAATGTTGGTTTAATTCAATATTTGATGATACAATGTCCGGTTTTAATGACAAACAAATGCCAAACGCATAAGCACCGGCAATACATCACCTGAAATCATCAAAAGAGACATCGTTTTCACGATTCGATAAAATTTGATAATAATCGGGACTTTCCCGTGAATAAACAATTTGGTGTTACCTAATCCACGATAGTTTGAGCAGATTTGCTTTGGGCTACATAAATCATCCGGAACAATAGAGCGATGGATGAAGCTAACCAGACTACCCGTATCAAGTAATGAATAAAACTTGTTAGATTCTGTGCTTCCTCTGCCACTGTGTGGGAAAGCGACACTTACCAATTGTGCGGCAGCTAAAATAGCATTCATATCTTGTTGTTCTGGATTATTGTTGCCAGCATCAGATCCAGCAATAGCAGCAACTCTATTTATCTTGGTTGGGCAATCTTAATAATGTGCCTGTTTAATCCACACTTGAAACAAACTCCTAGTACGCGTTTGGCTTTGCTGCAGTCTTTAATCACGTCTTCATATGCAGAGCAATTGTAGCATCGCACCGATCTATGGTCATTTGACGAGACTCTTGTTGTGGAAGTAGATAATGAGGTAGTATTGTACGTTGATGTTGAATAAAATATCCTATAAGGAATCGCAAATCGCAATGTTTTTAACACAAAAAAAAAAGCTCCAATATCTTTTAAATTAAGTTAACTTATAATAAATTTTTTTTTTTTTTTTTTTACAATGTTCATTAAGACAAAATCTTTTGATCGCATTAAATTTTTTAATGTTTTCAATTCACAATATAATATCAATCTATATTATATCTTTTATTCACAATAAACTTATGATAATTTACAATAATTTCACAATGTTCTTCAAAAAATCTTTTAATCGCAGTAATTTATTTATAAAAAATTTGAATTCACAATAAATATTAATATAAGTCCTTTTTATTAACAATAAACTTATAATAATTGGTTTTCTTTTACAATATTATATTAAAAAAGTCTTTTAAATGTTCATGCACTTATAAATTACAATAATGTTATTTTATACCATATAATTTTGTAAAATTATTTATTTTGCCGAAAATTGTCAACTCACATGAATTTTTTGTTGAAGCGCCTTAATCCAATATATATTTTTTTTTTTTGTTCGCCAATGTTGTTTGTCTGATGGTCACCGGAATAAGAGAGAGTTTTTAATCTTTATTGCAAACTCATCACCAAAATTTGTGTTGCCCTAATACAACATTTATTTAATCAGCAATTTTCAGCGCGCAACTTTGGTTTAATTCAAATCAAGTAATTTTTTCCTTTTACTACGTAGCGCGCATTCTGTGTTGTAAAAAGGCGAAGCTAACCAAAATTGTGTATTAACTTGATATAATAAATATAAAAAATCAAACCATAATTAATTTACTATGTAGCGAGTGTGCATTCTATATTGTAATAGGCGCAACTAAGAAAGTTAATATAACAAATATAAATCAAATAAAATAATTAGTTTAAAGTTTTGCGAAACACAAAAATCAAAATATATATAGGATTAAGCGATTTTCGTGCGATTTACAAATATAAGTATTTCAGTAATTAGCTAATTAGGTATATGATTCTATATAAAATTAATTTTAGTTTTAAATTAAATCTAATTTATTTATTTTTGCGTGGTTTTTGATTAAGGTCTTTAACAGATGTTGTTACCAATTTGGTTAGCGTTTGTGCTTTAAGGCTTTCATATCGTGGAAGAAGAGCTTTTAATTGTTCTAGTGTAGTGGCGGTATACAACACAGAAGCAGCAACACTATTATCCCCAGATCACAAAATCAATCAAGTCAGTGTCATCCACTTGCGCCGCACCAGCAATCTCCCGCATCGCAATAACATATCGACGCAATGATTCACCTGTTTCCAATTTTCGGTTGCCTACCAACTGATAAATTTCTTGACGAGTCGTGCACTAAAAAATCGAAATTTCTCATCGCAATTCAATAGTGCCACAACGAATTCGTAGTCATCTATCCATTTTTTAATACAATAAGTGTCATCGCCTGTAGACTTAGCGATGGCATGTTCAATATCCGAAAATTCATACAATTTCGGTTGAATTCCTAACCCCTTCCGCAACTCTCGTTTTAACATCATTATTTTATGCCGCTTCTCTACTCGCGCTAACTCTTTATCCAGTTCAGCGCCCTCATCAACTGCCACAGGTATATTTGTTCACTTGATAATGGCAAATGCCCACTGTTTTACCTAGAATATCACCTTTTCCATCAACGCGATGATTATACCGTCTGAATATTCTGTTGGCACCACAAATTTCGCAGTTGCCACACATTAGCTGTCGATGAAAATTAGTCAAAAGTATTTCCTCTTATTTTTATTAAAGAAAACCAATTGGGATTATGACTATGATAAACCTTATCGTTTAAATTTGGCACGTCTGCCTTCATAGAAGACAAGATTCCAAGGCTATAAAATTTGCTCCCTTGAAAATAGACGTGTTCTTTGGGATGCTGCCTTTAGAAGAAGCGGTCTTCTTAACCTTATAGATTCACCGTAATCACTGAAAACATCTCAATTCATATTTCGAATAGGGGGCTCCATTTTCATTGATCTCCGTTTACCATTTCATAAATTGCGGGGAACATAATTGATTTCAATTTATCTAAAGGCAGGAACTTATGGGTTTCATTTTTTATTTAAATATTCAATAGCTTCATATTCAATTTGAGAAGCATATTAAAGACAGATCCAAAGTTGCGTTCTTTCGTTCGTTCTGAAATTTTCTAAACCAAATGACTTTTTGTATTCTTCTGAATTAATTTTTTTCATCAACTTGGTTCAACTTCAACTTTTCTACTGAACTGGCGAGAAAGAGATAGCATGATAATTAAATGAAAGAGACGAAAAGAAAATCCACACTCAAATCTAATGTCAAACAGCCATATATTGTCACGTATACATAAAGCATATATTCCATGAGAATAATTTACTCACAGTCAAAAAAAACGAAAAGAGAAAAATAATCTGATGCTCCATATAATAGACAAAGACAACGTTTTTTTAATTTTATATTTTACAGTAAAACAGTTTTGCTTTGTCTCTCATATGGGGCATCAGATTATTTTTCTCTTTTCGTTTTTTTTTTGACTGTGAGTAAATTTTTCTCATGGAATACATGCTTAATATAAGTTGTTGAATTTTAAAAATAATTAGGCAAGCAAACCGTTGGTCTTATTAGATTGACCGAAAGTTTCCGGAAAATTCGATATCTTGAGCTCAAAATGTCGAAAGCGATTTGGACGACTATTGATAATCTATAATTCAAATCATTTTTGTCGTGTGATGAAACAGTGGTTCTTCTTCCGGGACACGGTTGCATAATATTCGTTAGCAGGAGGAATATTTTATCACCAACAAAGCAATATGGTGTCATTATTGTGCTGCCCGGCAATACCGTATCATTTGGAATTTGCAACGAATCGCATCTGTTTATTAGAAGCTGTTCAAATTCGTCCTCTCTAAATATCCCACAATAGTTGTTTCTTCCAGATGGTCCAATATCCACTAATATAAATTTGTATTCTACAATCAATACTATACTGTGCGAATATTTATAATTGTAGCAAGTACTATTCAAATTTGTAAATGCTAGAAAACACAAAAATAAATTGACATAGATAATATATAAAACAGTCTTTGTCAGCTTTGCAGTAAATTGCATCCAAGCAATTCGGAAAATTCCCAGCAGAATTAAATTCGGCTGCAATATTTTGTCATGTCGCAGTGGAGAAATTTGGAAAAATATATGGGGTTTTAATTGCTCCCAAATTGCAGCTGTCGTTTCCCCGATGATGCCGGTTGTGGTTGATTTGCCGATCCGATAATCGTACGGGCCGATGAATACCACGCTGTCATCGCATGGCAAATAATTGCAACAGAAATAAAAAAATTCGTGCGCACTTTTCGAAATAAGATGTAAACATTTCTTACTATTTACCGTAAGGTTAATGATAGCCCTTCGCCTGGAGTAACTGGATTAGTAGCAAATCGTTCATACTTTTTTATAGCTTATCCAACCATATGCAAAAGAACATCAAACAAGCTCATTTCCGAATTTTCATATTTTCTCTAAGTATTTCATTGAGATTACAGCGTCGTTTTATAGAGTCGATTGTATTCGCCCTAAAAGAACGAAGCCTGAGGAAATTTAAAAATTTGGTAAGAAGCATTTCTGTTCCGTTGTACAAATATTTCTTGTTGCTTTATATAAGTGTACTAGTAGAGATAAAAGTTATATCTTTAAAATTTGAAAATGCTTCAATTGTACACTCTGCAGGCGCCGGATGAACCAATTAATTTTTGAAATCAAGATTGATAGTTTTAAAGGACACCGTACTTAGCTATGAACATATGCACCGTGATAAAATAGAACGTAATAATAATTGTTAGCAACATGACAAAAATCTATTAATTTCAATAAATTTCCTGCACCAGCTAAAATTGTTGCATTCTGCACAAAACCAATTTTTTTACTGTTTGCTTAGACAATAGAACTCTAATTGTTCGTCATTATATTTTGTAGTACGTTGTAATAGAGAAGTTGGTAAAATATTGCTTTAGCCGCACTTGTTTCATATTTGTAATATTTATTACAACTGTCACAATTTTATATTGGACACATTATTCATAACTTTTTATGACATTTGCAAGTACTTCTTCGATGGTTATGTACGTATTTATAAGAAATATTTAGGGGGTGATCTAATATTTGCTGCCTACCTAGGAATTATGTGAATGACGAAAAATGAATATACGTTTTGGTATTAACCCTAAACTATTTTTTTGATTTTGATTATATACATTTGTTTTATACTACCGAATGTTATATTGAGATGATTATTAGTTCAGTGTCCTAGTTCACCCTTACGAGTATTTCCCATATACAAAAAAAATATAATAAACGATTATCCCTTATCCATATACCAAATAAATGTTATGTTGGTGCTACATCTTTAAATATGGGTGTTTTATTTTGCTTTGTGCAGCAACGTTGTAGCACCACAACCTCAAAAAAAATTATTTTTAAAGTCTCGTTAGTTTGAACAAGTGCCTATTAAATTATTAAAAACCCTTTAGATCGTTAAAACCCCTAAAAATCATAATGAATACCGTTAAATCAATTATAATCAACATAATCGTAAACTAAATTTATTAATTTCTATTTTGAATACAGTTATTGTTATTACACAATTCATATTGTGTGTGGCAGATTATGTAATTCAGTTTGCTGAAACCTCTTTTACAGACTTGATATTTGCAACATTACTTGTGCAACTTACTATGAATAATTACCGTTGAAGATTCATTTCTTAAAAATCTGTGTAATGCCGGCATCAGTTTGAATTATAATTTTATTCCAGTAGTTTTTGGGGTGAATATCCTGGGGGTACTGCAATGCCATTCGGCGCCTTGTTTTTAATTTATACGCATACAAACGGAGCGTTAATGCCACCAGCGAATAAAGAACCCAAGTTCCTTCAAATTGATTTCGTTGGAAATGCCAAATTTGAATTAAGTTATCGTCTTGCGCTTTTCAATGCGTCAAAACGAGAGATAATCGGACAACATCAATGTCTTTTGCATGAACACACTGCGCTGGTTCGTTTGTTTAAAACTGATTTGGAGAAAATGACTTTCGATAATCACAAAATAATCATCAGAGCAGACAAAAGACCAACCGGAGCCCATGTACGTCAGCACAATGCTCCCACTATCGACGAAGTTGCAGTTGTGATTATTGGCGAAAATGCGGAATCGCGTGATATTGCGATCAAGCGGCTTGATCGGGCGTAAGAAACACATCGATAATATGATGTACTTAAATATCCATTGATGTTTTGTCATGGAGAGGAAGGCTACCACTTCCAGATAAAGATACATAAATACATATTCATTTTGTAAGTAAAGAAACGAATAAGAAGGTCAGTTCACTGATATACTTATCGGTTGATGATGCGACAAGGCGTGAACAATTATCTTTTGAGATATTATGAATTGTTTCAACAGTATTGCGTCGATATGTATCTCAAGATTGAAACGGAACGTTTAAATTTCATCCGCTTCAATCAATCAAAACTACGTTCCGAGCAGTACATTCATCTGCGCGATGCCATCGTTTCGGAAGGAGATGAAACCAATGTCGGTCAATTGACCATTCTCCCAGCGACATATGTTGGTAGCCCACGGCATAACGGATGGCCAGATTTGTATATCACGTTCACTAGTGATCCGAAATGGCCTACCATAGTACAAAATTATCGGTAATTTACTGCCAGGACAAACTTCCAGCGATCGCCACGACATCACCGCACGTGTGTTCAAATAAAAACTCAGGACGCTAATGGACTTCATCGTTAAGAAGATGGTTTTCGGACAGCCACGTTGTTGGATGTCCTCAGTAGAGTGGCAGAAGCGTGGATTACCACATGCACACATTCTGTGGTTAATTGAGAAAATCAGACCAGATCAAATCGATTCAATCATCAGCGCCAAAATACCAGATCCAGAAACCAATTCGGAGTTGTTCGCGATAGTCACAACAAACATGATTCACAGTCCGTGCGGAGATCACAATAACGATTCACCGTATATCGCCGATGCGAAATGCACAAAATATCCGCGTCCGTTGCTGGCATACATAATTAGTGGAAACGACGGTTATCCACTGTATCGGCATCGTTTACCCGAAGAAGGTGGCTGAACAGTCACGATGACGGTGAAAGGAAAAGATGTCGTGGTCGATAATCGCTGGATCGTTTCGTATTGCAAGCTTCTATCGAAAACCTTCGCAACACACTGCAATGTTGAATACCGTAACTCCATTAAGTCCGTTATATACGTGAACAAATGTAGCGACCTGGCAGTGTTCGGCATTGCTGCTCCGGATGCAAATGACGAAGTGTCAAGATTCCAATTGGGCCGTTATGTCAGTTGCAATGAGGCGACTTGGCATATTTTCTCATTTGCAATACACGAACGTCATCCCACTGTTCAACATTTGTCGGTGAACTTGGAGAATGGACAACGTGTCTATTTCACGGAAGCTAATGCAGCACAACGAGCAGAACGACCACCAGCTACAACACTCACGAATTTCTATGAAATTTGCTAAAGCGATCCGTTTTGCACGAACATTGCTTTACTGATAAATGCCACGCTATTATACTTGGAACAAGTCGACGAAGAAGTTTCAACGACGAAAGAAAGGTCAACCTGTTGGAGGATACGTCGATGTGTATTCGACTGATGCACTTAGCCGTGTGTACACCGTTCATCCACGACAATAAGAAAGCTTCTTTCTTCATTTGCTTTTGTTCCATGTTCATGGTCCTACTTCGTTCGAATCGCTTCGTACTATAGATGACGTGTCATCCATCGAACGCATTGGAATTGTGAAACAAATGCAAGGACGAGATGGCTGACGACATTTTGCATCGAGTTTGCAATGCAACATCGACGCAACGAAGCTTTGATCATGATCGAAGATATGTGCGTGTTTATGTGCGGCAGCTATTTTTCGAAATTGGGCATGCCAGCACCAATTCGTTTGATGCACGATGCATTTAATCGTGAATTGGAACGAGAGCAAGTGTACGATCGAGATTCAATGAGCCAAATAGTATGAACGAATGCCCCGCTTTTGAATGCACAGCAAAAGAACGTGTACGACGCATTGATGAAGGCAGTTGACGAAGGAAACGGCGGAATATTCTTCCTCGATGCTCACGGTGGAACAGGCAAAACCTTTCTGATCTCAAATAGCGTTAGCTGTTGCATCATCGGGAATTGCAGCCACATTGCTAGACGGCGGCCGAACGGCACATTCTGCATTGAAATTGCCGATGAATATCCACACGAATGACAAACCAGTGTGCTCTATTGCCAAGAACTCGGCGATGGCCAAGATATTGGAAGAATGCAAAATCATTATATGGGACGAGTGTACAATGGCACACAAACGATCATTGGAAGTGAATCAAGACGTTTTGGTGGAGCGATGATTCTGCTGGTCGGCGATTTTCGTCAAACGTTACCTATCATTCCGATATCGACAGCTGCAGATTAACTCATGGATATCTGAAATCGTCGGGTTTGTGGCGCTATGTGAAGAAGTAGCGGTTTATCACGAACATGAGAGTCGCATTGCAGAACGACTCATCAACTGCTGATTTTTCCAAACATCTGTTGGCGCTTGGTAATGGTAAAATTCCTGTTGATGTTTCAATCGGATTGATTTCGTTTTTCTCGAATTTTTGAATGTTCACGACGTCGAAGGAATATCTTATCACGAAAGTATTTCCGGACATCCGCCGAAATTATATGAATCAAGATTGGCTCAGTGAACGACAAGGATGTAGACAGTCTGAATTTCTTAATTCAAAACCAAATCGCTGGAGAAATGCATTGTTACAAATCCGTTGACTGTGTGACCAATCAAGACGAGGCAACCAACTATACGATCGAGTTTTTGAAAGCACTTGATTTGTCGGGATTAGCACCGCATAACTTAATGCTCAAGGTCGGACCTGTGATAATTATGCTGCACAATCTTATATATATAATATATGCATATATATATATCGCGCATTGCGTGCAAGATAACGATAAGTACTACTTATCGCGTTATTGCATGATTGCATTTTCATATAGTTCAGAGAAAGTAGTACATCCCAGTTAAACTCATTTTTTAAAATGGGTCCTCCCGAGGGGTGCTGTATAACTTTCCAATAATACGATAAGTCATTTTTGATTTTTTGTTCCAGTTATAAATACTGTAACTTGACTTATGTTTTCTTGATTGTAACAAATTGAATTCTCAGTATCGTAATTTCACTTATAGTTTTAATAGGCGGAAAATATTTTTGTTAGTGCAACTGTAAATATAAGTTATCGCTGTTTATGTGAAAAATAACTTAGGTAATATATAAATATTTCCAAGTGGCATCGTAAGTGGTGTTATAGTTTTCTTGCTTGTTTTGAATGACAACTATTGTTTTTTCACAAACAATTTTAAATTTTAAATTTGATAAATCTGGAAAAGTTGTTTCTCAACCAAAATTAAAACATTGTTAAAAAATATTAAATTAAGGTTTATATAAAACTAACATGTCGGTCGATATTGCCGAAGTTGATTTGGAGGCCAATGATTCAGGTAAGTAATTTTAAATTTATTAGGGCCATGCAATGTGATACGAAGTAACTTTTATTTACTGATCGAGTCAAACTCAATTACAATTATTTAGTTCCAAATACAGCACAACAATGAAATAAGGCGGAATTGTTTTTTTATTGTTTCACTGTTTTTACCACCGTCCTAGTCCTGTCTGCTAAAGTGCTCTAGAATGTGCCGTATAATAAAGACAACGGAAATAAAGTCAATTGGCTTTATTTCCTTTTGAAAAAGAAATAAAGTCAATTGAGTTTATTTCTATGCACCGCTCCATAATCTTAGCTTTTCACTAATATTTGGCAGAATTTCTATGAGTATTTGGGTGGTATGTTCAATGCTCTCCGTGGTAAAAGTTTTCGCCAACGTTATATCAAGACACATCTATTCACATTAAGCCAAGTTTTAATTGAAAATTACGATAAAAGCTAATCAAATTTATTTTGCACTCCCAGATCCATTTGACTGCAATGGCCCTGATTCTGATTACGAGCTTTTAGATTAAAATCCATCTAGTAACTCTCAACCTGCATCTTTATCCGAAAACACCGTTATAATCAGAAAACGCAAAAAAAATGTAAATGGCTGGCAAAGAGTAGAATCGAAGCGCCAAAAGAATATGGGAAACCAATATAAAAATGCATCCGGACGTATAATTCCTGCAAAAGCAATGAAAAATGGTTGTTCACCAAAATGCCGCCTAAATTGCCATGAACAGGTACCTCACCAAATTAGGCTGGACGTTTTTCACCCATTACTATAAATTATCTAATAAAGAACGTCAATGGGATTTTGTAGCTCGAGGAGTTAATGTAGTGGATAAAAAAATCACCAAAATTTCTTCAGGCGATAGCCGAAAAAAATCATCTCGCCTATCTTAATTATCGTCTGAACGGTAAAGATGAAACTACAAGGGTATGCCTAAAAATGTTTCTCGATACGCTTTCTATTTCAAACCAGTTAGTTGATAACGCACTTGCAAAATCTACAGTTGGTGGATTTGATCAACGGGGTAAGTTGTTATTACTTGTAATGAAACTGGTCTAAATCTATTTAATTTTAATTTTCTAATAGGTAAATATGTTCGTCCAGTGAATGAAGTTAAACTTGCTTCCTAACAACATGTTTTAGAGCATATATCTGCTTTTCCCGTCGTAGAGTCGCATTATACAAGCGCGCATACTGCGAAACGTTTTTTAGACAGCGACCTTTCCGTATCTAAAATGTTTCGTCTGTATGTAAAATGGATTGAAGAGAAGCAAATTAGGTTCCAGCTTGTTACCGAACGACAGTATCGGGACATCTTCAATTATAATTGTAATCCTAAGTTTTTATAAGCCAAAAAAAGATCAGTGTAACGGCTGCACAAGTTACACCAACATGTCCTCTTCAGAGAAAGAAAAATCTAAATTTAATTTCGAAAAACACTTAGAAATGAAGAATGAAGCTCGACGGATCAAAAATATCGATAAAGCAGCAGCTACTATAGTATACACAAAAATATAATATCTGTCTGTTTTGACTTTCAAAAAATTTTACAGTGCTCTTCTGGTGAAACTAACATTTTCTATTACAAAAGAAAACTAAACTTGCATAATTTCACCATATACAATTTGGCAAACCGCCAGGGATATTGTTACTTATGGGATGAAACCGTTGCTGGACAAGGTTCGTCTGAAGTGTCCAGTTGCTTATACAAATTCATTTTGGAAGAAAAAAACAAAAATAATGTGAATAAATTTATATTTTGGTCAGATAATTGTCCCGGACAAAATAAAAATAAGATACTATATTCTTTTTACGCTTGGGTATCCAGGAAATTTAATATCGATATACATCACAAATATCTAGAAAAAGGGCACACCCAAAATGAAGGAGATTGTATGCATTCAGTGATAGAGAAGTGCCGAAAAAACAAAACTATTTACATTCCAGCCCAGTATTACAGCCTTATACGAAATGCAAAAGTTAGTGGATCATCCTATGATGTCCATGAAGTAGTACAGACTGATATTTTAGATTTTAAAAAACAGATCAGATTCCAACTTTTTTGCTAAAAATACAAAAAATGAAGCATTTTTGACAAGTAAAGTTAGAGAAGTATATGTGTCTAAATATGAACCAAATAAATTATATATTGTAAATATGAATTTGATGAGAAGTTTCAAGAAGTTATTTTATATTATGAAGAATCGTCGACAACAAAACGCAGAGGAAGGAAACGAAAAACGATTGACCGCGACAATGTTGATCCATTATAAAATCAAAGTGAACCAATCTGTGAACTAAAATATCAAGACTTAATGTTTTTGTGCAAAAATAAATACATCCCAGGAGTTTACCACCAATTTTTTGAAACTTTATCCCATTCATTGTAATAATATAACTTTATCATTTTTTTCTTTTATTAATAAATTTGTAATGAAAACAACAAGAAATTTGAAAATATGAATTATAATAACTAATTTAAAAAAAATAAAAGTTTGTTTCAATTTCGTTTCTGCGATAAGAAATCAACGAATTAACTTTTAAATCAAGATGAAAATCTGCTGGCCCCATTTGTATCCCAAACCATTATTATCATTCTATTTTTGATTAAAATTTGATTTCAATAATAAATTATTGTGTACTTTTTATACTATCTGCCGTGGGCACAATTAATACACACATTTTTTAAATAAAAAAAAATTTTAATTTAAAAATTCAAAAATGTGTATAAATTATTGTGTTTAAATTTTTGTAGTACATATTAAAAATTCAAGTGCAATACTGCGATATGTAGAGTTACAATGGTAAAAAAAAAAATTATTTTCCTTATAAATACTATTAGTCTACTTACAATATCAAAAACTAAAAATTTTCCAATCAAGAAAACTATAATTAGTACATACAATATTGTTTTAATAACATTGTACACGGTCAGTAACGAGTTTAGCTGTTTAAACTAATTTTTTTAGATTTTTTAAATAATATCCCAAATTGTCAGGAGAAATGAATCATTTGCAGTAAAAAATATGTTTAATTAAACATGTGTCCATAATGTTCTAGTTAGAAAACCTAAAAAGCATCCTCCTGAAAATAGACGATTTTGACTTATCGTTTTCTTGCACGCAATGAGCGATATATGTGATATATATATATATATATATATATATATATATATATATATATATATATATATATATATATATATATATATATATATATATATATGCAGTCGAAATGTCATACAACTGCGTGAAGTTAGAAAAAATTTTAGTTTTTTGTTTACTAGCGACACATAGGTATAATAGCAAAACTTTCTATAGAAATTTCCCATGTGCTGTGCACCCGATAGCTTGCTATCCGGAGCTAATAAAAAAACGCACTTGATATTAGAGCATGTATTAGTTAACCAGAAATAAAAATTTTATTTATGGTGATAGCCTAAGTGATCATCGATTCTTATTCGTTAAATTTATTTTACAAAAAAAGTCTTATCAATCAATTCAGGAAAGACAATTCATTAATTACGATAAAGTGCTGACTACTGTTTTAGATAAATATTCATCATTATCTGCTTCTGATTTTATGTCATTTTTACCAGGGTCTCACTGCAATAATTAAGGGGAATAGAATAATTTACAATACGAAAGTTAAGATGTCGGCTTATAGAAAATCGTGGTTTAATTCGCAACTGTTAAAGCAAGCGAAACTTCGGGACAAATATTACAAATTACATAAAGCTGAAAAGTGTTTCTTGAAAAATTTAAAAGACTAAACAAGACAACATGGAAAATCCCAAGCAAATGTGGAAATTAATAAATGAGATTTCAACCAACGATGCGTCTTCTCATAAGCACAATGAACAGCATTTCCCTGTAGAATTGAAATTCATTTATATCATCATGACCAACCAACAACTCAATGTTAATGAGCTGTTGGTTAGTCATGATGGTGTTAATGAACGCATTTTTTGCTATTGAAGATCCCAACATCATAATAAACAAATTGAAATCAAATTCATCTTCCGGTTATGATTATGTTCAACACAACTATTTAAAAAACTGGCGCCTATGATTGTACCATTATTAGCTAAAACTATAAATGGTTGGATCAATGAAGGAGTATCTCCTGGCTTTCTTAAAGTTGCTCGTGTTACTCCGATATTTAAAACTGTTGATCAAGTTTTGTTAATAATTACCGAACAATTTCCGTTCTTTTATTTTTTCCAGATTGGTGAAGTCTATGTTTCAATTTTTCGACGTTTAAAAGTAATATTAATTCATACAACAACTTGAACAAATGAATACATTTTTATTTATTTCAATCGAAATGGGAATGGGAAGGGAAAGAAGCGAGGCAAGCATCATAATTTTTCGTATAAATAAGTGTCAAAATCAATATTTAGGTAGTTCAAATTTTAAAGTGCAAATAAAGTAAACAAAGTGAATTTGTATTACTTGAATTACATATTGCCCGATTTCACAAAAAGAGAAGTAATCTCTAGTTAAATAATGTTTTCTCCCTTTCTTCTTTTATTAAATTGCGATTTATTTCATAACACAAATTCAACGCATGCTAATTTTATTTCCTTTTTTACATGGACATTTTAACTGGAGAGCTAAATATTTAACTGCCCAATTTCGTCGAGCTAAATATTTAGCTGAAGGCTAAATATTTCTATGTAAAAATAAAATATAATCAACTTGCATATAGAATTTGTATTATGAAACAAAACGTAATTTTATAAAAGATGAAAGGGAGGAAATATTATTTAACTAAGGGTTGCATATTTTTGTATGAAACTGGGCAATTAATAAAGTAAGCCGTTTGTTGGCTCGAAATGTTCTAAAAATTTACGAAAAGTATATGGTAATCTTATCTTTACCATCAAGTTCCGCAGTTATGCCGAAATCGACATCAACTGGTGCAGTAGATTCTGAAATAAGTTCCATTAGAGGTGATAGTGAAGAACGCCAAATAGAAAATGGGAACGTCCTTCAAAAAATCAATGGGATATTGACAAATATTGGAATGTTGCCCACATATGCCAGTAAACTAGTAGCTAGGCAACAGCATCAACAACAAAAATTAATCAATTTAGCTGCAATAGTCCCATTAACATTATAATCTTTGATTTCTGGAATCGTGAATTAATCAATGGACAACGCAATGAAGGCTAATTTATATGACGAATTCATGGAGCAACTGAAAAGCAGCTGCTGACTACACTGCGAAAGTCACTAACCATACAACAAAATTTAACAGGAGTTGAACAAAACACAATACATGGTGCATAAAGCTAAATATATTCAGAAAACGAACGGCACACTTGCTCTTCCTGTGAATGAATTAAAGCAAACAGTGATAGATTATCATAACGATGATGAAGTCAGTCGGATAATAGCTGGAAAAAAATTGCTTAGCTATTGAAAAAGTGTGTGTTGTACAATTAGATGTCGAACAAAAAAAATCGGGTTTCCAGAAAATTGAGAACCGGTTTGGCAGCCATTATGAAAATGAAAAACTTAAAGATAGTACAATTTTTTAAAATATTTTCTTAATCCTTATTCTTTTACCTTTAAAATAAGCCCTATTTTATAGTTTTCGGACATATACTTTTTTTTTATATCTGCATCAATGCACCACCATTTTCAATAAATTCACAAATTTTTGACTAACTGTATATTTTGCAACAACAACAACAACAAATTGAGTTAAAACAAATGTTTACCCAGTACTACACATTCAAAACATAAAAATCACAAAATTAAAACATGACTTCTGGTCCTATATGTTGGAAACATAAAAAAATGGTCAAAATAGTTATTATTACAAGATTTAAGAACTTCGCTTAAAACAAATTTGATTTGTTATATTTAAAGTTGCGTTTACGTGGGAGTTCACAGTATTTGACTATTATCCACAAATTACGTAACAATATATATTGAATATAAAATGTTGATTCCAATATAAAATATAAAATTAACTTGTAACAGTCAACGATCAACTGAAGCTGCAATCGGCCTGACACTATATCGAAATCCTAAGATTTCGTTAACATAATCATAAGATCAGAGGTCTGGTGCGGTTTAGTAGCTGGCTATAGCTCGCGGTGCGCGTGAAGGTTTCCAGACTTAATTCAATGCTTGAATAACCCCACAGTAAAAAGCGAATAATCACAGAACAAAAAGAAGCCAATAATGTCGTACCTTCAAGAGACGATAAGGAAATCATAAATAGGGTGCATTCGGTTGGTATGACACTTTCAACCCAAGACCATCCGCGCCCAGTCTGCTACAAAGGCACCCCCTCATCGGCCAGCCTACCGGAACTGGCGTCACCAATTTATGAAGGAAGGACGGCCGCAGAAACCGAATAACACAAGTGCCTTGATGTTCTCCGACAGCCTGCCATGAGAGAACAACACGATCAGAACAAGATGGGAGAACGACCCGCCACAAAACCCCTACCCCTATATCATTTGATCACACAAAAAAAATCATCTACTCATCATAAGTATGAATAAGTAAATAATGGAACAGAAAATAAACACGGACAGCCTAATAAAACAATTATATGACTCACAAAAGCAATCAAGAGATGTTAGCAAAAAAAAAATAAAAAATTTGTAGAAAATCAAATTTAATCGAAAAACTGTATTTGTCAAATATTTAGTAGCGGTACAAAGAAAATGTAATAAAGACAAAACTGCAACTATCACCCCAGAATCTAACGACCGTTAACCATGCCAAAAAATTAACGGAACAATTTTAATTTGGCGAAAACAACAAAATCAAAAGTTGAAAACAAATGTTTATATAATGAAACCAAAAAATAAAAAATAAAATAATATTGCGGAACGACAACGGAAAAGAAAAAAAAAATTAACGACGGTCAAGGTCAGCCCACAAATCAGTAATTTTAGCATAAATAGTTTAATTAACTATTGATAACAATTTTGAACTTTAACTAGATTATAGAAAAATTTATGTTACAGAAAAACATAAAAAAATTGTAAAATAAAGTCTACCAAATTAGACGTTAACGATTTATAATAATAAAAAAACGGTACCTTTAGGTCGACCGGCTGACCTCATCCGGTCACTCCGGTCTGGAACAGCTCAACACTAGGCTAGGACAGACTTCTACCTTGTTCTCCCCGCCACACAATAAAGGGCTTCAGGGCACTACACTATGTTTTTTAACTATTTGTTCACAAAATAACTTCAACTTTAGTTATAATCCTCTTATATCTTGTTATTGTTTTAATTTATAATTTGGATTAAACAAAAATATATTCACTCTCAACCGGATCTTTATGGAAGTAACGGTCGCCACAAGAATTTCACGCCTACGGTTTAGATAGCGGTGACTCGCCGCGAGAACACCAACGACAACACTTTTAATAAGTATCATTTATGACCGTTTACAACTAGCCGCATCGCCCAGTTTATAACGTTTTCACTTTTAATTGCCACCCAACAGCTACACACAAAAAATAATAATAATAATAACACGGCAATGACTGGCAAATTGATATCACAATAGATAACTATAGAGTATTACCAAAGACAATAAATACGGTATTTATTCTCATTGGTATTACACTAAAAACTTCACTAAAGTCCAAACTTGACGATCGACAGAAAAAAAACGCGGATCTGCTTGAGACCGTATTCCAAACGAGACTAAAGAAAATGTATCCAATTTCTTTTTTTTTTCATTTTTCTGTTTCGTGCAAAACAAAACATTGTCCCCGAATAAAACATTTCGTAAGTCTTCGCGCGGTATGTTACACACACATCAACCAAAACTGATTGATTACAGGGGAAATATCTAAATAAAAATCAAATGTTCTCGAAAACATCCGATATCATGACACACAACCATCCTACAAACATCTGTATGTACTCACAATTTTCGTAACAAAAACAAAATCCCGTACGCTGTACCAATATGAATCAGAATAGAAAGGAATGAATTTAATAACACTGTCATTATTGAATGGACATAAAGATCAAATACAGTGCAGCGTCGGGCACTCAACTCACGCACTAGACAAAATAAAATTTGTTACCACAAATATTCGCAGACAAACGGAGGCGTAACAACAGCACTCATAGATCTTCGAATTGAATTATGGTTCAGATCAGGAGTCGATAATATTGCTAGCGTTGTCTGACCCCAGTCGCGAGTTAAAGGGGTTTCATTATTTTATTTAGGTTTACTATCTAAAATAAATACGACCGATCAAAGTGTTTATATTTTTTGTATCTACATTACTTGAGGCTGCACAAAACTATTTAAAAAATATTTTTTTTAAGATCTGAATAAGGCTATGGCTTTGTATACGCATTTTTGAAACAATCACATAAACCGGTTTATACACTATTGTTTCGTTTTACAGTAGAAATCAAACGCTATTTCTCACAATATTAAAATGTTGTGTAATTAATAGTTAAATATTGCAAGTAAAATTATGTAGGTAGGGATGTAATTTTATTTACTTGCGAAATAAAATAGCGAGTACAATATAAAATTGTTCAGTAGTTAGTTTTATCATTGTAATTCATTTTATTTTTATTTTATGTAAAAAATTTTAATAGTGTATTGATGTTTTTAGAGCTTTCAGGACTTTTATTGTCAAAACACGACGTGTATGGCCAAAGCAACCTTGATTATACAAAGCCATAGTCTAAAAAACGAAGCTTTCATAAGGGAATTAGAAACGAGGAAAAAACCAAAATTTTCATAGTAAAACACACAAAACATATGGGAAATTACTTCTTTTCCTAAGACACATTTTTAAATGAAAACGTTACAAATTTTTAATTATGATTTCTGAAATTCTTTCATAAATGTTTGAACTTCAACATATAGTATATGAATATCGTTTAAGTAAATCGTTTTCATTTTCTTGTAATAATTGATTTATTTAAACCAAAATATAAAAAAAATTCATAACAACAGCATTCTGGTCAAATTAAAATAAAAGCTTACTAAAATTTGTTTGGTCATTAAGTCAATATTCAATATACAGATATCAGCGATGGCAGTAAAAAATTGGTAAACTCGTACCAAAAATTACTATCTTGGGAAATTTCAAGTTCAAAAACTGTAGGAAAAGCAAAACAAATTCACAAAATATAGAAACGGGTGATAATTGACAAATCGAAATGTTTAAAAAGCGCCTTAAGCGGATAAAAGTTAAATATGTGATAGGCTGTAACAAAAATTTGCTATATCAAGTTATATAGAAATAGTGTCTATTTAAATTATATTTTCATTTGTGAAAATTGTAATGATTAGAAAATAGAAGTAATCCAATATGTAAATATTGCAGAAATTTCAAAATAAGCTAGTGTTACTAAAAACATAAATGTTTTAAACATATTAAATTTTAGATTGTATTAATAAATCAAAGCGTGGCAAATGTGGTCTAATAAAGCTCCAAAACCGTTTAGTGACCCACATATATATTTATAGTGAGTTTAACATTAAATTTCTGCAATTTTTAAGCACAATTATCTGATATTTAAAATGATAAGAATGTTCCAAATGAATCAGATATACAAAATTCACACTTCAAACTACATATTGGATTAATTTAATTGTCCAATCATTACTATTTTCATAAATGAAAATGTAATTTAAATAGACACTATTTCCATATAGCTTCATGTAGCAAATTTTTGTTACAGCCATTCACATATTTCACTATTGTCCGCTTGGGCACACCGTTCCATTCGTCAATTTTGTGCTCAATGCTGTGTGCCTCAGAAGACTTCTCAAACTAAACTTTTCAAATTTTGAAGCTTCCGCTGCTTCCTCATAGATGCTAGGTGAAAAGTCATTTTACGAGGTTACTTTTCAACGACTTACAAATTAAATAACCAAAATGTACAAAATATAGAACAGACAAAAATATGAAGCTATTGAAAATAGTCACCAAACTGTATAGACATAAAGTATATGTCCAGTTTGATGGTATTTGTATTTCATATAAATATATAATAATAAAACTGGGGATACGAGAATTACTTTTTAAATAAAAGACTGAATTCATATTGTTTTATTATATTTCATTTATTTTTATGGGAAGATTCCTTTATCTATGTCAATAATCCTAAAGCTGTTTCATTATCGGCATCAATATTAACGAAGTATTCATCTAAAACTACTTCAAACGGTTTCAACTCAAAACTCTTATTAATGCAAACATTGTACATTAGACAACAGACGGTTATCGCAATTTTTAATTTTCAATTCCAGTGATTTTAAAAATCGCCCACCATCGTGATTTCTTTAGTCCAAATGCATTTTCCATAATGCTTCATGGTTTACAATGCACAAGGTTAAATTTTTTATAATTTTACAATATTTTGAGTTGTTTTGACATTTAAAAAGTTTAGTTGAGTATAAGCAGAGCCTTCTTGAGTATAGAGCCATAATCATGATGACGTATTTTTAGAAGCTTTTTTAGTGGTATAACTTTTCACTGATTTCCATAGGAATCCATAGTAAAAATGGTGTTTTTTAGCTGCAAGTTTTTCAATGAAAAAAGCAAAAATATTACAGAATGTTTATATACAAATTTTCAACGTATCTTTAACAACAATTTACAAGAAGGCTATATTGGTATTAAGTAAATATTAGTTGCAGAAATATTAAAATTTAGTTATTTCTAAAATATATTTTTCGAACTTTCATTTTGAAAAATACAACAAAGTTGGCTCTGACGAATTCAAATAATACTTGCTAAATTTATCTTTAGTTTTACTAGTGTACGTCAGATGTCTAAGATGTTTACAGAAAAATATGAAAAAAATTATTTAATCACAAAATTTTCCACATGCTCTTAACATTTTGCGACTTTGTTTTGCTTTTCCTAGTGGGTGTAGGAATATGCATCCGCCCTTTTTTGTTAAAATAAAACACATTTGCTTGTTTAGAAAATGAAAGAATTTTTTATTTAAAGTATGCTCCATTTGCAGCTACAACTTCCTCCATTTTTCAGGCAGTTTACGGATTCCCTCTCTGAAAAAATATTGGTCTTTGGAGGCGATCCAATCATTAGGCCAATTTTCGATCTCAGCGCGAGAACTGAACCGCTGTTCAGAAAGAGACGACTGCATCGACAGAAATAAGTAGTAATCTGAAGGAGCTATGTCTGGTGAATACAGTGGGTGGGGTAGAACTTCCCATTCCTGTCCTTGTAAATAATTTTTCACAACGTTTGCAACATGTGGTTTTGCATTGTCATGCTGAAAAAAATAATTTGTTGTGTCTAGAGGATCACTGCCATCTATGTATTGTATATTGACTTAATAACTAAACGAATTGTAGTAAACTTTTATTTCAATATGACCAGAATGCTGTTGTTATGAAATTTTTTTTATATTTTGGTTTAAATAAATCAATTATTTTGAAATTCAAACATTTATGAAAGAATTTCAGAAATCATAATTAAAAATTTGTAACGTTTTCATTTAAAAATGTGTCTTAGGAAAAGAAGTGACTTCCCATATGTTTTGTGCGTTTTATTATGAAAAGTTTGGTTTTTTCCTCGTTTCTAATTCCCTTATAAAAGCTTGGTTTTTTAGACTATGGCTTTGTATAATCTGGGTTCCTTTGGTATAAGGCACAATTGAATAATTTAACCTAGTGACATCTATTGAAATATTGCATGAACTACTGGGTTTAACTAAAGTTTAGTTTGAAAAGTCTTCTGAGGCACACAGCATTAATAATTTGTTTTCGTATTTTTCTGTAAACTAGTAAAACTAAAGTTAAATTTAGCAAGTATTATTTTAATTCGTCAGAGCCAACTTTGATGTATTTTTCAAAATGAAAGTTCGAAAAAATATATTTTAGACATAATTTACTTTTAATATTTCTGCAATTAATACTTTTTTAAACCAATATAGCCTTCTAAAAAATACGTCATTATGATTATGGCTATATACTCTACAAGGCTCTGGTATGGTCGCTAAAGTCAACCCACAAGTGTTTTCCTCTAATATACGGATCATCGTAATCACTGTTTGGTTTATTTTATAGCAATTACTATGCTGTACTTTGGATCAACCAGTCCTGGGTTGATTCAGCATCACTTTTTTCAATGTTCGTGTATCTTTTTTCAGAAATAGCAGAATGTGTATTGTTTCGACTTTTGAATTGCGATTTATCCATTGGGATATTGGTTTGCCAGCATAAAAAGTCATTCTATTTGTATCATTGATAGTTGTTTCATATATTTGGTAGTTCACTCTTCTGCATCACTCGTTAGTTATTTTAGGTTGAATATGCAGTGTAAACCAAAATTAATGTTCTGTGCTTAATCAACCGCAATTTTTGCTAATTGCGGTTTGTTCCATGCTCTAGTTTATTTACTGGAAAAAATGTGATGCTGGCTGGATGTCTGCGAGGAATGTTTTGGTTGTAAAGCGGATGTGGGGTAGGGTGGTTATCTCTCGGATGTGACGGTATAGGTGATGGATGTGAGTGAGCTATTGTGTGTGTGTGTGTGTGTGGCGGTATATGTGGATGATTGTTTGGGTTTGTATACGGGGGAAAGGATATGTATGTGAATGTGAGTGCTGTTGGTGATGTTGATATCCGAGGATCAAATGGGCTTGCTGCTTCCTGGTGTCCCTTATCAAAAGCCTTTCATTTAGTTTATGTGTTTTGTAAAGGGAAGAAGTAGTAATTATTGATATTCGAGTCATTGGGTTTTCAGAGTTGTTCGGGAGTCTGAAGCAGCAGGTAAATTTGGAGTGGTGAATACTGGTTTTATTCAGTTTACTGAGATGTTAATTTAGATATCGGTGTGAAGTTTAAAACAAGAAAAAAATAACACAAAATAGGACTTAGAATTTTTTGACAAGATTAATATATTTTCGAGAACGATTGGCAGTAATAACTTAAATAAAGTGACGTAAGTCATATTGTGTATACCGCTTCTCAACGGTGGGGAGAAACCTCAAATTAAAATTTTTTTTTTTTGTTACGTCTTATCGATCCTGCTCATTTGAGTAATTCAAGCTTTTGGAATCTGTGTGTCAAGAGGGTCTGGTACCTGCCATACGAATTGACTCAAAATACCTGGTTATAGAAATATTTACCAATTTTTTTAAATATGCTGGTTTCAACATTGAGCTGGCATTGAGTTTGAATTGAAAGAGAGTTTACGTAGTAAACACATTATAAAAAATACAAATTTATATAAATGCCTTATTGGTCCCTCTCTATTAAAAAACTTATATTAGAAATCAGCTAAGTGTTTTTAAATTGTACTCGATACTTAAGAGTATCGATACTTTTATTACGAAACAAATATTGGTATCGATACTTTTATTATGATACTAGTAATGAGTAAAGTATCGATACTTTCATTTCGATACCACATCCCTATGTATACCACATTTCTCAACGGTGGGGAGGAATATCAAATTTTAATTTTTATTACGTCATATTGCTTCTGCTGGATATAGTAATTTATTGATCAAACCAATAAACACGTGTTTTACAGGGATTATCGCAAATGGCATTAATAAGGAATAATAGCCTTAAGTGGGGAGGCATACTAAATTACTCAAACAGTAAAATCTTTTATTTCTATGTTCTATGAAATTAAATTAAAATTCAATGAAAAACATTTGAATATCGAAAAATTATTTATTGTTGACATTGTTGACATATTCGACAATGATGACATTTTGTTGTTTTTAATCGAGACGTCGACAATGGCAATTGTCGACACGTCGATCGCTGAGTGAAATAGTCAGGTAAAAATCTTTGAAATGTCAAAGTAAGTTCAGTAATACAGGCTGTTATTCACAGCAATCATTGAGTAACACAGGCTAAAATTTGTCAGTAGGCTAGATCAATCCAATTATCGAATCCTTAAAGCAAATTACAGTAAAATCCTTTAAATGTGTATGTAACTATTCAGTTTTACGGTAATCTTGCACCCCAAAAACATCGATTCCGTTAGGAAATAATATTTATCCGTAGGCATCATAAATTTAAAGTGAAATATGATTCGGTTATTTCGGCCTTCTCAAAGAGCGCCAAATTACGTACTTTTTTAGGTATTGTGTCAGTAATTGCCCGACACGAACATCAATATTTCCTCGCTATTTTTCCAGGTTAAAAATTCCAAAATGTTTGTTGGGTCAGTTATGGTAGAGGAAATGTATGATCAATTTGATATGGACATAGTTAGCATATAATGCGTTGTAAATTATCTATCTTATTTATCTAATATCCTATCTAATCTAATATACTACGTTTCCATGATGGAGTTAACCGGGATTAACGTGGATTATCTTATCATGGAAACATGTCGAGTTTAGGATCTTCGTTAAGTTTCTTAATCCAACTTAACTCAACGAAAGTAGTAGGGTTAGAAGGGATTCTATCTGTCAAAAGCGAAAAAAACAATTATACCAATTCAAAATGGAATTGCGAGTATTCTTTTCTCTCCATAATACTTTATAAATCATAAAAATCACAATAAATGTTAAATTGAAAAATTTCCACCATACAAATAAAATTTCCAAAAGTGACTTTAAATTGTTGTGAAATGTCAAATTACACTAGAATTTATAATTGCATGGAAACAATATGGATTAGCGCGGCCATGTTATTAACTCAACGAAACTCTTAAACCGGGTTAACTCTGTCATGGAAACGTAGTAATCGTTATAACCAAAGTTCTTTAACAATTAATTGTCGTTATTTATTTAAAGCCAATAAAGTTAACATTATCCAGCCTATGAATCCGCCCACTAAAATTCTACTAATTACACACATTTGAAATAAGTACCTAATTACAGTAAACTTAATAACAAGCCTCATTTAACCACAAATCAAAATAAATCTTCAATTTTATACGAGATAATCTAATAACAGCATCCTCATAAAATTCAAATTAATAATTTTTTTTCTTCCTTTCTCTTTTCTGTTTTTTTTTTCTTTCTTGTTTATGTCTTTTGCTGTTTTGCTGTCAAACAAAAGAGAGAAATTCCATCCGAAATCCCAAAATTATCATCTCATGATTTGTTTTCTTAATAAATCACTGCACGATATATACTCGTAAAATAGATTATGGCTGCGACTTCATCAAGAAAGTAAAATAAAATTTCGTCGCAACAGATTAGTGTTTGTTAAGAATAACAAACATCTATCAAAAAGTCAAATATGTACAAATGAAAGGAAATGAACCTATATATGGTAAGTAAAGGAGGAATAAGAAAAGAGTTAGTGCAGTGTATGTTAAGCTGCCGCGTTAACCTTTTAACTAGTCTGGTTTATTTTTAAATCCGTAATTCTTAAGAATGGAAATACCAACATTTTTTTTTGTGGTTTTTAGAAAAGGGGCGTTCTTGGTACATTTTTATTATTATGACTCGTTATCATTTACAAAAGGCAATATATATACGAGTGTACAAGAATAACAACAGCAGCAGCAGCAGCAGTATGTAGCACATATCTTTCTTCAGAAATACATTTTTATAACAGAAACCCCGAATAAAGAAAATGAAGAAGAAGAAGAAGAAGAATAGAAATTTATTCGTTGTTTTTATTTCAATTCTTGGGTTTTTTTCCAATCCAGAGTGGTTCCTCAAGGGATTATGAGCTTCTGCTTTTTGTATATAAATATATGTTTTCATATAAGTTATGATGTTTTGAATATGAAATCTATAATAAGAATATAAACATATCATTACTTTACTGTGTGGTGTGTTTGTATAACTGTGCATGATACGGTATATAGGTATCTGGTATATCCACAAACATGGCACATACCGGGAACGTTAAATTTCTTTTCTTTTTCATTTTTTTTTTATTTTTTTTTTGTTTGGTTTTGCATTTCTAATCTTTTAAGAAACGAATAATTATGATTAATGATCCTATTTTCTAAGTACTTACTATACATTTTACTAAAATGACATTTTGCAACCATATTTTGTATTTAGTTTTTGTGGTATTCAACTAAACGATTGCACATCTACCTACCGATGGTAAATCAATAATGTATTCTAGTCGAGTGAATTACTCGGTGGATTGAAAAAAAACAAAAAATGGGAAACGCAAAACTAATTTAATGTACTTTTGTATGTTTTAAGCATCAAACGAATGTGTAGCACGCTTGCTTTAGCTGTTGAAGCAAAAATAAAGATATTGGGCACAAAAAGCATTAGCAAGAGAAAGCTGAAAGAGTTATTCAAGAGGAACGTGACGTTGTCGCAATTTTAAGAGAATTATGTAAATCACGCAAGGTAACGTTCTATGTACTCTGTAAAAGTTAGATAACGTTAGAAGTTTTTTCAATTTGTAGGTGAGGGCCGTCGGGATGGCAACCATAGACATTGTTGTCAAAATATTAAATCGAGATTTTAATGAAACAAAATCAAATGTAAGTATTATGCCGAAATGTTGTTCTGTGAATTAGTCAGAGATTAGATTGCGAAGTGGAACTTGTTGTTCTTTCTTGTTTTAGTAGGTCTGCTTTACCAGTTACCACGCACGGCAGTCCTTAAGGAATAGTGAGAAAGAACGGTGATTTAAAACTTATACAAAAGAACCTTAAAAAATAATTGCTTCTAGACTAGCTTACCAACCAAGCTAAGGGTTGCATTTAATGCCTCTTCCAAATCCTCAAGTGGTGTAATAAGAAATGATAATTTAGAGGTCGAACTTCTACAAAACGATCTGATCGATGAATTTAATCGATTTCGACAGCACAAAGAAGGTTTTGCGGGGGATATCGAAAATGCTGATACAATTTTAAAATGCTTCAGATGGTTCATTAATAAAACGCAAACTGCTCCCATATATCGCAAAGTTATTCGATGCACTCGTCTGGATATCACCTTAAACATTACACGATGAAAATATAATTTCAAAAAATGTAAATGTGCAGAAAAGACGGGGTGAAGTGATAACTAATGAACTATTACATGATTGGGCACTCTTCAAACAGGACGTATCTTTCCTGTAATACGACATTTGTCAAATCTAAAATTGCACCACTAAAACAAATATCGTTACCAAAACTGGAACTGTATGGTGCCGAACTTGTACCCCGATTAGTCAAATATGTGAATCAAACTATTCATGTAGAAGTGAACTCTAAAATCATACCAGCTTAACAAATAATTGGTTGTTTGCCGCTACAATAGTAGAATTATGCTAGACGCCGCGACAACCCTGTCGATTTAATTTCGTGAAGTTCAAGTGCACATGATTTGGTGAACAACATCCTCTGGTATGGCGTCCTGATTAATACAGCATACAAATTGGCGCGAAACTCGGCGATATTGAATGAAAATGATATTTTGATTTTCACCTTCAAATACTTTTCATCATCCGAAAGAGCAGGGTGACCAGTTGCCAGACAACTGGACGAATACAAGGGGAAAAAATCATTAGATGAGAAAAGTAGCCTAATTATGCTTTTACTTTTTCTTGATGAATACGGTTATTTACGTGTAGCAGATTGATCAATTCGAACATACCAATCATACCAATGATCCAATCATCATCCGGTTTGATACTTACAATAATTGCCAGGAATCTACGACAATGGTTCTGGATGTTGTGCATTCGAAACATCGTTCGTAAAATATGTCTAAATTGCATGGTTTGTGTCAGATATCACGGAAATCCCCAACCAATGAGTAATCTCCCTGCCTTTCATGCCCATTATAGTTTGTGTTGAAACCTCTTCTAGAATAGTCTTAAATTTACTATTTTTTATTCAACGTTTGAAATTTCTGCAACTAATTGATAATCAAATATGTTGGTGATGTCGTACACAGTTGGAAAAATATTACTTATGTATGCAAATTGTATTTCATGTAGGTCCAGTTCAAGGCTGTATTACAAAATGATACAAAGCTTGCATTAAAAATTAGTTTGATACGATTTGCATTGATTTGTAATACAGCAATTAGATTAAATTTTAGTGCAACATTACATTAGAATATAAAGCAAATTGTAGGAGAACCGCCAATCAACTGCATTAAAATGTATCAAAGACTGCATTAATAAAATATTTTAGAAGTTTTAAAATTTAAAGCAAGTTGCATTAAAAGCTCCGTAATTTTTGCGATTTTTTTTTTTGTTTTTCCGGGGTTGTTCGTTGTTTTTGGTGCCTTGAGGTTGAGGGAAATCTCAGAGAGATAATAACCTATAAATGAAGAACTGAAAAGCTTACGTTAAAACATAATAGATATTTTTGAATCCGGAAAACTAAATTATTAAAGATTTATTAAGCTGCTTATATGTCATATAGTCGGTTTGATTTTGAGAACTTGTTACGGAACACTCGATTTTTCTCGCATGTCCGCAAGCAGATATTTCACGGTCTCCACCTGCAGCGATTGCCAGCTAATGCTCAGCCTGGGGAGGATTCTTTTGTGGTGGAGTCCCGTTGAAATTTAAAATGCTGCATCAGAAAAAAGAATCAGAACCACACACTCGTCGATCACACTCATCTCCTGAAATTACTTAAATTTACACGCCCATTTTGAATTTACTAAACATGAACAATTTTATTTTATTTTACTGTTTTAACAAAGAAAAAGCAAAAGAAATACTAAAGTAAACAATATTTCATTTAATTATTTATATTCTTTCTTTAATTAATCTGGACCAACTCGACTGGAAGCACGTTACACCGCCAACATCCGAGCTCGTGTATCAGCCTGAAATATACAATAAAAAAAACACAAACAGGGTCCCAAAAAAAAACCATTAATTAGAGAAACAATATTTTTTGAAAAATATATAATAAATATTCTAATAATAAAAAAAAATGTTACAAAAAAAATAATTCAATAAAAAAATTCACAAACTGTTTATGCTCATTCAAAATGGATAACTGTACCCTATTCCGCTAAGACGATAACCCTGAATTCACAGCAATGCCTCGTGATGTCGTCTCTCCGTTTCGTTTTACGTCTATATAGAAGGTTTTATCGAAGAACCACAATAAGGCCCTTTTTTCCGCTGCAATGTATTCGTGTGTGTTTTATTGACTGGATATTTCCTAATTCCTTATGAATTTGTTGTTCAATTTCAAATTTTTCATATATTAAGTTTTAGAAACTGTAGGTAGTATATTTGTTACGATTATAAAATTTTCTTTTATTTTTTTTTTATTTTGTAATTAAATTTATTTAATTCACTTTTCTTTTTTTTTATATTTTATCGAGTTTTTTTTTTCTTGATTTTTTTCAACAAAACCGATAATTATAACAAATTTTAGCTTCACTTTAATTTTCTACCTTTCTCATTAGCTTCTCGTACATCACTCCCAACCAAAAAAACTTTTTTCCTCATCGTCAACCACACAAAAAATTTGACAGCTCTTCTTTTCCATGAGGAACACAACATCAATGAGCTTATGCGGTAACGACACCCACACGACCAACGCAACTCAAACTGGTTGACGTCAACGCACATGACAAGGCGACAAGCCAGTAAATAAATCGAACGTAACAAACTTTATACCAGTAATGCAAAACTCGTGCATGATCTTATTATTCATATATACATTTAAGTCCGCTTGTTTTAGCGAATTTTATGTTGGTATAATTTTTCAATTTAAACAGGTTGCTTTAAAATGTTTAATAGTTGTATTAAAAATATTTTTTAATGCAAATACTGATTTAGAAATCCTCATGATTGCATTAAAATTCATTTTAACGCAATCATACTTTACAATTTAATAATAACTTGCATTACATAAGTCAAGGGCTTGCATTAAAAATTAAAGTTATTTTTTCAACTGTGTATAGCAAATTTCAGTGGAATTAATGCCTAATCGGGGAAGTTTCATTTAAGGCTGTGATGAATTTCTCAAATGAAACATAGCCAGAATGTAGAAAATATTGCGGGACAATACTAATGATACTTTGATTCATAAATAAAGCCAGAAATAAAAAAAATTCATTTGCCAAAGAAAAATTTGTTTGTTCCATGAAGGGAATATGCACGTTTGTCAGTGTAGTTTAATGAACTTTTTTAGTTCTTAATATAAAATTGAGTTGAATAATTCCGACTCTAAAGAATTTCTTAGGCCACATCATCTGGGTAGAATTTCTTAATTAAATTTTGGCTCTGGTTAAGTACTTACTTATTTTCTTGCTAAAATATTTAGCAGTAACATTTCGCAAAAATTTCATGTTGCGGTTGGGCAACAAAAAAATTTTACTGCTGATTAATTTACAAAACATTTGTTATTGTAGATGTATTAGTGAATTACCTGAGTAAGAATAGAACTATTATGTCAGGAGTTTAGCATCAAAAATATCTCCCTTGTTTTTGTGGTTAGTCAGGGGCTTTTAACTCCGTATCAGAAATACTGCTCTTATTTTTACGAATCATAAGGGGTTTACAACTTCGAATGTTGCCCTATCGATCTAAGCAATAATTGGTTAAATACAAAATTCTGTAGATCTGATCATAGAGATTTTGCCAAGGGCCACATACTAAAAGAAGTATCTATGTAAAAACGATCCCATCTAATAACACCCCCTGTATTTTTGATGATAGTGAGGATCTCACAACTTCGCTTTTTGCCATATTACCAAAACTTGTTAAATAAAAAATTCTGTTGAGACGATCCTAAGGATTTTGCCAATTTGCTACATACTTAATAAATTAACTAAAAACCAACCAAGCATTAAAAAAAAGCTTCCTAATATCTGTGAATCGTCAGGGACTTTAATCAAAAATTGGTTAAATTCAAAATTCTGTGGATCTGTTCTTAGAATTTTTGCCAATTTTCCACATACATAATGAACTCACTATGTAAAACCTACGCCAGCATCAAAAAATATCTCCCTTAATTTTGCGGCTCGTCAGCAGTTTGCAACTTCATTTCAAACCATATCGTTCCCAACAAAAATTGATTAAACGTAAAATTCTGCGAGTCTCACTCATCCTAAAGATTTTAGCAATTGACTACATACATACATAATGAAGTAACAAATGGACATTTTTACAAGTTCAATAGTATGCGGCTGCCTATAATATGCTGACCAGTTTTCATTTGATGCCTGTGAAATTCTTCCCAAAATAAAATCCAAAATTCCTCGTATGCGTGTATATTTTATGTATGTGATGGTAACTTATTCGCCTAAATGTCATTTTCAGGGAAGATTTTTCAAATAATCACCTTTTAAGATAAATCCAATATTCAATTTAATTTAAAAGATAACATTTAAGCAGTATTTATTTGTCAAAATGATTTAAGCAGAAACGGTTCATTGGCATTACATTGTGATTTTATGTAAAATTAAATAAACAACAGGCCCATTGAACATATTACATACCGTCAGTTGCACCAAATTCAACGTCGAAATCTGTTCAACTGAAATCAAAAGATTAATATTCGACTATAGTTTCTGGGATCTCTATATTATATCGGCCTTGAACATAAAATGTTACATGGTCGATCCTAGGGGCCAGCGATATAAATAACAGGCAATGTATATACGGTATGTTGCACCAAATTTCAAAGACAAAGTCTGTTCAACAGAAAAGATAGATATTCGACTATGTTGTTTGGGATCTCTATTGTATAATATCTATTGTATAATATTTTATAAAATGTCACGAATGATTTCAACTGCAGATTGTTCTATTCATGTTAGATGTTCAAGTTTCCAACCCTGGTAATGGTAATTTAAGGCGCTGTGAACTGTACACGGCCACCTTTTAGCAAAGTTTGTCCAATACCTTTATTAAATTGTTTTAACTTATTGTAAATGTTTATCATACTGGATCCTGCTACGCCATCAAAGAAGAAATAGCCCCCTGACTACTCTCGAAATCTACGTATAGCGATAAAAATATTTGTGAATGCTGTCAATTTCTGCTGATTCAAATTTCGAACGCGAGGTTCTGCTTTCTTTTTTTTTTTCTCAAGTACGTTGAATTGTTTAGGAATATTCCGAGTTCCCGCTGGTTGAGGTAGACCAAATTTAGCACACTCAGCTCCAGTTGATGCAGCACATTAAATTACATGTCGCTTCACTGTCATAATCTCGCAAAAAACTTAAAGCCAAATCCAACTTGAATTTATCCCAAAGGACCAAAGCATAGATAGGATTACAGAAAATACAAATGAATGCTAAAGCTTGCCTCATTTGGTATGACATTTGAAAAACTAATGCTTCATCTAAACATTTCTCTTACTCTTCTTCTGAGTTCAACGAATTGCAATGAATCGCTGCTTCCTTAAAATTTGAATATTCAAAATAATTGACAGTTCGCATAGCTACTCAAATAACGTGCTCAAGGAACGTGAAGAATTCTTTCATTCTTCCAACCATTTTTTGTCGCGCTCCTCGACGGCATACGTGATAAGGAATTTTTGTATAGGTACTGGAAATTAATTGTAAGTGTAGTGATTCCATCTCGAGAGTCGTTTAAGGTTTTATTTTCCTGACCTTCTTCAAAAATTATACTCCGCTGTTTTGGAGGATGAACTCACAGTCTTATTATTGCATGCGATCTATCGTGCATTGGTGTCTCTAGCAAACATCATATTGCTTCTGGTGCATTCACATATCTACAATCGATGTAATTGACAATTTCATTATGACTGTCAGAAGCAAAACTTCCTATTTGTTGCAAAGACAACGGCTAACTAAAATCTAGTAGAAAAAATCGTTTCATATATAAACCTGAAATAAAATCATCTGGCACACAACATTCATCATAACTTGGCCATCGCTTTCCTGTTCATCATTAAACCGCCTCTGAAAGAAATTAATTTGTATTATATAATTGTCATTACATAATTTTAAATCAATTTGTTTATATACTTAACTTAAAGGAATTCAAAGTTTGTAATAAGGAATACATTCCTATTCCATTCAGGGAAACTGTTGTATATCTAATTATTATATTTAAATGATCTGAAAATTAATTCCTAATTTAAAAAATATGTTTGCAAAAGCTAAATCACGTCGCTAAAAATTTTCCGTGTTTTTTGTTTGTTTGTTTTTAAATTTGCTCAGGTCAGATCTTTCAATCCATAGGACCAGTGAGTTATATTTTTTAAGGAAAAAACCCACAGAAATTTCTGAAGGGAAATCCTGAGGCACTGGATAGGTTATATTTTTTCACAAAAAGTATTAATTGTTATATTTTTAGTTTTTGTAATATTTAATATGTAGTAATTTTTATATTTGTTATAAGTGTGAGTTATAATAAGTGTGATCACGTTGTAAAATGGCGTAGGCTCATATCGTTAGTGCACGATGAATTATGGATCGCATCAATTAATATTGAGCATATCCTGAGTCTTTCTTACCAACGTGTTTATTATAAGTCGCAAAAAAGGTGATACATTCGCTCTGTGTACGAAATTATGGGCCTTATACGGAATTACGCAGTACCCGGAACCACTTATTGCGACTTAATTTATCCACTTTTTTGGTCCGCTCCGTAACGCGTACAAAACGAGACTTACATGTTTATTGTTATACACAAATTTTACTTGACGTTTACTAACGTCAATTTGTAGGTGAATTCTCGTGTTTTAATTTGTGATGCCATTCCGAAAATTCTGATCGCCTGCGGCGTTAATTAGAATGTACTAAAAAATCGAACATTTTTGGAATTTTACGTTCGGGTTTTCTGTATATATCGATATATATAGATGGAATCGATATACATATATAGATGGAAAGTTTTTATTTTGGGCGTTGTTGTTACTAATAAGTTGAAACGGTAGGGCGTATCTGATCTGCCATTATAAGTAAAAAAAACAAAACTCGTGTTAATGTATAAATTAAATTAATAAAGCGTAATTTTGTATAAAATAAAATAAGTTAATTCGAAGTGTTTTTTTGTTATTAATATGTTCCGGTAATGCTAACAATAACTTTAGCGTTTTTGTTCTTCATTCAAGATATTAACGTTGGTATCAATTATGCTCAGTTCTCATAGAACTCTCGTTTGATTTTTGTTGAAGAGATTTCCGCAACATGCCGTGTATATGTGTATATTGCCTGTTATTTATAACGCTGAGCCCTAAGATTGACTATGTGATCGACATTGTGACATTTAGCGTACTTGATATATAGCGTAATATAAAGCGCGTTTTTTTATTAGCTCCGGATAACCAGACATCGAAAAATATTAATTCTGATATGAATGTCGACTTAGACAAATTTTGGATGTTCAAATAAATGTTGCCGGTATAAATAATAATTAATTTCGTTAATTAATCAGTTTGAAGTGTATTACTAAGTAGTATTTAAAGTTTTTGTGTCGTCTTCAAAACTATCGACAAAATCAAAAGAATGTCCAGGCGTAAAACATCAAAAATTAGGAATATAAGACACAAAATAATTTATTTTCGAATCCCTCTACATATTTACGTACGTTCCCTTAATTAATAAAACCATAAATTTTTTGTCATTTTCTTATGTAGTGGATAAAGCTAAGTACATTTAAATATGCATTCATTCAAGTATGTGTATGCTGTACACAAATTGAAAATATTTAATGAATCATATTTTGTTTCAGTAATAGAAGCTGTGGAAGAAAATGAAGACGATCCAGATATTGATCTTTTATTTTCATCACAATAAATACATACTATATTATACACAAATAAATTTTAAATACGTACATATTTATTTAAATACGTATTTATTATTCAGAAATTTTTTTGCATCCGTATGAATGACATTTGAATTTGACATCCATCAAAATTTTTAAACCAAAATGAAGTTTGCCACATTTAGGGTTGTACAAAAAACAAAAAATTTTCAAATTTCCCTTTGCTCCCGATAGCAGCTCCGGATTGCAGCTCCAGATAAATAGGTAGAGCTAAATATTTTTTTTATAGATTTTTAGTTAAGAAGTTGAATGAAAAATTATAGATTAGTTTTAAATACAGTAATTATATGCATCAATAGCTTGTCAAACATTAGTTTTATCACAGAAAATTAGCTGCTCCGGATACCAGCTATCCGGAGCTAATAAAAAACGCCACTTATTTTCGTATTCATTTGATATTTATTTTTTTGGTTCTTTCTGCATTTTTCATTGCTGCTAATAAATTTGGTGATTTGAATAAATATTATCTATAAACTAGGATAATTAAGAATTTTTCCGCGATGCCCACAGAAGTTTGAAAACCAGAACATGTCCGTTGAAACCAGGACGTTTGATCACCATATAACCGGTTCAAAGTTTGTTAGTTTGTTTTTTGGCATTTTCCGAAGTCGAAATCTTAATTTTTTGAATTTGATCGCGTTCATTATTCAAAGAAATTGGACACGCTGGAGGTGGAGCTGTTTTGTATTTTCAATTTTCTTAGTTTTAGGAGGGGGGTTCTTTAATAGGCGTTTTTACAGCTAGTGCCATAAATAATCAGCACCGATTAAAATGTCGATATTGCTAGGATCAACAAGCTGTATTTTGCGCCAGAAATTCTTGATTGCATCACTTATCTCGATCGAAGGCAGCTCGCTAGTAATTTTGGGCAACACCAAAGCTTTTAATTCGATAGTTGACTTCGGTTTAAACGACACATTCAGTTTAATTGTTAGCGCCACTATTCCCTTTGTGATGTCAGCTCCTGATTGACCTACACCGCTGATGCCGCTGATGGCGAGTCGAGCATTATGCCGTTTTAGACGTAACTGCTAGACACAAGCCTCTGTCATAAAGCTAGCCTGAAAACCAGAATCTAAAAGTGCTCGATAGTTATGAGACCTGCCAGCCGCGTCGATGACGTTAATTACTGCCGTTGGCAGAATTAAGTATATATGACCTCCATGTAAGCAGAGGGTAGTTACACTTTCGGAAGCGTTAGAATTTTCATTAGCCTCATTTAGTTGCTGAGGATCTGCGCCATGTAACAGTGTATGATGTGTTCTTTTGCAGATGTGACGTTAATATCGTCGAAAGACATTTAAAAAATGGGTGTTTCACGCTGAGGCAATTGTAACATCTTTCTTTTGCTTTTGCCCATTCTCTGCGCTGATTAGCATTGAGATCGTTGAATACTTTACACTGGAATAAAGAATGGGTTTCGTTCTGGCACATCGCACACTTTGATTGCTTTTCGTTGAGAGGTGGAGCCGCTCGGGTCCTTACTATGTGTCCCTTGAGAAGAGGTTTGGCCATTATGCTCTTTGAGGTGGAAGCTAAAGATTCAAGAGTGTCAATCCTTTTAGCTAGGTTTGGAGTTGTCATCTAGGTAGAGACTCTGAATAAAACCTCGAATCATCTCATCAGAGGAATCCATTAGTGCCTTTATACTCGCTGCGTTAGCGGTGTGAATGAATGTTTTAATAAAAGAGGTTATATTATGTTCCTTCCTGTCATATCGTCCCTTTAATTTATATAAGGCACCGATGTAATTTCCATCTATGATTTTTATATAACGAAGTAAAACGGCAGCTTCTCCACGCAACACTCCTTTCAAGCACTGAAATTTCTGTACTGCATTTAGAGACAGCACCCTGTCATTTCAAGAAAACTGACGTAGTGATGTCCGTCGACCAAAACAGCCCAAACTTGTAAATCTTACGGTCACTGCGGCATACCTTAAGAATCATGTTCCAAACAGCCGCCTATTCACACATGATAAAAACAATAATCTAACCTTTTTGATCGATACCGGCGCAGATCTCTCTGTAATTCCATTTCGCAGGTTCGTTTTTTCCATAACTTAAAAATCCGATCTAGTTCTGTCGGCCGCCAATGGGACAACAATCCACACCTACGGCACAAAACTACTACAGGTGGATATCAGACTCCAAAGAACATTCACGCATGCTTTCATCTTAGCTGCGGAGAATCGTCCGATCATTGGCCCCGATTTTCTGTGTAAGTTTGGCCTCCTTGTCGATCTCAAAAATAAACGGCTGGTTGATTCAGCGACTAAGCCGACAATCACCACAATTGTTCATGTCGACACATCGACCCCGATCCATTTCGCAAACCATTTTTCAAGAACTTTCCATCTTTAACAGCAGAGCCGAACTACAACTTACCAGTTCGATACAAGGTGGTCCATCATATCGTCACAGCAGGCTATCTGCTCGTGTCGAGACCACGCAGACTAGATCAAGTCCGATACAAAGCCGCACATACAGAATTCTAGCACATGGTGGAATTAGGGTTTTGCCGGCCATCTGCATCTCCCGTCTCTTATCCACTCCATATGGTAAAAAATTAAACACGGTTACAACAGTAGATCGTTATCCGATACCCCACGTACAAAATTTTTCCATGCACTTGCATGGATGCAAATTTTTTTCAAAAATCGATCTTGTCACGGCTTACCATTTAATTACCGTCGTACCTGAAGACGTTTACAAAACGGCAATCACAACACCGTTTGGCCTGTTCACATTCTGAGGAACGGCACAAACTACACTTGGAAAAACTCTTCCACAAGTTAACTGAGTTTGATGTTCACATTAATAGCTCAAACTGCGCCTTTGGCGCATCCACTCTTGATTTCCTCAGCCACAAGGTAACCCCTAATGGCATTCTGCCGTCCGAAGAACGAATTAATGCCATTAGGGAATTCGCAGCTTCTACTTCAATAAAAGGTATACAGCGGTTTATCGGTATAGTGAATTACTATCACCGATGTATACCTAAGCTCGCTGAAATACTCGTATCAATTCACGGTCACTTGGCAGCATTACTAAAAAAGCCCAAGACCGCCAAGAACTTTTCTTGGACCGACGAATGCCAACAAGCACTCACGTCGTTGAAAACTGAATTGGAACAAATAATACTTCTAGCACATCCACTGAGCGACTCAAAGCTCAGTCTGACTACTAACGCATCAAACACTGCCGTCGGTGCGGTACTGCTGCAGTACAATAACGAGTGTTGGGAGCCTATGGGATTCTTTTCAAAGAAACTCTCGGATGCCGAGAAGAAATATTCCGCATTCGATCGGGAATTACTTAGAATATATCTGGCAGCCAAACACTAGATATTTTGTCGAGGGTCGGAACTTCACCATTTACACCGACCACAAGCCTTTGACCAGAGCAATTCAGTCTAAAACTGAACGTAATCCAAGGCAATCGCGCGACTTGGATTACATTAGCCAATTTACAACGGACATCCAACATGGCCACGAACATGACAACGTTAACAACGAAACGGCCACAGTGGAGACTCACATCGACTTGCACAAAATTGCAACAACCCAAAAAGCAGACCTAGAACTTCAGAATTTACTTTCTGGTTCCGAATGTCACACTAGTTCATCAATGAAACGCTATAGAGCTTTTTAAACTACCTGGCCTCCAAATCATCTGAGAAACTGAGAACAATCGCCCATACATCGCAGATTCACTACGTCGGACCATCTTCGGCCCATTGCATAATATTTCGCATCCTGGAGTCCGTGCAACTCGTAAATTGATTACTGCTCGCTACTTTTGGCCTAACATAAACAACGACTTTGACAATTGGGCTCAGTCTTGTTTATCCTGTCAACGTACCAAAGTCCAACGGCATACTAAATCACCCCATGGACAATTTGAAATTCCACCTGGTCGATTCGAACATATCGCTTTACTCGCTGGTCTGAAGCATACTGCATGACTAATATGTCAGCTGCAACCATTGCCACCACATTTTTCAACAACTACGTATCACGATTCGGCGTGCCCCTTCATATCACAACTGATCAGGGAACACAATTTGAGTCTAAACTTTTCACAGAGTTAACAAAACTCCTCGGATCACATCGGATACGAACAACGGCTTACCGCCTTGGCATAGTCGAACGAACAACACAAGTAACTGGAGCTCGGAAATACCAATCATACTTCTTGGAATCCGAGCAACAGTGAAAGAAGATTCGAAGTGCTCACCAGCGGAACTAGTTTAGGCTACCGTCATTAAGCTACCTGGTGAGTTCTTCATCGATAATCCTCTTTCACAAGTACCAACTGGTGACACAGTCATCGACCAACTGCGACAAACCATCCAGAACCTTATACCAAAATCAACCCGTCAATCCAAACAAGATGACGCCTTTGTTCCGAAATCACTGGATAACTGTGATTTTGTTTTTATTAGAACAGACAAGCTTCGCACGGGATTATCTCCTCCCTATGAAGGTCCGTATAAATTTATACGCAGACTTAGGAAACATTTCATCGTATCGATTAATGGAAAAAGTTCCAACGTTTCAATCGATCGACTTAAACCAGCTTACGAAATATTTAGTTCGGCTGAGCAAACATCTAGCCATTGGATTCACAAAAACGTCCGTATTGCTTCCACTCCTACAATCATTCCCTAGGGAGGGGGGAAATCACTCGCGGAGGAGTCCTGTAACGACTCACTTATTAACTCAATTCAATTATTCATAATTTAATTCAATCCGTCAGAATTATGCATAACTCGTTCATCGCCACATTCACACATACCAACATTACCACACATACCAACAATACCATTCATATTCAAGCGGATTTACATGAACTCGGCACAACGTCCGCACCAACACCAACGTAACACACCACGAAGTTAGCAAAATAGTATAATTTTTAGTTAAAATTGGTTACCCTGGTGAACTTTTTGTTCTAGTTGGAAATAATTCAACTCATACAGCTAACTTCGTGGTGTACATTTTTTCACCAGAAATGTATAGCATGTATGCAGCTTGAGATATATATTATTAAGGTGTGCACACGGAATGATATACATACACACTTATTATTTCCTTTCGCTGTCATTTTGGATTTATAAATTTAACTTTAAGAAAATACGTTGGTGAAAAAGTAACTAATATATAGTATAGTGTATCTTTTGTGGAGTCAATTCAAATAAATAAACTAAAACAAAAATCGTGACCGTGCATAACAAGTCGTAAAATGACTGCCATTTTGCGTAATCACCAGCAAATGGAGGAATTTGAATTTTCGGTAGTTGCACTTCATTTTGTGTACCAGTCTGTGCTGCATTGATTGAATTTGCTAATACTACGTTTGTGCCTAGTGTTCTTGAACGATTTTGCGTATTAAGACCCGTAACTGTATGATACTAATTTTATAAGTACACGGCATCGGAATTCTCGGTGTCGTCGAGAGCAAATATTTTATTTTCGATAACTGTGAATTCTTCCATGAGGCTGTCTACTCACTTAAACTTTACGAAAACTTGAATTCTGATTATACCGATTATTTTAATTTGCTGAACTAATCGTTTCGATTTAATTTTAATAGTTATTAATATTAAGGTGAAAGTGACTTACGGTTTTTTGCATCAAAATTATTTAAAGACAATTGCTAAAATTTTAAAGATGGATGATTCCACGTTGTCGTTTACCACTGATTCAAGATGGCTTCCTTGTTGCAGATTTGATTTTACTTTATTTGAGTTGACCGGTTGAGCATCCGGCTCGAAGGAGCAACTGATGGAATGGGAACAATTGCATTTGTTTTCCACGAGTGTAATAGGTATGTGTGGACTGTATAAATATCGGAATAGATACAGTCCACTCACACCTATTACACTCGTGAAAAATAAATGCAAGTGTTTCCATTCGAACAAATACTCTGAAAACTAAGTGCAAGTGTTTGCATTCCATCATCCATACAAAATCAGCAAATTAATCTGTTGGACACCACTTCCAACATAAATAATTTCCTCTTCAAAATCTATAAACTATACAAATTTTCTTACAAGATTATCGCTCCAATAAACAACAACCACCACAATCTATCCAGCTCAATTTGCATTAAACACTAAATTGTGTTAAGCTTGTAGAAATTTAAAAAAAAAAAAACAATTCTTAGAACATACAATTTATATGTGTACATATTTTATGATTTACTTACATCCTTATATAAATAAACACCATCATCGGCACCACCCACATACACACACTCCCTTCCCCACATTACATAATTTTTATGTTATTGCATGTTGTAACATTTAAATTGAATTGAATAAAATTTATTTTTATAATCCATATGATTTGCATATTATGCTAAATTTTATATGTTGTTATACGAGTAGTTGTTGTATGTTGTACGAGTATTATCATAAAACCGTAAAAGAAGAAAATTCACACCTCAAAGAAAATCCAAAAGATTTTATTTCGACTCTGCTACATCCATATGAATGCAAATTTTGTAATTCTACATTGGTCGTTCTTCAGTTTTTTTTTGTTGTTGTTGTTGTTGGTAAATAATAAACGGGAAAAGTGCATGGAACAAATTTATTTCTTTAATTTTTCATAAACCGACGTGAAAATAAATGAAAATGTTAAGTGGATATAAGATCACATATACATAAGGTTGTAAATGGATATAGACATCAGGTTAAGGAAGAAGTTTTAACTTAATTGTGTGTTGGAATAACAACAAGAAACCCCTTTTATATACATACTTATAGTACGTAATATGTACGTTGTTTTGTATAAATTTTCCATTTTCATGAAAAATCCATGTCGTAACATTTTGGCTTCGCTGATTCGGTATGTGTATGTGTTAACAAATGGATTTAGCTTTTTTTACACGAATTTTTTATTTTGCAATTTTCACTCGACGAATTATGTCGTTTTTGTTAACACTTTTGAGGTTTTACAATATACGTATGTATATTCGCGTATATACAAACTACAAATAACATACCTACAGTGAAAATGGATTTTTTTATTTTTTTTTTGCTTCAATTGAATGTAAATTAGATTATATGGAAATTGTGATAATAAAGTTTGAAATAAGAATAAGTTGAAAGGTGAAAATTATGTATGGTAGCTACAGATATAGATCTGTAAAAAAAAAAATCGCGCGCTAGAAAATGATTGATGAAATATAGAATTATTTATATAGATGTTTAAAGGGGTGAAGATTTAATACTTCCAACTTTTCAGCACAATATCCTTACAATTCATTTTTTTATTTTTATCTTTCAAAGTCATTGCTTAAGCAATAATGATTTATTATTGAACATACATGGAAAATTAGGATTTGTACTGTAACTTGTAAAAAATATTAGGGTCTTTAGACAATAGATGTATAGGAGTAAGCATCGTTCTTTCTGAACGGAGTTTACAAGAAGAGTTCATTCGTCTAAATTTTGAACAAGTAGCTTCATTCTGAAACGTAAATGAACCGTTGAAGGAATTTGTAGCAGGCTGATTTTGCTAATAATACTTGTGTGACTCGGTCATTCCATGAAATAAAGCGCCTTTGCCAGTTTGGGTGGCCCGGGTACATTGGTAGTTTACATGCTCGAGATAAATCTTATTTTTTATAAATTGATATTTTACGTAGTCATAGTTTAAGCCGTCCAAAGAACTATTATAATGTTATGGGGTAAACCTCTCTAATTCTCTTAATAATCTCCTAGTGCGATTTTTGTAGATAGCTCCGTTTGTCTGCGTATAATATGAGTTAAAATTCAAGTTATCGATGCTTAATTTACGATTTATGATTTTTGAGGTGGGTCTGTGAGCATTTCGCAAGGAACACCAAACTGACAAATGAAATTTAGGGGAATTGATTGGAAACACTTAGTGCTTCATTATTAGTAGTCGCAGAATTAGTAATGGAACAAGTAGTGTACATTTTCTAGACCTCATAATACATACATAATTTCATTAATTTTACTATGTTAAATTTGCGTTTGACTTTTGTTTAATTTTAACTAAATAAATTTCACAACATGAGATAAGAAAGCAATCCAATTGAAATGAGGATGAAGCCTGGGTGAGTATTTTAGGTAGGTCAAGTGAATGATAGCTGGTTCCTTTTTACGTCCCAATTCTTTATAACATCTTACGGTAATAACAGATCCCTTCATGTTCCGGAAGGCCCACCCCAAGCTCCCAACGACCGTTACTCCGGAACCTCTGAAGAGATATTTCAGCTAACAGTCACAAAACGATACACTAATACAAATAACGTATATGACAGCAAACAATAACAATATGTATGTTATACGCCTTGTACGTATACGAAATTCTCATGAGGCAGTGAGGAATTTTGCGACCAAAATTCATGTACAGGAGAATTTACAATACTGTGTTGTTCGTTGAAAGTATTTTTTGAATATTCTACTTTTAGTAAAGTTCTATAATTGTATAATAAAAAAATGTATTTCTTTAGTTTTAACTTAATATGTTCGTTTATTAATATTTTATTTATTTATAATAAATCGGTTTTATAATAAAAATTATTAAAAAATTAATAAATAAAAATATTAAGTTAAAACTAAAGAAATTAATTGTAACGTAAATTAACGATAATTCGTGGTTGTAATATATAATATAACTAATTGACCAATGAGAAGGTGTATAAAGTGCATCTTATGAAATAATATTGACTAACTATATTAAATATAAATAATTTGAAATTAAATATATCGAATTGCAGGTTGAACACAATTTTAATTGAAATAAATAAAATTTTAATGCACAATTTTACATTTTAGTCAATTGATTTTTTCTCAAATATCGTCATCTTCGTGTCCCTTTAAAAATTTCATTTGAAAAAGAGCATTCGAACACAGACACAATAACTAATACCATCACACTGACTCATGAGGCGATCAAAATTCATGTCCTGTTCTATGTATCAAGATACAGGAAAATATTTGTGACGATTATACCAAACCCAACAAAAATGTCTCTCTGTTTTTGTTATTGTTCAAATATTATATGACAAAAACCAATAATATAGAGTACATTTTTTTGATAGGATCTGTGTAAAGAGCGAATGAGACGGCCTGTATAAACATTTTTGTTAATTTTGCTATGTATCATACTTCAAGAATATATTTGTGTCAGTTTTACATAAAATAAAATACCAAAATATGTTAATTTTATTAGTAAAAATAATATAAGACATAAAAATTAACTGCGTATATAAATTTGAGTCAATTTTAATTATAATTCTAATTCAATCTAAAATATGAGACATTTGTAATTAGATTTTATGTACAAATATTAAAATCAAAATCATGCAATTAATCAAGAAATTCGATAAATATATACAACTTGGCCAAAATTATGAAGCACCCCTCCCAAATTGCAGTATCTACAAAACGAATGAAGACAAAAATTAAAACTCAATATTTTTAGGAAATACTTTTTATATTTTATTAATTTTAGTATTTTGTAGGTCCTTCTTTGGCTTTGATGACAGCCAGGACTCTTTTATTCATCGACCGTACTAATTTTTCGCAGGTATTTCTCGATATATTTTTCCATTCCTCTGTCAGCCCACGTTTGAGGTCTTCCTTTGAAGTCATACTGCGATCCTTGATTTTTTTTTAAAAAATTGACCACAAATTTTTAATGGGATTTAGGTCTGGTGACTGGGCGGGCCAGTCCATGACTCGAATTTGTTTTTTCGAAACCAACTCATCGTAACGCGGGAAGTATGGCAGGGGGCATTATCCTGTTGATAAATTATCGAAGAACTATTCGTTTCCCCCAAAGATTTGCCGAATTGAGGCATTCAATGCAGCCTCGAGGACGGTAACATAGTTGGTACTGTTCATCGGGCCCTCACAAAACAACAGTTTCCCCACCCCTGATGATGCCATACAACCCCACACCATCAGTTTACCCCCTCCATGCTTTACGGTAGGCACTATACAATCAGGATTGTATGCTTCCTCGACTCTTCTTCTTACGATGGTTGCGCCAGGAGTTCCAAAAATCTATAAGAATTTCATCAAATTTAACATAAATTTCTCTATTAATTCTTTTAAAATACATAGCACAATTTTTTATTTTTTTTTTTGACTAATTATTTTTTAATATTTATTTTTTATATTTACCTCAAAAGTAGATTCATCTGACCAAACAACTCTCGCCCAATCCACGTCATTCCAATGTTTGTGTTCTCGAGCCCATCTCAAGCGACTTTTTATGTTGGTAAGTGAGAGCAAAGGTTTTTTTCTTGCTTTACAACCTTTCAATCCAGCTTGCAGGAGCCTTCTTCTAACTGTCCGTGCCGAAATGTGAACTTCTTGTTCTGTTAAATGCTCTGCAGCTATCTCAGCAGATGTTATTCTTCGGTTTTTGAGAGATTTTGGCACAATTTGTCGATCGTCTCTTACCGAAGTGATACGATTTCTGCCTGAGCGTAGTTTATAGGCATAGTCCCCGGTCTCTTTAACCCTTTTCAATGTAGATTGAACTGCTCCACGAGAGCATTTTAATTTTTGGGATATTTTAATTTGGCTTACACCCTGGGAATCCAACAACACAATTTGTGCCCTTATGGCTTCACTGAGTTGGCACGCTTTAGGCATAATTATCACAAACACACTTTTTTTCTCAAAAAACTTACGAAAACTCTTTTTGATTTAAAACACTTTATGTGAAGACTGCACACGATCAAATACAAAACTAAAATAAAAAAATTTTACGACGCTACAACTTCTTGTTAAGAACCTAAAACAAAACAAAAAGTGGTGATTTTCAATAATTAAGGGTCGCATTCGGTGGGATGACTCGTTCGTTAACACCCATTGTTTAGAAAGACATAATATTAATATATAATGCTAATAGATAGGGGTGCTTTATATTTTTGGCCAAGGCTGTACATACCAATACTCCAGTTCTATGTAACAATATTCAGGAATATATTTGTGTCGATTGTACATAAAATAAAACACATTCAAGTAAGTGTAAAAATTAAATAAGATATGAAATTAACTACGTATAAGAAATTAAGTTAAAATCAATTTTAATACGATCCAATTATTAGATTTAAAGTAATTAAATTCCATGTAAAACCACACGAAAGATAAAATCATGCACTTAATCAAGAAATCAAGAATTTTGATTTCTTTATCTATAAATATAAAACATTGCCTGATAAATGCATCTCGGTGGATTCCATTTTCCAAAGTTACACTTTACATATTATTTCACTTTTAATTATTATTTCACTAAAATAGAATTTAATTAGAATTAAAATTAAAATATATACATATATATACATATGTATATAAAATATGTACATAACATTTCACACTAACAGCACATAAATCAAAAATAAAAATAAAATAAAAATAAAATAAAAATAAAATTAAAATAAAATAAAATTAAGAATAAAAATAAAATAAAAATAAAATAAAAATAAAATAAAAATAAAATAAAAATAAAAATAAAATAAAAATAAAATAAAAATAAAATAAAAATAAAATAAAAATAAAATAAAAATAAAATAAAAATAAAAATAAAATAAAAATAAAATAAAAATAAAATAAAAATAAAATAAAAATAAAATAAAAATAAAAATAAAAATAAAATAAAAATAAAATAAAAATAAAATAAAAATAAAATAAAAATAAAATAAAAATAAAATAAAAATAAAATAAAAATAAAAATAAAATAAAAATAAAATAAAAATAAAATAAAAATAAAATAAAAATAAAAATAAAATAAAAATAAAATAAAAATAAAATAAAAATAAAATAAAAATAAAATAAAAATAAAATAAAAATAAAATAAAAATAAAATAAAAATAAAATAACAATAAAATAAAAATAAAATAAAAATAAAAAAAAATAAAATAAAAATAAAATAAAAATAAAATAAAAATAAAATAAAAATAAAATAAAAATAAAATAAAAATAAAATAAAAATAAAATAAATATAAAATAAAAATAAAATAAAAATAAAATAAAAATAAAATAAAAATAAAATAAAAATAAAATAAAAATAAAATAAAAATAAAATAAAAATAAAATAAAAATAAAATAAAAATAAAATAAAAATTAAAAAAAATAAAATAAAAATAAAATAAAAATAAAATAAAAATAAAATAAAAATAAAATAAAAATAAAATAAAAATAAAATAAAAATAAAATAAAAATAAAATAAAAATAAAATAAAAATAAAATAAAAATAAAATAAAAATAAAATAAAAATAAATTAAAAATAAAATAAAAATAAAATAAAAATAAAATAAAAATAAAATAAAAATAAAATAAAAATAAAATAAAAATAAAATAAAAATAAAATAAAAATAAAATAAAAATAAAAATAAAATAAAATAAAAATAAAATAAAAATAAAATAAAAATAAAATAAAAATAAAATAAAAATAAAAATAAAATAAAAATAAAATAAAAATAAAATAAAAATAAAATAAAAATAAAAAAAAATAAAATAAAAATAAAATAAAAATAAAATAAAAATAAAATAAAAATAAAATAAAAATAAAATAAAAATAAAAATAAAATAAAAAAAAAAAAAAATAAAATAAAAATAAAATAAAAATAAAATAAAAATAAAATAAAAATAAAATAAAAATAAAATAAAAATAAAATAAAAATAAAATAAAAATAAAATAAAAATAAAATAAAAATAAAATAAATATAAAATAAAAATAAAATAAAAATAAAAAAAAAATAAAATAAAATAAAAATAAAATAAAAATAAAATAAAAATAAAAATAAAATTAAAAATAAAAATAAAAATAAAAATAAAATAAAAATAAAATAAAAATAAAAAAAAAATAAAATAAAAATAAAATAAAAATAAAATAAAAATAAAATAAAAATAAAATAAAAATAAAATAAAAATAAAATAAAAATAAAATAAAATAAAAATAAAATAAAAATAAAATAAAATTAAATTTTGAAGAGGAAAGACAAAACACGTCTATCCTCTTTGAATGTTCGCTCTCACCCCCATAAACACGCACCAGATGGTATATACAAAAAATAAGGGCGGTACCACCCCTTTAGAAAAAAAAAATAAAAAATAGATATAAGGGGGAAAGCAGATTCACAAGGCACGCAGCCACAAAATAAGGTATAAAAGCAGTTTTTAGCATAACTTTAGTTATTAGAAATATTAGAAATTTGATAACGATCGTAATTTCATTCCAATTAAAGAAAGCAACAACACCAAAATATTGTGTTTTATTACATAAATGCAAGTCTCTCCTCTTTCTTCACAAAAACGTGAGACGGCTAATCGAATTGACCTTGACAGATCAGGCAAGGCGACTTGAAAAAAAACCGGGCGAGTTCACGCTCAACTCGCAAAAGTATTATGTGAAAACCTTTATGTATAAGTATCCATTGAACCATTTCAAGCCTCTTCGATGGGGCTGAGAAACCAATGCAGATAAACGGCTGCCGTTCGCTCAGTATTTAAATTGCATCACATTTCTGACTTAAAAAGTCAATAAGTTATTCTATAATGGGTTTGGAGTACGAACCTTAACGATATTAATTGTTTTGATAAAGAAAAATACAAACGACTAAATTACAGTATAGCCATGTATCGGTGAGCTTGATAAAAGTACAGTTCTGTTAAATTAACCATCTAAACCTGTCCGGTACGCTTTAAAATACAGTACACCATTACTCATACACGGCAAATCCGTTGAATAAAGCAAAGTGACATCGTTGATTTGATCAGTTTTAACTAAATGAAATAGGGAGCTGTTTTGACTGTAAAATTATAGCAGCTGGAAGGACGGTAGCATATCTTACAGCGACTTTTTCCTTGCTTGCATCTTTAGAGAATGTCATTCGAATCGGTTTACCACTTTTATAGATAGTTTTTGTTTCCATTAGTGCCCGCGTTACCAAACTCAGCAACAGCAAGAGCAATACTAACCTGAGCATACCGATTAAATAATTTCAAAATTATTATTTTATTATGTGTCACTGTAAATGGCTGGTCTCCACTTTCGTATTTTTCTCTTGACAAAAAAAAAATCTAGTTCATTTTTTTCCTCATGACAATTTTTAGTACATTTTCCAAAATACATACACAAAAATGGATTTGAGCATGCATTGATATTTTGTCAAGAGAGGAAAAGATCAGAATATTCAATATTTTTGTCGTGACGTTGTGCCATTTGAGCATAAATTGTATTTTATGCTCAATTTCATGTCATTTCATGTTGAATATTTTGACAAATAAAATGAAATTTTCATTGTTTTTTCACAAAATTTTGTCCTTTTAATGAATTTTAGGTCAAAATATAATAAAATTTGTGTTATTAAAATAAAACATAAATAATAAATCGTGGAATACAAAAATAATATGCGAAAAAATTGTATTATTCGAAAAACGAACCAAATTCAAATTTTTTTCTTATTCTCAAAGAGAAAAATTAGCTATATTCTTTATGTTAGTAGTGGTAAAAAAAATGTCACGAGCCGTTTGTCATTTATTTTTTGTCAAGAGAAAAATATACAAGTGGAGACCAGCCATAAGTGTCATTTTCACAGCTCGCTAAAATGTATAATATTTAATACTTAAAGTATGCGTGTAACTCCATTTGTTTGTAATGTATTTCCATACTTCTTTGCCTTTCCATTTTAATCCGACGGAAATTGTAATTCGAATTAGGTATATAGTATGCAAGTTCGGTTCGTTTTTCTCATATAAATCTAATTTGCAATTTTGTTCGTACCGGATTTTCCGTTCCTTTTTTTCACATGAAATGTTTGACTTAACCTCGCTAAAGATGTTTTCACATCAAAAATTGCTCCAGGTAGCAGATATTAGAGGTTTCTTACATTATGCTTTAGACTCCTGCGCTTGACAAAGATATTTCTAATTATAGAGAAGCACCTTGTGATCTTATCATAATAAAATTATGTTAATCTGCAAATTTGTGTAGAGCCAGTAAACTAATTATAATACAAAGAACCCTTCAAGTTGACACAAAAATCTTCTCTGCAATATGTATGTATAAGCAAATAGTTAATCAAATAATATATCAAATCATCCTAAAACCATTCCAACTGTCAAATTTAATTGGTTTTGCAATTATTCATTTGCATATAGATTGCGATCCACCGACATCATCAAAATAATTTTCAGAAAGCATACGAGCCAGAACAACAATAACACCAAATTGGTTTCCAATTTTCTTTATTTTTCCATTTATTTCAATGAAACATAAAAATGCAATAAAATTATTCATATTTCATGATTATCTAACAATTTTTTATGTAGCACACGAGTTGTCATTTGAAATATGATCCAATTGACTGTCAATTTAGAGTATAATAACTGTATAACATTTTTGTTTGTGTAGTTTGGATATATCAAAATCAAATTTCATATAAAATGACATAATTAGTCCTATATTAAATCGGGAGAATATGTACGAGTATATAGAGGGGGTGAATTTGTAATGTTTGATTATATTTTAATTGAACGTGCGCAACAAAATCGCGTCATATGCGAAATGTTTGAAATTTGCATTGTGATGGAGTTTATGGTTGGTATTTTTTTGGTTTTAAAGTTGGGACAGTATTCGACATAAAAACATTTCGGCATGTATGCTGTATTTAAAGGAATCTGATGGAAAGGTAAACCGAAAATTCAAAACGACATATGCACCCAAGAGATTTAACGAATTTTTTGTTTGAAATTTTGACAGACGGTTTAAAGAGGGGGAAATTTTATTGCTAAACTGGGTCAAAATATTATGTGACACAAAATAAAAAATAAAAATTGACGGTGAATCTTGGTACAGTATATACATATGTTCACCGGTGTGAAGAATTTCACACAAAGTGTAGCTACACAAATTAACGAAAAGTGTAAGTGTACTGAAAAAGTGTAGGCCTAAATAAAAAGTGTATATAGGAAGTAGAACCAGGTATGGGGCGATATTAACATAAAGTGAACAGGTCAAGCGATACGAAACAATTTTTCTTATTAAAATAAAAAGGGTTGGGTATGTTCGACGCTATTTTGATAATTGTGAAAATCAAATAAACTGTCGAAACCTGAAGCTACACTATGACCATTACCAAAAATTTCAGAAATGTTACCAAGTGTGGGCTTATATTTCCATAAAGTGGACATTTTGCCTCCCAAAAACTTGTGGGCTATAGCACAGTTAATTTTCAATAAAATTGAATTTTCTAAGAAATGTTTAGAAATAATCGAGCAATCAAAATGAAAGTTGTCACAGCAATTACAGGTCCCGAAACCTATTGATAGAGGTATCAACCATCGTAATCGGACCATTTTAGATTTTTGCCGCCCAAAAACTTGTGGGCTACAGCACAGTTGATTTTCAATAAAATTGAATTTTCTAAGAAATGTTTAGAAATAATCGAGCAATCAAAATGAAAATTGTCACAGCAATAACAGGTCCCGAAACCTATTGATAGAGGTATCAACCATCGTAATCGGACCATTTTAGATTTTTGCCGCCCAAAAACTTGTGGGCTATAGCATAGTTGATTTTCAATAAAATTGAATTTTCTAAGAAATGTTTAGAAATAATCGAGCAATCAAAATGAAAATTGTCACAGCAATAACAGGTCCTGAAACCTATTGATAGAGGTATCAACCATCGTAATCGGACCATTTTAGATTTTTGCCGCCCAAAAACTTGTGGGCTATAGCACAGTTGATTTTCAATAAAATTGAATTTACTAAGAAATATTTAGAAATAATCGAGCAATCAAAACGAAAATTGTCACAGAAATAACAGGTCCCGAAAATATTTTCTAAGAAATGTCCACTTAATGGAAATATAAGCCCACACCTGGTAACATCTTTGAGATTTTTGTAAATGGTCATAGTGTAGCATCAGCTTTCGACAGTTTATTTGATTTTCACAATTTTCAAAATAGCGTCGAACATACCCAACCCTTTTTATTTTAATAAGAAAAATTGTTTCGGATAGCTTGACCTGCCCACTTTATGGTAATATCGCCCCATACCTGGTTCTACTTCTCATTTACACTTTTTATGTAGGCCTACACTTTTTCAGTACAATTACACTTTTCGTTAATTTGTGTAGCTACACTTTGTGTGAAATACTTCACACCGGTCATATGTTCAACATAATTTAGATGGTTCGTTACGGATTAATTGTCACGGTGCCCTAAATTTTCTTTGAAACAAAAATACTGAGAGGGATCTGAGGAAAAGAATAAAGGTGAAATATTCGAGAAACATGTTCTAAGATCGTAAAATGGAGTTTAGTTAATGTAAAAGAAGAAAGATAAATGTTGTTATTCACTGCACTATTTCATGTACGTCTTTAGCACGTTTAACTTTATATATTTCGGGAAGGAAACTGGACAATTGATCATAGCAATTTCGATAAATTATTGGTTTTGAAGTTTATTCTCACACAATAAAACTTTCATAAATTTGTCACCATAATCTAAATACCCCCAATTTCTGCCTGCACCATTGACGAATTGTCAATGTTATAATAATATTTTTGTTTATACCATTTTAGCAATAAATAAATTTAACGAACCACAAATTACAAACAAAATAATTCAATTTTATAGCAAAAAAAAAAAAAAAATAAAAATAAAAATTTATTTTGTTGCAAAAAAACATTTTTACAATTTATATCCATTATGTATTTTAATGCAATTTTAAATCCCGTAGGACAATTTTATTTATATATCTCCGACATAGAGTGAGAGATATACACGAATTTTAGAATACAGCCAAAAATAACAAATAAACAAGAATTTTACAATAGTGAGTTTGATTATCAAAAATGACAGCAACAGCAAAAAATTAAATTTATTATCAAATTGATAACGTTATAGGAGAACATTATATTGACTAAATTTATCTTCTAAATTTATCTCTTTATTCGCATATTATTGTAAAAAAGTATTAATGGAAAATATTGATATTTCCGAGGAAGATTTCCCACCACCGCCACCCATAACATCTCAAAAGAACATCAATTTATTTTTATGCAGAATATATGAATTTTAAATTTGTTTCTTAATAGGATATGTTTTGTTGTTTAAAACTTTTTCTTAGAAGCTCTCACTGTATCTACTTCTCATCTCTCCATTGCACAAGGGTAACATTATTATTTAGACGAGAGATACGTTCTTAATGTTGTTTAATGTTTAGAAATAAAATGATCATTATTTGTATTATATGTAGCTATACCTGTGATGTTATCTCTGTCTGTAACCTTTGTGAAATACTAAATGCTTGGAAAACATTTTAAATTTGATGGGAGTTTAATAGGGATCACCACTTCGCCAGTTTTAATAAGATTTAGTGAATTACTTCAGCCTAAAAAGACCAAAGTATTGAAATCCTGTTGAAAATGACCAAAGATTTGGTTGGTCCAAAACCACTTTTCTCGACGTTTTGAAAGTCTTCGAGTCTGTACGTTGACCTGTACGTCAATAGGGTCGTGCACCTGCCATACGAATTGACCCAAAATAACTGGTTTGATGATATTGAGTTGGGCGTTGAGCTGGTTTGATGATATTGAGTTGGGCATTGAGAGAGAGTTGAAGGTTAAGTTAGAGGTCAATTTTCGGGTTGAGTTGTAGTTGAATTGGAGTTAAGTTGATGTTTCAATAGTGTTTAGTGAGAAGTTGGGCAATTTATATAAGTGAGTGTTTATAATTAATTCTGGAATATGGAAAAGTAGGATGGAACTTGGCTAGTTCTCAAACGAATAAGATGAAATTCGGCATATGCGTTTGAAATGAGATTCTAAAATGATTTTCAATTAAAATTCTGGAATATGGCCAAGTAGGATGGAACTTTGATATTCTTTAAACGATTATAATAAAATTTGAGATTGGGAATGATAATTTAAAATAATGTTGCATGGCCAAGCTTACCGCTCTGACAGCAAATACTCAGAAAACATAAACCAGCGAAGGATTGGCAAGAAAACTTTCTAATGGAACATTATTTGGGAGATAATCTTGATCGTTTAGCAATTGAAATAGTATGTTTTCGCTGTCTTATTGAAACAGCAACAACTGTGAATTCACAGAAACCTAACCAGACAACATTATAGAAGCCATATTGACATATTTCTAACAACCTTGTCTAAAAATTGTTGGGGTCACATTCATTCTATTCGTTGTAAATGCCAAATTCATCATTATCGGTTAAAGAATAACCAAGTTCTATCCTAATTGGGCATACTCCAGAACTTCACCTAAAAATAATTTTGGAATTCTATTTCCAACGGAAGTGCGTACCACTTTCCAAGTGGTATGGTGGTATGAAGGTTTGACGGTATGATGGTATTATGGTAATGGTATGATAATGAAGGTATGATATTATGAAGGTATGCCGATATGATGGTGAGATGGTAAGATGGTGTGATGGTATGATGATATGATGGTACGATGGTATAATGGTTTGATGGTATAATGGTATAACGGTGCGATGGTATGATGGGTTCGTGGTAACATGGTATATATGATGGTATGATTGTATTATATGATACAAGGTAAGATGGTATGACGGTATTTATTGTAGAATGATCGTGTGATTGAATGAGAGTATACGACGGCATAATTGGCCTTTCTATATTATGGTATGATTATATGATGTTATGACGGTACGATGGTACGATGTTTAATTGTATGATTATATGACGGTATGATGGTAAACCTGTATGATGCTATGTTGGTTATAATCTTACAGGTTTACCGGTTTAAATTATAAAATTATAAATCAAATCAGATCAATTTCGTTTTTTTTTTGTTTGCTTTTAAACCTAAAGATCATTGACCTCATTCTTCCGTACATTGTAAAAAACAACGTAGGTCATGGAAATAATAGTTATAACCATCGGGCCCGTCTAAATTGAATTTTTTCTCATCCGAAAACACGACTTTATACCACTGGTTATTCCATGTCATATGCTCTTTCCCAAATTGAAGCCGATTGTTTTTTCGAGCTTCGTTTAATGGTGGCTTTTTCTTAATTTTCATCCGTTTAAGATGTTTAGGTTTCTGTATGGCGCGATGAACGCTTTATACACAGACATAAATACCGGCTTTCTCCTTGATTCTGCGAGCAGATAGAGCAGAATTGGAGGCAATATGAATTATTTTACGTTTATCTATCGGTTTTAATTTCGAAACAGAACAGCATTTCATATTTTTTCCATAGTTTTCAGGATTTCTTAAATAATTTAGCACAACAGTGTGACTTCGGCCTAGTTTTTCGGCTATGAATCGTATTTTATATTTTTGATCATATATTAGTTAAATATTTTATGTTTGTATCTGATATTGATTCTGTTGTATTTTATCGTGATGGGATTTGTATTTTATCTGAAATCGGTTAGCCTACAGTGTCAATATTTTGGGTATTTATGGTAATGCTTTGTTATGTTTATAGGTGTTTGGGAATTCTTTGTTATATGTACCGGGTAATTATTATGTCCAGTTAATTGTACTTCGTGTGTGTATGACAAATTCAGGGTATGGGATACGTCGGTGGTTAGCTTGACTTAATATAGATTTAATGTAGTTATATGGAGACGATGGTTTGGAGCTTGTATAGTCACTTGGCGCTTACCGCTGGTAGGGGCTATGACCCAAGTGATATATTTAAGCGTGGAGAGTTTAAATGTTAGTTGTGAGAAAGATGAGATCTTATAAGTGTGAAAGATTATTCAGCGGGTATAAATACTGCCATATTTCTTTCTTCCACAATTACTCAATCTCACCGGTACCCAGATGTTAGTATGTTGGTTATTTTATACTTACCAAATTGTATGTATTCCTGAATTGAAAAATCTCGATTTATTGTGACTTAAGATACTTTCTTTATTTCATTAATTTTACTTTACTTATGATTACACTGTCCTTCTTTACTTCTGATTACACTGTCGATTACCTTATAATCCTATTTACAATTTTATGTCTTTATATATTACAATTTAATCTTCCTGTTTACAATGTTTACAGAAGATACGGAAATCTTTTTTTTGTTGAAGCTGCGGAAATCTTTTTGTTGAAGATGCGGAAATCTTTATTTTTTTTTTTGTTTAACACGCGGAACTTTACAAATTTTATATATATAAAATATTTACGGAAATATTTTCAATGTTAATATTTTTCAATGTCATACATTATTTATTTTAATTCCCCTAAATGGCATTTCAAAAAAGAAATTAAGTTTTTTCTTTTATTTGTATGTAATTTTTATTTAGACAACTTTCGGGCGCAAAGATTATTGGTGTCAAATTCTTTACTTTATTTTTCTGTGTTAAACGAAACGTGCCAATTTGTTATTGTAATTTCTGTGTTACCAACACCAAAGTGTGTTATTTTGTTATTGTAATTATGTAGTATCTTTGCTTACTTTTAGGTTTTTTAACATTTAGATATCATCATTATCGGTCCAAGCTATGGATGCGATGGATGGCACAACAATCGGCTCGAATGTCTTTGATCGTGGTAAACATCAATTTTTCCCTTTTCAACATCGTTTAGGCTTTTCTTTATTCCCATTTTTTTTTAAAACAATTTACAACACTAATTTAATTTTTATTTAACATTTTTTATTTTAATAAATCTAAACAAAAGAAAAGAAAATGAACTGGATTTATTCACGTGTAACAATAAAAATGAATTTTTTTTACCGTGTTTAAATGAAAAACAAAAAAAGGAACATTTCCAAAGCCAACTAGAAAACAAATTTCTAGTCATTTGATTAGTGATGAAATCATCTACCTTACAGTATAGAAAAAAACAATAGCGATAGAATCCAAAACAGATGAATTTGGGAATTCCCATTTTTTTATTTAGTGGATTTAATCTGCTGTAACGGACTGTATACATCATGGTGTGATGGTGGGATGGTTCAACGTTGCTTTGGTACGATGGTATGATTGTACGATGGGTTAATGGTATAGTGTCATGAGGGTATGGTGATATAATGGAATATTGCTATGATGGAACTATTGTTTATGATGGTACGACGTTACGTGTGCCGGTATGGTTGTGCGTTGCTATTATGGTGTAATGGTGAGTAGGATTTGAGTTGGATTTAGGAGTGAAGTTCGGCTAAGGATTAATTTAAGTTCGAGTATAGGGTTTAGTGGAAAGTTAGATTGAGTTGATTTCATACATGCATGTAGCTTTCGAATCAAGTTAATTTTGGGATTGGGTGGGCCTTTAAGTATGGAGTTGAGTAGAATGTTGAGATTTGGGTCTAGCTACATTGAGTTGAAGTAGAGTTAGCTTTCATTAGAGCTAAGTGAGTTGTTCTTTTGGTGAATTATTTAAGTGTTGATTTGGAGTTAGATTACGGCTTGATTTGAAAGTTGATTAATAGTTGATTTGGTGATTGATTCGTTGGCGTTTAGGATTGTATTGCGATTGAGGTAGAGGTTGAGTTGCAAATTGAATTGGATGTTGAGATGAAGATTGACTTAAGAGGTTCATTTCGGTATTGATTTGGGAGTGATCTCTGATCACCTCAAGAGGTTTCAGCCCTTTATATTTTAAATCTATTAAGATATTTAATAATAAAACCGAAAATAATATTGTTATTTGTGTCAAAGCTTTCCAAGAGCATTTAACAATTCCAGCTCTAAATCAATTTTAAAAAATCAACCGTTCTTAGTCCGATTGCGGTTCTTGATACCTCTAATGACAGGTATCGAGACCTCTAATTGTTGTGATAACGCACATTTAGATCGCATAATTATTTCCATATATTTCATAGAAAATTCGATTATTTTGAAAATCACCTTACTATAAATCTATTTATTTATTTATTTATTTCTCAATAGTATTTTATTACACAAATAAGACAATCCGTTTTTACAATATTACAAAAATATCTTCTCATGTGGAATTTGTGTAGCAAGTGATATAGAATACAAAATATTTGATATAAAAGTAAAAGTATCTTAAGTATAGCGCTTTAAATTTACTTACATTAGACGCGGCTTTGCGAATAATATAACTTTTAACATCAAAAGCAAAATCATCAAGAATCTCGCTGTATCCCACAATTTACTTAGAATCCCCTAAATTTTACTGCATAAATTATTTATAGGGGCTGACCAATTCAGTTTACTGTCTATGACCAAACCTAAAATTTGTACATCCTCATATAAATCAATTTTGTGACAATCAATCATTAGGTAATTAGTTGATCTGGTGACTTGTCTTTTATAGTCTAGATCAGAGAGTATATGTAAATTGGACCAATCTCTAATACAGCTCCACCAGAAAGTGATTTTATACTGCACAATTGGATGAGAATTTCTTCTTCAGAAACAACTTCAGAAAATAAAAAGTGTTATGATCCGTACTTTATTGCAATGTATTAGGGCTAAAATTTTCATCACTGTCGACGAAAACCGAACCGAAATGTGAGTCTTATAATTTGTCCAGAATAATTTGCTTGGAACCTGGCTATTGAATTTACTATTGAAAAATGCCCAAACATATTATTAACTTTGTTTCTTGTTGTGATTTACTCTATTCGAATAGATTCAGTTTGATGCAGCTTCCAATTCTGATGCAAAAAAACACGAATATTGCGGAACTTGGTGATCTTACATCATTTGCGTGTAGCTACAATTTTTTGAGTGGTACATACGCTTCAAAAAGCCATGAAGGAATTTATTACTGAAAGTAGCTCATTTACATCAAACCAACAATACAAGCGTAACCAGCACGCATTGCTGGTAACATAAATATGAAGCGTATATGAACCGTAGATCAAGTCATGGGTAGTAGCAATACCGGCGGGCGTTGAAAAAGTCCAATCCTAAGTCAATTAAGGCGGCGGAATTGCCTGTGGAGTTGGTAGTTTCTTTAGAAATTAAGTTAAACCCAAAGGATGACATCAGTGATTTTAGTTTAGTAGCGGTCGGTGTCGAAACAAGAACATCAACATTGAAATCTCCGATCACGATAACTTCACTGTACTTACCCATAATATCGCCTAAAACGATTTCCAGTTTATCAATTTGCTCTGGTTGAAACGGACAGATTGAATTGTGAATCACACCTGTAGCAAGTTTTTTATTATTATGATTACCTATTTCAAGTGGAGCATTACTTGAATAGAAATAAATTATTTTAGGGCTGAGAAGGTTTTTAACATAAATCGCAACACCACCACCACGCCGACCCTCGCGCTCTTTTCCGGAATAGTGTAAAGTAATCCAATTGAAAATGTAGGCAAGAATGTTTGGACTTCAGCCAACTTTAGTTCATCAAAGTTTTCCACTAAGCTAACGACAAAGTTTAAGTATATTAGCTTTGTTATTGTTACAGTAGGGTATATGCACTAAGCCGCCTTTTGTGTAAATGTTAATTGCCGCTTGCAGAATTGAATAATTGATAATATTTGTTAAATAGTAGTTACAATATATCCATAAAAGTGGTTACAATATACACAATATATTCATGTCTACCCCAATATTATCGCCATATTTTATTATATCCGAAAATTCTGAGCCAAAAAATTCAAAATATGCATTTGTACTCAGATATTGAACAGAGTTGTTCTTGATACCTCTAAAGACAGGTTTCGGGACCTGTAATTATTGTGTCAACTCGCAATTATTTCGCTTGATTTTTTCCATACATTTCGTAGAAAATTCGATTTTTTTGAAAATCACCTTACCTTAGAATCAGCAAATTCTGAGTTAAAACATCTGCAATTGTGCTCCAATTTCGTTTTTCGATACCTCGCAGTCAAATTAAAAGAAATGTGGGGTTCTTGCGGGCTTTTCAATAATTAAAAAGAAGTTTGTCAACAGCAGGAGTTAAGGCTTAGTGCTCATATGACTGTTGATCTTATGGTTATACTGAAGAAATTAGATACTGGTCGGTTAATTCCTCGAAGAGTTCGAACAAAATGTAGGTGTCTGCAAACAACTCAATGATAAGAACGCTATGGGTAAATTTCTAAAAATCTTGTTAAAAAATCAAAACTTCAAAGTTTCGAGATATTCCGAAAATTCTACAAAAAAATCAAAACTTTCGAATTGTAGCTCAAAAATAACGAAGTAAAGCTCAAATATTACGATCGATACAAATACAAAAACATGAGAATCAATTGAATTGGCTGCGTAATTAAATGACCTCCACTTTAGTTGTGATTAAATTTTCAACATGTTTTGCAAAAATGCATCTACTGCACATCATAAGACATACAAGGTACAAACCTAGCACCAGTTTCTCGCTACAATAATCTGTCAGTCCATTTCGGAACATATTTAGCACGTGTCTGTATACATATGAGCACATATGAACATTCTGAATTTTACAAATGTATTATTTATCGTCAAAAGAATGTGAATCAAAATTAAATGTTCACAACCATAACAGATTCAATGGAAATGTATCCCACCATCAACACATCTATGGGAATAGCGAGATCAGTAAAACTCGTTTAGTCAAATTCGCCGGTAATGCTCATTTAACGTTTAAGAAAATAACCTTTGTGACGACACCAATTGAAAAATTATTAAGTTCAAGCCCACTCGTGTGCTCGATTAGAAACAAAGATGTATCGGTAACATGAAAAGGGTTCAGAAAACTGTACAACAATTTTGGAAATGGTATCCGCTAAATTTTATAAATACTTTACAGCAAAATTATAAGTGGCATCTCGGGTAATTGTGAGCGAGTAGTCACCATTCAAATCAAAACGTCAACGCTGAAAGACCGATCAGTAAATTATTCGGAGGGGTTATGAAGGGAAATATGTTTTGCACAATCGTCACAAACATGTTTTATTTTGGTTAATCTCTTTATTTTGCTGCTCTATAAATTACAAATTGTTCAGATAACTTGATTAATTTAGGTACCGGATTTCCAATTTAGTATCAAGACTTTTGAAGAATTATGGAAAATATTAATTTATCGGATTAATTTATCGGAATAGATACTGTTGTCTGTGTACCAATCAGAAACTTTCACACTTCACAATGCTTGCCATTGCGTCTTCGAGTAAATTCTTCTAAGGACTAAATTTGTTAATGGCTGATATCAGAAATTTATAAAAAAAAGGACATTCATGTCAACCACCGACGGATATGACGTTCAAGAAACTGTAAGCTTAGATATCAAACATGATTCATGTTTTATATACGCGAGAAATAAGTGAGCAAACTTCAAATTGTAAGGAAGGAAAACACCTCTTTTAACATTAACCAGACTTTGTAACCCTTCATAAGAGAACAGTGATTGGCGGTTAAAACAAATCCATACCAAACCACATAACAGCCAATAATTAATGTAAAAGAAATAATTCTCTAAAAGGATCATAAACATACTTCTTACAACCAAACAGTCTTAAATCATAAGAAAATAAAGTAAGGGTCATTGATGGGTCAATAAAATCAAAAATGGTAAGCATTTCAATAGTAATTTATGACCGGAGCGAAAACTTCAACAAAATCAGAATCTCCAAAGAATTGCTTGGATACAAAATACTCCAAATTTCATTTTGTTAATAACTCATATCAAGACCCAGTAGCTGGTTTGATTTTCAACTAGCAAATAAATTAATAAATAGGAACCAAATGAAGAGACCTTCCTTTTGTCGGTCAAAAGCAACCACAGCTTATGGAAATCCCGGAAATAATTTTTTTTAAACAGCTACAGCAGCAACTAATAAACGTTGGCACTATAGAAAGCCTAAATTAAGGCTAGATGTACAACATATTACATATTTCGACGTGTCTACATTCATAACCATTTAGTGGAACAGCAATCGCCTAAATGTTTATCCAAAACACAAAACCAAAAATACAGAGGCGTTGACGATGATGCGGTAATACTAAATTATATAATCCTTATATGTATCAAGCTACGTATGTACAACAAAAAAAAAACCCAAAAAATATCCACATTCATTGTTGTTGTGTTGTAGCTCCTCTTTTTTTTCCTCATTTAACTCCGCCCACATATCATCCAACAAAACGAAAACGATTTTATATATTTTATTCAAGACTGTACACACGAAACAAATCCTTTGTTAAACAAAATAAAAAAAGCTCCGCACACCAAATCAAACAAAACAAAAAAAAAACAAAAAGCAGTTCAAGGAGAAATAAAGGACAAAGAAAATTTGATTTTCTTTTATTTTATGTAACCATGGCAAAAAATAGAAAAAGTTAAATTAAAAAAAAAAAATCCAACTTTATTTATTTAATTTAATTAATTTTTGTATCATTATTGTATTATGACGCATTGCGACAGTTTAACGTGATTTTTGTTGTAGGTACACATAGATTGTTGTTAGCCTAAATGTTGATTAGTATCCTGTTAACATTATGTTACACAAAAATAATCATTTAACTTATTAAAATACTTGTAATGCAGCCCTATCTGGTAATGTGTATATACAAAAATATTTTTTGTACATATCGAAATATAGATTGGATCATCATTACTCTCACGGGGATTCCGGAATTGGACTTTATTACGAGATGTTCGATAATTTTTACTTTTCTTCTCCTTTTCTTCCTTTTTTTATGACTATTTCATTGAAATGTACTTGGTGTGTAAACAATACGGCGCGTATGGATGTATGTAATTGGAATTTGATAGGAAAAATCAAAACCAATTGTTTTAAGGATTATATTAAAGGAAACAGACACAGAAACCGAAATCTATTTTGATATTCATTGCAGGTTTTACAGCTGTACGATTGAATTAGATTTGATGTTAAGTTTTTTTTTTTTTGGTTGTTGTTTTGGCCTCTTGCGCACGAAATGGGATAGAATTTTTATTATTTATTCGGTATAACAGTAAAACACGGTAATGGATTTTGATTGGATTAGATATCAGCACAAAAAAAAAATTTCTATTTTTTTTATAATCCGTGATTAGAAATGTTTATGTGAATTTTGATTTTAAAGTTATATGTCAAAATATTGTGGTGATGAGGGTGATTAAGTTCAAAGAGCAATAACTGCTAATGACTGGTAGAGTTTTCTCTAACTATGCTGCAAACCTTTTCAATCGATACATATTCTGTTTTTTTTTATACATATACTAGTGAGCAAAGCAACATTACTTACAATAAATCTTTATCCAGAACTAGGTTATATTTCTAGAATTGAAACTGTAATTTCTGATGAATAATTACAGTATCCAAAAATGCCTAGAATACGTATTTCCGTTAAAGAAAGTAATCAATAGAAACTTCAGTCTTCAAGCACTTAGGGTATAGGACTGGCTCAAACATGTTTAACACTGAATTTGACAGTAAATTGTTTAGCAAATGAATTCGTTTTGTAATGTTCGAATCTAGATGACTCTATTAAACATTATTCATTTGTTTTATCTGTAGTCGGTAGAGATAGTTGTAAAAGGAATATCACGAAGAATATTTAATAAGGGGTTCGCCTGAACTTAAACGAATATCTGATGTTGAAGTCGAAATTGTATGCCCTAATTTTTTATGCCTCTACACTTTGGTATAGACTTTGGGAAGTCCAATCGAGTTTCCTTGGTACGGAGATTTGTTACGGAGATTTATTTTCGCTTTATTCTGTTTTGATGGCTTGGAATTATCTTGTGAGTGGGATCCATTCTCAGATTTCACTCTGCTCGTTTGGCGCTTTCAAGTCATTTAAAGTAGTGTCCAAAAGATTTTGTGAGTCATTTTAAACATCTTTATAATTGAAAGAATTTCAGAATTTGATTAGATTTTAAGATCTTGTATTTTAAAATATTCCAAGAGCTTTCAGAATTTGTACATAAAATTTGGGACGTGTAAGACTTTCTGTCTAAAGAGGAAATAAATATGTGCACTATTTTGGTAGTAAGTCAGTACAAATAACTCTAAAAATCGCATGTAGGACCTGTTCCCATGCCCTTTTGAAATTCTGACTGATACATATTTATAAACAAGTGTGATAGCGTGACTCGCTTTAATGCATTTTTTTATGAATCATCTTATTCTGTTTCTGAGGTTTTCAAATGGATTTGAGTAAGTTTGGATTCTGATGCTCGATAATCGATCTTCATTAAGCTTTTATACTGAATTGAAGCTTTTATAGTGATTATCATTTTTCCTCATGGTTAAATCAGGATTAAGTTTTTGAATAAGATTTCTGTTGATTTTATATTTGAATGGAAATTTTAGTCTCGAAATTTATTCAACTGTTGATTTTTCCCAGGCTTTTAACTGCAAACACGAAAGCCTACCTATACGTAATTAAAGTTTCATGAGACTCTCTTTCTTGTACGTCAACGTGCTATAGCTAGTTCCAGTATCGGCAACAAGTTAGTTCCAGTATCGTGCTTATGTACGAATTTGAGAGAAGTCGCTTGCCCCGTATCGCCATAAACGCCACGGCGACTTACGAGCTTGGCCATTTTTCCCAGAGGATGGGGATGCCGCCCTAAAACCCCGCTTTGACGAATTTTTTGAAATTCTAATATTCATAAAAATTAGAAACTTTCCAAAATGTTCTGATTTCTGTGTTTATGTTAATTATGTTTACATATGTATATTAAAATAGAGAACTCCCCAAAACCGCTTAGAATTGAAACCTTTGCGCAAGAATGACAGGAAAACTTCAGCAAAATTTCAAAAAAGCCATCTTGTTTCTTTTATTTGTATCATGAATGTTAAATAAAAAACTAAAAAAAATCGTTCATTCGAACACTCACATTCACCAATATTATTGCCTTCCGGAAATTCACAACTCTTACCTCATTTTGCGACCAAAATCACTGTCAAAAGTTGAGTTTTGCTTCTCTTTCAGGCAAAACTTGAAAATTATGTTTTTATTTTCTTCGTTCCTGGCCTAACACTAATTTTCGGGGAATTAAAACAGATCTCAATAAATCATCTAGGGAATTTTGCTAAACACATGAATTGCACTTATCTTCGCTTACATTGGCAATTTCGGCTGAAATAGGAGACTCGGAAAAACGTTTGGAGTTCTGATCTTAATTAATTAGGGAATTCGCCAGGAAACTAAAAAATAAAGACTAAAAATCATTTAACAGGGTGATTGTGATTGGGACAGTTATTCGCTTTGTAATACATCTTTTTCAATAAACTGTTATGAGTAAATTAATAATCTCCCGCTTGTCGCTAGATTTGAATTTTAATTATATCGCACCTTTTCGAAACTGTGCGTAACAATCATTATCCTATTAGTCAAGAATTACTAAATAATTTCAATTTGCAAAATGTAAAACGTTGTAATCTATCATTAGTAAAAACCACTTTCTTCTCATCATAAAATATCAGCATCGAGTTCTACATGCTTCGCCCTTGAAAATACTGTAGTGGCTAAGAGAGGTTCTTATCAACCCGCGTTCACGAACTTATAAGTACTTTTTCAATTATTTTTCCAAAGTTCTCATAGAGACACGGATGATGATTAATAAATTTTAGCTTAGTGTGAGGTATTGTGTGATTATTAAAACAAATATTAAAATTTTTAATGTTATATTTAGCTTACAAGTGGTTTGTATTTTCCTCGAGAATCGTTATATGTTAGGAACCTTTTCACGATTTCAATACAACGCAATATGCTTATAGAGTTGGTAAAACCCGTGAAACATCCCTTTACATGAACAATTTCTATGATGAATGTCAAAGGCATAAGGGGCACAGGGAGAGGAGGCCGAGGAAGGCTTTTTATTTTATTTTTATTTTTTAAATTGTACTTAACCTCAAAAGTCAAAAAAATGACATCACCTGCTAAATACACTAATTCTTTAGGATCACTTATACATTTCTAATAAATAATAAAGAACTTGAAATGGTATGCATACAGGACAAAACATACAGGACCATGATTTGTGAGCCTTTTCTTGGAAGTCGGATGACCGAAGTTTAAGGTACTAACCGTCGTAATAAATTCTTCGTTAACATTGACCTATTGCCAAAATTCTTGTGCGATATAACACGTTATTAATCGGATAGTCCGGTTCATTGCCCACAGCTAACCTGATAGTCTTGTTATAACGGTGTCAAGTAAATACCTGAAAGTCTTCTCCGAGCTCTGATTTATAACACGCGGTGCTTTACCTCGTGATGGAGGTGTAGAATTTTGAGAACAGAGAAGGGTTCACAAGTCAACGCTTCTAACCGATTAAATCGTCTTTAAGAGGCGTAGAAATATTGAACATCTATCCGTTTCTTCCTTTTTTGGGTAAATGAATGAGTCGTTTTGACCGGATAAAGCATTCTTAGACTGTGACCGAAGCATTCACAAATTTTTATTACGCTGCCCGAATTGGGTAATAAATTTTTGAAGTATTCCGCTTCTGTCATATTGTTGTTTGATTTTAATAACAAGCAACCCTTTTTTTTTGATACGCATCGAAATGGCCTTCGTCTAATATTATATATTGAAGCGTAGGGCTGTAATCGTTGGGACATTGTATAACAGGACGGTGGTGCAATAAATCTCGCCAAACATTTCCCAGGAAGTGGGAAGGTCATGGGTATTTTCAAATCAGAATTGCAACACAAACTAAACAATATTGGAGGCAACTCTATTGCGGATTAAAATAAAGCATTAATGACGTGGTGCTTACAATTCAACGTTTTCAATAATCTGTTAGGCGATAGTGGTAGCTCTCACATTTACTCTCTAGATCAATATGCCATATAAATAAGAACCTTTAGTTGACATAAACTTGAAGAAAATAATTGTCGGCAAGCTGCTGCAGTTGAAAATGGGAAATTATCATGTTGCTATTACTATGTTGCTTTAAACGTTAGATTATGTTATGCGATCATGTTAAATGTTAAACAAATATTCAATTTGTGTCAAAAATTATCAAAGCAAAAGACCGTGATAATTTGGGTGTATCCGATTTTTTCAAATAAATGTCAAAAGCGTGTACTAAAAAATATTTATCACCGGTTTCGGGCACAGTCTAAAAAATATTTGTATTAAACTACTTTGGAAATTATACTCCTTTGTCCTTCAGCCACAAAATGATGTGTTTTACTTTCATATCGCTGGTTCCATCAATACTCTCAAACGCTTCTTTTGTTTAGTGGTCTGTGGCCGAATTAAAGAGCCGTTATCGAAGCTGTGCCTTCCAATATACTACTTGCTTCATCTCGATTGACAAAAGGTAAATTCCCTAACCAGACGGTTTTGCTATTTTACAAGGAGCAATTTCATTTCGTTACATAATCCGAATTAAGCCGAATTCGACCAAAAATTGAACCCTCGACTCAACCCCAAGCTCAACGCCCTACTCAATCCCCAAGCCGACATGGTCTGAAAAAATACACGTTTATATCAACTCAACTCAGGCTAACTCAACCCACAACTCTCCCCATAATTAATCCGTAACTGAATACCCCAACTCAACATCAACATAACTCTTAATTCAATCTTCCGGAAACTGCATGTGTCTATGAATTCAACTCAATCCTAACTCAACTTCTAGCTAGTAGATCAACCCAACTCAAAACAACTCAAGCTAATTTCCGTTCCAATTCAACCCTGAACATAATCCCAAATAAATTCCCTTCTAAGCAGCTGACCCCTACTCGATTCCAATTCAACTCCAACTCAACCCCAAGTCAGTCTTAATCCAACCCCAACTCAACTTTCCTGCAACCGAACTCTTAAATCAACCAAATTCATTATTTGCTGATCATTTCATATTGTTTAGTATTTTATTCTTGAAATAACATCTGAAAATCATTCAAAAGAAGAGCCGAGCCCTAAATACCTATTTGAACGTAAAATTTTGCGCTCTTTCCGATTCCGGGATCAAAAAAGGAATTTCTATTTAAAAATTGTAGTTGAGCTTTAAAAGAATTTGAAGTTCAAAGACAAGGTATAACTAAAGAACCCTGACGAGATTTACAGGTGGGTAATTGATCGGTCCTGAAAATTAATTTCCAAATCAATCCCTAACTTAACTTCTGGCTAATCTTGAGCTCAACCTCCAACTCAGTTTACAACTCAATCTCCAACTAAATTGCAACGCAAACCTAAACCAAATTAATCCCAAATCAACCCTTAACCTAACCCCAAATGAACCCTTAAATAATTCCCTAGCGGACCAACACACTTAACCCCAACGCAAACTAATTAAACACTTACTCAACTTCAACTCAACTTAGCTCCAATCAAATCTTAACCCTCTACTCACCTCAATGATGAATGGCCAACCCAACCCCAATATCAACTCATTCGAAAGCAATCGCAACTATTGTAAATTTCTTAGAGAAGTCTCATATCAAATAAACAAAAATGCAAATTAGTTGGTGTAGAAGTTATATTTCGAACAATACAGTGAGCCCCAACGCAAAATACTTAAAACCACAAAAAATCCAATTCTCTCTTTTAGTAAATTTACTCTCTAACTCTGGGTTATTTATTGTGCCAACGCAGGAATACTATGATACTGACTAAATGTGGGATTCTAAACTGATTTTTAGTTGAGATTCCTAAGATGGCCAAATAGGATGAAACATGGTTATTTCTTAACCGATCATAATGATATTCGACAGGTACGATGGAAGTGGGATTCTGAAATGATTTTTAGGTGAAGGTCAGGAATCTGGCCAATTAGGATAAATTTTTATATGAAGTTCTGTAATATGGCCCATTCGAACGGAACTTAATTGTTTCTTAACCGATTCTGATGAAATTCGACGTGTGCAATGGAAATGGGATTCTATTCTTCGTCACGGTTGTGCGGAATTGGATTTTAAAGCAAAAATTTAATTAATTATTATAGTCCTGTTATTCAAATAAAATCATTTTTACCATTTTTTTTTAAATTCCTTTTGCACGCATTGTGGTAATGGTTACCACAGTAAATTATTTTTGCTCCACAACGGTGGATTGATTCTTAAATTACTTTTGGTGCTTGCGGTAATGTATGTTAAGTTTTTTTTTGCAATGTTTGAGTTAGTTCAACGGAGGTTAACGGGACTACCTTTTTTAATTATTTGAGTTTAATAGTTGTTGGAAGTAGAATTATCTTGTGGTTGACTACTATCGATACAAATTTAGTTCCGGCTGAGGACCTACCAGTAAGAATTGGTAGGATTATACATATTGCCGATCGATCGCCTTGTACATTTACAAGAAACCAGTTGAAAATATAAAGCCCCTTGCCAAGAAGTAATCAAAGCGTGTAATAAAGTGTTAAAGGCCATTCAACAAGTTGTTAATGGTGAACCAGATTTGAATAAAACAATAGAAGAAATTAAGGAACAAGTAAATTTGAGCGAATTAGAGTTGTCTTCATCTGATGACGAAGATACAGTCCCAAAAATAAAACGACATACTATTTCTGAAAATATCAAAGTTACTAATTTAAATCAAGCAACTTCAACTAAATTAGCGTTTTTGGGTAATCCATTTGATAAAGGGCCATTATCATCTACAATTCATAATGATAATATCCATACTGGTGTATTAAATAAGAATGATATGGGTCATGATAATGATCAGTCCCAAGTAATTAACGAACAAAACACTTCCACTAATAGTTCATCACCATTTAGTGCAAACGAGAATTCTGGTAGTAATATGATGCGATATACCACTGGAAAACTAGTTTCGATGGTACTCTAAATGGCCCTCCGCTATCTGTATTTTTATTTAAATTCAGTGAAAACGTAGTTAGGGCTGGATTTCACTACATATTGAAAGGACATGCGTCAGAGTGGTATTGGTGTTACTTGTCCTGGAATCGAAGCTCCATCTTGGAGCAATTACGCGTTGCAGTTGAAAACAAATTTCAAGACCGTTTCAAGCATCTATTAACTTAATTCAAATCAACTCAATCTAACCTTGCACTAAACCATAAACTTGACCCAAAATTAATCCTAATCGAACCCCTGACTCAAATCCAACATACCTTCATCTCAAACCCTATTCAGCTAACTTCCAACTCAAATCTCAATTCAACCCCCAGATAAATCTTAATAAATCTCACTCAACCGCAAACTCAACGTCATACTCAGTCTCCTCATCAAACACGAACTTAACTCAAACTAACTTCCAACGCAAGCCACAACTCCCTGCTTGAAATCCGCAACTGAACCTCTAACCCCTCAACTCAATCTTCAATCTAACTCCCAACTCAACCCTCTCAACCCTAAACTCAATCCCTAAACTAACATTCTACAAAAACTGTTAGTGTCTAAGAATTCGACGCAATCCCAATTGAACCTCTAACTCGACCTCAACATCAACTTAACCCCAAACCCAACGTCCAACTCTGACTCGAAAAGCTACAAAATAACACAAGCTAACTACCAAGTCAACCCTCAATACAAATAAATTCCAAACTTATGCGCTGACTCATGTTGAACTCAATCCCAATGTTCAAACCAGCATATATAATAAACTAGCTGGTAAAACCCACCCTATCTTACCCGGCAAATGAAGGCGCGTGTTTTCATTTAAATTTGATTGATATACCTCCAATAGCGGCTTTTACGAATGCTACGTACCATTATACAATAATAACATTATACCATAATAGCCTCAACCATCAAAGTATCTCATCATCACACCATCACACCATCATATCATCATACTATCAGACCATCACACCATCATACTATCATACCATCATACCATCGTGCTTGCCATCATACCAACCCAACACTCACTTTTACAAATATATATTGCTCAACTGCTCTCTAAGCCCTAATCAAACACCAACTAAAATCCAACTCAACCTGCAAATTGACCCCTACCTTAACCTTCAACTTAAAACGAAACTCATCGCCCAGCTCAATCTTAAAACCAGCATATCCGCTTTGTCCATATAAACATGAGAAAGCCGTTCTCGAGATACCTTGGGTATCCAGACGTCCAGACTTCCAGACAGACGGATGTACATTTTTTTTTGCCTTTTCGGTCTCAGTGACTTTCAAAACGTCGAGAAAAGTGGTTTTGGACCAACTAGATTGTTGGTCACTTTTGACAGGATTTCGATTATTTTATTTTTTTTTGACAGGGTTTTGGGTCGTCATTCGTAAGGCGGGTATCAGATCCTCTTTACATATAGCTTGCAAAAGCTTTTAAATTCTCAGCCTTCACCATAAAAACAGATTGGCGAAAAAAAATCCAAATCGGACAAACCATCCTCCAGATACCAATTATAAATAAAGGCATCCAGAAATCCAGACATTTTATTTCGCTTTTCCGGAATCAGCGGCTTTCAAAACGCTAAAATTTGTTTGGTCATCTGACAAGACTTCAATAAATTTAGTCCTTTTGGACCGAATTTGAAAATTTAGGAGGGAGCCAAAGACCAAAACCTTATCGCCAGAAACAAACAGTGTCGAAATTAAAACTTGTAAGCATTTTTTTTTTTTCAAAATTGTATTATAAATCTTTAATTTTAAATAATCGATTTTCATAGTTTAGCGATATCGATTATTTATTTTGAGCCTCATTTAAGTAGATCACTGAAATGTGCGATTCAAACTACAAACGCACAAAATATGCGGATGGTCTTGTTATTACAGTTTCAAGTAAATACCAGATAGTATTCTCCGAACTCCGATTTATTATGCAATGTGCTTTACCTTGTGATGGAGGTGTAGAGTACTGAGAACAAAGAAGAGTTTACACGTCAATGCTTTTGACCGATTAAATCGTCTTTACGAGACGTAGAAATATTGCACCTCCTTCAGTTTCTTTTTTTTTGGGTAAATAAACGAGCAGTTTTGACCGGATAAAGTATTCTAGTTTAGCCCCAAAATGATGTATTTTACTTACAAATCGCTTCAAATGCGTCTTTTGTTTAGTGCTATGTGGCCGAATTAAAGAGCCGTTATCGGAGCCGCATCTTCCAATATAAAACTTGCTTCACCTCGATAGGTAAAATTTAAATTCCCTAATCTGACGGTTTTGCTATTTTAATCAACTTAAACTCGACCACAAATTGAGCCCTCAACATCACTCTAAACTCAACGCTCTTCTCAATCACCAAATCAACATGTTTTGTAAAAATTCATGCTTACAAGAATTCAACTCCGGCTAACTCAACCCAAAACTCTCTCCATAATTAATCCGCTACCGAACACTTCAACTCAACCTCAACGCAACTCTTAACTCAACCTGCAACTCAACCCCAAACTTAATCCCTAAACCAACACGTTCCGAAAACTGCATCTGTTTATGAATTCAACTCAGTCCGAACTCAACCTCTAACTCGATCTCGAACTAAACCGTCAGCTTAACTCCAAACGCTTGTCTAACTCAATATACGTATATGAACTCAACATAATCCCAAATAAATTCACTTCTAACCAACTAGCTTCTACTCAACTCAATCTCAACTCAACTTCAACTCAACTCCAATTCAGCCTTATTCCAACCGCAACTCAACCTTAGCTGGTGCTGCCACCAGGCCCTCAAATCAACCAAATTCATTATTGGCTGATTTTCATATTACAGGGTGGCTGAGACCAAGTGTTACCAAATGAAAACGCTGTAATTTTTTTAATTTTGATTATTTTTTATTGAAATTTCGTGGAATATGTTGAAAACATATTACATTTTATGAAAAACATGTTACTGCTCGATATGACCTCCTTTGGCTTTGATTATTTGATTCAGTCTTCCATAGAAAGCATTGCATGCTGACCGAACGTGGGCTTGCGGAATTTTATTCCATTCTCGAACAAGAGCTGACTTCAATGCATCGACACTTTCTTATTTTTTAGTGGACACCTTACTCTCCAAAATGGACCATATGGAGAAATCCATGGGATTCAAGTCTGGTGAATATGGTGGCCATTCTTTCGACGAAATCAGCCGCGGAACGCAATTTTGTAAAAATTGCTGTGTCGCTCGAGCTTTGTGTGACGGTGCCGAGTCCTGTTGGAATGTCCAACGGTTCGTACCAAAGTGTTTACGTGCCCAAGGTAGCAAAGCATCGTTTAGGATCTTTTGGCGGTACATCTCTTGGTTTACCTTGACTCCATGTTCGATGAAAACCAGAGGAGTGCGTCCATCTGCAGTAACTGCAGCCCAAACCATAACATAAGCTGGTGATTGCTTGCGCATGGCAACTCTTGTGTCCAAATTATCGTTGGACTTGTCCTCTAACCAAACACGATCATTTTGTTTATTCACATGCTGTTGAATGGTGAAAATTTTCTCATCAGAAAAGACAATTTTTGGAATCTCATCACGTTCGGCCAAGGCCTTCAATGCTCGTGTTCTTTCAAGCCTAACTTTTTTTTGTGCCTCCGTAAGATCTTGAACTTTTTGTATCTTGTAGGGCTTCAAGTGTAGTTCATTTTTCAATATGGTTTGAATGCCGCATCGTGAAACATGTAGACGTGCGGCTAATTGATTGGCACTTTGACGAGGATTTCGTTGGATTCGTTTCTTCACCTTTCGTATCATTTCTTTTGATGTTGCTGTCTTTTTAGGACCGCCTCTGTTGCGTTTAGCGATGCTACCAGTTTCGTTGTATCGAGTTATGGTTCGATACACAAACATTTTATTCACATTCAAATGCTGGAGCTGACGAACTATTGCTGTTTGTGAATTTCCACCCAAATACAGTGCAATTACACTATTACGTTTGAATTCCATTACGATTTTTTTATTAAGATATTAATTTAGAACAATTATTTATTGACCACATATAAACAACTAACCAAACTTCAATCTGTCAAAAAATTAATGCGCGAAAATGACAACTACACAAATGACAGCAGAGTGAAGTTAGTAACATTTGGTCTCAGCCGCCCTGTATTTAGTAATTTATACTTGAAATAACATCTGAAAGTCATTCAAAAGAAGAGCCTTAAATACCTATTTGAACGTAAAATTTTGCGCTTTTTCCGAATCCGCGGTCAAAAAGGGATTTATATTTAAAAATTCGATTTGACCTTCAAATAACCTTGAAGGTCAAAATCAAGGTGGTATACAATGTGCCCATTCGGTGTCCCCTCCGCACTCAACAATTTTTGTGCAGCTTATTTTTGGATTACTGGCTCCCCTGACGAGATATACAGGTGCATAATTTAAAATGGGACACCCTGTATTTATTTATATAGGGTGAAATCTCATGAGATGTTGATCAGATGTGATGGTGAATTAACTCCCAAATCAATCCCTAACATAATTTTTTAACTCAATCTTGAGCTCAACCTCCAACTCAATGGCAACGCAATTAAACGCAGTAGTCAAATTAACCATGGATTGACGTCACCTTAATCACTAGATCAATCCTAGATTATCTTTCATTTCATGCTTAACCTAACTCCAAATTAACCCTTAAATAGTTCCCGAATGGACCAACTCACTTAAGCCCAACGCAAGCTTATTAACTTCTAATTCAACTTCAACGCAACTTAGCCTGAACACCCTCTACTTAACTTAATGCTCAATGGCCAACTCAACCCCAAAATCAACTCGATTTGAAAGCCACATGCATGTATTAACTCAATTTAAATCAACTCAATCTAACTTCCTATAAACTCTAAACTCGACCCAAAATTAATCCTTAATCGAACTCCTCACTCAAATCCAACTCAACTTCATCTCAAACCCTATTCAGCTACCTTCCAACTCAAATTTCAATTCCACATTCCCCCCCCCCCCACCCAGATAAATAATAATAAATGTCATTCAACCCCAAAGTCAACGCCCTACTCAATCCCCTCATCAAGCATGAACTTAACTCAAGCTAACTTCCAACACAAGCCACAACTCTCTCCAAGTAAATCGGCAACTGAACTGCTCGCTAACCCTCAACTGAATCTTCAACCTGAATCTCAACTCAATCCCTGTACTAACACGGTACGTAAACTGCTTTTGTTTATGAATTCATCTTAATCCTTACTGAGCCTCTAACTCGTCCACAACATCAATCTAACCCCAAACTCAACGTCCAACTCAATCCTCAAATCAACGTGACTCAACGCCCAACACAAATAAATTCCCAACTATGCCTTCCAACTATTCCTATTAAACTCAATCCCAACTCAAATCCAACTCAATCTCAACTCTACTTGCAAATGGAACCCAAATCAACCACAAATTAGACGGCCAACTCAATCTTCAAACCAGCATATATAATAAACTAGCTGGTGTACCGCGTATTACCCGGCAGATGAAGCTGCGTGTTATCATTAAAATTTGATTGGCCTACCTTCAATAGCGGATTTTACGAATGCTACGCACCATAATACAATAACAACATTATACCATCAACGCCATACCATAATAGCATCTACCATCATACTACCATATCATCACACCATTATACCATCGTACCATCATACCATCAAAACACTCACTTTTATATTGTGACGGTGACACCTAGTGTGTAATAGAATAAGTAAAACTAATAGCTCAATGTTTTACTGTACTAAATGGAATTTTCCATGATAAAAATTGTTACGTAATGTTTCTACGCTATTCCAACTGGAAAAGTCGTGAACTTTCGAGAAGCTTGGTTTGTGTATATAAAAAGGCGAACAAGATCGAATTGGATTATTCGTATTTGGAACGCGATAGAGTAAACTTGTAAGATTATTAGTAATATTTGGTAAGCGATAGTATAAAGATTAAAAGGAATTAAAAAGTGATTTAAAAAGTGTTGTAGTGCGATAAATAAAGTACAAGTGATCAGTAAAATTTAAGAATAATTTATATAAAGTGATTTTGTGAATTTTTATTAATAAGCTGTGTTGTAATAAATTTTGTGAAATAAATAAATTCGTTGGTGATAAATTGAATTTAGTTTGTATTATTCACAATCCAGTGATACGAACCTTATTTGACAAGGCAAAAACGTAAAAATATGTATAGAGTGCTTAACTGCTCCCTAAACTCTAATTAAACCCCAGCTCAACTCCACCTCAGCCCCAATTTAACTCGCAAATGGGACCCAACTCAACCCTAAACTCAACCGAAACCTCAACGCCCAACTCAATCATCAAATCAGCATATATAAAAAATTGGTAAACTACCCACTATATCCAAATCTAACCCCAACTCAACCCCAATTGAAATCCAACTCAACCCGCTAATTGAACCCTAACTTAACCTTCAATTCAACCCGAAACTCAAGGAGAAAGAAATTGGTAAATATTACTGTAACGAGGTCGTTTTGGCTCAATGCGTACGGCAGGTACCAGACCCTCATAACATACAAGTTCCAAAAGCTTTTCAAATTCTCCGCCTCAAAATTCAAATCCTCGAGATACCATGGTGGTACAGACATCCAGATGTCCAGACACATCCAGACAGACGGATAGACATTTTTTTCTCTTGCATTTGCGGTCTCAGTGACTTTCAAAATGTCGAGAAAAATGGTTTTGGACCAACTAGAGTTTTGGTTACTTTTGACAGGATTTCGATTATTTTATTTTTTTTTTTGACAGGGTTTTGGGTCGCCATTCGTAAGGCGGGTATACCAGATCCTCTCTACATATAGCTTGGAAACGCTTTAAAATTCTCAACCTTGAACATAAAAACAGATTGGCGAAAAAAAATATGCCAATTCAGACAACCCATTCTCGAACTACCATGGCTACAGACAGATAGACATCCAGAAATCAAGAAATAGCGACGGATATTTTTTTTTGCTTTTCCGGAATCAGCGGCTTTCAAAACGTCTAGAAAAGAGATTTTGGACCAATAAAATTGTTTGCTCATCTGCCAACCAAAGTCCAAAACCTTATCACCAGAAACCAACAGTGTCGAAATTAAAGCTTGTAAGCATTTTTTTTTTTAAATTGTAATACTAAGAGTTTAGTTTAGTAAAACTCAAGATCGTTTGGAAGTGGGATTGATATTGACCAGTCGAATAATCCCTTAAGCGTTCCCAAAAATTGCCAAGGACTGCAAAAAATTTCATTAAATTTGTTCGTTCTTAAGATTGGTTGAAAATCAATAAGATCGTTGACACCTTATTCAAAGTTGAATCGGGTTCTGAATCCGAGGCTCAAATGAAAAGGTTTTCTGTAACTGCCCTTAACTTTTATAAAAGAACATGTTACGAATGCTGATTGCTATATCTACAGACCATTGCCATTTTAAACTTCATCTTCATCGCTTTTGGGGAACTCTTGAGGAACTTGTGCAAGAGTACGATAACTTTATTCACTTTGTATGCAGCTTGAATGGGTTCAACCCGAAGTAAAGTTACGTAAATTGATTCAGATGGAGTTTAATTAGGATTACGGTATTGAAAACTTGGCAAGCGTTATGAGCAAGTTACACGAACTAAATTGGAATGAAGTTATATTTGCTCTATACCCTACAAACATTATTTCGATTTGTTTTATCAATACCATTGCAATTAAAATTCAGTTTTAATTTCTCATAGAGTATAAGCTTGAATTGGAGGCCGTTAAATTTCAACTTACGTTCACTTACATGTAGAAGGACACACAGAATTATAAATATACGTACAAAATTCTAAGCAAACCAAAAAATTATGAACGTAAAAACACAACCTTTCTATATGGTATATGTACATACATAAAAAAGGGTTAATAATACACATATAATAAACAAGCGACATTAATTTCCAGTGAACATAAAAATGTTTCCGCATAAAAAATTCATGCACTTCGCATTATATTTGTACAGTATAAACAACCCACATATAATATATCATTGGTATTTACAGGTTACCAGGCTAATTAGAGGTCTAATAAAATTAAGTAGGCTCAACCCTCATATTACATGGTTATGTAATCCTTTAATATACATAAATTATTTGTTTTAGCTTCCAGTCATATCCTTTTTTTTGGAGTATCCTTAAGAATATAATTCATACGTATAGAAATGATAAACAGCCAAAAACACTTTTTTACACATGATTTTATCTTACGAGAAAAACCCTCCGTCTACCTACCTTTATCCTTTTTTTTTATAATATCCTTACAATAATTTATACTTTTTTGTCACATAATATTAATTTTTTTTTTTTAATGTACATACATATGTATGTGCACAACATATATGTATGTAATATAATATACAAAAAAAGGATAATATGGATGTTTATTTAAATTTAAATAAATGGAAATTTTAATTATGAAACATAAATTTTCGGGAAAGTTTATTACGTATATGGATATCGTAAAAGGATAATGAATTTTATTAATAATTTAATGGATTGGAATTTTGTTTTTGTTTTTGATTTAATTACATTTTTCTAATTATTTGGAAAAAAAATATATGATTATGATTATTAAAGGATATGTAGACTTTTTAGCTTTATGCTGTAAATTGTTATTATCGTTATTGATGAGGGGAAATACTTTTTTGTATGTGTTGGGTAAATTTATCAAACTTTTATGTATCTATTATAATATCTCTTAAATCTGTTAGGTCTCCTATTTATGAATTTCTCTGAAAGTAAGCCTACAAAATTTGGTTAGTTAAAACACAGCATGGAATTAGATTCAGTGACTAATGCTGTCTATCTCAGATTGATTTTATCGACTAAATGGACTAAAGGTAACAAACATTATGCTATTCACCGCCAGGCGGTTAACAAAAATTCTCCCACCAAGGTTACTTTTCAATTTGGTTGTCATTTATAGAAAGAGTGCTTGGATTATGCATTATGTAAAATTTAAATTTGCAGCACAAGTGTTTATTTCACTTATAACGTTTCATGAAAATATTTTGCATAATAGAGAACAAGTGTCATGTTTCTAATTTTTTTCAAATATTCTTATCAGAATATAAATTGGCTGAATGAAAATCTTACAATCTCTATTCAGCTAAAAGCATTAACAAAGAAATCAATATATTCATTAATCGGGTCATAATTGGCGAAACGCTGTTACGACCGTCAAATCAAGCACCAATATTACGAGTTATATAGTCATGGGGTAATCTTCCGACTCTTTAGCACAAATAACAATAATACGTAATAGGTTTCCACTCAGCAGAGTCAAAAGCCTCTTACACCAAAGTCAGCCTCAAGAAGCCGAGTGACCTAGCCAGTGGTGGTGTATTCACCGTTCTTTATTTTTATTACCTGCGCCATTCGAGTCAGACAGAGTCAGTCAGACTGCTCTCTTAAATGTCATTATTCAGCTACTTTTCGTAATTGCCCAGCGTTCAACTAACCAAATATGACAACGCACCTCATCAAGACGTTTGCAAGAAATTTGAACACTCCCAGATGTTTTCCATTCCAATCGAAAATATGAATTGGGTAAACTTGCAGATTACGTAAGTAAATGAATAGCATTTTTTGGACGAGAATACACCAAAACATTACAAAATTTAGAATCAAAAGATAAAAAAGTATCCCACTCCTTTCAAGATTGAGCCCGTACGTAACCCAGTATAACCAGATAGATCTAAACACCGTTTGTCATATTTGCTTGCTACAGTTAATCTAGGTCAATCCAGATTTATGTCCATGGATTAACTCAATTTTTAACACTTATTCGGCCGGCAACATATTAATGTGTTTTTCTCGACTAGAGGTAATTGTCCGGTTTTTCGCCATTCAAGCAGTTTAGACAGTAATTAAGGTGTTGAAACCAAATAAATTTGGTAAGCTTAATGTTTTGTAATAATTATCTGGAAATTTTGTTAAAAGTAATTTTTTTTACGAGCATTACTCTAATTTTCCTAGAAAAAGTGAAACCTCGAAACTACTAACATTACTAAATATCATGCCGTCGGCCCCGATGTTTTATTCAAATGTGTAGCAGTAATATTCGGTAAATTTCTTTTAACTTTCGAAAAGTCTCAATTTAGAGAAATAAAAGTCAGGCTCAGCATGTTTTATTGAACCTAGAGACTGGTTTGTAATAATCAGCTAATTAGAAGTGCTGAAAATTTAGCCAAACAAATTGATCTGACACAACATAAATGCGGACAATGTATTTCGTGAAGTACGCGTTTCGTTTTTAATCGATATTTAGATTCCACCTGCAGATATTTAGAGTGAGCAGACTCTGTAGAAGTTTAGATCATCATTGTATTGATACTAATTGATTAGAAAGTATTTAGGGTATTGTAACTAATTTGTTCAGCAAGGGTCTGAGCGTGATTTTGAGTTTTGAAAAAGTTCGTAGTAAAAGTGAATTAATTCGTGTCAAATTAACTTCCGCTATTACAAAAACAATACTTTTAATAAATTAAAGATGAAAAAGGATTTACGCGCCAAATGTTCAGGTCTTGCAGTCGATAAGAAAATTTACTTCAACCAGTGTTTATTTCCTACTTTCCGTAAATTATAATCGGTGGTCTAGAAAGTTTCTTCCATTTTTTAGTCAAATTTTATTAAACTAAATATGTACCATTTTGGTTGACAACTTGTTGCTATTTTTCTTAGTAAAATCAATATCCCGTTACTGTAAAATTTCTGTGATTTTGGGTGAAAAACAGTAGGGGAGAGTGAGGTACATTTGACAGGTGGGGTAAATTTGACACCAGCCAATTCGTATATTTCCTCTTAACTAAACTTACTGACATCTACCATATATTTTTCCTTTCTAAACAGTCGTAATGTAATCGTGGAACGAGGTACACGTGTTTTTGATTTATTTAGTGTTTTGTTGTAAATTTTACTGTAAGTTTGTAAGACTATTTCAAAGTGATTTTTAGTGATAATTCGTTCAATATTTGTGTAACTACCGTAAACTCTATTGAATAACTATTAAATAAAACGTTTTAGTTAAATTGTTTAATGTTAATAAAAGAAAAATATTTTTTGGAAAAAGATGCTTGTGAGGCACATTTGACACTGAGAAATGGGGTACGTTAGACGTTGTCAAATGTGCCCTTGGGGTGCGAAATGGGGTACATTTGACGTTGTCAAATGTGCCACACTGTTCTACATTCAACAATCATCAAATGCCAGAAATAAAGAAACGCGATGTAGTGAAGCTCGGAAATTCGGTATTAACAGAACAACATTGGCTATGCGATTAAAGAAAATGATAAATTTTGACACTGGGAACGGTAAAGATTCGAGAAACAGCAGTGACGTTGAAGTTCTGGTCAACTCCGGTCGAAAATACCAATCAAAATATACAGCAAAACAAACACTAACCAAGAATCAGGAAGACGAATTGGTATTGTATATTAAAAGATGAAGTTGATTGCAGTTTCGACTTACATATGCTAAAATTCGTGAGTTCGTCTACCAATTTGTGAAGGCCAACAACATTAAACATCCATCATCTTGGGATTATAATAACCAAGCTGCGATTGAATGGTTGTACGGTTTTATAAAAAGAAATAAAAACATTTCATTATGGAAACCAGAAAAAACTAGTTTGGCCAGGTTAACGGGGTTTAACCAAGCTACTGTTAGCGATTTTTTCAGCAATCTAGAATATGTTTTGAAAAAACATAATTTCCAACCGAAAGACATATACAACACTGATGAAACTGGCATTATACAACAGTCATGGATGTGTCAAAGGTCTTATTTTTGAATTATTTTATTTTTAATATATATTGAGATTTTTGAGTTGGGTTTTCATTTTATGTTTCTTCTAGGTGCTAGCCGAAAAAAGTATTAAACAGGTTTCCCAGTGTGTTTCGGAGGAGTGTGGTTCAACTGTCATATTTGTTGGCTTCATAAATGCAGCTAGCAACCATCTCCCACCAGCGTATGTTTTTCCCAGACAACGAAACAAAGAAGTATTTATCAACGGCGGGCCATCTGGATGTGTGGGATTTGCGACAAAAAGCGGATGGATGGTTGTGGAAGTATTTTTAGATATTTTAAAACACATCAAAAGGAACGTTAATTGCAGTAAACAAAATCCTATTTTGTTACTTTTGGACAATCATGGGACCATTAAAAACATGGACCATTTAAAAACTACTAATAATTCTGGAAAAAAGATTACCATTTATGACGTGGCTTCATTAACGAATGAACCTTTTAAGAAAGCTTTTTCAACCGAAAATATTTTAAAATGTTTTAGCTCAAAAGGAATTATGCCATTTAATTTAATGCAGATCTCGAAGCAAGATTTTGTTGTGCACGACGAAAACGCTTCTCCCAACGTTAACAGTGAACCGCCGCATGAAGCAGAACCAATAAATATAACAGGCAATGACGTTCAAAATAATATATCTATTCCAGCTGCCTATTAAAGTCCAGAAGTGTTAAGTCCAATTCCCAAACTTTATTTTAAGCCGACAACAACTCTAACGGGAAAATCACGAACGTAAACAAATACGCCAGAAAAAGACCGGATTGAAGAATTAGCAAATAAAAAGAAATCAAAGGAACAAAAAACTATTAAGAAGAAAGAGCTCAAACTTAAAAAAGTTAAGAAAGCAATAGATTTCGAATCAACTACCGAAAATGAATCCGATACAAATTTATTACTTGTGGACTCAGATGATTCTAATTGTTTATTTCAAGAATTCACAAAATTCTGAATCCGACGAAACAAAATTACCTAAACTGGCTAAACTATGCGATGGTGACGTTATTTATTCGGACTGGAGATTTTGTTTTAGTAAAATTTGAAAGCAAGCAAAATGTTTATTTTACTGGGGAAGTTATAGAAATTAATGACGTAACTTCGCTCATAGTTCGATTTTTAAGGAAATCTCCTACAGAAATGGTGTTCGTAGAGCCAGCTATCGACGATGTGAGCATGGTTTTGCGACGTGATATCGAGGGCAAACTTCCAATGCCGGTTGATCCACCCGGAACATCGCGGTCAGCTAAAAAATACAGTTTTAATGTAGCTTTAAATAATTGTCTAATCTATCACATTATCTGAAAATATTATCAAGACTGAAATTAAATTTTTTATAATTTTATACTAAAAAACACTAAATGAATTATTTAACAATAAATGAATTCATCATAAATGAATGATTTTCTTTCGAATTGATTTTTGTTTTTCTTGAATGAATACCAACTGTCAAATGTGACCCTATACTACTGTCAAATGTACCACCACTATGGTCTACATTTTACGTTTGGAAGACATATTTTCAATTAAACATTTATCATAAAACAAGTATAAATAGAAGATTTAATCTTCAATAATGTTAAGCAGAAAACACCTTTATATGATCTAAAAGTGATTTTGGACATTTAGTAACAAAAATAAAGTTTTTAGGCGACATTTTACAAATTCGTGTCAAATGTACCCCACTTCCCCCTACTAAGTTAGTTTCACAAAGCTCTTTTGAAGTCAATTTTAAAATATTAAAAAAGTTCTCCAGTGAAGGAAATAAATGATAGTCTGACGGTGCATAGCTGTACACATTTGTTTCGCAGCCTGCGGTGCCGTCTTTCATTTTTGGAATAGAATTATAAAATCTATCTAACTTCTTCTTTAATTTCACTCATTTTTAACATGGAATAATGTATGAAATGTCTCTTTTAAAGCTACATTTCAAAAATGGCATGTCACCCTTCAAACAAACAAACTATATAACTTTACTGACATCTGTTGTAAAAATGACGGAAACTTTTTAAATCATCACATATTAACTGTTTTTACAATGACATGTAAAACAACGCATAAGGTGTGAAATTACTTGGAAAACGGGTACTTCAGCGGCACCGTTATTTAAATTTTAAACATGATTAATCCTAACAGGACCAAATTTTACTATAAACAGATCTCACTTATTTATCACTAAGCATAACGCATAAAAAATGAGCACATGAGAAACTATTTTTAAATTCCACATTCCAATAACTCGATTGCAACTTAAAAACCGGGTATCTCCGGGCCAAATATCGATTATTGCTCTCGTTCAGTTACTATCTTTAGCTTTCGGTCTCTGGAGCTAATTTCTTCAGTCGAACAAATATTCTCCTATTTGGCCGAGAATAGGCCGACATAGACTAAAATCCAACTTGGATGACAGACAAAAGACCGAGAAGAAAGAAAAGGCGACCATGAATAAAATGCGGACATGGACAAAAATCCGTTAGTATCACAACTGATTATGATGCATGCTTCAGTATGCCACACTCAAATATTCCGGTTTATGGTGTACTACCGAAAATGCTACACTACGGCGTAATTCAGTACGGCCTATTGTAGAATGGTAGTACTCCACAACACTGAACATGTTTCAGTATGCCATATTTCAGTACAACATACATATATGTTGATAAATGATGATAAAAATCATTTTAGAATCAAATTTTCATGGAATTGGTCGAATTTCCTGTTTGAATGTGTCGTTTTTATTGCAGGTTTCTCATTCGTGTGCGATACATAAATGGTTATTGGTTGGTCATTTTTGTACCGGTAAGTATTTCCACTACAAAGTAAAATAAAAACAAAAAATTGTTTTCCGGAAAATAAATTAACCTTTCTGGACAAATTTAAGTTTCGTAAACGCCATATTTTTAAAAAGATTTTCCCAATATATTTTTTACGGCATATTAAAATATGCCGTAATTTATGGTATACCGTGCAACCGTGTAAATATGCTTTATCCATAGTGTGCCGTATGCCTTACTGAAATATGCCATACTGAATCATGCTGTAGTGCAGCTTATGCCACAATGTCATATTCCGTAATGAAATATTCTATACTGAAACATGCCGTAATGAACAGATCCCGTCCCGACTTTGTGTTTTCATATGTTTCCTTCCCTTAATCCACACTGAGCGATTTGTAAATGGATGCCGTGAATCGTGTAATTGTTACTCGAGTGAAGCATATTGAGAAGAAAGTGGTTATTCTTGTTAAGGCAAAGTGACATTAACCAATGAAAAGGTCATTTTATTTTAAACGGAAACCAATATAAAGTAGCTTGCGGAATCTAGCTAATGGACAACAGCTATTGCATGGCACTTTCAGAACGATTCCTAATAGAGTTTTACAATATATGTAGGTGGCGCAGAGAATTCTAGAATATTATATTTTTTATTATTTTGTGATTTCCCGAAAATTGGAAGAAGCTTACAGAAGAGCATTTGAAGATTTGTGTGGTGCTGCTGCTGAGTACAATGAACAACTAGCCCCGCAACTTATATTAAACGATTTATGCAGCTATTTCTAACTACAGTAAACCAAGGCTGCCTCTTTCGTTTATGTCAAAATCTTTGGTGAAAATTACAGGAAAATGGATTGGCTTCTTTGTATGGAGCAGACAAAAACTTTTGTGTTTTAATAAGACATATTATTTAGTGCGCTTGCTTTTCTGCCTAGCACTTAGATAACGCTTCTGAAGTTATTTCAAGGTTAGAAGAATCCTACGTGAGTACGGGAGGTGAGAATTCTACCACTTTTCAGTTTACAAAAATATCCATCTTGACTTCCAAGAATGGAAAATAAAGTCATATGCAATTTCTAGGGATGCGTCGGATCCGCTGTACGTATGAATTAGCCGTTTAGAACGATCGATGTTATCGAACGTTATATCATTTTCACTGTTCTCTGAACTGATGAAATCATCTTTGACCATAAATCAACCAGCAAATTACACCGTAGTTAATGATGTTGGAGCATCTTCAGCTAATAGTCATAACAATATTTTCAATGGAGTCGATAAATCAATGGATAGTCTTAAGTAAGATACGTAAGCAGGCTTCATTCTAGTACTAAAAAAAAGGATATTATTACGCACATCTGGCTTGGTTATCCAAACAACGACTAATAATGGTAACTGTAACTCAACGCTCCAACATTCAGTACAGCTCCCATTGCAGGAATGCTTGCCATTGTCAACATGCTAAAGGCTGCGTTATTGTTCAGTTTAACGTTAAATTTAGTGGTTCTTTATTCTCAATACTTTGCGCATATAAGTTTTGTTCTGTGTCTACGTCATTTCTCGTTGAAGATTTTAATGAGGTCTTGAGAGCAAATACAACTAAAAACTTGATCATTCGTGGTGACATGAACATCAATATTCTTAGGCAGCAGCCTTCAGCTGATGAATATATTTTTAGAATGGGTTCGCATTGGCTAAAGCCTCTAATACCAAAATATAAGAAAAGCTAACCAGAGAATCGAGACAGATTTGCTACATTCGAAGCAGTACGGTTTCAGGAAATCTAAAAGAACGAAACGCATTGTGGGAATTTGCGAACATTTTGAATAAAGTTTCGTTAATCCAAAGACGGCATTCGATATGTATAGTCAATCTTTCAGTGTTACCATTTCGTGGTAAAACTCTAAAATGGTTTGATTCTTATCTGTCGGATAGGCCACAGAGTGTAAAAATTAAAAATTGTGTAAGTCACAGCAGATTAATTAATGAGCAGTTCGCTATTTTTAATTAATTTGAACCCTATATTTTATACTGAGTTCAATTCCGATTTGGGAAATTTAACTGGATTTTTATGGACAATGAACAGAACAAGATTAAAACCATTGAACATATTCAACTTGTTGCTATTTTGAAAATTTTTTTAGTTTGCTCTAGTACACTGACGATCACAGAAACCGAGCCACCCTAAAAAAAATTTTTTTTTTGGAGGTAAATATCTTTGAACAGCACTAGCTAGAAACATGAAACAGAAACCAAATTCAAGGTCATCCAAAACAATCTTAGAAAACATTATCATAGTTTACTTTGTAAGTAATGTCATGTAAAATAATCTAGGGAAATGTGGGTAAAGCCTACTCTTTCTAAACATGTGGTTGAGGTTTCTCGAATTTTCAAACAAAAACCAAACATTGACATATTTATTAATTGTATTTAAATTTTCACAAACATACTTGTCCCATACTTTTAATAATCTGTTGAATATCGCACTGGGAAATATTTTACCATTCCGAAGCGAGCTTCGGAGTTATTCCATCTTTTTGGAACTGGAATAGGAGACCGAATTATTCTACCAAGAACGTCCACACATGTTCTGTTTGATTCAAATCGGGACTCCTTGTCGGCCATGTCATTGTCGAAATATTTACCTCTGCCAAGTACTCATTCACTACTCTGGTAGCATGAGGTTTTGCATTATCGTGCATTAGCACAAAATTATTGCGTATAAATAGGGCGTAGAGAATAACATATTCTTTCAATATTTGGCTAATATAGCGAACGGCCGTTGTAGATCCGCTTTTAGCCAGGGCGTGCTCGCCCATCAGGAAACCGCAAATAAAATCACGATTCATCGATGAATAAGGCTTGGCTACAATCAGGTTCAGCTCATTTTTCATGTTCCCCGGCAAATTGTAGCCAAGCAAACCTCTATTGTGGCAGAAGTTCTGAACCCGTGGCGGGTCTTCGTGCATAAAGATATGCTTCTCTTTCGCTTATATTTATATTACGTACGTGCAACAATTCATTGCAAGTCTCAACAGCGGTTGCATAGCGATTTCGAAGAGCTGATCAAACTACAAAATCGCCTGGTATATACAACCCTGAAACACGTTGAACGGTACTACGCTACGAGAAATCGGGAACTTATTAGCGATGTAGCGTTGGTTTCTCCCATCTTCCAACAATGTCACAATTACCGCTACACTTTCTGACTTTAGCGACATAATAAAACTATAACACTCTGACACAGCAAAATGTAAACTCGATAATAAAACGATTGAATATTGCAAAAACAGTTTCACAAATTTTCGATTTTGCCGATACATTCAAATTTTCCATGGCATCCTACATTTTCTAAGATTTTTTCAATGACCTTGAATTTAGTTCTTTTTTCATGTTCCCTAGTGCGGTTCAAAAGATATTCGCCTAAAACAAAAATTGTTTTTTTAGGGTGGCTCGTTATCAGTGCCGGTCAGTATAGATTCGAAACTGTCTTACGGTTTAGTGTGTTGGGGGAAGAACTAGTAATGACTAGTACGACGAGAATGACTATAATAATGAAACTTGTGCTGATACAATGAAGAATTACCTGCGGAAACATGATATTCATCCAATTATGGGTACAAAACACTTTGGTGAGGTGACCTTTACCGAGTGAACTATTGATTGACCATAGCCGAATTGACAATCATCGAGTCGATTGTCGCTTAGTTGCCCATAGCGGAATTGACCGTCGCCGGGTGGAGGAGTAGATATTTATTTAACACTTTTTGGTGCATTTTCCCGATACCACAGTGAATTTTAAAAACTCACATGGTGCTTTTTTAAAGTTCACTGTGTTATCGGGACGTCAAGCATTTCTTTCTCCCTCAAAACCGATCTAGTATTTTAACGGGTATTCCAATAAATTAATTTTAAGAATAGTATGTAACCACATATTATATAAAATTTAAGAAATTGCTATGAAATGCATACGTCAGTGGCAGTCAGAAGTGTTAAATATTGGAGGCTTATTTTAAGGCCTCACCCAGCAAACCGTTGCCGACTAGTTGATTGTCGCCTATTTGATCGTTGCTGAGTTAGTTTCTAATATGCAATCGATCCTAAAGTCATTTTTCTTGAATATTCGAAAATGTTTGTAAATATCGAGATTATTCTAGAAATCTAAGATTGTACGAGATTTCGAGATTACTGATGTCTCTCGATATTTCTTCAAATTTGCAAGGGGTTTATGTAGTTATATTTTGTTGCGGATTTAGTTATTTGCATAGAGTTGAGTTACATATAGATACAGTTAACAAACGTTTGTAAGACGTTGAGTTACATAGAGATATTTTTCTAGGATATTTGAGATGTTTCGAGATCCAGCAAATAATTTTTCATTAATCCATATGGCTAAATGTGAAAAATATTTGACTGAGATTTGACATTTCACGGTATTACAGATTATTCAAAATTGTTGACGATATACATAAATCTCTAGAATTTATTTAGCTTTAATTAAATAAAGTGACATACTTCTAAAACTATGCTCATCAAATATCAAGTTGATTGATTTTAGATTTACGAAAAATAAGAACCGATATAGCAAAGTTTCTTGGGACAAAAAAGGAGCTTATGTACCGCAAATATGTTATACAATATATATTGTCACTTGCAAGCCTCAACAAACAATACATTCAAGTTTTTGCAAAGGGTAGCGTGATGTTTGAAAATAAAACGAAGAATTTATGTTTTTTGTAGAATTGACACTTAAAGAAAGAGATGAGAATAATCAATTATGGGTTCAATACAAATTGAAATTATTTTTTATTTTGTATTGAAAATCAGAACTTGATTACGCATGTAATACATGCATTGCATTCAGAGACAATGTACGACGTTCAACCCAAAAACAAACAGTAGGGTGTTGATTTACAAATCTCATTCTCATAAATATTCGAGAATTTCTAACGTCATCGTCATTACCGCAAAAACTCATGTCTTATTGAGAATATCGATATAATATTAAGATATTGAAAAAATATTCTTGAATTTCCACTTTAAAGCACACCCACCAAAAAACCCTTTTCCATAATAAACATAAAAACGTATCACAATATAAAATATGTACTGAACATACATAAAATGAATTTTCCAAAGCAAACGAGAAGACAACACATAAAATTATTACCCTAAAGTGCATGAACCTGTTGAGATTTCATTGAAATCCCACAGAAAGATTTTTGTTTTTATATTTTTTGCGTCTTCATCATCGTCTCATTTCCATATGTTATTGTTTTATACAGTAGTGTGGTATTTAAATTTTCTTTTCGGAATGGAAATTCTTTTGTTTGAGAAAATAAGAAAACTGCTGCTGTAAACCAATCAATTAGTCTAATTAATCAAATCATCATCGGTATTATAAAACCACACGACGCGATGGTAATAATTTTTATTTTATCTTTACCGAGTCGGACAACAATTTATAGTTGCTTAAAATCATCATCATAATAATCATTATCAGCCATTAGACAAACAAACACGATCTATCTATAGTAATACAAATGACACAATACATAAATGTGGCATGTAATATGGTAATTTGCATAATTTTGTTTAATTTTAATGCTTTTTAAAAACTAACTAAACTACGGGTAAACTAAAAAATAAAAATAAAAAAATTGATAACCACCTTTTAGTTTAGTATAATTGTGATCTATATAAGTATTTTTCACACCCTTTCAAACTAAACAACAACAACAACAACAAATTTTGGCGTGAATAAATTTACATACAAATAACACTCGTACATATATAAATATTGCATATTGTACATCGTCATCGTCCAATTCCAATTCAAATGTGTGTGATTACTGATTAGTTTGCGGCGATAAGAAAGTAATAAAGTAGATGAGTTAAGTAAATTAGTCACGTAAATTTATGTTTCATGTGCAGCACACAACAAAGGTGATAATATATTCAAAACCATCCTAATTAATTAGGGGTTGATTTATTTTAATTCGTTGTTTGTTGTTGTTGTTGTTATTGTTTTCATAAAGTATAATTAAAAATCGATTATTTTATAATATATTCGTGGCATATAACGAGATTCGTGAATTTTTTTTTTTTATCTAAGGAACTTTACGACTTCTTTAACTGTTATAGGATGTGACAGCGTAGAATTTCACACCTTAAAATGTCTGAAGAATTTTGAAATTTAACATTAATTCTCACCCCTAAAAAATAAGTGAGTTTGATAAAATCAAATTAGACGTGAAAAGGGTTTGTTTATTATTGGATGACATAAATGACGTACGTGTATTTAACAGGTAAATTATGCGCATGTATATGAAGTAGCGGGTTTAACTTAAATTTTCGAATTAAAATTAGTGGAACAATAAAAGTAAGTAGCCTATAAATTAAGTATGAAATACGGCTTAATAATGGCTAAGACAGGTTTTAAGGGTTCATAAAGAATATATTAATGGAAGAGTTGGTAAGAAATCAAGAAAGCATAAGGACAAAGGGTTTCATGCTATTAATTTTGGATCTTCAGATAGCACCAAATACGAATAGTTTGTCATACAATTTAACTCACTTCCAAGAGAGTTTTTGAACAACCAGAAACTTGTTATCTGTTTGGGAAACTTTATGACAGTTGAAAAACCCAAATATTATCTCGGTTTGCAACGCATGTAACGATTTGATTACCAATCATTTTTTTAGATAATTTAGAATTACCAACGCTACACATCTCGATACCGGCCAAAGAAAACAATGTTCAGCTACAATCACTAATAATAACCCTGTTAAAGTTAGCCGAAAGTTTTCAGCCTAAAGTGAAAAGTCGATAATGCAGATTATGTTATTGACATTCCAGCCGAAAATAAATCAGCCTTTAGAGTGTTATGTCTGGAGATGGATTGAATTGATGTGACTTGTCAATAGCTATCGCAGGAAAAAAATTCAGTTCAAGTTTCCCGTGGGAAATCTCGCAAAATTCGATTTTACAAAAATTATTACACAGCGTCTAGAGTGTTATGTCTGGAGACGGATTGCATTGATGTGACTTATCAATAGATATCGCAAGAATCCCACGTTGAACCGAATTTTTTTCCTGCGATAGCTATTGACAAATCACATTAATGCAATCCATCTCCAGACACAACACTCTAGAGGTTGATTTTATACAAGTTTTCTAATGATTTTTGGAAAATCGAATTTTCTGAGATTTTCCACAGTAAAATTGAATTGAATATTTTTCATTCGGTATGTACACTCTAGAGGCTGATTTTATTCCAATTTATATGATATTTTCCACGACTAGGCTAAACAAAGTTTTCCACGTAAGACTATTCACAAGAAATTTTATTTAAATCCATGTATCCTATTTACTTTCGGCGGATAACTACAAATTTTTTTTATTTTCGGCTGTAATGTTAATAACATAATCTGCATTATCCACTTTTTACTTTCGGCGGGGATTAGACAATCTGCATTACCATTTTTTACTTTCGGGTGGAATAACACAAGCTGCATTATCGACTTTTCCCTTTCGGCTGGCAACTTTCAGCTAACTTTAACAGTATCTAATAATAATAGTTTCTAACTCAAGTTTCGAAAAATTATGTTAATTTACTTAATTCATTGTCAAAAATTGTGCCGTGTCGCGAAATATATTTGTAAAGGTTGAGTTGTTAATTACATATAAACAAGTTCAACATATTTTTATGACTTATTTAATGTATAATTATTTATTTATTTTTATTTGATTATAAATTTCATTTATAATTTAAAGTATTTATTGTATTGGTCTTAATTTTAAGTAAGTTAAATATTGTGTATATTATTTTACTTTGGATCGTTGCTCGAACGAAATCTACATTCCACTATTTTTAATTTTCATTTATTTGTTATCAAATTTTAAATTAAGGGAAAATTCATCTATTACAGATTCTATACAATACAAACATATATTAATTATATGAATACCAGTGGCGTAACAAATAAGGTAATTAAGAATTTTTTGACACCTCCCCGTTCAAATACTCTCCCAAATTTTTGTGAGACCTCTCCAATGAACCGTTGGTTTAAGGATGATACGCTGTTGAATTATATTTCTTGATTTGACGAAACTTTCGTATTCATCCAACTTAATGCGCCAACGTAGTAATCGTGAAGTGGGATTGTTTACTTTCCATCAAGGGTTTATGGTCCGTTATAATTTTGAACTTGGTACCATAAATGTAGGGTCGAAATTGGTCGACACCCCAGACAATAGCCAACAGCTCCTTCTCGATAGTTGGACAGTTAGTTTCGGCTTTGTTTAAGATACGGCTAGTATAAGCTATATAGGTAGATCCGAAGAATTTGGCATTTGTGACGAAATGGCTCCAATTGCTATATCACTAGCATCTGTCGTTATGAGAAATGTCTGTGTGAAATCCGGGAATTGTAAAATAGGTGATATGGTAAGTGAATTTCTCAGAGAGTTAAAGACTTCATTGCAGAATGTTGTCCAAGTAAATGTTGCATTCTTTTTTAACAATGATGTAAGTGGATGAGCAATTTTTGAGAAATCACAAATGAATCGACGGTAATATCCGACTAGGCCTAAAACACTTTTGATTGTTTTGGTATCTTTGGGTACAGGATAATTTAATATGGCTGAAATTGTTGAAGGATCAGGTTTTATTCCGTGCTTTGTAATTATATGTCCCAAATATACTACTTCCTTTCGCATAAAATTACATTTGTTTGGATTTAGTTTTAAATTAAATTTCTTAAACATTCAAAGACATCAGATAATTTTTGATTATGATCAACTATACTTCGACCGTAAACCACAATGTCATCCAGGTACACAAAACACTTAATTCCTATAAGTCCGGATAATACAGAATTCATTAACTTTGGAAGGTCGCTGGTGCTCCCTTTAAGCCAAAAGGCATTCTAATGAACTGGAAATGCCCGGTTGTTGTACTGAAAGCTGGCTTAGATCGATCTTTGACGTCGACTAGAACTTGATGGTATCCTGTGGATAAATCTAAAGTGCTGAAGTATTGTGATTTTCCGAGCTGATCTAATATTTCACTGATATTGGGCTATGGAAAACCATCCCCAACAGTGATATCATTCAGTTTCCAAAAATCAACCATAATCCTCCAACTCTTAGAATCATCCTTATTGTTCGCTTTTTTAGGAACTATCGATAGTGGAAAGTTCCAAGGACTGGTACTTGGTTTTATTATTCCGTGTTGTAACATTTTAGTTGTTTATTTTTGAATTTATGATTTGAAGAACTCAGGTAAACGATACGGCTTTTGGTAAATTGGCGGAACCGAATTATTGGTTTAAATTGAATGAGTTATTGCATCACTGTATGTTAGCTGATCTCCTTCTAGGTGGAAAATGTCATTATAATTTCGGCACAAATTTAGAATTGAATTTTTTTCTTCGTTATTAAGGCTCGACAAAATGAGTTGATTTTCAAGAATACTGAGACGATTTTCGATTTTGTGTGAAGTATTTGAAATAGAAAATATATTAAAATGGTCGATATATTCCAAATCAAGTACTAAATTTTTAACTTCGACCTCATGTTCATTGTTGTTTAATACGCTCAAAGCACCGACACCATTTGAAACTTTTACAAGACTATTGCCAATGTATAACCCCGGTGAAATTTCGTTTGATTTACAGAAATATTCTCCGTCTGGTTTATGAAGATGTGAATTAAAATTTATGAATTTCTCGCAACGAGCTGGAATTTTAACTATTTATGAAATAGGTATAGTTATTGAAGGACTAGCTATGGGAATCCCGATTAGCTGATCTGAATAGTTTATTATACATTTGTAACTTTTTAACAAGTCATTACCTATTAGTCCATCTCCAGGAATGGGAAAATCATCAGGGATGATTTGAAAGATTTGCTCTAAAGAACATTCTAAATTTATTACAATTGTTCCGTTACAAAGTGCAAGCGTTTCTATTTGATTATTAGAGATACCTGTTAGTGTACACTACAAATTTGGATAGCAGAACGCCTGAGGTTGAATACAATTTACTTTAATTAGTGAAACATCGAGTCCAGTGTCAATTAAAAATGTGTTTTGTTCTTGATTGGAAATGTTTAATGAAAATGAAACGAATGAATTAGTATTTACTGGAGTGTAAGTAAATTATAAAGATTTGAAGTAATAACTGGTTTGCATTCTAATTTATTTTGGAAATTATACGAATTTGAAGAAAACGTTTGATTTAATGAATGAACTAAACTATAGAACTATGACTGCTTTAAATTTTATCGAATTTATTTTTAAGATTAGAACACACTATTTCCGAATCTCTTGAACTCGAACAGGCGTGTTCGACATAGACTGATCGAGTTCCCTCCTGTTTTTCATCTTATTATGGGGATTTGGTGACGCTGTTTGAGAAACTTGCGAATTTCTAGAGTTATTATATTGCCTCTTACGGCACTGACTGATATGATGACCAGTATTTTTGCAATAGGCACATGCAATTGGATTATGATTTGATAGGTTAAATGTATTACTAGACGATGTAAGATTTGGGGTTTATACCGTTGGTAAGAATCAGGAGAACTATGTCCTATTCTATGGCATATTTGACATTTAATTTTCGACCTATCAGTTGTATTTGGTTTTGAGTGGTTAGACGATAGGTGACTTTCTTCTTCACAAGCTTTTTCTATCGCTTCATTAATTTGATCATAAAGGCAAGCCTTAACCAATAATTTTATAGAACTGTTGAAAATACCTTCTTGAAAAGCCCTTAGATCAATTTTGGAATTTAAATTTTGAATTGCTTTTGAAGCAGCTTTAACCTCGCTCGCGATACAAGCATAGCTGAGTTCTGAAATTAAGGTTTATACTCGTAATACGTAAGTACGAATATTTTCAGAAGTAAATTGTTTTATTTTAACTAATTCCAGTTGTATTTGATCAATTGACCTTGAGTCACCAAACTGTGAATTAAATTTTGCCTTAAGATCAGACCACGTTTTAAATTCGAAATTTTTTACTATGTCATAAGCTAACCCACATAATTTAACTTGAACGATATCTAAGAAATTTCCTTCATCGGTTTTCTCCACGGTTTTATACACTACATCACAACATGCTATGAACTTATGTTAATTTTCACGATTCCCTTTAAATTCAGGAATAATCTTTAACGCATTATCAATATTCATTCTGACGTTATAAGGAATACTGTTTGATTTTATTTGAATCGGTTTATTATCACTGAACTTAAGAATTGACTTTGCACTTCTACGTAAATTAATTTTAGATTTAACCCCCGTCTTTGTAATACCCATTAAAAACTGTCAGTAAGAAGATAACCATTTACGGAATTAGATGTACTTTCAATGAAAAAGACCCAACAAATTTGAATCAATGAATTGGGTTAGTTATCAGCTGTTGTACTACGGACATTTCATTATTAGATGCTCGACGGTGTTTGATTGATGTACAATATGTTGTTTGACCTTGTGTTTATTATTTGAACTTCACGAAGAAGATTCGAGTGGGGTTTTATACCATTCAAAATAAGCATAAAAACATCAAAACTACACAAAATTGTATATTATCGTCATCATGGCCCGTGGCCATCTTGTTAAGGAATTTTGATTTAGTCTTAGAAGTCGAAAATTTCCTTTTTAGACGAGGCCTAGAATCAAATTTTATGAGTTATTTTCAAAATCAGAGTTTATACGTTTTATTTCTTTAACTTGTTTCCACGTCCAGCTTCGAATTCTTTTCGTCGGAGAAAATGAGTTCTTATATTGGTCGATTTTAATCTTCCTGGTATTGACTGAAGTAGAGAATAAATTACTTTTTCAGAAGTTAAAGATAGAATTTTACAAGTTAAACTTAAATGCTTACCATAACTATTTGCTTAATATGGTTAAGTAGGTTACGCACATTTGTTGAGGATAAACGGAAAACGTTCGGTTTCCCGTCTACACCATGCATTATGAAAACCTTAAAGCAAATAATACGCACAACATTTGCGAAATATTTCCTAGATTTTTATTGAGTGATATTTGTTCTGCATTGGAATGTTTTAAAGATGGCTGTGGCCCTGACGCAATACCAACAAGTTTTTTAAAAGGCTTTAGCTCGCTATTGGCACACCCATTATCATTCTAGGTCTCTAAGTTCCAGAGCTTCTCTAATAAGTGGAAAATTTCACATGTTACGCCTATGTACAAGTCTGGTTCGCTTTCTTGTATAAAGAATTGAAGAAGTATTTCAATCATCATTTTTGCATAGACCACTTGTACTGAGATGCAAGGTAGATCGGCCCATGGATGCTGTACTCTCAATAGGAGGTCATAGTTGTGTTCATCTTCATCATATGATGAAAAATCCCTTTTGCATACGACCCCTATAGCGATTCGAACCCGAGACAAATGCCGCAGCTTTAACCACTGTGCCATTTGATCGCTAATATCTATGTTATAGTATTCTTTTTTATAATATCAAAGGAATTTATATCTCAAATTACTGTAGTGCGTTTATATACATGTTAAACGAATTGAGAATGCACAAAAGAAATTTTGTATATGCATATATGGTCGGTCCTCTTCTTGTGGTTGTTATTCCATTCAAAGATGTGCCATTATTCCTAGGATTTAGTCCACCATTTCCAATTACACCCTGATAAAATGTGCACGTTTTATATATCGATACTTTGATTTGACCAAGTATTTTCTGCTCGATAATCTAGTAACTTTTACTATCCGAGTTCTTTTTTCAACCCGAGTTCAAACCTAAGTTGTTATAAAAAGCACACACATAAAAATTACGAATTCAAGCTCTATGGATTTCAATTTTTAGGCCTAGTAAAAGCCAAATGAAATCCTTATTGAATAAATCACATTTGTGCCTAAAAACTGCTGTGCCGGATTTTTGATATTCGTCGAATGTTGATTTGAGTTCATGTTTCTTTTATCAAGAATGAATTTGTACACCATTTCATGTCAACGCTTGTTGTTGAACACTATTTCATTAATTCGAAAAACTTTCTTTTGACCTATCGTCAGGAATCTTTGTTGGAACATATCAGGGTCACGCAAATTTAAAAAAAAAGTCGCATCTAAACATGTACCATATTAGTTTTCAAAAGCTCAATTGGCTCAAAAAAATTTAATGGTCTGGGAAACTGACACTTACCTTAAAGATTATCTTAATTTATAGAAACTAAATTTGTAAGCTAAAAGCTCATAAAATACCCTAAATGTCGGTTTCAAAACGATTCCAATTAAGTTCGTTGCTTCAGTATCTGTATAGTAAAGACATATTGCTTAAAATGAAAACAAAATATGATATTTTAATATTTTGTCACAAACAGCTAAAAGCTCATCTTTACTAAGGACTAAAATAATTTAAGTTTCCAAAAGTGTATATTTTTCATACAAAGCTAACAAAGCTTTTAGAACTTTTAATCATATTTGCCGCCAAGATATGTGTGTTGACTAGCTCGGAAATGCATTTAAAATTCTAAAAGCTTTATTGTAATAATTTTAATATTTTTTGTTATAAAACTTTTACAGCTTTCGAATATGAATTGCTATTTCGTTCGTGATTTTCTAAGCAATACTTCTGTGATAGTAAGCATAATTTTTGATGCATTAAGCAAAATCCTCAGGAAAGCTCCAGATTAATTTATAAAGTTTATTCAGATTTATTGGCTACCGTCTTATCTAAATATAATGCTTCATTAATTTCTAAAGCTTTAAAGTACACTTAATTTCAAAATAGGATGTTTCGTGCTTTAGAACACAAAAATCAAAAAGCTCACCTTAACTAAAAACTAAAATAATTTAGATTTCTAAAAGTCTCTCTAGTATAATTTTTAGAGCTTTAATATATTTGTTGCCCTTTCTTTCGTGGTTTTCTAAGTATAATTTTTAATACAAGAATCTTTTTATAGATTTTAAAATAAAATCTCAGGAAAGCTCCGGAATTTGTTTGATTTAAAAATATACGGAACTGAGTGTTTCAATTAAATTACTTTATATTTGAATAGAATAATTCATGTTTTATTGACTTCGGTTTCGTTTACACATAATGTTCTTTTAGTTTTGAAAAGCTCAATTGAAACTCCAATAATTCAAAATATCTTGTCTGTTGTCTTGAAACACTTGTTTTAAAGTATATCATAATTTATAGAAACCAAATTTTAAAGGCTGAAAGAACGAATGTTTTTTAAAACCTAATCCAATTATGGTCGTTGCTTCAGTATATAGTAAAGACACATTGCTTAAAATATAAAAAAAAATGATATATTGAGTTTTATAACCCAAAAAGCTAACAGCTGAACTTAACCAAAAACTAATAATTACGGTTTCCCAGCTGAATAGCAATTAATATGCGGAAGCTCTACAAGTTTTACAAGACTATTTATTAAAATTATTACAACAAAGTTTTTTTTTTCAAAAGTATCAATATGAACATTTGGCCGGTAAATACGATTAAAAGTTCAAAAAGCTTCGTTTAATAAAATATTGTTACTGTGCTTATAATAGTCTTAAATAATACACTTTGGAAAGTTAAATTAATAATTATTTTGTTAAAGTGAACTTTTGACTTTTTATATTATAAAGCTCAAGTTATCATATTTCCTATTATTTTAAGCAATACGTCTTATACATAGATAACATATGAATACTAAAGCAATGATCTTAATTGAAGCTTTAAGCATACAAATTTTGTCTCGCAGTTTTCCAGACAGTTTAATTGTTTAAGCTTAAAATTAAGCTTTCGAAAACTAATAAAGCTTTAGGTTTAGACGAGACCGGAGCAAATAAAACTAAATAATAACCAAATGTTAACTAATTTAGTTGAAACGCTCATTTTCATACTTCTTTTAATCAAAGAAATTCTAAAGCTTTTATGAGATTTTATTTTAAAATCTATAAAACGCTTTATGCATTAAAAATTATGCTTACTATCAGTTTCTGTATGGTAAAAACGTACTGCAATTAACATTCGAAATCAATAAAATTTGAAAAAGACGATATATTAAAATTAATACAACAAAGCTTTTTTCCAAAATTCTCAAGTAAGACATCTTGTAGGTAAGTAAGATTAACGGTTCAAAAAACTCTGTTTATTAATATATTGCAATTGCGCGTAAAATGGACTTAGTTAAGACCCCTTTGGAAACCTAAATTATTTTAGTTTTTAGTTAAGGTTAGCTTTCAGCTTTTTGATAGTTAGCATACTTTTTAATGCATCAAGTTATTATATACGAAAATGGTTAGAAATAAATTACTTCACATATTATTATTATTCAGTTTAATTAGCTCCGGTTGCATCTAATCATCAAGCATTATTTGTTTCGGAAAGCTCAACCGAAAGCTCAAAACATTAAAAGTTTAAAGTACTTGTTTTAAACCTTATCATATTATAATTTAAAGGAACAAAATTTGTAAGCTTTTACCTAATAAAGTACTCGTAATACCCTTTATCAACTAAATCCAAAGAGATATTGCTGAAAACAAAACAAATGTGATATTTTGAACTTTATAACACAAAAAGCTAAGAAGCTCACATCATCTAAAAACTAAAATAATTTAGGTTTCCAAAATTGTATTATGTTAGTCCATTATGCGCATATTTATTTATTTATTTATTTACCATCAACGGAATACAAATCCTTTTTTGATTACAATTTTATTTTTCAATTTTATAATTTAGTTTTTATTAATTTTTTAAAAGAACATTTATAAATATTAAAATCAAACACATCAAAATTACAATGTGAGTAGGTTTACAGGGCACATGAATATCATTCTTTGCAAGTAGATTAGCGAAGTCAATCGAACTGTTAACAGTAAGCAGATCAGCGATGAATGTTGAAACAGCACATCTACGTCTTACAAGCAATGAATCCAAATCAGCAATTCTACAGCGGTCAAATTCTTTTTATTCAGCCACATTGGAAGGTTCGGATCAAATGGCCAATTCAATTTATGAAGATAGTAAATAATAAATTGCTTCTGTATTCGTTCAATTCTATCGATATAAATATTGTAAGCAAGATCCCAAATAATCGACGCGTATTTCAAATTAGACCGAACAGTGGAACAATACAAAGTTTTAATTGAATGTGGATTACGAAAATCTTTTGTGATACGATGAATAAAGCCAAGTAGAGAATTAGACTTAGCTATTATTAAATTAATATGGTCTCGGAAATTCAATTGATGGTCCAGGACAACACCCAAACCTTTAAATGTCATAACTCGTTCTAGCTGGTGATTACCAATAATATATTGATGAAGACTAACTGCTTTTTTCCTGGAGAAGCTTATAATTTTGCACTTTTCCAAATTTAAGTTCAACTTATTCATAACTGACCATTTATACAGCAAATCAAGATCACTCTGCATTTCATTAAATTGTTGCGGGCTGAAGTGTATGTTTCTTGATATTTTCAAGTCATCTGCATATAATTCACAGTCGCAGTACTGAAACAAAGAAGCAATTTCATTGATGAGGACATTAAATAATACAGGTCCTAGGTGGGAGCCCTGAGGCACTCCAGAATGAACTTCAATCATCATAGATGTAAACCCGTTAATTTGAACTACCTGCTTCCGATCACGCAGATACGATCCAATCCAATCCAAAAACAATTTACTCACTCCAAATCTGTCCAGTTTGGCAAGAAGTAACTCAAACTGAGGTGAGTCAAATGCTTTCGCAAAATCAGTGAAAACCACATCAAGCTGACATTTAGAGTCAAAGGCACTGAATACTTTAGATGTTAAACTTAAAAGATTTATAGTGGTAGAACGATGCCTGAGAATCCATGTTGTTGAAGTGATAATAAAGGTTTAACATTAAAATACAAATAATCAGAAATAATAAGCTCAAATAATTTTGGAATTGATGATAATATAGATATGCCACGATAATTTTTAATGTTGCTCCGTTTTCCGGATTTAAAAATGGAAATTATAATTGACTTTTTCCATACCAACGGAAATACACCACTCTTCAGAGACGCATTAAATATCAGAGATAGTGGTAATGATAGCGAGCTGTTAAGATCTTTGAGTATTTTTGCAGGTATGTTATCAAAACCACATTTATACCAAGGCTGCGATATACCAAGGCTGACATCTTTTACTGAAATATAAGGTATTCCAATTAAATTTTGATGATACGAACTACGAGGTCCTAATGAAATATCAATAGCATTATCATTGTATTTTTGATAGACTGATTGGAAAAATTTAGCAAATAATTCACATATGTCCTCAGCATTACAGGCAGTTACATCATTTAACAACAACATTTGTGAATAACCAGAACACTTTCTGTTGACATCAACAAAAGGCCAAAATAGTTTTGGGTTTGAAATTAAATTATTTTCCAGCCGTGAAATATAGTTCTAATAGGCTCGGCGTTGTTCCTTACCAAATGCCCGGCGTAGTTGTAGAAAAGTATTTAGACAATCCAAATTTGCTTACAGAAATACCGATTTCAAATGATACATAATCGCGATCATCATTACGTCGAAAGCAATATAATACAGGTTTCACGACTACAAATTTGTTTTTGATATACATACATCATGCGATCCTCATCAGTACCGTCCTTACATAATCGAGAAATAAAAATCCACCATAGCGGCTCAACGGAAGTACGCAAAGTACAGTTCAAATTACCACTACCAATAAAAATTTTTTTAGGCGAGTCCATAATATTGTCTAACGATTTAGCAGTTGAAGCCATTGTTATGTTATTATTCTCATTTCTCTTAGATCTTGTAAGTATTGGTGTGGCAAATTCCATATCAGTTTGTTTTGTTTTTTTTTTAATTTTACAGACGACGACTGTTGAGATGGTGTTGATTTTGACAAACTTTCCACGTTAATATTAATAGCGGCTGATGTTTTATTTAGCAATGACAAGGACGCTGATATAGCATCGATAGATTTACTCATATGATCATTCGTTTCTTTGAGAATTTTATAAACATCAATACATACACTACATCGCCATGAAAAATTAGGAATTATCGAAATGGCATCAAACACAGGTTTTTTAATCCCACCACATCCAAAATCAATAAGTTTATTACATTCACCAGCACAAGTAAAAAGTTTTCAGACACTTTGGCACTATATTCACAGCACACAGACATTATTATTTAAATCAAAAAATATTAGTTACTAAAATCACAGTTATGTATTTATGTATCACAGATTATTGATAGATTTTATGATTTTTAGCCGTTTCACAATTATTAGAAAAATAATTAATTTAATTGAAAACTAAATAACAAATTTTTTAAAATTAAATCAAAATGTTAACACAAAATGTATAGATAAATTATTTAACCATATGTATATATTAAAATTTAATTATAATAGCAAATTGTATACGTGTGATCACAACGATCATCAAGCGACGAAAAAAAAATAGTAACAATAGTAATCATATTTTAATAAATGAGCTTTTAGAACTTATTATTATTATTATTATTGAAAAGCCATGCTGGCGATCAGCCACTTCGCACTGCGACCTAAAAGATCTATTGTGCTGGACTATGCTTAATTATCCGTCCAGTCAATATTCAGGTTCTTAATGAACCTGACAATACTGCCTCCCGGTACGTGATACATACTATCTGGGCTTATTGCTCTCCCTCTTAGATGTTTACTACAGTATGTAGTTCCACTAGAAAGACAGTAGCATTGGAGCGCAAGGACTTTGGAAGGGTTGTCCCACTCCCGTATATTCCTACTCCTGCCCCGTATTCCGTTTGATTTTACTCTTACGAGTTACTGGGAATTGCAAATCGCCTGTAGGTCACCCAGCTTTACTACAGGAAGGCTAATTAAAACTGGAGGGTGCCTGGTATCCAGAGTCCGCATATTTCATCCATCGGCATATGCTGTTCCACCTTTGATTAGGTTTTTTTTCAAGGTTTTCTCCTTTAGCGCCATACTTCAGCCTGTGCCAAATGGCCTAAAATGTACCAAATGGCCTTAGTTACCAGTGGTTGCCACGAGGAGGCAGTACGTACACTTGAGATTTGTGAACATATTACCTCTTACACAATTGTACCCATCACGCAGCTGCCTAATGACAAGACCAGAACAGCTCACGTGATGCGCACCCTACTGCAAGCTTACGGAGCTGGTAGAGTAATCTACTCAACTTCGGCCCCCCCTCCAATAGTAGCCAAACCACCAGCTTTTAGAACTTAAAATATTATTAATATTTACGAACTAGATCAGAGCCTTCTAGAGTAGATCGCCATAATCAGCATGACGTATTTTTTAAAAGCTTTATTAGTAGTAAAACTTTTCAAGTTTTTCAATGAAAAAAGCAAAAATATTATAAAATGTTTATATGACCGTTTTCTACGTATTTTTAACAATAATATACAAGAAGGCTTATTGGTTTCATTTTGAAAAATACATTAAAGTTGGCTTTGACTAATTAAAATAATACTTGCTAAACTTATCTTTAGTTTTACTAGTGAACATTAGATGTCGAAACACCAAAAATTCATTTATTTTCATAGAGTTTGTTTGAAAAAACGCGATTTCGATTGACGAAAAAACATGAATTAAAAGTTTAACCCATTTAAATAATTTTTTCTAACATCGCTATAAAACAAATTAAAGTCTTACTCATTTAAAACACAGGTTCTCAAATTTCCTGATTTTCCAGCAATAATCAAAAGAAAATAAGGGAATTTAAATTAAAAAACATTCTACAACAATAACATTCTGTAGTAAAAAAAAAAATCAATTTAAAGACGTCATAATTTGTCCACATCTAAAACCAATGGCAACAATCGAAATTAAAATAAATCAGAAAGAGCCAAACAGAAAAACTTAAATCAATACAATGAGCGTGAAGAAAACAAAAAATCGAAACAATCTAGCATGCTTCGCAAATTCAAAATAACAACAGAACGATATTCAAATTCAAATTTGAATAGAGGCAATGAAAAAGATGATTATTGTATCGTTTGTAAATTTTAAGTTATTAGTTTATGACGTCTATTACAAAAACAACACGATTTTCATTCACTAAGAAATAAACATTTTCATGATTCGGATTTTCAATCCAATAAAATTACATGTTTTATGAATATTTTCGTATAAAAATATTATAAAAGCTCATAATTCTTATAGACTAAAAATGTAAATGAAAACAATCGTTTTCTCATATAGTTTCATAGTAAAGAAAAAATGTTATGTACCTTATTTTAAGCTTAGTGAAAAATACCGTCAATGTGGAGGCTCTTATTTATAGAGTAGACGCTGGTATAATCAAGGTTGCTTTGGTTGACTACCAATGAGATACATTTGAAAATTGTATAAGCTTTGTTCCAATAATTTTAATAGTTTTTCTTTATTTCAACCAACTCCATAATCTACACATTGCATACCTCCATGGTAGCGTCATGATCGGCCCAAGATATCGCCGATTGCCATCAGATGATGATAAAATCCGTCTTATAACCTGATCTTTTTTGTGATTTTAACCAGTTACAACATTTCCATTACAAATCTTCTCGATATAGAAATACTACACCGTAAACGCGTTTTTAAATAGTACTCGGTACTTATACGGTTTCACTGTCCAAGAGTTTGTTTAATTCAACTTAATCAAAATGTAAGTGGGTTAAAATTTGTTTCCTATTTAATGAACCAATCAAAAGTTTTGATGATCTCATCGTCCATATATAAAATGCCTTAAAAAATAATCGAATTTTGGCCATCAAAAAGATAATGGAAAATTATTAATAAAAATGAAAATCCATCAATTTCGGTTTTGAAAGCCAATATACGTAATATGTACATCTATATACATATTTCCCACAAGACTTGTGCATGAAATGAAATTTTCGAAAAAAAAAAAAATTTTCGATTATGATTTATGATAAATGAGCATTCCATTTTGTTTACCTTAGTATAAATACAAACCGTTATTTTTTTATAAATTTTTGATTAAATTAATTATTTTCAGATCGATTAATTTTCTACGATGAGATATCGATTTTCTAGTTGCTATAGTAAAAAAAAAATGTTAACATGCTTTCCACTCTACATCAAATCCAATACTAAACAAGATGATGAAACAAAAATAAAAAACTTTGCCACGGAAAAATATATTCGGAAAAAGAGAACGAAAAGCTTACATTAAATATTTAGACGAAACAGAAAATTACAAAACAACGGCAAAAAGAGGAGGAGTTTTTCTCGACATGGATGTTTTTTTTACATACTTATTTAATGCAGAAAAATATATTATGTACAACAATAGCGAAATAAATAAAGTTTTTTCGAAGCTTTTCATTTGCGAGCTTTTTTTCGAATGTGTTGAATAAAATATTTTGTTTCCACATTTCTCTCCTAAATAAGAACCCGTGTATATCGGTATACGTACTATACTTGGCGATGCGCATTGGAATACTTTTTTTGGAAAGGCAACATATACATATTTATAAAGATAAATTGGTGTACATACGAAAGCTTTTTCGAGTTGCATCCTTTTTGTAATGTTATAAGAATATATAAATTATGATTATTTTCAATGTAGGAAAAAAAAGAGCTAAAGGATTATTTATTTACTTTTTTATATACGGAATAATGTAAAATATAATTAATGATTTATGTTGGCCAACCGTATATTAATAAGTAGTTTTATTTCATGGTACGTGGTAAGGTTATTTAGTTATTGCATTTTTTAAATTAAAGAATTTTCGCTTGTTTCAACAGAAATTAATTTAATGTAAAATAAAGGTTTACAAGCAACAAAAACTCGATTAAAAATAATTAAATATTTAACCGCTCGATTAGCAATTAAACGCGTTTTCCAAAAGTTTCAAGGGAACTTTCCACAAAACGTTAACTACGACCGCTTGCAATGCTTGTAATAAAATATATTTTCTGAAATATATTAACCGCCTCCATCTTATAAGAAATATCCAACATATGAACAGAAGCGAGATCTAATTTTATGCTGAATTTGTTACAGAATTACTCTGAACCCCTCGGCAAGAATTTCAGTTGTTAGTCTAAATCTCGCTTTGATCTTTCTTAAAACTTTTAAATCTAAGTTCTTTGAATCCAATGAAACCACCCAAAATTGTGGCACTAATTTTTTATAAGAAGGATACCTAATGGATTCGTTAAAAATTTGGGAATCTGATCTCCAAATATGATCAAATATTTTTGTGTTTGGAGTAAATTTCTTCAGAATCTTGCTGCTAAACGGGTTACAAAGCAAAAACTTCAGTGAAAAAATGATTGAATACTTTTGTAAGAAATGAGTGTAATTAAAGGTTCATACATTTTTTCGTCAAGGTATGTGCCACGTATTATTTACCACCAACCAAAACATTTGGTAAATGTCTCCAAGCTGCTGTAACTTTGTCTTGCTGCACCTTAGTGAAAAAAAAATCCAAGCTAAATAAATTGAGATTATAAGTGTTGAGAAAGTTTAATGAAAGTTTTAAATATGGCAAGTAGAATTTTCAACACATAAATTCAAAATTCTCAATTTTACACTAGTTATTGTACGTAAGTTACGCGAAATTATTTACTAAATCAGGCTGAATTGGTAATACAAATCCTTAAAATAAAATTCAATTTTGAACGGAATATAGAAATTTTGTAAAACTAAAGGGATTAACACCTTTTGATTTCGTTTTTAATATTTACCGGTTGGGCTGAGTTGAAAAATGATATTTTAAAATTCTTTAAAACGTCAATAAGAACCATTAGGAGATCTAAAACCATCACTCGAGCAGGCAGGGAGGAAAGAGCTCCAACGAATGTATGTCCATACCTAATTAATATTTATTTAGGATGGTTTTAGGTATTGTAAACTTACACTATCTCGATTGAATATTGTAAGCTATGCGCTTTTTGCCTCGTCTGTACATTGAATTCGTTCGTAACGCATCGAAACGTTCACGTAAAGACCGACAGCAAATATTAGTGTAAAAGTTATTGCGGTTTAAATGTGTAGTTTTTGCGGACAAAGCTCATTTCGATTCTAAATTTAATTTGAGTAGGCTTCCCAATGATTTCCTTGATTTCGGCTGTTCCGTGCTCTATACTATATTTAAAAATAATATGAATAGGATCCAGTTTAGCTCAGTTTGTGTTATAATCTCATACCGTACGTCTATTTATCATTGGCGTTTTGTGTGCCGTTGAAAATGCTTGTTATATATCCGGTTGGCTCGGGAAATCGTCAGTAATTTTGCGCGAGTTTTTAAAAATGTATTTCTAATAAATCACCAAAATTCAGCAGTGACATTAAAGTTTTAGTAAACTTATCACAGAAATGGAGTTGACTCGACATTTGCAAGCGACCACCACTTTTAATAGATTCCTTTCATGTTACATCAAATTTAATATTCCTTCTTAAGAGTATTTCCATGATGGATGCCACCTCTATACACTAAGTTCCGCGTTTTCACGGATTTAAAGTTTGACAAGACTGATTAGCACAGTTTAAACTAAAGGTCTATCAATAACTTCATGAAAGTTTGATGCATTTTGAATACTAGGTGACTTGAAAGAACGACTTTTTATGATCTAAGGGCTTGATGAACCATTTAAATTGTCGCAGCTTCTGCCATTTTCTTCCAGATTTTACACTCACGATTATGTTCTGGGCCTCCCATGCACTTCTATCGAATTCTGCAGCACTACTCTAAAATTTCTCTTTTGATAAATTTCTTCTCTGAATTCATTTCATTCATTAACCGAAATGTAAAAAGACCTTAAGCGATTATGTTTGATTTGTACGGATAATTTCTTGAATTAATTTATATTCTTGGAATTAGGTAAAGGAACGTTTAAAAATAGATGGCGAAATTTTTATAGTAACTACTATTGGTAAGAGGCTATTTTATAGTTATTGTTTAAAGGTTTCTGCCATTTATACTGTTTCTGAAATCCGTTTAAAAGTTCAACGGGCCAACGATTCCAGAAATCTTGAAGTATCACTTGAATCAGTTCTAGAAAGTATCACTTGAATCCCATCTAGATAATCTGTTAAAATTTAAGTCGAGCATTAATGGCTCAGGGAAAGCTAAGAGCGACCCACCAAACAAAAAATGTCCAGGCGATAGGGCATTATAATATGTGGCGTTGCTTGATACGACAGTCAACGGCCTTAACTTAAATCAAGCTTCAATTTGACAAACTAAAGCGTGATATTCCTTCAAAGCAAGCAACGTACGCTTATGAGCCGTTTCATGTGCCATTTGGCATTTTTTATGGAGGATTCCCCAAATCCACCAGAGTGCGGTGAACGTGGAGGAATTGTTAGCCACTACTGAGAATGGTCGTCATTGTGTTACACGGTCAACAGGTAAATCGCTCATTATTTCGTGAGAAAATTTTTGTTTATTCATATATCTACGCAAATTTCACCTTCCGATAATTCAATGTTTGAGCGCCGCAATGTAATAAACGTTTATGTTCTGGTTGAACTAATAAAATCGTTATGTTTGCTTGGTAATACCAATGGATCTTTAGTAGTTGAATGTTGGTTTGAGTTACGATGCCGGCCTCCAACATGAAGAAGTCCCATTTGGTCAATAAATGGGGCTAACAATTTTAAATTGCTGGAGTTTTGTACCGCTGAGTGGTTTTTAATGATTTGAAGTTCAGTGGTATACTCCAACAAGACGCGTTATTGACAGCTACAGTTCGTTGGAAGTAAGCTCGCCGATAATCTTACGTTGCTTCTTCAGTTGAAATTATTTATGTAACTCAAATAAGTTTTGTAAACGATGAGTATCGATCAAATAAATCCAAATCAGAAGCAGAATTACAAATTGAAACCGAACGACGATTTTACCAACTCTGCATTTATCTTCAAATTTGGATTTTTAGGTCAGTTTGTTCGATTTTCTTGTAAAAACGAAGAACCTGACCTCCATAGTTCTTGTTTTAAAAACTTCTTAGACATTATGCCGCGAGATATGAAATCATCGTGAGGACAGCTTCAATTGTGTATTGATGTAGGTTCTTGTATTTGGATAAGCCAATAATACGCATATTCAGGCTTTCAATTAGTTTATTCATAGTTTGACCAACAGCGGAGCGGCACAAAGCTAGAGGCAAGGAATGGTCTGTTTCTTAAAGAGGAGTCACCCTAGATTTTGAACAAATCAGCCTAACATGGTTTTTTTTTTGTTATTATCCGTGATTCTCAAATAAATAACAAAACCAAAACCTTTCTTAGAAGCGTCAGAAAAATCATATATCTCGATAAGTTTATGTGGCATTGAAGTTTTGGTGTTATGTAATCATTCCAGTCGATATTGTGAAGTGTTCATATTGCTTCTAATATAATTTTAGCTAATAAAATAATCGGAAAACACAAGCCCAATGACCAAAAAATTGACATATTTGCGATAAAACATTTCTTTTGGAAAACTTGGAAAAAGTCATTACAAATATATCCTGTAATGTATCCCACCCAAGAAAGACCAGGTAGGTACTAATGAAATATTTGACGAAGACTGAAGAGTGTGAAGAAAATGGGATAAACTTGTGCCTATCCACGAAATTATTGTCAAATTTTAATATAAATTAGAGAGATTGCTACAATTTAGGTTGGTACATAACAGTAGACGGAAAATTAGAAAATTTCCATGGGCGTTAAAGCCTACGGTAATACATAAAGAACAAACCTGGAAAAAACGGTATTAAAATTATACATCTTAATTGGAAGTTTATTGTGGTCAACAGCTAGTCGCCACTACAATTTATGCAATAAATGAGAGAAGCCATCGTTTTCACATCAAGATGACTGGATACCTTCGTTATGTGTTTCCCACATAACTGTTTAAAAAAATAATTTCTTTGTGATAACTAAAAATTTCTATACGTTAAACTGATAAATTGAAAAAATAATTTTTAAGTGCGGGTTACATGTCAACGAGCCCTTATTTAAACAAAAATACAGGGTGGGCCATCTATTAGTCCGTTTTCTAAATTTTCAAAATTTTTTATTGATAATAAAAGATGGTTCTATGCCATTTATGTAAGAAAAACAATATGGTTCATATGCCAACCACGGCTTCGTCTATAGGCCTGAATAAAAGTGAATCAATGAGCTCAATTTCAGCTCGAATGTTGTTTTTAAGTTGTTGAATTATTTGTGGATGATTAGCGTAAACCTTACCCTTCAAATAACCCCACAAAATATAATCAAGTGGTGTTAAATCCGGGCTTCTTGGTGGCCAATTAAATTCACAATTTCTTGAAATTATGCGATCAGCAAATTTTGTTGACAATAAATGAATTGTTGCACGATTTGAGTGGCATGTCGCTCCGTCTTGTTGAAACCAAAGGTCGTTGACACGGAATTCATTCAATTTGGGCCACAAAAACCCAGTTAACATGTTGCCATAACGTTCCCCATTCACTGTAAGGGGATTTTGCTGTTCGTTTCATAGAAAAACGACCCAATGATACCACCAGCCCATAAACCACACCAAACAGTGACTCTTGGAGGATGAAGTTCTGTTTCGTGAATAATATTTTGCTTATTGACGTACCCATTAAGATGAAAATGAGCTTCATCGCTAAAGATGATTTTTGATGAAAAACTTTCATTTCGTTCAAGCATCCAATTAACAAAACGACGACGATTTAAACGGTCTGGTGACCTCAATTTTTGAGATAGTTGAATTTTGTATAGATGCAAATGAAGATCAACATGCAAAATGCACCGTAATGTCGTTCGTGAAATGTTTAGTTCGTGTGAACGATGCCTCGTTGATGTGCTTTGTTCATTACGAACATTTTCACTAACAATTTTGCCAATGTACGCCAATAGGACGCCCATGTCGACCAAAACTCTCGCGTAATTTACGAAATTTCGTGATTTTTGAACGATTATTTTCATAATAAATTTGGACAATCAAAATGTGTTGTTGTGTTGTCAGCGACTCCATGATGATAAATTGGAATATTTTTGACTTTTCATATGTCAAAGAATTTTTTAGAACAGATAACATTAAGTACTAAAATTCATTCACAATTTTCGATACTTTGTGAGACGAGTTTTTGAAAGTCTTCCATTTTGATACTTTTTGACAAGAATTTAGTAGTGTTGAAAATTAGTGTTTATAAAAAAGGTTTCGCATCTTTTTGGCACGAGTTCTTGAAAGTTTTTCACAAGCTGTGTTTCCAAAACTTTTTGACAGGACTTTTTGTCAAATATGGAAAAGTTTGCTTAACTTTTTAAAATGATACTACCTCAAAATCAAATGATACAGAATATACAGTTTCAAAATTTACCGAAACATCAGAGATAGGTAAAATGCTATAAAATCTGAGTTTTCTGAAAAACTTTTAATAAGTGGCAAAAGCTGTCGAAAACTGTGGATGAGGTATTGCGAAAAAGAGGAGGCAACGTTTTTTTATTGTTTTATGAGCTACTTCTCAATACCACTATATTTCATAAAACCACATGCACAGTTTTGGACATTTTTCGATAATTAACAACTCAATAATTAACAGTTCTATTTTTGACAAAATAAGAGGTCCTTTGTTTATTTTTTTATTTAATTGTAATGTTTTGCAAAGTTAACTAGACCAGAATTAAAAATTATTTATGAACGTCTGTCTATCTCTAAGTGTAAAGATTTCCCTTTCCTTTTAAAATTGTACTGATTTTTATTGATCAAAACAAAAAGGTGGGCACCAACATTTTTATATTTTTGTTTTGTTTCATTGATTCCATATGTTTTTCTATCTTTTCTAAATCTTAATTTAAATATTGTTCACAAACTTAGGACTAAAGCGCAATAGAAGATATTGTTCTGTTTATAAATATATTATATATATATATATATATATATATATATATATATATATATATATATATATATATATATATATATATATATATATATATATATATATTCTGTGCTGATACACTCAAATATCTCATAAAATAAGCACTCTAGACATGAATTATAGAAATAAATTAATTTTGGCACAGGAAATTTCGAAATTGGCCGTATTTCATTGTAAGTATCATTTCATTGTTTCGTAATACATTTACGTTGCGGTTCATTTTCACTATTAATCCCCGTGATTTCTTAATGAGGGTAGTTTTTCTAATTGCATAAGTGTTGAGAAGTCGAATACCATACATTATTTCATGGGGACCACTCTGAGATTGGCACAAGAAATTTAGAAATTGAAATTTCATCGCGTATTTAGTGTTTATTTACTTAAATGTACATATGTATTTTGTGTCCAAAGGAATCATCAAATATTTGAATTTTATATTTATTCTACTAAAATGCTCTTAAACCTTAATCTATTTCTTTACAATTATTTTTCGGGATGAATACCGTTTGGTTAAGAGTTTTGAATATTTTTTTCTGGATAGAATGAAAATTTCCGCAAATTTTAGCTGAGACATACATTTTAGAAAAAAGGGTTTTCGGGATAAAAAATTCATGCTAACTTCTCATACGTGGTTTTAGGTTCTGCTGTTGGTGTTGCCACTTGGACCGCGTCTGCAAAGAACCGAGGTATTCTTTGTGCCATCTGATCCAAAATCCGCGATGCATTTTTTGAACTATCTCCCATAGGTTGTGCAAGTTGATATTTTGCCCGTCGCGTGTTTCCGGAACTGATTGTAAAGATGTCCCAATCAGAAAATGTGCAGGTGTAAGCACTTGTAGATCATTTGAGCCGATCAAGAGGCCGAGAATTTAGTATTGCCTCGATTTGGCATAACAAAGTTGAATATTCCTCAAAGGTAGGAGCTAAATCTCCGATGACTCTTTTAAGATGGATTAAGTGTGCCATTTGATGCACCAGGTCCTCTGCTACTTTGTTGTTGTGCTCACTGGAGGTAATGACGTTGTAAAAGGCATCAAATTTGCGTTTAGCTCCAATAAAATTTGAGCCATTCTCGCTGTTGATATTTGAGGGCAATCCTCTTCGGCTTGTAAAACAACTCTAGGTGGCCAAGAAAGTATCAGTAGTAACGTCGCCAACTATTTCCAAATGGATGGCCTTTGTCGATATACAAATAAATATACAAATATATGATTTCAAGCGTTTTGATCCTCTTCCCTTTTTTGAACTAACAGTTACTGAACCGACTTAATCGACACCAGTGTTATCAAAGGCTCGTGTGAAGGTGACGCTTGGTTTAGGCAAATTCCCCATCGACTGTTTTAAATAGGAAATTCTCGTGCGTATACATCTCGGGCATTGGTTGGACGTCCACTTGAATTTGTCTTTAGCCCCGATTATCCAATACTTTTCTCTGGAAATATAAAATAGGGTAGATGGATTGGGATGTAGGTATATTTGGTGTAAATGACGTACTAATTTGTCAGTGAGTGGATATTCTTTCGGAAGGATCAACGGATGTTTGGCGGTATAGAAAATATTTGCATTATCGATTCGCCCACCGACGCGAAAAAGTCCATTATTATCCAGAAACGGCATCAATGATATAATTCGACTGCCCTTTGACAACGGCGCACTGCGTTGAATTCTCTCAATATCCTCGTAAAAGGACTGATATTGCACCCAACGGATCACAACACGTTCAGCGGACTGAAGATGGACTATTGTGACGTACGGTGTCTTCCTTTTTAGAGCTGTACCAGCAAATCGGAAACATTGACCGAATATTCGAAGAATTTTGGAATAGCCGGAAAATTTATCAATAATTTGCTCAATCATATCACATGTTTATTTTGCGTGTGTAATGATATTTTGCGTTTCTCCAACTCAGTCACAAATTTACCCTCCTGATATTGTTTTGGCCATGAATCAGGTGATAATATCAGCCAATTGGGACCCTTCCACCCGATTGTATGATCGATGAGTAGTTGCGATGATATTCCCCGAGAGCCGCAATCAGCTGAATTGTTTGTGGTTGGAACGTGATTCCAATTTTGGCGTGCTATTCTTTCTCATATGTAACTGACCCTATTACCGATGAAACAGTTCCATTTACGTGGCTCATCTGACAACCACCCAAAAACAACCGTAGAGTTAGTCCAAGCATACAGATTATGTCTTTCAATATTAAAAATAATTACAATCTTCTCCAACAGCTTGGCTAATAAAACCGCTCCGCACAGCTCTAACCTTGGAAGAGATAACTGCTTCAGTGGTGCCACTTTAGTTTTATCGCAAATGAGTTGACGTTGCATCTTATTATTGGAATCCAGAAATAACGCATATATAGCAGCAGCATAAACCTTTTCTGAGGAATCGCAGAACCCGTGATATTGTGTGTTGTTCTTGCTTGGCATATATAGTAGGCCATATATAGTGGTATAACTTTTAACTAGTTTCCCTAGGAATCCAAAGTAAAAATGGTGTTTTTTAGCTTCAAGTTTTTTAATGAAAAAAGCTAAAATATTATAAAATATTTAAATAAAAGTTTTCTACGTATCTTTAACAACAATATACAAGCAGGCTACATTGGTATTAAATAAATATTAATTGCAGAAATATTAAAATTAAATTATTTCTAAAATATTTTTGTCGAATTATCATTTTGAAAAATATATCAAAGCTGTCTCTGACGAATTAAAATAATACTTGCTCAATTTATCTTTAGTTTTACTAGTGTACGGAAGATGTCTAAAATGTCTACAGAAAAATACGAAAAAAACAAACAACAAAATTCTCACACGCTCCTATATTTTGTGAATTTGTTTTGCTTTTCTTACAATTTTTGAACTTGAAATTTCCCAAGGTGGTAATTTTTGGTACGATTTCAACGATTTTTTACGGCCATCACTGCCCTCTATGTAATGTATGTTGACTTAATGACCAAACGAATTGTAGTAAGCTTTTATTTCAATATATTTTGGTTGAAATAAATCAATTATTATAAGAAAATGTAAACGATTTACTTAAACGAAATGTATATACTTATGTTGAAATTCAAACATTTATGAAAGTATTTCAGAAATCATAATTAAGGATTTATAACGTTTTCATTTATAAATTTGTCTTAGGAAAAAAGTGATTTCCCATATGTTTTGTGTGTTTACTTTCATACTATGAAAATTTTCGTTTTTTCCTCGTTCCTAATTCTCTTATAAAAGCCTCGTTTTTTAGACTATGGCTTTGTATATTCAAGGTTGCTTTGGCAAAATACACAAAACCATGCCTCATACACGGACAATTTTTCGAAAATTTAATTTAGAAATTTTAATTTGAGCTTTTCAATAACGACTTTGGCCAAAGCAACCTTGATTATACAAAACCATAGACTAAAAAATACAGCTTTTATAAAGGATTTAGAAACGAGGAAAAAACCAAAATTGTTCATAGTAAAATATACAAAACATATGGGAAATCACTTTTTTTCCTGACAAATTTTTAAATGAAAACGTGACAAATTCCTAATTATGATTTCTGAAATACTTTCATAAATATTTGAATTTCAATATATATGAATGTCGTTTAAGTAAATCGTTTTTATTTTCTTGTAATAATTGAATTATTTAAATCAAAATATAAAAACTTTTCTTAACAACAGCATTCTGGTCAAGTTAAACTAAAAGCTTACTACATTTCGTTTGGTCATTAAGTTAATATACATTACATAGATGGCCGTGATGGCCGTAAAAATTTGGTAAAATCATACCAAAAATTTCCACCTGAGGAAATGTCAAGTAAAAAAATTGTAGGAAAAGCAAAACAAATTCACAAAATATTAAGAACGTGTGACAATTTTGTGATTAAATAATTTTTTTTCGTATTTTTCTGTAAATATTTTAGACATCTTACGTACACTAGTAAAACTAAAGATAAATTTAGCAAGTATAATTTTAATTCATCAGAGCCAACTTTGATTTATTTTTCAAAATGGAAATTCGAAAAATATATTTTAGGGATAGTTTAATTTTAATATTTCTGCAATTAATATTTATTCAATAACAATATAGTCTTCTTGAATGTTGTTGTTCGAGGTATGTAGAAAACATTTATATAAACATTTTATAATATTTTAGCTTTTTTCATTGAAAAACTTGAAGCTAAAAAACACCATTTTTACTATGGATTCCTGTGGAAATCAATGAAAAGTTATACCACTAAAAAAGCTTCTAAAAATACGTCATTATCATTATGGCTCTATACTCTAGAAGGCTCTGGAACAAGCCGTCTAATACTTAGAGTGGGTTTATGGTGTTAAGCACCTGAATGATGTTGCTTTTGATAGGTCACTTGGGGGAAAGTTTAAAATTTACCAACCTACTCATTTCTAGCAATGATAAAAACTGTAGCATATATATTGCGTGACCATTAGGGTACTATTTCCGCTTAAACTTTTATAAGTATAGATATTTAGGTTTATATAATTAAGATCTATAATCTTATCAACCTCAAAAGTAGAATAAAACACAAATTATTAAAAATACCCTAAACTAAGTTTTACTTCCTTAAAGGTCTTTTAACCAACAAAAACAAAACTTTTTTATTATTTTATAGGAAAATCTTCCTGTTTCTTCCTTTAAAAATATGGATATGATCTAATTATCTAATTTACTATATCCTCTATATATCGAGTTCATATTTAATTTTTTGATTAAAAAGGATATGTACATTATTTATATCAGGAAAAGAATTTAATTAAATTAAATTATGTATTAAGGATAACAAAAACTTTACCCACATATCCTTAAAAATGAAACAAATTAAAAGTTTGTTCGGGTTTTTAATGGAAATGTACGTTACGAATATTATGATGATTGAGTGAGTGAAATGAATTAATTTTTTTTGTTTTTGTTTTAAGGATATTTACTTACTTGGATCTTGTATATGACATAAGGGAGATATATTTGTTTACTGAATACATTCTAATGCTTTTTATAGTTACTCGTCCATTTGTACACACAGTGTCGATTCTACATATTCTACATCGAGAATTTGAATAAAGTTTAAATATTCAAAAGAAAAAAGGAAGAACGATCCTTCCTTATAACTATGTATGAATTATACAAAAATTTGGTTGGTGCGAGTATTTTGTGTGCTAAAAAGTTTTTATGACACTTTTTATCTTTGGATTATATTTTCTTAATGTTTTGAAATGGAAATTGTGTGACAAATTATTTCTATTTAGAACATTAAGGACTGTATGGATATATAGTACACATTTGGGAGGAATAAAAACCATATTATTGCCGGAGCAGGAAAAAAAAATGTTCTTCGTTTTATATGAACGGCTTTGTATGTCACATGTATGTATATGGAAATTATATTGTTCATCATATTTCCATCCATAAAACCACATAAAATCAGAGAACACAAATAATAAGTCCACATCACACGTATAGCTTACCAAGTCCGCATGAGAGAAATCGTATAGCAACAATATAATGATACGGTATATAGAACAGTAAAACAACAACAACAAATGGGTAAAAATAATTTTCTCAACACTGTGATTGGCAACAATCCCAAGAGAAAATCTATTCTATATATTTTTCATTCCATCCGTAAATGAAGCGCAGCACAGAAAATTCCTTTATCATTTTCATTATTATTTACTTCTCGTTCGTCCTGAATTTGAACATTTTTTCTTTTTGTTATGTTTTTATGCGATGCCATTCGTTCATTTGTGTTTGACGCCCGCGTTGTTATTTTTCCCCGGTTATTTATATTCTTACAACTCATCATTCACAGGCGAAAAATGTATTACAAATTATTTTGATGAAGTGAAATATTTACAGACAGTAGCAAAAAAAAATAAAAAAATTTGTTATATACGGTGGATCACAGCTTTTCTTTTGAAGCTCATTTTTTATACTTTTTTAATTTACTAATTGAAAACACCGTTTGTCGTGTTGTTGTTCGAGGAGTAATTGTTTTGTACAACGCGAAGGGTGGTTATCGATGTTTAAATCGGTGCGATTTGTTTCACTTTTAATAGATTGCTTGTCTAAGTGGAATGGGATGTTATTAGTGGTTTAGTTGATGTAAGGGAAAAGATTTATTTGACGGACGCTATTTGTGTACAGAAAATATGGTATACTTTAATTAAGCACAGCACAATTGATGAGTTGAATAAATAAATCCCAATGGCTATTTTAAACCAACAAATGATACACACTTATAAGTAAGATATAAAATTTATATTAGCTGAAAATATTTTTTATTCGAAAGCTCTGAAAAAAGATTAAACTAATTAGAAATGGATGATACAGAAACCAAAACAGAAATAAACTACAGGTAAAATTTTAAAGAATATAACATAGAACCAAATTTTGAATTCACGTTTCAAGGCAAAATCTGAAATAGCAAATATGGCCGTTTACAAATGTGTCGAAATGTTGGTACAATGAAGTTAAAGGAAAATTGAACAAATCAGAAATAGAGATAATAGGTCTATCAGAATCCTCGAACGATACACACTGGTTCAATTGACTTCAAATTTTGTAAACAGGTGGATTGTCAATCGGTCGCATTTTTGAGAAAATCTCTTTGGAAGTTTTCTTTTTCACTCGAATGGACCCAAGACTCGAATGGACCCAAAAGTTAGCAAAAACTGCTAATTACAAAAATCTGTTTTTGTACAAAATTTCGACTAAAACTATCAAAAGTCGGGCACGACAATTAGTTAATCAATATTTTGGAGTCCTCATAATCTGGTATCCTAATTCGTGTTTCACAAATTTCAAAATGAAATCAAGAAATTTATAAATTAAATTTTAAGATTGGTGAATATTGCAAGGACAATTTACGATTTTAATCAAATTTTCAATTTTACAAACATCTAGACGTTCACTTAAATTTTACTTTTGTACCTATGCATAGGATGTGAATTATTTATTGTTCACGAAATGCATTTTGCATAAATTTCTAAAATAATTTTTTATTATTTTTATTTATTGTGTAAATCAAAATTTGGTGGTTTTTTAAACTTTCGTTTTAAATTTGTGTGTGATTTACGGTGTTCAAAAGTTACAAAAGGTTTTGAAATTAAAAAACTTTTTGGAAAATAATTAAAATGGCAACCAAATCAAAATTGAACAATTTTCTTCAACTGAAACAAAAACTACATGGCTAAAAAAATTTTCGAACTTAATAAAAATGAAGAGTGCCATAGTCAATTAACGAGCTAGAAACGCGTTAGATGTTGGAAAAAGAATGTGGCTTAATAATGAGATTCATTTTTTATATGCTAAATTAAGTGAGGTGGAACTGAAATTGTATGATTTACACCTAAACATCATAGTAACTATATGAATATCTTCGAATGTGAAAATTGATTTTCCTGATTAAATGAGATCAATTTTAAAAATCATTGCTGTTACAAAACGTAAAAAATAAAATTAAGCCCAAAGTTGAAAAAGTTAAAATTGTTACATATTACACAAAAAAGGACACAAAAACCTGTTTTTGTTGATGATTTTGGTAAAAATCTATCCAGTCAAGCGTTTACAACTTTAACTTGAAACGAAGCAAAATGTCACTAGATGACATTATAGTAGACATTGAATCAGCTATTGAATTTTTGTCAGATCAAACGAGGGTACAGACGGTTACAAGATTATATTATGCCAATTTTAACATCAGAACATAGAAATTTGGCTGGGGAGGACCAAGGTAGGACCTCTAAATTTAATTCCATTATTAAGATGTTGAATAAAAAGAATTGTGTATACAGAAAAGCGGATAAAGGAACAACAGCCTAATGATTTTGGATACATCAGATTATCTAAACCGAGGACAAAAACTCATAGACGAAGGAGTCTAAACAACTTTAACAAAAAGCGCGTTAAACTGCATGGTCAAGAAGGTCACTCGTGTTTTACTAAAAATAAATGATGGATTTCGTTATAATATTAAGTCCAAACTGATCGTATCAAATACAGACAAGAGATAAAGTGAGACCAATAGTATCCAATATAGGAGCACCCTCATATAAATTGGCAAAATGGGTCTTAACTGAAATTAAACAGCTATACCACCCCCGGAATCAAGATCGGTTAAAAATTCACTCGAATTTGTAGAAAAAATTAAGAACTTAAAAATTAGCGAGGACGAAATAATAGTGTCATTTGATGTGGTTTCGCTGTTCTCAAATGCCCCTGTGAATATGAGATATGACGTTAGATTGGGTCAAAGAGTGGTTAGATAGGACTAGCTTATCAAACTCAATAATTGAAGTACTGTTTAATAAAATTACTTCGACTTTAATAATAAATATTACCATCTATCTGAAGGAACCTTCTTTATGTCTCGTTTAGAAAAAAATCACAAACTGCCTCGACTTTGGTTTTAACGCCAGCTTCTCTTAATAGTCTGTTATACGACATTTCCTTCACGTGTCCAGTTGTTTTTGTGCTTTTACTCTGTGGTCTCTTAAGGTACTTATGGATACACGTCATTTATATTACTAACAGAAATATGCATATTGACGAGATGGAAATACCTCCTGAAAGAATCCGTATGGTACGTTAATATGGTCTAGTTGCTTCCTGTTCTCAATGGTTTCCTGTCCAATTGCGGTTATGTTTTGACTCACTGGCATTAGACGTAACATTTGTATATTGTAAAGAGCTCCAAGAATCTCCTCGTTCTAGCTTTCTATTTCGTAGGATTGGAAATTCTTTTCGTTAATCACTGCTGTACAGTTTGTAGAAAGTTCGATGTTTCTCGCATTGGTTATCAGTATTTTGCCTTCGGAGATCCACTGTAAAGTTGTGTCTGTTTCTAATGTTACGTTGCATGTGCTCTTGCTTCCCATAACTAGTGGTTTATTATAATTGTACTTGAATTCTTTTATCACCGAGTGCCTCTGTACATAGCTATTGTAATTTGTTGTGGTGAATAATTTTTGTTTGTTTTTAATAAGGTATTGCGGATAATTTTCGATGATGCTATTATTGATATTTAATGGAACCACCCTTATTGCTGTTGATATGTCATCTTTTAATTTTAGTATCTCCAATATGTAAAGGAGTGTTTCATCATTGATTGCGATCTTCGGTGTAATAAATTTAAGTGCTTCATCCGGTATTGTTATGTTTACCCTTTGACCCATGAGCATGTTTTTTACTGCAATTATTTCTTTCAGTAACAGGATCTTGTTGCTGCATATATCGCATCCTGAAGCATAATTGAAGTGATTATTTCTAATTCAGTTAATGCGATTCTGTTAGCCATTGTTGTACTGGTTATTTCTTCGTTTATCGTATTCGTTAACAGCTGAATTCTCTTGTTGATCTGTTCATTCACCTGGAACTGTTTATTATTCTCATTTATGAGTTCATTCATCAGTCAAAAGGCATCAGTTATTGACGAAAAACTGGTCTTATTTATTGTGAAAATATCAATATGAACTCTCTCCAGTGGTTTGATGGTGTTTGGCCTTGGTGATATTTTTATATTATAGTGCATATTGCATATGGAACATGAATTTACGTAACTGCTTACTTTTTTGGTGATGTTTGAAAAAAAGTATGCTCTCTTAATCTGATTCTCTACTTTGATGCCTCTGTGAGCTCTTTCATGTTCTTTTCTCACGATTGCATCTTGCCGATTCGAATTCGTTATGTCCTCCACTATTTTAGTGGTAACTGGTAAATACGAAATGCCCTTTTTGAGAAAAAATTTCTCTAAATAAGTCTTGGATTTTTTGGTAGATACTTTCTGGTGCTAGTAAGGCTGATTGTTTGCCATTATGGAAATTTCTTAGGACGTTGGCAATATCATTTTTATCGAAAGATTCTCTTACGATAATCGCCCTTTTGAAGTTAGGGAATATTTCCTCCCTAATTACGGGTATCTAGGTTAGAAATTTTAAATATGATTTGATTCTTGTAATAGTTTATTGGGCGATCTGAAAAATGTACATAATAGTCGCTCGATGTATTAGCGGAATGGATTCTAATTGATTCGTTTTCCGAACTAGCGTTTTCATTTGATTCATTTAAATTGTGGAAATTCACTTCTGTAGTTTCTTGTGGGATTCTGCTGAGCGCATCAGCTACTACATTGCTTTGCCTTGCTTGTAAACTACGTCGTAGTCAAAATTTTCAAGCTCCAAACGCCATCTCAGTATTTTGGAATTTTTTTCCGAAGTTTTAATGAATGTGAGTGGTTTATGATCTGTAAGAAGCGTAAATTTATTTCCGTAAAGGTAGGGTTTATATTTCTTTACTGCAAAAATAATGGCCAGCGCTTCTTTCTCATTTGTTGCGTATTTAATTTCAGTGCTGTTCAGAGTCCTAGATGCAAATACAATTGGTCTTTCTATTTTATCATTCATTTGTGAAAGTACCGCGCCTAAAGCGTGTTCCGATGCGTCTGTTGTAAGGACGAAAGTTTTTGAAAAATCGGGATAAGCTAATATTTGATCCGTGGATATTATTTTTCTTAGGGTTTTGAACGATTCTATGTACTCCGGGTCGGTTATGTTAACAACATTACCTTTCTTCAAAAATGTTGTCATGGGTTTTGTGATTTTCGAGTAATCACGGATAAACCGACGGTAGTATCCTGACAAGCCGAGAAATTGTTTAATCTGTTTCTGAGTAGTCGGTAGAGGCCACTCGAGAATTTTTTGTATTTTATCAGGATTTGGCTTAACCCCTTCTTGGATGATTACATGCCCAAGAAATTCGGTTTCTCATTTAAGAAACTCGCATTAAATTTGATAGTCGTTTGAGTACTTCTCGCAGATTTTCTATGTGGTTGGTCAAATTGAATCCAATAATTATAATGTCGTCCAAATAAACGTAACAAATTTTCCCTACCAGTCCGTGTAGGACGTTATTCATGGCTCGCTGGAATGTTGCTGGGCCATTTTTAAGACCAAATGTTATTCGAGTGAACTTAAAGTGCCCTTGATCTGTTGAGAATGCCGTTTTCTCTTGTGAGGATTTATCCATTTGAATTTGATGAAAACCCGATTCTAATGTTGTAAAATAGGTGGATTTCCCTAAACTGTCCAATATTTCCTCGATTTGAGCTATAGAATTGGAGAGGAGTAGGGGCTACTCGATTTTCGGATGATTCCACTATCCAGCATTTCCTGAATTTGGTCCTCTACGTCCCTTTTAAAATTTTGTGGCTACCTGTATGTTCTGGTATTTTGTTATTATTTTGTGTTTGATTACTGTTGTTGCGGATAATTTTTTATTTTGCTTCAACAGTACTTCTTGGTAATCGTAAATGGTATTTACAAGAATTTGCTTCTCGTTGTGTGAAAACGTTCTCGAGTGATCCATCCTGATTAAATTTTCGATAGTTTTCTTATCTATAAGTGTATTTCCATACACTTGGATCGGTTTGATGGTCTCAAAATTGTAGACGTTCAAACTTAGTTTAGGTAATTGTTTTGGTGGTTCGGGTTCGTTGCTGAGTATTTTAACGGTAGTTTTAAAATTTTTAGATTTATACTATAAATATTTGTAAAATTTCATAATTATATTGTTTAATGAAATCGTGAGGGATTTGTAATCAATTTTAGCATTTAATTGAGCCATTGACTGAGATACAAGTATTCCATCGAAATATTCGTGGAAATTAAGCTGGAAGTATGATTGGGGTGGTAGATTGTGTCCGAAAAAATTAATTTTCCCCATTTTTGTTACTTTTTGTGTACCTAATATATTTTTTATTTGCGATTCTTGAGGTACTAATAGATGGTCTGGTATTATTTTTGGCCTAATTATATTTTTATTAGCGAAAGTATCAATAAGGATTTTAATTGTTTTATTTGTAAATTTACTATGACATTTGAGAAATGGAAGATAGTTTAATCTTCCGAGTCCGAATTGTGGTCTTCCCAAAAATTTTCAATATTTTGGATTTCCACTTCTGGTTTATCAATGTCGTTGGGGACCTCGATAATATGGATTGTGTTTTTAAAGGTTCTTCTCGAACGAATTGAGGGATCTATTTCCATTGGTGTTGATTTCTCTTGAACCGAACAATGCTGGTTCTTAAGATTGATCTGTTCTGAATTATTTTTCGGTTGAAAACCCGTTGATATGATCTCATTAGAGTTAAACTTACAAAGAAAAGCATAAGCTTCTTCTAAGTTTTGGGGTTTTGCGGCTTGGGCATAACCGAAGTACGGTTTCCTTAGTCCCGATACAAACGCTGCCAATGCATCTTCTTCAATGAATGCATTTATCGCATGCTATGTTTGATTATATTGTGGCTTTTCTTTGGCCAATGATTTTATGTTTTGTACTATGTATTTCCTTGGTTTTTTTTAAAATAGCTGTGCACTGACAAATCATTCTGCTTTGTTGACCAAAGCTGTGATTTGCAGAATGAAAGTTCTTGCTTATCGCCCAACAATTCTAGTAAGATTTCTTTCATCTCATGAAATGTTCGAGGATTTCCTGCTAGGCATAGTACATCCTTAGCTTTTCCCTCTACTTTATTTTGAATTACTTGTATATACAAGCTAAACTGTTGCGGCGTAACCAACGGTTCGAATACTCTTAGTGTTTCTTCCGCTGTGCTTATCCATGCCGACAACTGTTTTTTATTTCCATCAAAAGATGGAATTGATTTGGTAGGATCTGGAATCCTGAACAAATCAACTATAATTTTCTCATTTTTGGTGGAGGTGGAGGTGTCTCCGTTTTTTGATTCAGATACGTTAGCCCCTGATCATGTTCAACTTGTTTTTGAACTAATTGTGCCAATTGCTCTGAAATCGCCGCAAGCTTAGCTATAATCTGTTCCATTTCCAATTTTTGTTGCAAGTATATTGAATCAATGTCTCTATTTGCAATGTAAACCTCAATAGCCTTTTTTCTTGTCATACAATGGAATTATGGTAAATCGATCGCCTATTTTGGCTATCACCGATTTATTATAATGTATAGGTAAATTTGTGTAAGTAGTACGCGATAGTTGACGGTTTCCGTAATTGGTAATAAAATTTATAAATTTTGTTACCTGTGTCCGATTTTGGTGTCGTGTGCTGGTTCTAGTTTTAATGGTGAAATGTGGCGGAACCTCAAATCCTTGTAGCAGTTTGTCAACTTTCAGCTAGGGACGTCTTTGCACTTAAAAAAAATCACACAATACACTTCTTCACTTTTAATTAATAACTAATTGTTAATTAAATTTTTTTTTATTTTTTAGAAATTGTTTTACAAGTTTTTCACTTAAAAGCTAAAATCGGACTGAATTCTTTAAATCTAAATTTCTTTAATTCCAAGACTAAAATTTTCCCTGAGCATTGCCGACGATATGATAGCCAAAGTAGTTTAAAACTTGTACGTTCCTAATTTATAGTACAAACCTTTTAAAACATAATTATATGTACATTTTAATTAACGGATAAATTAATAAATTTACATTAAAAATTCATAAAATTTTCATCCAAATTTTCAAAAATTCATAAAAAAGGTTGTCGACTAAATTAAGGTGACATATGAAGATTTAGTGAGACATTACATATTTATGTATGTAAAAAAGGGGTATGTTTGCCAAGTCAAATCCAAAATTATGATTAAGTGAAGAAGTTTGACTTTATTTAAATTAGAATAGTAAAATGTATATGTTTAGTGCCGACATCTACATGTCATCTTTCGAGATATATTATGTACATCATTAATTACTATGTCACATCCTTTTTTTACTGTAACAAACTATCCTAAAAAGAGAAAATAATTATTAATTTTTGCACTATATGTGTTAACCATCCCTTAAGGATAATTTTTCTTATACTTACATGTACGTCTTGTCATTCCATTATATTAAAACAACTCCTTTTCCATTTTGTTAAGCGCAAACAAACCAAAACCAAATATTTTGTGTTGTTCACCCTTCATTTATAATCAAAACCTGTGTGCGATAAACCCAAGAAAATTACAATTATCTCATTTTAATCTTTCCCAATCTTAGATGATGCGAGTAATTTTCTATTTTATACGACGTACGTACATAAGAAAAAAGGACGAACCGAAAATTGGAAGAAAAATTAAAACAAGAAATTAAATCTCGGTGTGATGATATGACGATTGTCCCAGGAGGGATTTTGTTTTTTTTTGTTATTCCTGTATATGAGCTTCTTACATACAGTATACAGTGTTGTTGTTTTATGTTTTGGCGAAGTAATTGCTGGATAGATGATTGTTATTAGTTGTTATGCTCAAAAACTATACACAGCATCTACACGCGCACTTAACAAAAAAAAAAAAATCGCAATTTACATATTTAAATTTGATCAATTCACGTGACATAAAAAAAATTTACATTCGCCTCCTTGCCATCATACTCGCGGCAACATAAAAAGGGATCAAATTTCTACTTGGTTCCTAAGATGGAAAAAATGTTGTTCCTGGTTTAAAGTTTACCGTATATATACGTACGTATATCGACATACCGTGTGACATGGGAGCTAAAAGTTTGTTATTCACTTGTAATATAAACCAAAAATATATACCACCCGTGTCATCATCCCCACGTGGTTAATCAAACCGCCACCCATCCGAAAGTAAAACTTTTGTCGTTGAAGTTCCGCTATGTTTGAATGTATGTAGATACTTACAGAAGAAATTTTCGCAGAGACAATTTTATTATTCATGAGAACAAAATTTTATTTTTCAGTTTTGTAAATTTGTACGCCGAAGGAAGAATGTAAGGTGGTGGGTTACTAGGACGGTAAACCGCACACGGTATATTCTTATTGCGAGACAATTCATGCAAAATTATGTTATGTATATACAACATATAATTTAGTTAGAGAAATGTGATTAAGTTTTTTTTTTTTGTTGTTTTGGATTATGCTCGAATATTAAATTGAATGAGAGTTTTACGGCATCGTTGCGCATTCTTGTTGTTGTCGTGACTTTTGGCTGTTTATATTTTTTTGTTTGTTTTTTTAGTATCGCTTAATTTTTTATGTGATTGTTATAGTGCTCCTGTATAGAGTATAATCCAGGGTGGATTAATTGGAATTTATTGAAGACAATTTAATTTTAAAAATTTTATTTTTTTTTATTTTTTGTTAAAACTTTTTAAATGTTTGACATACAGAGACATTTTGTTTTTGGTTGTTGTGAATTTTGTGACATAAATTTTATTTTAGGTGTGGTGGTGGTAAAAAATAAAAACGTTAACGGAAAGAAATATGCGACCGTAAAGTGTCATTTTGAATTTTATTTTATTTTTAAATTGAATTAATGTTTACGGTATTTTGAAGTAGTTAGTCTTTTAAAGGAAATATTGGAACGTTTCATATTTGAAATATTGTTAACCGTTGATGGAAAAAAACGCTCATGCATTCTTTGTTAAGTTAAATCAGATATATCGCCTTTATACAAACTATTTTAAAGCAAAAATACCTAATGAATCGAAACATAAAAATTTTCAAAATCTCAAAATAAGTTTAGAAAATAAAATTTCACTTAAATACTAATTTACAAATGTATAATACATCCAAAATTGGTAGTTAAAAATCACATTTACGAATTGCATCATGGAAAATCTCTCTTCAGCTCGAAAAATCGAAAAAAGGATAATATTCATTCAATTCTAGACATAGAAGCCGTCGGTTCATTACATCCATACTAGGTCCTATGGCATGGAACATATAAAAATCCCCGTTGGCGTAGATTTAACTGGGAGCCTCGAGGAACACCTGAATATAGCAATAGATAAAACTTGATTTAATGTGATTCAATAAAACAAACTGTTCCCTGTTTACTAAGTCAGATGCAATCCATTTTAGAAACCTTGGATCATTCTGTGATCAATTTAGTCAAAAGCCTTAGCAAAATCAAAATAGGTTGGTAGATGTTGATTTAACACTAGTGAAACCATGGGAAAGCTGAGATGATATGTTTTGTATAAAATATCAAATGATTAGTTACTATTAATTCAAAAAGTTTTGGTATTGTAGACAAAATTGAAATACCCCGATAGTTTGATATATCAGAGCGGTCGCCTGTTTTATAAAAGTGTGCGATTTTCCAAACTTCTGGGAAATATCCACTCGCCAAAGATTGATCACTGAAAAAAAATTGGGCGACTTGTGTGGATTTGAATCATGCCAGTTTCAAAATATAAAACTAGCCAGGTTAATTTATTTTTTCGGCATTTACTAAATTATACATTAAATTAACTTATGTGCGAGGTTAATACTACAATGGAATGGCGTTGCGGTAGTTAATTTAGACGACTATAAGGTAAAATAGGCACCTATGCGCATTGGTTAATTTGAACAATGCAGGTTTCATAAATCAGTTTCTAACGTTTTTTCAGTACGAAGTACTGATGTAATACTGGCACCTGAAAATCAATTACAATTATTTTCCTTTAAAAGGGCATTTGACGGATATACGGCGTTAAATAACCGACAAAAAATCAAATTAACTCTGTTTTGTATTTTTGACCCATAAGTAGATTTTATTTTACTTACCACATCCTAGATTAACTACTGCTGTGTTGAACGATTGTAATAAAAACGATGTAAATTTTGATGATTGATAAATTTTAACCGTTTTTTTCGATCCTATGAGAATTTGGCGGAATTTCCTCTCGAATATATTTGGCAATGCCTGTTTTGCGTAATATGCGGGTCTATGCCCGTTTTGCGAAGACCACTTGCACATTGCGTTGCTTCATGCCAGCCTATAGTACCGACATGTAAGGTGGGTATACAAATGAATTCTGTACTCTCAACAGAGGGTCATATTTGTGTTCATCGTCATCACCGATCGTAATCAGATGATGAAAAAGCTCTTTTGAATCCCGGTCCCTACCGGGATTCGAGCCCGGAACGGGACGTCGCAGGCTTAACCGCTGTGTCGTTTGGTATCAATCTGTTTCAGCCTAATAATTTGGGTAAGATTTTTCCGTAAACCAAATATCAGGTGAACAGCTGACCCTTCTCCAATAATTATGTGGTTTTAATTTCTTGGCAAAACTGAATGAATAAAATGAAAATATCAATTCAAATTTTGATACTTGTTGATGAAAGTGTAAAGTGAGTGGTCTATTCAAAATGGTCCATATGCTGGACAACACGGTATCTATTTATGTATAATGGGCCACAGAATTTAGATTTTATTATGTATAACGATTTTAATGAAATTTTACTTAATCTAAAAATGCGCATTTTAAAAATGGGCATTTAATTTCGCATTTCGGACGCACCCACGGTTTGTGTGCATTTTATTATGCATTTTAGTATTTGTGGATGACTCGTGGACTTGTTTTCTGTATTAAAATTGTTTATAGAACCAGCAAAAGAAAAATGCAAAAATCGAATATGCTGAATTTCATTAAACTCATCAAACATCCATATTCCTAAAAACCGTTTTAAAATCGGTTAAGATACATAGAAATAAAGTTTTGCCCGATACGTTGTCCCTTTATTTCTTCCACCACTTAAGGCTTGTCACTTATTTCCCTTTTCGTGTAATCGTTTCCCCTTAAGTGTAACCAAAAATTTCAAAATGCTACATGGCTAAAGAAGTTTCACTTAAAAAAGTAGGCGAATTGCGATACAAATTCAAGACGCAATATCTTTGCATTTTATTATATATTATAGTATTTCACTTGTTTCCTGTATTAAAGTTGTTTAAGCAACTAGTAAATGTACTATTGACGATTGGAAATAGTGAGAAAGCACTACCTATCGGAATAAAATAAAGCTGTAATACCATACAAAAATTAAAATCAGCGCTCGCAGAACGACTGAAATATGGTATAGTGGAAATTTTTTGAAGTTGTAATGCCATCAAATATTTTGTCTAAAATCACGGTTCCAATCGTCAATAGACTTTCACTTTAATATGCGTTTCATTTTTTATTTCAAAAATTTTCAAACAAATACGCGCTAAGGTAGTTTTACTTCAAAAATTGATAACATTTTTTTCGTTGCCATGGAAACGTTTTTTATGTAGATTTTCGTTGAACATGAGTTGTTTTAATTGACGATTGGAACCGTGATTTTAGACAAAATATTTGTCGGCATTACAACTTCAAAAAATTTCCACTATACATATTTCAGTCGTTCTGCGAGCGCTGATCCTAATTTTTGTGTGGTATTACAGCTTTATTTTATTCCGATACGTAGTGCTTTCTCTCTATTTCCAACCGTCAATTGACGATTGGATCCTTGATTTTAGACAAAACATTTGAGGCTACACCGTTTCAAAAAATTTCCGCTGTACCATATTTTATCATTCTGCCAGCGCTGAAGCTAATTGTTGGTCTTCGTTACAGTTTTATTTTATTCCAATAGGTAGTGCTTTCTCTTTATTTCCAATAGATCATGTTTTCCGAAAGAGGCAACACGATTAGAGAAAAAGTACAGAGCGTTTGCAACTAGATGTCACTACAAAATCAAAAAAATATTACTGACGTTTTTCAAAAGGACGTTTATAAAAAGTTCTCAAAATCAATTTAATTATCACGTATTTTTTGCTTATGTTTACAAAATGCACACATAAAAATGTCATACAATTTTTGACATCAAATATTTAGTGACACCTAGTGGCATTATGTAAAAATTGCTTATGCTTTCGGAGTTTTCCGAAAGATGGTAGCTCTTGCGGTTTAAGAAAATATGGCATTTAAACATGATCTATTGTCAATTGACGATTGGAAATATAGAGAAAGCACTACCTATTGGAATAAAATAAAGTTGTAACGACGACCAAAAATTAGCATCAGCACTCGCAGAACGAATAAAATATGGTTTAGTGGAAATTTTTTGAAACGGTTTATCCTCAAATATTTTGTCTAAAATCACGGCTCCAATCGTCAATAGTCCTTGACACATGTAGATATTTAATAGAATTATTAAATTATTTTTATTTATATTGAGCCAATTCTTTATATGTAAAAAAAATTATTTTATTGATATAGGGCTCTTTATTTTTGTATATTTAAATATTTTTGTATAATAAATATAATGAAAGCTCAAGCTTAAATATACAAAAATAAAGAGCCCTATACCAATAAAATAATTTTGTTTAAATATAATAGAATTTTCTTTAATTTTTGGTAATTCTTAAATTTCGTAGAAAAAATAACTTAACTCGTACGGAAAAGTGCAATTGCAATAATCAAGTGATTGCAAGTTGCACATTTCACCATCGTATTGCAATGACTCGGTTTCTTCACTTGTTATACAATATACAATTTTGTGTTCTTCCTTTCAGTTTCCGCTGAAAATATGATTATATTTGAATTTTTGATCATCTTTTAGGCTCAATCTGAATATTATTTTTCCACTAATGACGACTAGCTATTAGCAAATAATTCGGTTCCAACGGTATGAAAAGTTTCATTAATAAATTTGTATGTCTTCCATTTCTATACATAAAGTTATCCCAGAGTCACCCATTCACATTGCCAATTTCATAAACACCTATCCCCTCATAAATAAATCTTAATAAACTCTAAAACACTTCTCTCCCTTCAGAGTTACGTAATTTTGTGAACAGTCTCCAGGATACCAAGCAAGACCCTATTTGGGGAAATGCAGAGTTATAGTAAGTATACCAAAACAAACAATATTTCGTGTGAATATTAAATATATTTTCAATGATGTTATTTTTAGCGAATGAAAACAAATCAATTATAAACAAGGTTTTCTAAACTTATTGACGAGACGACCAAATATTCAAAAAAAAGTCTTCACTACCTAGTTATGTTGAAAAAATAATAATGTTAACGGTATTCTACTAATGTACGATATGGGATATAATTGAAAATTTTATATCTTGATTTTCAATATTTTTTTCATTTTACCCATCTTTATACCTACCGGACCACCTTTCTATATACATTAGACTAACTTAGAAATATTCATGAGCTGAATAAATTTACTTACTTTTAATGTTTATCTATCAACACAATCTACATCGGCTCGAACATGCAGACTACATACAGACATATATATGTACATAGGTAGTACATGCACTCTATAACCGCCAATCAAATTAATAATTTAAACCAAATTGGTAAAATCTTACTAGCATTGTATGTAAGTAGTTATACCAAATAGTAATATACCTGCCACCATCCACCACCGTAATATTGTGCCATCTAAAATTTTGAAAAAAAAACATAAATCTGCTGGTACAGGAGTAATAACAGTTTATTTCCCATTTTATAATTCTTGAAATTTTAATTTTTTTTTTTAAATTTGATCACGTTCCAGTTTTCATTTTATATTTCAGCAAATGCATTTTGACCAGGCATAACTGTAAAATGCTATAACTATGTACGTTGAAAGTTTTATCGACATTTAAAAATAAAGTTAAGAATATGGGGTGGTTGCGAAATGCTGGATAGGCTAGGTAATGCAATAGTATTTCATATTAGCCAACTATACACTAAACTTTTGAATATTTCACGACCAATCGTCTAAAATTTTAAGAAATATAATATTCGATTTTTATGTCTATATAATGTCCAGCATATAAAACCACACATACAATTATTATTAGCTGTATTTGTCAAAGCATAATATATGTTGGTACATATTGGCATATAAAAGCATTCAAGCAAACATAAAAATGATTTTTATATTTCTTCGAATCTAGGATATGGATAAGAATAGAAAATTTTTCGAATCTACATATTTGTGGAAATGCACTGAACTGAAAATTATATTTAAGAGGGAAATGGATTTTTTTTTTATTTGATTTTATTGGAAAATTTATTTTAAAAATGGAAAACTTTTTGATGTTTGGAAAATTGAATTTGTAGTTTCATTTTTAAAGTGGATTTACATATGAGCGTAAAGGAATATATTAGTTTTGTGGTTATGAATTTTAAGTAGATTTCAAGATTTTGAATTGAATTATTTTTATAAAAATAAAATGTGTAATGAAAGCAGTCCATATTTTCAAAAAAAAACCAGTTTCACAGAAGGAACTCTCTCAATCGATGTCCATAACATTATTGTCATAAATTATTAAGGATTGAAAACGGAATATCCACATTTTCATTCCGTTCATTAGCAATGCTACAAATTACAAACATAAGAAAAATCTTCAACCTTGAGATGAAAGCGATCTGTTGTAGGATTAATTTACTGTATACAAAAGGTTACATTTATACATATATATATATATATATATATATATATATATATATATATATATATATATATATATATATATATATATATATATATATATATATATATATATATATATATATATATATATATATATATATAATATATATATATATATATATATATATATATATATATATATATATATATATATATATATATATATATATATATATATATATATATATTTATATATATATATATATATATATATATATATATATATATATATATTTATATATATATATATATATATATATATATATATATCGCACTATACGTGCAAGAAAACGATAAGTCAAAAACGTTGATTTTGAGGAGAACGCTTTTTAGGTTTTTCAACCAGTACTTTTTGATCACATGTTTAACCAAGAATATTCTTTAATGCAAATAGTTCATTTCTTTTGACAATTTCGGAAATCATTTAAAAAATCTAAAAAAATTAGTTTAAACAGGTGAACGCGTTAGTCGTCGTGTACAATTTTATTAAAACAGTATTGTAAGTACTAGTTATAGTTTTTTTGATTGGAAACATTTTAAATTCTTAAATTGTATGTGGAGTTGTAGTTTTTTATCAAAAATTTGTAACTATTTTGATATCGTAATTCAACTTATCGTTCTATTGCAATTCAGAACTGAATAATATTTTGTATGAAAATAAAACAATATTTTAGTTATATTTAACATGCATGATTATATTTTAAAAACATTTAGTGAAATGAGGTTGGTATTTGAATCAACTCAATTATCATTATCTCGATTTATATTACAATGAGGCAAACTTTCAAAAAATTGTTTGTACACTCCAGGTATAAAGTTGTGATCGCATAAATACATTAAGTCTGTATATTTAGCATCTGAGATGGGTTCTCTTTCATTGTATAAGTTAGGAACAGTGTCACGGCAAATTTGTTTTCTTTTCCTTCCTCGACGTTTTAAAGCTGGCGTTCCATCACAATATAAAATTATTTGTTGAAAATCTTCGTCAAACTCGTACTTAATATAATTTGTTCGGCTCGTCTTTTGAAATTAATATTTCCCGAATTTTACTAATGACAAATGGTTGAAGTTCTGTATTTTTTGTAAAATAATTTGATTCCGATAATTTTTTGAAGTCAAAAATATCCTTTTGCTCCACTTCATGTACACTGTACGACGTACCACGAACTTTAGCATTTCTGATGAGGCTGTAGTATTGAGCAGGAATGTACACTGTTTTGTTCTTGCGGCTTTTTTCAATGGTTGAATGCATCGAATCTCCCTCATTTTGGGTATGGCCCTTCTCCAGGAATTTGTGACATATATCAACTTTAAGTTGTCTGGATGCCCAAGAATAAAATGTAAATAATATTTTGTTTTTATTTTGTCCAGGGCAGTTGTCGGTCCAAAAGATAAATTTGTTTGCGTTGCTTTTTGATTTTTCTTCTAACATGAATTTATACAAACAACTGGATACCTCTGGTGCACCTTGCCTAGCAGTAGTTTCATCCCATAAGTAACAGTGTCCTTGATGATTAGCCAAATTATAGACAGTAAAAATGTGCAAATTTAGTTTTCTTTTGTAGAAGAATATGCTAGTATTTCCGAAAGGGCACTGCAAAATCTTTTGAAAATCGAAACAACAAGATATAATATTTTTATTTACTATAGCCGAAGCTTTATCAATATTTTTTAATCTTCTTGCTTCGTTTTTCATTTCTTCATGCTTTTCAATAATGACTTTAGATTTATTTTTATCTGAAGGATCCATATTGTGGTACCTTGTACAATCATTACACTGGTCTTTTTTGGGTACGAAAAACCCTAAATTAAAATTATAATTAAAAATATCCCTGTACTGCCGTTCAGTAACATTCTGGATATTAATATTATTATTTTCTTGAATCGATGCCAGATACAAGCGATACATTTTCGATACTGAAAGGTCAAGGTACTGTCTTGTAGTTTGGGATCGTAAATAGTGGGATTCAACTACAGGGAAAGAAGCGACATGCTGCATAACATGGCTTGTCGTTGCTGATTTTACTTCATTTACCGGGCGAACGTACCTACCTAATAATGAATTCAGCTCAATTAGTTCTGATTCTAATTATTATACGAAGTGATATACATTAAATAAACTCTTACCACGATTGTCGGTTCCGCCATCTACTATTTTCGCAAGAGCAGTATCCACAACTTGGTTGGATATTGCTAGAGTATCTAAAAACATTTTAAGGCATACTCTTGTTAATATACCTTTTTTATCGGGATCATTCAAGTGGTATAACCGTGACGATTTTCTTCGGCTCTCTCCAACAGAAATGTTTGTAATTTTTTTATCAATTACTTTAACAGCATTGGCAATAAAATCCCACTGGCGTTCTTTATTTCCGAGCTTATAATAGTAATTGAATACCTTAACTCTGATATGATGTCGTACTCTATCATGACACTTTAATTTACATTTAGTTGAGCATCCACTTTTCATAAGTTTTGGTGGAATGATTCGTCCTGCTGAATCTTTATATGGCTCACCAAAGTTTTTGTGTCGCTTAGATTGCACCCTTTGCCAGTTTTTGTAATTCCTTTTTCGTTTCCGAGTTTTAACAATATTTTGTTTCGACGAACTCGATGTATCGACAACCGAATCCGAAGTAGATAACGACTCTGGATGATAATCAGAATCGGTGCCACAACATACAAATGGGTCTGGCATTGAAATAATAATTTGGTTATTTTTTATTCACCGGTACTCTAATTAAGTGAAATTGTGCTTACCTGAATCATTTTCTGTCAGAAGTAATTCCAAATCACTTAAAGACATGGCCATTTGGATATATTATGTATTTTTAAATAAGTATGTTTTAAATAATTATTTGGTACTTTCAAGATTTTTAAATCTAAAGTTTCTTGTGAAAAAAATAAAACATAAGTTTTATCCAAGCAAGAAAATGTTAACTAGATTTATGATGCCTACTTCAAAATATTTTCCGGTTGAAATATACTGTAAGTAGTACTTATAGTACATAAAACATAAACTTATTTCTCACATAAACAGCGATAACTTATACTTACAGTTGCACTAACAAAAATATTTCCCGCCTATTAAAACTATAAGTGTAAATACGATATTGAAAATATAATTTGTTACAACCAAGAAAACTATATGTCAAGTTATCATATTTATAACGGGAACAAAAAATACAAAATGACTTATCGTATTATTTGAAAGTGATACAGCATCCGCAGGAGGACCCATTTAAAAAAATGAGTTAAACTGGGATGTACTACTTTCTCTGAACTATATGAAAATGCAATCATGCAATAACACGATAAGTAGTACTTATCGTTATCTTGCACGCATAGTGCGATATATATATATACATATACATTAATACCTCGTCCTTTCCTGAGTGGGCGAGTAGTTCTCAAAGCTAAAGAGCCTTGTTATCTTTATAGGAAATTGCTGGTTAGTAGATTTCATTCCTCTAACTTCCGCCTAATTACGGCCAAAAATTGTTGTAAGTCATTAAACAAATCCTTTTATGTTAAGGGAGTTTCGCTTTGGATTTCAACTCCATTAATTTAGAGTTTATGATCGGCGGGATTATTTAAGTCAAAATTTTTCTGGTGGTGTGATTGTTGCCCATCAATCACGTAATTTTTTGATATTACAATAATTTTGATATTACAAATGAAACAATTTTGTCAAAAATTGGATTTGACGGTTTGAAATGCCGGTTTGCCATTTGAGCGTGAGGCAGTACTTATGTGGGTTCAGTTAATCAAACTCGAAGTTATATGTACAAAAATTAAAACAATAATGAATTCTTTAATTTTTGATTTTTATTGTTGATTGTACAGGGTGATCCTACACCGCTGGATGAGTTGTTCCTTGTCTTCACCAATTGTGAAGTCACCAATTGTGTACTTGTTAGCTTCTTTCCTCTTTTTATTGTAGGCTCGATGGTTTTCCTTCTGTATTCATTCAATAGCTTCTTTAGCCTTCCTTCACAATTCCTCTCTTTCATCCACGATGATTCTTGTGGATTCGTCTTCAATAATTTCTGTGATTTTTGCGTATTCTGGACAGCGCATTTCTACGCCTACTAATAGCTTGAAGGGAGACATACCAATGCTCCGTTAAATTGAATTATTCAGAAACCGCTGTGAAGGATCAGTGTGATTAAACAACTCATCTGGTTTGTCTGCTGATAGTTTTGTTAGGGCTGGAATCACTATCCGAAAAACCCTCTCGATTTGGCCATTTCCAGTTGGTAGACTTGTCATTATCAAGAATAAAATAATCTTCTCTCCTACACAGTACTCTTGGAATTCTGCAGATCTGAATGAATCACCTGAACCACCCCTTCAAGCTTCTGTATAACCTCTTTAGCGCTTGTTCTTTTGGTTGGATACAGCCAGACGAATTTGGAAAATGCGTCGATTACACCAAAAACATATTTGTATTTCTTTCTGGTGGAAGCCAACGTACCCAAATGGTCGATATGGTACGTTGCCACTGGAAGATCACCTTTTGGAATAGGGTTCAAAAAACATTCCTGCTTCCTCGCTTTCCTCTCTGCCATTAGACACGGAACACAGTTTTTGCGGCAGTTCTTAATTTTCTCTGACATCTTTGGAATAAAAAATTGGCGTGTGATGAGTTCCTCAGTTTTCTTTTTATTGAAATGGCATTGGTTGTGGCACATTTGGATGACCTCGCCTTGCATCATCTTTGGCACCGCCAATAGCAGTACACCGTCCCGTTTATTAAATAGAATACAGAATTAATAACGAAATCATCATACTCACATAATTTAAGAAGTTCGTTAATCGGTTGGTATTGGCCTCTATTGGTAAAACAATTGGGCTTCTCCTTAGGGCATTTACATGTCTCATTTGATAATCAGGCCGGTGTTCCAATTTAAAGTTATATTCTTGCAGCTGCAACACCCGTCCGGCAATTCTTGACGTTAGTACCTTTCGTTCCATAGACCCTTTAAATGCTGCACAATCGGTAATAATTTTGAACAGCAACCCCAACAGATAAACTCGCATTTTCTTCAATGCGGTAACTATAGCTAGAAGTTAGATGTCTTCTTATTGTAGTACATTACGGGATGCATTTGTTGATCGTCGTCACATTGTTGTATTAGAATAGCCCCATTTGCACCTTCAGCGAGTATAACCTTAATTTCGGATGGCTGGACAATATATCTTTCAGACTATGAAAGGCTCGCTTTTGTGCATCGCCGAATAAGAACGCCACTCCTTTCCTCAGTAAATCCATCAAGGATCGCGGTATAATAGCATAACTCTCCATAAACTTCAGAAAATTTCCAGACAATCCGAGAAATCTTTGTTAACTTAGCAATGGCTAATGACTTAGATTTTGTTGGGCGAATCTACCCATGTTTGATCTCGTAGCCAAGGTAAGTTAGGTTAGGTTGGAGTGGCTGCTTAGGCACACTTAAACCGGTAACGGTCTATTGTGATACCACAGAATATTTTCCCTTTACCCCTATTGGAACCATTTCGAGCTACCTATGTAGCGTAAGACGTCCCGCACTTTAATGTTTTCGAGATCTGAGAGGCACTTCATCCTGAACTTAGCCAAGTGTTTGTGCCTTCTGAGTGCCAATGCTGGACACGAGCAGAGGAAGTGGACCAACGTCTCTTTCTCCTCTTCGACCAAGCAGCTTCTGCAAAAGTCATTTGTTTCCAGACCCAGCCTTCTTGCATATTTTCCAAAAAGGCAGTGCCCCGTGAGAATTCCTACGACCGTTCTTAATTCACGTCTGCGTAGGGATATTAATGTCCTAGTGCGCCCCAAATCCAGCTGTGGCCAAACTTGTTTTGCAACTCTACAGGTGAGGGTGTTAGACCACCTTTTCTCCGCTGAGAATAGCGCCTGCTTCCCAAGCGCTTGTCTCAGCGCTGTGATAGGCCTCCCCAGACTTGCCCTTTCCGGTTGCAGCTGGAGAGTCGTACCATGCCTAGCAAGTTCATCCGCCCTGCAGTTCCCCATGACGCCCGAGTGACCTGGGACCCAGACTACCTGGATGTTGAAATGCTCACCCATCTCATTTAGAGATGAGTGACAACTCAACGCCACCCGTGACGCCAAAGACACCGATTCTAACGACAAGATCGCCGCTTGACTGTCCACATAGATTGCGATATCATCTGAGGATACCACATTATGCTTCAACCACGTCATGACCTCCTCAATCGCTACGACTTCAGCTTGGTACACGCTGCAGTAATCAGAGAAACGAATAGAAATATTTACATTTAATTTGTCACAGAATACTCCAGCTCCCACTTTGCCGTCTAGCTTGGAGCCATCTGTGAAGAATTGCAACGCTTCGGTTTCCGATAACGGTCTATCCCTTCAGGATTCCCTTAAAGGGAAGGAGGTCCGAAATCGCTTCTCGAAGCGTAGAGTAGGTTTAATGTAGTCAAGATTCGCCAGCTCATTCTTCAACGATCTAACGATAGTAGAGTGTCCTGTACTAAGACACCTCCACTGAGAGACGGCTGCAAGTCGTATTGCAGTATTTGCCGCTATCTGTTTGCCAAAAATGTCGACCGGAAGAAGGTGCAACATAACCTCTAAGGCACTTGTCGGTGTCGACCTCAAGGCCCCGCTAACAAGCATACAGGCCGTTCTTTGCACCCTCTCAATCCTACTTTTATAAATTACCTTGTCCAGATCTGGCCACCAACAACCCACCCCGTATATGAGTACAGGTCTCACTACAGTGGTGTAGAGGCAGTGTACCAGATCCGGCTTCAGCCCCATCTATGACTAATGGCGTTCCTACAGAAGTACTGAGCTATAGTAGCTTTGTTTATTCTCTCCAACAAATTGGGGCTCCAACTAAGCATTAACTGTCTAAGATAAAGTCCAGATATCTAGCTCTATCAGTAAAAGCAAGTCTCGAGCCATTTAAGGTAGGAGGGACAACTACCGGGATTTTGTATTTCTTAGTGAAGAGTATCAGCTCTGTTTTGGACGGGTTGATACCAAGTCCACATTTGCCAGCCCATTTCGTAACGATGGCAAGCGCATTCTGCATTACGTCTACAATCGTGCCCAGGAATTTCCCGGTAACAGCTAAAGCTACGTCATCTGCGTAAGCGATAACTTCAATACACTCTCTCTCCAATTCTAGTAGTAACCCGTTTACCACTATATTCCAGAGAAGAGGAAGCAGAACCCCCTCCTGTGAGGTTCCCCTAGTTACTCGTCTTTTGATGGTGGAGTAGTCCAACTTCGAGCTAACAATCCTGCGTCCCAGCATATAATTGATTAACCCTATCAGAGGAACGTCCACCTCTAAAAATGACAATCCCTCCTTGATTGCCTCCGCTTTCACATTATTAAAGGTGCCCTCTATATCCAGGAAGGCCACCAAACATAACTCCTTCGAATTAATCGATTTCTCAATCGTACACACCAAGGCGTGCAGAGCAGTGTCCACAGATCAACCCTTTGTGTACGCATGCTGAGACAGTGCCCACTTCCTGGTACCTATTTTATCTCTAATGTATACATCCAGCAGCATTTCAACAGAAAGTATGATAGATTTATTGGTCTTAGGTCCTTAGGATAGACATGTGAGCTTTTCCCCGCTTTCGGTATAAACACCACATTGACCTCCGTCCAGTACCTAGGAATATAGCCCAGCTTCAAACACACTTTGAATATAGCTTCCAGGTAAGGAAGAATAATTACTGAGTTTTTTTGAAGTTTCGCTGGTATAATTTGATCCGGACCAGCCGATGTAAATTGTTTAAAACCCCTCAGTGCCCATAGGATCCGTTTCCTGGTTACGATATCCTTTGTGAACACTGACAGTGATTCCTGATGATTGCTACGCACCAACAGGTCTTCAAAGCTCCCTGGGAAGTGTGTCTCGAAGAGGAGCTCCAGAGATTCTCCACTAGAAGATGTCCAAGATCCGTCCGGTTTTATCAAAAAACTGGGACTAGCTGTACTTTTGGAGAGAATCTTCTTAAGGCGGGAAGTTTCGTATACCTCTCCATTTTATCACAGAAGATTCTCCAAGACCTCCTTTGTGCCTTTCTTAATTCTTTCTTATAAATTCCGAGTTTCTCCTTATAGGAGTCCCAATCCTGAGCCTCCCTTGTATTTTTGGCTCTATTGAAGGCTTTCCTACAAGCCTTACGATAGGTTCCCAGTTCCCTGGACCACCATACTGGTTTTTGCCTACCTCTAGGCTTAACCAGTGGGCAGGCAGCACGAAAGGATCGGTTGCATGCGCTAGTAACACTAGCCACCATGTCCTCCAGCTCCCCAACGGTCGTCGGGGGCTCCAGAGCCCTCGACGGCAACAAATCCTCAAATAATTCCCCATATTTGCTCCAGTTGGTCCTTCTAGGGTTCCTGAAGGCTTCCCGGGTAGCAGGGTGAATATCGATGATCAGAAAAGGAGTGTTCCTTATCCACCCTCCAATTTTTAACCATATGAAGAATATTATTTGAGGCAAGGGTCACGTCTACAACCTTCTGCCTGTTACTACTAATAAATGTGGGTTCCCGCCCAATATTACATACTGAAAGGTAAGTACTCATCAAATAATCAAAAAGTGACTCACCTCTTTCATTAATGTCCGTGCTTCCCCAGATAGTGTGATGCGCATTAGCATCAACTCCCAGTACCACACCTACCTTTGATTGTTCCGCTTCATGGATCAGCTCCTCCAGGTAGCTCTGCCACGTAGCTCCTCCATCTCGTAGCCAAGGATTTCGATTTGTTTTCTTAAGAATTGGCACTTAGTCCATTTTATGTCCAATCTATTCAGCTCTGCTACGCTTATAACTTTCTCCAAATTCTCTAAAGCGTATTTTTCGTTTTTTGCTGGTATCACAAGATCGTCAATGTATATGCATACCACTCCAACATATAAACTCTGGAACACGTTGTTAATAAAGCGTACAAACACGGAAGGACTATTGCATAATCACAATGGTGCCGCAGTATATTTTATCTTCAACGGGAACGTGAAAAAAGCCATTGCGTAAATCGAGCGTGGAAAAGTACTCGGCATCCTGGAGTTTATCTATTTGATCGTCGATCAAAGGCATCGGAAAACGATCTTTACATATGATGTCGTTTATTTTTCGATAGTCCACGCACAACCTTTTCACCCCATCCTTTTTGTTTGCCAACACAATGGGACTCTCATGGGATGCTTTGAGTTTAATATTTGCATAGATGTTAAACTTTTCTTTAAACTCATCTATACAACTTGCTCCATAAAGTACAGCTCTGTTATGTTCGTCATCAATAATACTGTTGATGCAGTGTTCGATAATAGCAGCATCTTCTAAATTTGCAGAACCTCCTGCTGCTCTCATAGCGATCAAGTACTTTGTGGAAGATTCGTCAGCTTTCTTTCTACGATCCGCCATGCTTTTATGAATCAAACCTGAATTCTTTACGATTGGAAATTCCCTCCTCAAAAATTGAATCAGATTATCCCAGTTGTCCATATCATTCGCCATTCTAAGACTTTCTTTTGCAGTTCCAATTAAGAGCCTTCTCACATACACAGTTCTTTGATTTTCACTCCATCCTAAACAAATTGCAGACCCATTGACATTTTTGACCCACTTTTCAAGTGAATATTCATCGTCACCACTAAATTTAGTAAGTGATTCTTCGATATCCTTAAAGCTTAGCGGCTGAGATTGATTTCGAATTACAGTAGTATCGGCGGCATTACTTCGCATAACTTCATTTTCCCTTCTTAACAGTTCTATTTCCTTATCACACAATCAAATTATGCACAATCCTATTATTCCGATAAAATTCCAAACTCCTTGTATTGACACTTTTTGTTTTATTATTAATACACTTCGAGTAGAACATCTAAGAAATTATCTCGTCATTGACTAATTTCTGAAATCTTCATCATCAGTTCACGACGACAAAAATGACACCGTAAAATTCACCGCAGTGTTATCACCTTATGTCCACCACGGAATTATTTGGTCGCCTTAATACACCAAATTTTATCGCCGTTTTGTAAATCGTCGTATTTTTTTATACTGGCAGATCCCAGTTGAGCCCCCAAACTGGGGGTTCAGTTAATCAAACTCGAAGTTATGTGTACAAAAATTCAAACAATACTAAATTCTTTTACATAAATTGGTATCGGAAAACATGATGAAACCAAAAGCAAGAATACAGAGAAGAACCAAATTTATAATTATCGGCTAAACAGGGCCCATCGTATGATTGAAAATGGTTTTGGCATACTTTCATTTAAATGAAGAATATTTCGCACTACAATTATAACAGACTATAGTTGTTGGTGAGAATAAAACCAATTAAACTAATTTGATTCATTTATTCAATTTAATTAGACAACTCTGAATTATTATATTTAATTATACAACACGGAATTATGCCCAGATTGTTTAACCTAAAAAAAAAAAAAAAAAAAAAAAAGAATTACCAAAAGAAAAATTATTTAATGTATATTAAAACTTACCGTTTTTGATTGTAATTAATTTATTCCGCTAAATAATAATGTAATTAACGCCAAATAATCTGGAATTTAAATAACCCTAATATTATATTAAAATTTAAGAAATATTATCTGTATTTATACTAAATGTAAACAAATTGTAAAGAATAATCAAATGTCATAAGTTGGTTGTATACATAATGGAAAAAACGGAACAGATTGGTTGCGTTCATTAAATATTTATATTTTTCCAAAGCTAAGCGAACTTAAGTTAGCGCAAAAGCTTAATATTTTTTTGAGCTAATTTCCAACCTATGACGTGCTTGATTATTTTAAGTCATCAAAAAAGATAAATTGTTTAATCTCTAAAAATCAATCCGAAGAATAACATCAATTTTGTTATAAACCAGTGTGTTACATACAAAAATAAAAACCAAAATTCAATAAAGAATTCACCGTTTTGTGTTCATTCATTTATTTCAAGAGCGGATTGCCGTAGAAATTGAAGAAACAGTTTTGCTTGTTTGGGACTAAACCATTTAACCACACATCACGTAAATTATACTTTCTCCATCAACATTTTCATCAGCTGTTTTGGAACAAATTAACAACCAAACACAATCGCACAAGATTACAAACAATAGTGGAATATATTATCTAATGTTGTGTCTGCCTCCACAACTGGTTGAGGAAATATAACAGCTACTATATAACTCCAGATCTTTTGAACCATGAAGAAGAAAACATCGTTCTAAGTAAAATTCTTAATTCCATATAAACAATGTAAAATTTATTTAAAACTATTATTACTTTGTTTTTTAAGGTTCATGGAAAGGGTAGTCGAATTTGTTGTTGCCTTTCAACCAATGCGGCGAAACTGTTTCGAAAAAGATTTGACGATTACTTTTCTGGTGAGGGACAGGTCGAACAACGACTCAACAAAATATATCTCATAGATAACTGAATGCAAGCAAGTCGACAGAACGCGGAAGATTGGACATTTTTTACAGATGTTTCTCCAGACGTACAATAGCCTGATATTTATCTTGCGGTATCTCTAAAAAATGCCCCTTTTCGGCACTAAACCTATTTCTCAGCCCTTTCTTAAGAGAATCGATTGTAATCCGACAACATTATCGAAACATTATCAATTCCATTGCATTACACATTTGATGGGCAGGAGTTTGTCATTCAAGAAAATTGTATTCTATGAGCAATGCTTATCGACATAAGTACTTACATTGGCCACTAAGTTGACAAGTTTGAAGGAGTTACATTAAAATGTCAGTTTGAAGTTTTTGCTGGTTGGGAAGAGACCACGATACCGAGGAATACTAAAAAAAAAATACAAGCAAATCCTCTTAAAGTTCCAATAAATCGCTGGGAAATACCTATACAAAACCTAAAAACCGAATAAATAGCTTGAAGTACAACGAAAACAACGATTATCAATGGCGCATTAAGGTAAGCCACCCGTTGGCAACATGGGTGAAATCAACACGTTAAGACCTAAACACACATGATACATTCAAAATTGCATGGCAATGTGATAGTTAAAATGTCTTTTTTCCATCGGTAGATCTTTGATGCCAACATGTTGGGAGATCTGAATCCGACCAATGTTGCAGTCTGTACCAGATCTTCCACACGATATACGAGTAACATATATGCAGGCGGCACAAAAAGACTACAAAAAGCTGCTTTATGGATTCATTTGTAAATTGGATTTGGTTACTCTTTGACATCCAACAACAGGAAAATTATAAGCAATTTAACCGTAATTATTCACTCAAGATTCGACACGATTCTACTTACGGGGCTAAGCGAAGGGAAATTTAATTTATTCGCCTCCAATTCGTGAGCTAAGACGAATTGAAGAGTGTGCAATGGATACTAAAACAGACTGTACACCGATCAAAACTTATGTCGTGAAAATATATTACCAGAAGCGAAACAAAAAGCAGAAACTCAATCGACTGACTCATCCGACAATGAAATTCAACAGCAGAATAAGGGAATAAGTGTTATAAAATAATACAAATGTCACTGTACTGAGAAATGAATGAAAATGTACACCTTAACGAATTGTACGCCTGAACGATTTTCTTCTTTTCAGTTCTGATTTGGAGAAAAAATTTTTGCTTAAATTTGTTGCATAAAATAGAAAAATATGTATTGGCTAAATAAGTTCTGATTTAGCAAAAAAATGTTGCTGAAATTCAGAATGTTTTAGATACCAAATACCGATACACCGGACATGGATAATATTGTTGGTATTCTCAAAGGTATGCAGAAGCAGTTTGATGACTTCGAGAGATCCTTCAATTTTATATGTAAAACTTTGGATGACTTGAAGGAAACTATTTCCGGTCTCTCCAAGGAAAATGATTCCTTAAAGGCAAAACTGGTAAACTTTGAGCTGAAATATAATATTCAAGAGAGCAAAATCAATTTCATGGAGGCTGAGATTGATCTTGCTAATCAAAAAGCAATTAAACAAAACATCATTGTTGTTGGTCTACCCCCAAACTGTCGAGATGACAGTGGTACTATAAGCAAAATTATTATGCAGATGGGTGTGTCAATGTCTAATGACGACATAATGTCTGTTCAAAAAATATCACCAAAAACTCAAACGTATTACGAAACTCTCATATTGTTACTCTAAAATCGATTGAATTAAAAAATAACATACTTGCTACATTTCGGAGAATTAAAATGGTCCAGTTTAAGGTTGAGGAGACTTCTGCGGTTCACAAAATTATTTTTTTGCACCACCTTACTAAATTGCAATCCAAATTGTATAATGAAGCTAAAAATATCAAAATCAAACATCAGTTTCAATTTCTTTGGTGCAAAGATAGTAAAATCTACCTACGGAAATCTGCGGAATCAATTGTTCATACCGTCTCATCATTCAACGATATCATTCGGATCCAAAAAAATTTGGGTTTTGCTGCTACTCCAACTAAACAACAAAAAAATGTCATCGCTCAGGTTATGGATAGTTCTGAACTTAATAGTACTCCTTCTCAACATCAAAACATTCATCAAGCAGGCCCGTCCAGGAAGAATAAGGAATAATAAGCATTTGAGTATAATTAACTTTTTTGAATTTTATTTTATTTTACATAAGTTCTTGATTTTATCTTACCAAAGTTCACAAATTCTATTTTTATTTATCAATTTATTATTATTTCTGTTAATTTTGTTTTTCAAATCTGAAGATTGTTTTTGTTTTTGTTTTTGTTTAGTTTCATCCATCAGTTCACAGTTTGATATTTTTCAGTTATTTTCATTTGTTGGTGTGGGGCACTGGTGGTTCATGAGTTCAACTAAAACCTTACATATGCGTTATGTGTAGTACGGCTGGATTCTGTGCTGCGATGATGTGGTAATTTCTGAACTTAATTACAGGACCAACATTGGGATAGCTATTTGCAATTTTTTCACAGTCATTGATGGCCATCATTCAATGACACAAAAATTATTACGGTATTACAATATATTTTTGAGACGATTACATATATCATATTGGAGTTTATTAAATTTATTTTGTATATTTATCTTTTCATTCTTCCGTTTTCGTTTTCTATTTCAATTTTTTTTTTTTATGGAGTTACCGTTCATTATCTTTTGAAGTTTCATTATGCACGTTATGGTTAATTTTTACTATCGGTATTTTCATATCAGTTGTTTGTATTGCAATGCTATCTTATATGCTTTGGAGTGTTTTTGTTATTGTGTTTAGAGATTATTATATTATTGGCTTCTTGCGTTTTCATGATGAATGATTTTAGTTTTGTTTATCAGAATATAAGAAGCATGAGGAGGAATTCGGATAGGCTGCTGTCTTACATTGAGTCTGTATGCGTGAAGCCGTTATTGATTGGTTTGTCTGAAACCTGGATCTTTAATGATGAAATTGAGAACTACGATCTACATGATTATAACCTGTTTGCTAAATGTAATGAGGGATATAGGTCTGGTGGTGTTGCAATTTACGCTAGTAAAATGTTGAGCTGTAAGCAGTTTAACCTTGACTTTAGGTCTTTTGAAGGTGTTGGTATAACTTTTTCTTGGTGTTCGAAAATATTATGTGCTGTATGTATTTACAGACTGCATGCTGCTAACATTCCAGATTTCATTGAAGATTTCACTAAGCTTCTGCAAAACTTGCCCTATACTAACCTTTTAATTATGGGAGATTTTAATATGGATTTTGTGCGGAAAACTGCGCATGTTGAGAATCTTTTAGTTATTTCGTCTAGTTTTGGTCTTGAGATTTTAGTGGATGAACCTACAAGAATTTTTAAAACATCTGCGACCTGTATCGACAATATCTTTTTTAGGTTTGACCACAGATATTTCCAAAATATTTCATACAAGGTGCATAATTTGGGCATCTCAGACCACTGTCTAATTGATGCTAAATTCATCGGACTGACTATACAGAGCTCGAATAAAGGACATCTTAAGACTAATGCGAGGCAGATATCTCGTATAGATTATGAGTGTTTAAAAGAATTGCTGTTAAATGAACATTGGATCAATGTCTATAATGTGTCTAATGCGTCATTAGCTTATGATAATTTCATAAATATTTTTAGTGGTCATCTTGCTAACTGTACTAGATTGGTCCCACTCAATAAAACAGCCAAGCTTAAGCCATGGATGTCTGATAATTTGTTGGGAGCCATTCGTAAAAGAAATAGAATATGTCACCTAGCAAAAAAGTTTCCTAACAATAAAAGGCTAGCTAACTACAGCCGCAAACTGTGTGATATGGTAAATCTCAAAATAGAGCAGACCAAAAAACACTTCTACACAAAACAGTTTGAAAAAAATGGTAATGATGCTCGTAAAAACTGGCGAACTGTGAATAATATAATTGGTGAGCATCATGGTAACGCTGAAATCAGAGAAATTAATAGTCATAATAATGTGACCATTTCGGATTCTGCGGCTATTGCTAATGAATTTAATAATTTCTTTGTAAGTATAGGGAACTCCAATAGTTCGACAGTGATGGATGAGTTGGAAAGAAATCGAATAGTTACTGAGAGTTATGATGTTATGAATAGTTGTTATTTTTCACCTGTTTCTCCAGGGGAACTGTATAATATTATTAACTCCCTAAAAAATAAATCGTCTCCTGGGATTGATGGAATTCCAAATAGTGTTGTTAAAAAAATGGCTTGCTTCCTTGTGGATGTCTTGTCTTTTCTCTTTAACTTAAGTGTTGAAACAGGAGTTTTTCCTGGAACCTTGAAAAGAGCTGTTGTTGTCCCCATATTTATGAAAAATGATAAAACTTGTGTAAATAACTACCGACCAATATCACTTCTTTCAATCTTCTCTAAAATTTTTGAAAAGGCTATGAAGAACAGGATTGTTGATTTTTTGGATCAAAACGAATTTCTCTCTCCGAAACAATTTGGATTTCGTAACAATAAAAATACTGAACAAGCGATTTTAGAATTTCTGGAACAGATAAGTGGCAGCATTGATCGAGGGCTTAAGGCTTCAGCAATGTTTGTTGACCTAACCAAAGCCTTTGATAGAGTTGATCATACAATTCTTCGGTTAAAACTAAATCGTTGCGGTTTTCGTGGAATGTTACACAAGTGGCTTTCTGATTATCTAAGTGACCGAACTCAAGTGGTCCGCGTCAACAATATTTTGAGTAAGGAGCGTTATATTAGGGTTGGAGTTCCTCAAGGTTCAGTGTTGGGGCCGCTACTCTTTCTTGTTTACATAAATGGAATCTTCAACCAGAGTTTTTCTGGTACAGTCACTGCGTATGCGGATGATCTTTCATTTGTTTATGCTGGCCTCAACCATCATGCGAACCTTACTATTATTGACAAGGATTTGGTTATGTTAGCGATTTGGTTGGGAGCCCATAATTTGATTTTGAGCGACAAGAGAAAATTTATGCATTTCAGGGAATGCCAGAGATCCCAAACACCGATTATCTATCACGCATTTGGCTGTAATAACAGTCCAATTTGTATCCCTAATGGTTGCTTCACCATAAGCTCGGTATGTGAAATTAGATATTTGGGAGTTATGATTGATAGTAACCTAAACTGGAAGGCCCACATTGAAGGCCTTAAGTCGAGAATTCTTTTGGTTTCCAGGAAAATGTATGTTTTACGATTATACTGTCCGTTATATCTTCTGAAATTGGTCTATTTTGCCCTAGTTGATTCTATCCTCCTGTATGGTTTAGCATCTTGGGGTGGTGCTTGTAAAACTCTTTTACATCCTCTGTACGTTCGACAGAAGCATGTTTTGCGGCTAATGACGTTTAAATCATTGCAGACACCATCATGGCCTATATTTCAGGAGCTGGATATAATGCCTTTACAACACATGTATGTTTTCAAGGTCTTAAAGCTTTTTTACATCATCAGTGGGAACAACTTTGTCAACTATTCAGTTTATAATCTTCGTTTAAATTTCAAATTTATAAAGTTTGTCCCCAATGTTAATTTAGAGTTTCGTAAACGTTACTTCAGTGTGGCTTCAGCAATAATCTTTAACAACTTACCATTGGAAATTCGAGTGTGCAGCAGCTTCTCCGCTTTCTCCAAAGCTCTCAAAAATTGGTTGAAACTAAACAAAGCAATTGAGCATCTATTTTTTGTATTATTATAGTTTTGTCTTTTATTTTATTTGTATTACTTTTACTTTTTAAATTTTTTAAATTTTGCAAATTATTATTGTGTTAACTTTGACTTTTTTGTTAAATTTTTTGTAATATTATTAGAGAGAAGCATTGTACCTGACACACGTTTCTTTGAAACTAAAGGTACAATTATCTTACCAATTACTTATTATTTATTGTAACTTTGTTTTAAACGTTTTAATAAAATTGGTAATGATTTCAAAAAAAAAAAAAAAAAAAAAAAAAAAAAAAAAATTTGTATTTAGGCTGAACTGTTTGCGACTTTTCATTTCTCATTTAGAGACGTTCTGATTTAGCAAAAAAATGTTACTAAAATTCAGAATGTTTTTTTAGGTTTGTATTTAGCCTGAACGATTTAGTTCTGATTTAGACAAAATAATTTGCTTAAATTTGTTGCGGATAAATAGAAAAAATCTTGTCAAAATATGTTCTGATTTAGCAAACAAAATCGTTGCTAAAATTCAGAATGTTTTAGGTTTGTATTTAGTCTGAACGGTTTGCGTCTTTTCATTTCTTATTTAGAGAAAAATACTTTGCTTAAATCTGTTGGCAAAATAAGCTCTGATTTTGCAAAAGATGTTGCTAAAATTCACGATGTTTTGAATTTGTATTTAGCCTGAACGATTTGCTTCTTTTCAGTTCTGATTTAGGAAAAATACTTTGTTTAAATCTGTTTGCAAAATAAGTTCGGATTTTACAAAAAATGTTGCTAAAATTCAGAATGTTTTAAATTTGTATTTAGTCTGAACGATTCCGTTCTGATTTAGACAAAATACTTTGCTCAAATCTGTTGCGGATAATTAGAAAATATCTTGTCAAAATATGTTCTGATTTAGCAAAAAAACGTTGCTAACATTCAGAATGTTTTAGTTTTGTATTTAGTCTTAACGGTTTGCGTCTTTTCATTACTGATTTAGTGAAAAATACTTTGCTGAAATCTGTTGGCAAAATAAGTTGTGATTTAGCAAAAAAATGTTACTAAAATTCAGAATGTTTTAGGTTTGTATTTAGTCTGAACGATTTAGTTCTGATTTAGACAAAATAATTTGATTAAATCTGTTGCGGGTAAATAGAAAAAATCTTGGCAAAATATGTTCTGATTTAGCAAAACAACGTTGGTAAAATTCAGAATGTTTTAGGTTTGTATTTAGTCTGAACGGTTTGCGTCTTTTTATTTCTCATTTAGAGAAAAATACTTTGCTTAAAATTAGTTCTGATTTGGCAAAAATGTTGCTAAAGTCAGATTGTCTTAAGGACCCGCACTAATGACATTAATATATTTCACTTTCAAATATATAAAGTTATAGTTTTAACTGTGCTGTTTTGACAGTATAGTCAAGAATAGAACAGACCGATATTCTTCTTCGATTGAAAGCAAACAACTGTTACTAAGTCGTGAATATAAAATAATATTACGCTAAACTAAACAATGTAATCTACTTGGCCCACCCAGTATACATAATATGGATGCCTAATTCAATATAAGCATGCACCATACCAATCTCATTATTATTTAAAATATCTCACTTTAATTAAAAAACATTGACTAGGTCAATTTCAACCTGGTGTGAATAATATATAACTATCAGGGGATTATTGCCATCTATACGACGTACATTATGTCATATACAAGAGAAAGCAAAATAAATGGATCGATATTCCACAACTTTTTCACATGAGGGAATTTTGTTGGCGTAAAGTTTATCACAGCGTACATCTGTACCTGGAGAGCGTATTCAATTAAATTACCGAGATTTACATGCATACGTTTATTACAATTACTACGATGGCAGATGGTCTTCATTTTTTTAATTATGTATACAATTACATTATTGCAACAATGCGATAAATCGTCTAAATGCTGCTCATTTTATTTCCTGCCTCTATATATATACAACACAACGCGATTCTACCCTCACCTACCACAATTTCCATACGAATACTCGTAGTAATAATTTTAATCAACATTTTCATATACTTACACATCATCCATCCTATGAATACCTAATAAATCCCCAAAACAAAAATTATATTTAATCCAAATAATTCCCGGTTGTCTAAAGATTTATTTCAAGTGTATCCTATATCCAAATAGGATGATGATTCAGGATGATATAAATAAAATTTAAAATAATAAAATAAAAATCGCTTGGAACTCTTAAAATTATATTAACGGTGGACGCAAAAAAAAAAAAAAAAAAAATTAAATAAAACAACCACCCTTCATTATTTATCTGAACCAAATTTTTTGTAACGTCTTTTTTTTTTTTTAATCAGGAAAAAATAAAGTCTCAATCCAGACATGGTGGAATATTTAAAATTATATGTACGGCGCACGGAATACGAAACCAAACCAAAAAAGCAAATTTGTTGGTTGGTTTTTTTTTTAATTTAAAAATTTATTAGTTGTGAACAATACGAGAGGAACAAGAATAAAAAAAATAAAAAAATTAGCATCATGAAATTTAATTCCTGATTCCGCAGCACCCCTCCCTTATTTCAAATGTGCGGTATACGAGTTTATATCCCGCGTGCACACAATTCACCTATATACCTTTCAAATAATGTAAAAATAATAATAAAAATTTATAAAAAATCGCCCGAATCGTTGCAATCCAAATTAAATTATATATCGTCCCTTTCGTTTTGTTGTTTTTACTATTTTCATCCCATTTTATACTGTGTATGGTTGGTGGAGGGCGGTATGTGAGTGGGAGTCAAATCGCGCGCGCTTGAATAGCTATAAAATGTAAGACGATATTTTACTTCACGGAAATTATGCCAATGGCTATTGTTTACATAGTTTTCTTTTATTTGTTTTTCTTTTCTTTTTCTTTTTTTTTTTTTTTAAATTTTCATTTGGTTCTTCTATTGTTTTTTATTTGTCCCCCGAGATGATTAAAGAAAATGAAAAATTTAATTTAATATTTTTCTTGTGTGCCCGTTGTTTTTAATTTGATGATGACTTTTATTGAAGCAATGACAAAATTATTAAAAATATAAAAATTATTATTATTTATATAAGAGATTTTTGTTTAGTGACTGGGTGAGTATGTAGGGGTCATACAAATGTGAGAAATTTAGCGATCAATTTATTTTTCTAGAAATGCTACAAAATAAACTACAATCATGTTGTAACAGTTGATTAAAGGCCATTATGTAAACTGATAAGCATATACCCGGGTATTAATCATTCGACCAACCAAATGTTGGTCAATTGTTCAGTAAATCAATTGGCCAAATGTTGGTCAATTGTTCATTTAAAGACAATTTTGAGTCTATGGAATTGACTTACATTTGACTATCCCAATTGACTAACAAAACGGGGTCGAGCGTGTTACACAAACGTTAGACAGAATGAACTGCTAGCTTCATTGTTTCTTTTGCTGCTCTTCTAATAGATAGACGGAATTAACTGATATCTAGGGGCTATTTCGATTGCCATTTTGTAGTTTTTTGCGAATGAAATAATTTTTTCTGAAATCTCAGTATAGCGAAGTCAAAGTGACCAGATAAATTTATTCGCTTTATTTGAATTTCGTAGGCAAATTTACAAATTTTCTTATTTTACTGCCTTAAACTAAAATTTCCATTTTAATGAATGGAAATTCGAAACAAACTTCATTTTACTGAACATTTCAAAAAGTGCTGTTTTGTACTACAGTGGTGTGATTTTGTAAAGACTTCTCTAAGCAATTGGTGAAATAGGATCAGTGCCGAAATGGGGATTGGGAGAATTTTTTTTTTACATTTTGAAAATAAATATTTATACCCTTATTCTGATGAGTATTTTTAGATTTTGGTACGTACACCACGGGTGACCGGGTGAAAAACGAATAAATCTGGACGAATTCTGAAACCAGTTTGAAAACCCAGAATATTTTGAGATAGAAAAATCAGGATAGTTTGTAAATCTCGAAATGATTAAAAAAATTGATATATAAAATTGGTTTGGTGGCGACTGGTTACATTACGATCCACTGGTTACAAGACGTGTTGAAAACTCTTAAGTTTCCGGCACGCTACCCTGATTTATTATTTGAATGTATTGCAACTAATTCATTAAGCATCAAATATGTTGATTAAATCAGATTTCAACTACATTTCAATAGAATGGTGTGATATGTATACCAAATGTTATACAACTCTGCTTTAATAATGCTTATTGAATGATTTCTATGTAGTATAAAATGTGTTAGTATTTAGTTAATGTTATAAAGTACTGGTTCAAAATGTTATTGATATATACCGTGTTGAAATGATAAAAATAAAGATTGTATTTTGGGAGCTGGATTCGACCAGTTGAAATTGTTGTGTTTTATTTAAGCCTCTACATCAGCCGGTTGCGGCACATAGAATATTTGGCGACGAGGAAAAACACTTAAGTTATTGTTTTGAATTTAATTGAAACGTTTATTTATTGTTAAACAATTAATGGTGAAGTAAATAATAATAAAGAAACAAATCTCTCATAAACTGGAGAAAAGTAGTGAACAAAACTTTAAAGTATTCAGTGAGGACAGGGCAAGTGAACCAAACGTGTGACGGTAATTTCGGCGATTACATAGACCGCATGGATAGATTGTTCGAGATTAAAAAAATAGAGGATGATAATAAAACTTCACTTTTTCTAACTTTGATCGGCCCGGATGGTTGCAAAAGGATGAAGGCGGTTTTATCACCAGAAAAACCCAGTGTACAAAAGTATCCAGAATTAATATCAAATATTAAACCGCATTTTACTCCAACGAGAAATGTTATTGCGGAACGTTACTAATTTTTCAATTGTTCTCAAGGTCATATGAAAATTGAAAAGTACGTTATTCAATTAAAGTTGTTAGCCTCTACTTGTGAATTTAAAGCCTTTCTCACGGAAGCTTTACGGGACAGGCTTGTTTGTGGTGTAACAGATACTGTGTTACAAAAGAAATTGTTGGATCAAGGAAGTGAATTAACTTGGGATTCTGCAATGAAAATCGCGCAAAACTTTCAAGTTGTGGATAATTAGCAAAAACAAATGGCGTCCACTGAACCAAATATTTCAAAACTTAGGATATTTGAAAATCAACAAAGATCAACCGCTGCGGGGACAAATCAGCGTTGTTTTAAATGTAACCAAAAACATGATCCAAACTCAGCATGTCCATGAACTAAGTTGCAGTGTTTTGCTTGCGGAAAAACGGGTCATTTTGCTCGTTCGTGTGGAAAAAGGAGCGCTTTTAGATTTCGCTTGGGGGAAACAACGGGAGACAATAAACATATTAATCAACTAGAGCTAGAGCAACAGGAAGCAGAAGGTTGTAGCAGTGATGACTATCGACTACAGCACTTGTCGACAGGAGAGTTAAGCTTTATAACCGAACATGGAAGTGCCGTGACTATTAGTTTATTAATTAATAATTGCAAGCTTACCATGGAAATAGACACGCGCGCCATATGTTCAGTTATTAGTAACATTGATTATTTACACAATTTTTTCGAATCTTAAGCTAGAAACTAAAAGTTATTCAAATTTGCAGGTTGTGACGGGACAACAAGTGGAAGTTTTGGGGCAAATTTCAGTATTTGTTGAGAGTCAATTGAAGCTCAGTTTAAAAGTAGTCAATGTGTGTAAGAATTTTAAACCACTACTTGGTAGTGGATTGAATTGACATTTTGTTTCCAGGATGGCGAAACTATTTCAAAAATAATGGGCCAATAGATTTTAATATCAACAGTACCACGTTAAAGTTTAATGCGGAACATATAATTTAATCACTGAGTTGCAGCAAAAATATTATGAACTATTTAAGCAGTCGAATGTACCGATTAGGCATTTTATTGCGGATATTTGTCACAAACACCCAAATTCTTTAAACCGTATACAGTACCTTGATCAATGGAAAAGTCAGTAGGAGAAGAATTGGATCGAATGGTGCAAGAAGGTATAATTAAATCGGTTAGGCACAGTGAGTGGGCATCCCCAATGGTTGAGGTTAAGAAGAAAAATGGCTCGATACGATCATGTAGAAATTTTAAGGTGACCGTAAATCCGGTGAGTAAATTAGACATATATCCAATGCCCTTAATAGATGATTTAATTATGAGGTTGATAGGGAACACTTATTTATGTGTGTTGGATTTAAGAGAAGCTTATTTTCAATTAGCTGTTTCACAAAATACTCAGAAACTTTTGGTTGTGAATACATGCAAGGGACTGTATCAATTTTTGCGGATGCCATATTGTATAAGCTCAGCCCCTATGATTATTCAAAAGGTAATGGACCAAGTAGTTCAATGCATTGAAGGTGTAGGCGTTTATTTGGATGATATGTGTGTTGCAGGGAAAACCATAGAGGAGTGTCGTAAAAGGTTGGAATCAGTGTTTGATCGCCTCATTATGTATAATATCAAAGTGAACCTAGACAAATGTAAATGTTTTGTGCATCAGGTTGAGTATTTAGGCCATGTGATTTCAGGAGAAGGAATTAAACCATCACCAACCAAGTATAAATCAATACTAAATTCTCCGCCGCCCACTGATATTACAAAGTTAAAAAGTTTTTTGGGTTTAATAAATTATTATTCAAAATTTATCCCAAACTGTTCGAATATTTTATTCCCGCTATATAAATTATTAGGTAAATATGTTATTTGGGATTGGTCAAACGAATGCCAAAAATCTTTCGAAGCTTGTAAGAGATTATTAATGAACAACAATGTTCTAGTTAATTTTGATCCAAGACTGCCTATTGTTATTTCATGTGATGCTATCGTCTATCTTCTATTGCGTCGGCGAGATTTCAAAGGTGGCTTATATTCTTATCGGAGTATAATTTTGAAATAAAATATCGCCCAGCATCCAAACAAAAAAACGCGGATGCATTAAGCAGACTCTCGGAAGTTGTTAGCACGGATGTAGAAAGCGAAGAATCGTATATTAACTTTGTTGAGTTTACTCATAAATTTGCTTTATCTCTTCAAGATTTTCAAAAATTAACGATGGAGGATCCTGTTCTTCAAAAAGTAATAAAGTGTTTAGAAACAGGTTGGTCAAAAGAAATACGAACCAATTTCCAATATAGGTCATACTATAATAATCGGAAAGACCTCTATGAAGATAACGGTTGTATGTTTTTCTTAAACAGAATAGTGGTTCCTACAAATGGCCCGACAAATTTATTTGGTGGAATGGTATTAATCAAGACATAGAGTTGTATGTAAACAATTGTATGATATGTAAACAAATCCGTAATGAAGTTAAGGAAAGCCCACACTTTACTTCGCCTGCCACAACGTTTCCATTTGAACGAATCCATATTATTATTTATTTCATTTCAAAGAGTTTGAGTTTTTGATATCGGTAGACGATTTTTCAAAGTGGATTGATATTTATTTACTGTCCTCAACAACATCTAAAGTTGTGATAGAGAAGTTAAAATTCCAGTTTTCAATTTTTGGGCTACCTAAATAAATAGTGTCAGATAACGGCCCTCAATTTTCAAGTGATGAATTCTCTAAATTCTGTGAGTTAAATAATATTAAATATATGCCTACCCCCATTTACAGTCCACAATCTAACGGATTAGCGGAGCGAGGTGTTGGGACCGTCAAAAGTAACTTATATGCGTTTTTGCTGGAAAAAAAGAAATCGGACCGAATGTCAATCGAAACCCAAATTGTAAAGTTTCTATTCAAATGCAGAAATACTCCAACAACAACTACCGAGATTTCACCCGCTGAACTGGTTTTCCGTTACAAACCATTAACAATTCTAAATGTAGTTCCAGAAAATAATTGTTTTAAAACATCAGAGGATTGTTATAAAAAGGATAATGAAAAGGAAGTTGTTAAGAGTGATTACAAAAAAAAAAAAAAAAAGAAAACGAATTTGTGAAAAATAAACTAAATTACGTCCCTTTTGGACCGTGTCATTTGTGATGGAGTTCCCGCAGTAGTTTAAAAAACCAGAACATATCCTCATTCAGTTTTATTCCATTGGTGACATGTTCGAACTTCGATATTTTCGATGTTCGATAATATATCGAAAATTTTGATAGAATGGTATGTTGTACCATTTTCGACCATCACTTTTTTCGATTCTTCATCACCAAATTATTTTCTTGAGATACTCTGTGATACAAAAAACTAACCTCACATTTTTTATTATTCAAATAGAATTGTCATTTGCGATTGTGGTACCGTACAGCGGATAAGGGGAAAAAATCAAAATTTACGTAAATAAAAAATAAATAAATATATTTTGATGGAAGTAGTATAATGTAAGTACTTTAAATTCCTATTTATGTATATATTATTTATTTACATAATACATAATATCTAAATTCATCAAATTTAAGGGAAAAACAACAGAAAAAAATTACAACACCGGCGCAATTCGAAACCATGCCTTCATTTATCGAAAACCATCCCGAAGTATTAATAGGAGCATTCGCCACTGTAAATGGTCGTTATTCCATTGTAGAATTATGGCAGTAACTTAATATAACTCTTAATTCACAGGTACCTCCAATTCGCGATGAAGAAGGTTGTAAAAAAATAAGAAAGTTGTACTTGTCATTATTCGTGTAAAAAATAAGAGTATTTTCATAGTTTCATCTATTTGTTTAGGTTTGGGCGGACTTAAAAAATTAAATTAAAAAAAAAATTGAGGAAAGAGTATGTCGAAAAAAGGGAACAGGTGGCCCTCCAATCATTATTTTATTGTCGTTCGAGGAGAGAGTAGTCAAAATCAACAAAATGAACGATTGTGTTTTTGATCGCTCTGGAGCGCGTTTTGGCCACACCGATAACGCAGAAACTTCCAATCAAGAAAATAATGAAAATTCACCGTTAGATCACACACCCCAACCACTTCTACCAGCTAGGCAGCATAATAAGGTGCAAAAAAAAAATACTCGATTAGCTGAAGGTGCAAGGCGACCATACTTCGCATGTTGCAGGTTGATTTGGTTCATTTAATTTAATTTTATTTAAAATACAAATGTTAAATAAAGCACAACAAACATTTATAATTTTTATGACTTTTGACGGTTTGTAATGCAACACACTTTTACCAATCAGGCACCAAAAGGTTGCTTTTAAGACCTCGTTGAAGCGCTCAATAGGATTTCGAGCCTGTGAATGTAAAAAATTATAGCTTTGTTCCCTTCCCCCCCTAAGAGCCCGGTTTTACGCTCTCCATTTTCGAAATCCCAGCCCATACTCTCTCTGTCCGGAGACAACGTCCCAATTCCCGAATCATGGGATGACTCAGGATAGGTAGCGCAGACCGATAAAATTAATAGGTCATAATTGCAGATCTAAAAAAAGGAATATCAAACAAATTAAATTCAGTTATACCAATTGAATATTAAGGGACTTTTCCGATTGACGTAGATATGTTCATTGCCCATCGTTCATCATCCGACGATGCCAGGATGAGTCGTTTTTCAAAAAACCTTTGTTTGTTTTTGTGAGTCTCTGGAAACTTTATATTATAATTCATTTCAAAATGACCGTCAGCGAAGTTACAGAACGCGATACAACCGACTGACCCATCGAATGAAGAGATATATCGCCCACTGTCCTTTGGTACGATCCAGTCGCATAAAAATTGAGAACCGCTGCCAATTTTAGTTCAATACCTATTTTCTAACAGCGCTTTCCTGCTTGGATTTGTGGTTTAATTAAGTTAGTCAAATATTTAAAAACATCTTTGTTAATTCTAAATGACTCGATAAATCTAAAAATATATTAACAATTTGACATGGTGTTATAATTGTTAAGATCCTGCATACATACTTTTTTTCGTCGAGACCGGTCTCTTAGGAATCGCCTTTCGATGTAATAATTTGAATTATTACTTTCTGCGCTGTTTGCAATTTCGTCGTGTGAGCCAGCAAAGGCGCCAATAAAACGACCACAATAAGAGTTGTATTATTTTTTAAACGAATCAGTGAAACCCTGTTCAATTCGCTTAACTCTTTGACACTTTGAGAGGAATATAACAATAAATTGACGCCACTTAAATATAGAAAAAGTGTTACCATACTGAAATAATTAGTATCGAAAGAAAAAGTTACAACATTCGTAAATATATGATAAATTGTATCGAAACGAATCGAAGTGATGTTAGAACATCTCACCACAGAAATGTTCTTCTATTTCTAAAATTTTATCTGGCAACCCTATTTCTAAAAGATTTGAAGAACTGTTCAAATATAGTGCGAATTACGAATACGAGTAAACTTATTTTTAAAAATCTCTACTCGCAATGAGCTAAACCCAATTTTTTCTATAAATTATTTAATTATGACTAAATTTATATTATGATTTTTATAAAAGTTGTTTGTAAAATTTTGGATTGGAAAATTCTGGTGTATTTTCCCCAAGTTAAGAAAAATCATGATTTATAACCCACTTGAGCTGTTCTGGTCATGTATTAGGCTGTTGCGTGATGGGTACAATTGTGTAAGGGGTAACCTTTTCACAATTCGCGAGTGTACGTACTGCCTCCTCGCGGCAACCACTGGTAACTGAGGTCATTTGGTACATTGTGGTCATTTGGCATAGGCTAAAGAACGGCGCTAAAGGAGAAATCCTTGATAAAAAACCCTAATCTACGGTGGAACAGCATATCCCGATGGATGGATGGCTGTTAGGGTAGTCAGTCCAAAGTATGCGGACTCTATGGATACCAGGCACCCCCCAGTTTTATTAAGCCTTCCTGAAGTAAAGCTGGATGACCTAGAGGCGACTTTCCATTCCCAGCAACAGGAAGACAGGACAGGGGTAGGAATATACGGGAATGGGACAGCCCTCTCGAAGTCCTTCGGTACCAAAGCTACTGTCTTTCTAGCAGAACTACATGCTGTAATAAACATCTAGGAGGAAGAGCAACAAGCCCAGATAGGATGTACCGGCCGGCAGTATTATCAGGTTCATTAAGAGCCTGAATATTGAGTGGACGGATAATTAAGCAGAGTCCAAAAAGTATTCATAGGTCGCAGTGCGAGGTCGCTGAACGCCCACATGGCCTTTCAATAATAATAATAAGGTACTAAATAATTACCTGAGGGAATTTATCGATATCGATTTAGTTTTTTGGTATCTCGCTTGGGACGCGACCCGGGGACATTTCAACCATTTGGTTTTAATCTTACATACAGAAACAAGTAAAATCATGTTTAGAAATAGAAGTTTCTTGTTTAAATAAATGAATGCCCCGATAAATATTTTTTTATTAATAAAATTGATTGTGTTGTGATTAAAAATAAAAGTAAAATTTAAAAATTAATTTAGGCGAAAGTAATAATTTAATGGAAAAAATTGTACGTATTTTGTTAAGTATAAAGTGTAGTTCAGTGAGTAGAAGTTGTATACGGAACTTTTGCGATTTGAATTTTTAGAATTTTCAGCTTAGATATGGGAGAGTTTACATACGCAATTTCATAAAATGTTAATTTTTGTAATGCTCGTATGTAATATATTGTGTTTTGATAATTAATATATATTAATTAATTTAGTTTAAAGAATTTTTAAAGGTTCCTCTTCCTTAATTTGCTAATAAATAATTCAATTTTCAGAATATAACAAAGTTCCAGAATTAATCATTATTATGGGGATTAAAATTAATCATTGATATTCTAGATTTTTTGCGTCGTAACATGATCAATGTTTAAATTATATTATAAATAATTAACTTCAACATTATTAATTTCCTTTTCTAGATCTGTAGGAAATTGCCGATTAGTTTAAATTTAATTTTATGGTAAGGTATATAGTATGTTTTCAACTTTTTGTTTTTAAATCTAGTTGTAGTAGGTAAACAATTAATCAACTTACAAGATAACGGGCGCTGTGAACTTAAATCGTAAATTAGCAGTTTAAAATTTCAAACATTCTTTTAGAACTTTTAGAATTTTTAGCTTAGAAGTGGGAGAGTTTACATATGCAATTTCATAAATGGTAATTTTGTAATACTCGTAATATTGTGTTTTGCTCATTAATATATATTATTAATTTAGTTTAAAGAACATTGAAAGGTCTCTTCCTTGATTTGCTAACAAATGATTGAATTGGCAGAATATAACATAGTTCCAGAATTAATAATCATTATTATGGGGATTAAAATTATAGAAAGTGAGTAAATACTTAGTAAAGGGTGAAGGCTGTTATGGAATAAAGGTTGTAGGGAGACTTGGAGTTATACTTGTAACTAATTTATATTATTTTTAAATTGAAATTTTAATTTTAATTTTTAATTTTAAATTTAATTTCAATTTTATTTGATTTTAATTTTATATTTTTTATATATTTTAATTTTTTTTTTTTTTTTTAATTTTTAATTTTATTTTAATTTTATTTTATTTTTATTTTAATTATATTTTATTTTATTTTATCCTATTTTATTTTATTTTATGTTATTTTAATTTTATTTTATTTTAAATTGATTTAACTTTGGTTTGAGTCTTAATTAGTTTTATTATATTTTGTATTTTTGTATTTCTTATTTTATTTTATAGTGTTTGCTATTTTATCTTACTCTTAGTTTAGAAAGATATTATCGAGTAACTGATGGGTGTCCCGGTAATCTATGGATCCTGTTATTAAATTATTAATTTAAGCTACAGAATTAGTTATATTATAATGAATTAGTTATTATAATGTGCATTAATTAAATCTAGTTTCAGAGTCATCTAAGAATAGTAATATTAACTGTTTATTGATTTTTTTGTTATAATTATAGTAAATAATAATAGAATTATGATTAAGCCTACCATGATGCTATCATATCATCCTTTGAATTATTTAAATAAATTTATATAAATTTTATAAAGTTGGGGTTTGGTTTTAAGTTAAATTTTATGTTTGAACGTTTAATTACTTATATTGTCTCCCGTTACTGTGAAAAGGATTTATTTGATGGGATAGAAAGAGGAACATTAATAAGAAAATAAGCGCTGTTATTCTGTTTTTGATTTAGGATTTAGGGAGCCCTGAGTAGCCGAACCTGGATTCCAGGGAAATGATCATCTAATAATGTAGTTAGATTGTGCTGTCTTGTGCTAACCTATTTATTATAATTAATAGTAATAATTTACTAACTATCGATCGCTTTGGTGTCAGTAACCGGGTCGAGTCTGTCCCTACTAATAATCCTATCCAACCCTTCGGTTTTGTTATGTTTGAAAGGATGTACGGTATGTGCCCGGGAGTGCGGGAGTCTTGCTATATTGCTTGGCCGTACATTCTTAATCAATCAATCAATCAATTCAAAAAACCCCAATTTTATGTTTTGCCGGCCGTTAAGCAAAATTCGTCCGTCGAAATATAAAATTGAAGTTTTTTGAATGAAATTAAATTAATTTTAATAAAATTTTCTACGAATAAGATGGAACTTATAAATTTGAACTATTTTTTAATAATTTTGATATTGAAAATCAAACAATTTTGTCAATAATTGGATTTGACCGTTTGAAATGCCGGTTTACCGTTTGTGCATAGAGCAATGCAGTGCACAGCAATTCTGAGTTGCTCTATCGAGACACTTTGAACTAAACAATTTTAGGTCTTTTGCTATTTGGTATTTGAAATGCAATTGATAGTCATTATCGTCTCTATAACAATTGATATTTAATATTCAGGGCAATTTTCGTCTTTATTTTGTGTTTAAAGTTCTTAATGGTTTTCATCATTTGACCTTACTGGAACTTAGCTCTAAAGTTTCCGTCTTTAATTCTAAAATGTAGGTATGCAGTTTGTAAATAAGATGCAAACACAAGAACCAATTAGTTAGTCTATTTTATATATGAAATCCAGAGCTTCCTGTTTGCTTCTATCTGAAAATTTAGAGCCATTCCAGTGTTTAAGTCTAAAATATACGTAAGTACATTTATGTTAGAATGCAAAATCCAATTCGTCCCTTTGTAGTTTTTATATGACACGATAGACATTTCCATCTCTAACAGATTTTTTTTTTAAATTTTAAGCATGTTAGAGATGAAAATGTTACTACGGATAAAACTTATCTACTACGGATGGAAGTCTCAAATTATTGAAATTATTACGTCAACTTTAACCAGAATTAAACAATTTTAATATTGTTAAGTAGAACTTGGAGGTTTTAAGAAGTAAACAGACTAAAAACGATCCCGATGAACAATCAGCACTGTACGGAAAAACTGAAAATCATTAAACTCATGGCAATGAAACACGGATTTAACATAGACCTAATTGACAAAATAAACGATAGGTATGCTTGGAAGAAGCAGCAGAATATGATGACCACGTTAAACAAGCAAAACGACAGCAGAACAAGAATATTACGAAGGTTTTTAAAAAACACTGATACACGATGGCATTTAAAACAAACCGCAAACCAGGCAATCGACACATGCGACACAGGCAACAACGTAACAAAAACACATTCAAAGATAACGGAGTACAAGAAAACATGTAAGGATAGCCCCAAATTATACATCGGACAAACCGGTAGAAGTTTTAAAGTATGATTTGCGGAACTTATAAAACAAATCGGAAAACCAAAGATCGACTCGAAATATGCATAACACGTGACGATAGAAAAACATAATTACGCAGTATCAGCACAAACTCACAGGAATTACACAGAATAGGAAAAGGACCACTAACGAACAGATTAGAAGAACTGGAAATATACTAGGAACGATACAACCCCTTTTTACTAAACGAAAAAATTGGCCGCAAAAAAATTTGCGACTTCATGTAAGTCCGCAAAAAAAATATAATTTTACATACACACACACCAGATGGTCAACAAATTCTTCTTCTCTTTTATTTTGTAGTTCTAGTTTTTTATATAAAAAAGAAGGGTGGTACCACCCTGTTCTTAAATAAATGATAAGAAAAATTAAATAAAGGGGACAGAAGATTCATAAGTCACGTAGGCACAAAAAATATGATATAAAAGCAGTTTTTTAATATAATTTGAGTTAGTGTCTGTTAAAAATTTGATGAAGAAGCAACATCCGAAACGATCGTAATTTCGATTTCAAATAAAAATAAAAGTCACATTAAGAAAGTGACAAAACCAACAATATTTGTGTTTAATTATATAAAATCTTTTGTTAGTGATATTAGTCCATGATTAAAGAACAAAAATGCTAAAAAAAAGTGCCCTGTACCCTGATACAATACAATAACCAATCCTACTTTCACCGTCTATTGGTAATTGGTTTATGCAGTTGAAGTAAAATTATCTATTTCTAATGCCATTCATCTAAAACCTTGACAAACTTCAGAATTAGATTCGAATACTTGAAAAATTGAATTTATTTTAGGTTTTAATCCCAGTTAATAATGTCAAAAAATTATAAACTTAAGAAACTTGGAATAAAATTTTCAAAATTTTACAAAATTCGAAATCAAATTCAAAAATTGAGAATTTTATAAAATGTTAAAAGAGAAATATTAACATTTCATGAAACTTAAGTATTTCAATTAATAAGTTACAAGCAAGCAAATCGAGCTCCCCGGCCCAAATTGCAGCCGGCCTCTCGCGAATTTTCCCGGTTTCCAACTAGCATAGTCCGCCACTGCTAGAAAAGTTAATTCGCATTATAGCAAAGCAACCTTGATTATATAAAGCCTTAGTCTAAAAAACGAAGCTTTTATAAGGGAATTAGAAACGAAGAAAAAACCCAACTGTTCATAGTAAACCATACAAAACATATGGGAAATCGCTTTTTTGCCTAAGGCAAATTTTTAAATGAAAACGTTACAAATTCGTAATTATGATTTCTGAAATACTTTCATAAATGTCATTTAAGTAAACCGTTTTCATTTTCTTATAATAGTTGATTTATTTAAACCAAAATATAAAAAAAATTTCATAACAACAGAATTCTCGTCAAATTGAAATAAAAGCTAACTACAATTCGTTTGGTTATTAAGTCAAAATACATTACATAGATGGCAGTGATTTCCGTAAAAATTTTAGACATCTTACGTACACTAGCAAAACTAAAGATAAATTTAGCAAGTATTATTTTAATGTCAGAGCCAACTTTGATGTATCTTACAAATTGAAAGTTCGAAAAATATATTTTAGAAATAATTTAATTTTAATATTTCTGCAATTAATATTTATTTAATACCAATGTAGCCTTCTTGTATATTGTTGTTAAAGATATGTAGAAAACTTTTATATAAACATTTTATAATATTTTTGCTTTTTTCATTGAAAAACTTGAAGCTAAGAAACACCATTTTTACTATGGGTTCCTATGGAAATCAGTGAAAAGTTATACCATTAAAAAATCTTCTAAAAAATACGTCATTATGAATATGGCTATATACTCTAGAAGTCTCTGATTATAGCCACGAAATGACGAACAAAACAGTGAAAATACTTTGTTACAGAACAGGTGTATTTTTGCACTGACAGACAATACCGAAGAGATAAGTTCCACTTTGTTGTAAGTCCTCATGTATCCAGACTATCTATAAATAGGCTACAATCATGCCTTTGTAAAAGCATAATACTTATTTGATTTTCGATAAAAAGGTTGTTTTGTGTTTCACAGTGCCCACATTCGCCTATTTGATATGCGACCCGTTAGTTAATCCATCGCAACATCGTAGAGACCCAGATTTTTTCAGAGCATTATGTTTCTTCAATCAAACCATATCGCGAATTAGAAAATTAGAAAATAAATCATTATACTTAGTTTCGTTTAATGGATATAAACATATGAAAATATCTAATCATTACATCACAATTATAACGTAATCATCCTAAACGTTGATTACGCCCATATTTCTACCCAAAAATATATTTACAAAATAAAAAAAGGGTTATTATTTTTTTCAACAAAAAAGACATTTAAAGTAAATAAATAGATAATAATATTTGGTTTTTATCCTAGATAAGTATCCTTATCGTGTTCTTTTATATACCCATATAGATAAGATGATACAACCTAATTTACTATGTACCAATATTTATAAAGAGATGACCCCAAATGAAATGTTACTAAACTTTACGAAATGATACATATTGACATAAACTTAACCGCAACGAACCATCCAACCCCTTTGGCTATAAACCAACAACCTTGTAAATATTAAATTAAAAAATGGGAAAAGATACAAAGTAGGTAATACGGATACAGAGATACACAGTATCATGATGAACTGAAAATAGTTTTTAATGTATCCAAACATGATATAAATAAAAAGGATGTTTATATGAATCCTTAATATAGGACACATTAAGTTTGAGGTAATTATTATTATTATTTTTTTTTTATTTTAAACAAACCAATGTCCAAAAAATATCCTTTTTGTGTGTGGTGCTGTGTGGTATTTACATCAGACAAATAAATGTCTCTCCTGAGATTTTCTTAATTTTTTTCTATATTTGTTGGTTGTTGGTGTTGTAAATTGTCGGTTGATTCCTTTTTCTATATCCTGTATTTGTGTATGGCCAGCAAGCAAACAGTGAAACTTTGTCATTTTCTGTGTATGTATGATATGGGTATAAACATACGAGTACTTGTATATGGAAATTTGGAGATGTACATTTCGAATGTTTTTACGAGATAAAAGGTTTTCTCTGTTAATTTTAATGAAATTTTTAATTTGTTGTTGTTTTTTTGTTGTTGAGATAATTAAAGAATAAAAGACATTTCTTAATTTAAATATTAAATACATATCTGTTTTTATATTTTTCTAGATACACTCTGCTTCCAAAAGCAATTGAATCTTGAATGTGACCCTCACGGCGCTAAGTATTGGTAGCTGTTATCTAATACAAAAATTATTTTTTGGAAAAATTATGTCCGACGACAAAGTTGTGGGATCAAACTGATGGAACATCTAGACAATGAATTCGACCTCTAAGTAACTGCGCCTGATTACGTTAGATATTGTTTTATCGACACAGTCTAAGAATCTAGTTTCATAAGGCCATTTTCATTAGATCTGTTCAAAGCAATACATTAATTAATCTAGATTTGTTAAGCCACTAGCAGGATCAGCTGCAAACAATGAAAGATGATTGTGAAGCAGTATCTAGCAAAGCTCCACATTTATGTTGATTAAGGCAGTTGGAAATGTTGTCACTATAATATTGTTTTCGATTCAATACTACTTAGTTTGACAAGCATATTTGTAGTATTGAGTTCTTCTGATGCACTGGTAGATTTTGATTATGTATTACAAGAGGATGTGGTGTTTGCTAAAACCGGCACAGCATCTGCCTTTCACCCTATAAAGCATCTTTTGTTGAGCTTTACCGCAACATATACAAAAATCAGTGGTGGTGGAGGTAGTAAAACTCTTTTTGGCCCTTGAAACTTCAGAACTTCATGCTGTTCGAGGAGAGTGGACCTTCAATATCTCTAGAGCATCAATGCGAGTTAGGAAAAGCCTAAAAAAATCGTTATGGTAGGATATTCATTTTCTGATGTTTCCTGTGCCCATAAATTCGGTGTTTCATCGCCTAATTTTGATAACATTATATGAATTAACCATGCTCCAAACATTCAAGAACAGGCAAATCGAAAATACAAGCCACCTCCAATCTACTTGCGTGAAGCTGATACACACAAAGTAGTGCAAGAACCTAAATTAACCGTGCTAACAAATGGAAAACCATTTCACCTAACAAATTTACTTCATGGCAAAATACACGAAGTAAAAATTCAAATACACCGGTCAACGACTATAGAGAAGTCATTAATTATTACGATGCTCACAATAGAAACTATTATACATACCGTTTGAAGTCTTCAAAGGGTATTTCAGTCGTTATTAAAGGCATCGATGTCCAAGTACAGACAACCGAAATCCAGGCCGCGCTTGTTGAAGATGGATTTAAAATACAGAATGTATATAGGATCATGAACCGCTTGAAGCAACCACAACCAATGGTCAAAGTTGAGCTGGTTTCATCCGAAAGCACTTTGAAAAAGGGAAAAATATTATTCAAATGTCACGTCCCAGGCGGTAGTATAAAACTACACCAGATGCCGTGAATAATATCAGCCTGGAAACTATAACATATGCAAGCGTTATCAGTGGTAATTCCTCTTATGCTGAACCTACCTTGAATAACTGTATGCAACTGTTGATGCAGTTAATGACAACAGTGCAAAATATGCCAATGCCGCAAAATCAAATCATTATCATCCAGAAACTAGAATGTCTCCGATAAATTATTTGAATATATGCCACTGGAATGCAAACGGTACACGAAATTGATCTTATGCTGGTTTCTGAAACCCATTTAACCGATACACATAATTTTAGAATAAATGGTTACGAAGTCTATGATACTAAACATCCCTTGGGCAGAAGTCGAGGAGGAACTGCTATGATTATAAAAAATCGGATTTGCCATTATGTTCTGAATGAGTATAGAACTGGAGAAGTTAAAGCAGCCTCTCTATGCGTCGACCTTGATAAAGAAAGTTTAGTCATCGCTTCATTGAGAAAGTTTAGTCATCGCAACATTTCGGCAGATATCTATAAAAGGTTTTTTGCAACTATGGTTCAACGTTTTGTAGTCGCCGGAGACTTTAATGCCAAACCGGACGTCAATTAATGAATGTTATTCAGGAAAATCATTACGATGTTGCATCGTGTAGCCATCCAACTTATTGGCCCACTGATCGTAGAAAAATTCCTGACATCCTTGACTTTGCTGTGCATGATCGAGGCTAAACCACTTTTTATCTTCTGACCACTCTCCGGTCTTACTATATTATTGAGCTGACCAAAAGCCATATCCTAACTGGTTGAAATTCAAGATGTACATCAGTTCGCGTATCGACTTTAGGAAAACTTTAATCAGTTACTGATCAACGCAGCTATTTCAGCCTCGCCTAAACAAAACAGCAAACATACAAGGCAAACCATAACATCCGCTGAAATAGAAAAATTGCTAACAGAGAAACGTCGTTTAAGACGCATATGGCAAACTAATCGATCACCTGATACAAAATACAACTATAACCAGGCCAAAACTAAACTGCAAAGCCTACTTCAAAAAAAAAATGGATTATCTGCAAAACTATTTTAAGCAGCTATCTCCCCACTCTGACACAAACTATTCATTATGGAAGGCCACTAAATACCTTAAACGGCCTCAGAAACCAAACCCGCCAATTCGTCTGCCCAACGGTGAATGGGCTAGAAGTGGCGAGGAAAAAGCTAAAGCCTTCGCTGATCATATTGAAGGTGTTTTCACTCCCAACCCTGGATTATCGGTGGTTCAAATAGATGTTGTAATCGTACCTGAGAGGAAATTCAAGATAAAGAGGCCACTAGTAAAGTTTATTATTGCTCACCAAACTCAATTAAAGAAAGCCCCTGCGTATGATCAAATTACAGGTGAAATGCTTAAAAAATTGCCTGCGACTAGCTCAAATATTCAATTTAATTTAGGATCTATCCCTGAGTGCTGGAAACTGTCAAGTATAAAAATGATCCCAAAACCTGGCAAGGATTCTAATAAGGTCTCGTCATATAGACCAATAAGCATATTGCCAATCATCTCGAAAGTCTTCGAAAATGCAATTATCGAAAATATTAAACCAAAACTCACCCGAAATATCATCGCTAATCATCAATTTGGTTTTAGAGCCAAGCATGGAACCATTGAGCAAGTGCACCGAATAGCTACAGAAATAAGATCAGCACACGAGGAAAAGAAATACTGCTCTGCAGTTTTCTTGGATGTTGCTCAAGCATTCGATAAAGTTTGGCACGAGGGTTTGCTTTATAAAATTAATATTAAATTGCCAGAAATTGACCAACTTATGAAGTTGTATTTGTCAAATCGCAAATATGATGTCAAACACAATACCACTAAATCGGGCGAGAAAAACGTCCTGGCAGGAGTACCACAAGGCAGTGTGCTTGGCCCAACCTTATATATTTAATTTTCACTTCTGATCTACCAACATATTCAGCAATCGTATGTACTCATAAAAACCCACAAACAGCGTCAGAAACCCTTCAACTACATGTAAATGACATTGAAATCTGGCTAAAAAAATGGAGGTTAAAGGTCAATGCAGAAAAACCGACTCACGTAACATTCACTTAAAATAAGCTTACGTGGCCGCAGGTTACAATTAACGGAATACAAATCCCTCAGGCAAACGAAGCAAAATATCTAGGCGTCCATCTAGACCGACGATTAACCTGGCGAAAATATATTGAAATAAAACGAGGCCATATCAAATTAAAAGTGAATAGGGAAATATTCAACCCTTGATCTAGAATACGTATAAGTATAGTCCCCAGAAAAATAGGGGATTTTCTAAGGTGATTCCTCTATATTTCATAAAATATACATAACAACCGCATCATTCTACAATTTTAGTTACAAAAATGTCGTTGCAAAATCAAATTTTTTCAGGAATACCCCGGACAAAACAAGGAAGGAGATTTTTCACTAATTCAAGGATCTTGGATTCAAAAAATCGTTTATTTATAAAACAATTAAACTGTTTGAAAATAAAGAACCTGTTGAAATTAAACCCGGCTCTGGTAAAAACCGTTAACTACAAAATAGCAAAGTTCGAATGAAATTGAAATGTGAAACGGTGGGTCGAAGTGCAAAATCGTACAGAAAGCTGGGTAAAAAATATCAAGTTGACCCAAAAACTGTCAAGAAATATTTACAAAGTATGAATATACAAAGAAAATCAAAAAAGTTGGCACCAGCAACTATACAGCCAAATATTTAGCTGCAATCAACTCTAGATAAGAGTGCTTTCCTAAACATATTTCGCCGCTTCTTCAGTTTATAAATGTGTGATGTGTGATGAAACTTATTTCACTGTTGAAAGTGCAATGGCAGCAAAAATACTACTACGTGTCCCGATCACGAAGTTTCAGAAATGGGGAAGTTTATTCATACACTGAGGGAAAAAATAATGTAAATTCAACAAAAACAACGCTGAATGAAAGTTAAATGTATATGTGAAACTCGTTAAAGTGGTTTTTCTTAGTTTCAATTCCGAAAAAATTTCAAAATATATAATTAAAACTAAACAATGTAGTTTTTAAATTTAACTATTTTATTTTACTGTGCAACCTTTTACTTTTAACTGTTGACCAACCTTGATTTGACGAATACAAATTATTGAATTCTATGTCAATTCAATATTTTCCAATTTTGATTTAATGTCATTAAAAGAAATATTCGTTGGTTCAATGTTCGACCAATTTTAATTTGAAATTGGCAATGATTTATTTCAAAGGAGGTATTTCTTTGAAACGTCATTAAGTAATTGTTTCAATGTGAAAACAATCTTAATTTAAATTATTAACATTTTTGATTTAAATGGGCTAACGTTGATTTAACGAAAATCGAATTCGAAATAAAAGGAAAATGCGTTTGATTTATATTAATTATTGAACTTTTAATTCGTTATTTATTCGTATTATAAAAGAATCTTATATACACTAAATTTAATTCAAATAAACTTATTTCTAATATACTATATGTTTTTCCGTTATTAATGGAGTACAAGTGTAGCGGTATACGAGAATTGATCAGTATAAATATTTCCGACTTCATAAGATTGAAAATGATCATCGAATTTTTTTAAATTGCACAAGTAGCAAAGTATAGGTCCCATTTATAGGTTTCTATTTGGCTTTAATCCGCATTGCCGAAAGATATTTTAAAGGACCACATTTTTTAATTGCCGTCGCATAGTGGACTTAATAGTGATGCTTTGGTTTAAGTGTCTGGCCATAAAGTTGAATATATAATGCATGATGATTTTCAATTAATAGTTTCAAATTGTTTATATTATTTAAGGAGTATTGTGATTGTTGTAATAAAAGAATAATTTGTATTAAAAACGTCAAAAGTTTCCAATGACTGTTTTTCTGGGGAATTAAATCGCCTGTCATTAAAGGCAAACAGTGCACAAAGCACATCATTTCACTTGCAGACATTTTTAAGTTACAGAGTTTTAATTTGTTCATTTCAATAAATGGTGACATATTGCCGATTTCCGTTTCTCCAAATTGGAATAATTTTTTCCTACTATTTACAACATTTATCGATATTATTTCATCATTTATCAACGCTGATAATATGTTGCTTATATCATACCGACATACCCCTTCAAAAATATCGTGCATGATATCAAAACAAAAATTCTCATGGACATCAAAACATTCTAATTGATTGAAAATACAACTAGTTTTTAGACCGGTTTCTTTAAAATTGTTAATTGCTAAGTCTTTCATATAGTTATCTTTATTTCTTAAAAATTATTCTATTTCAGATATATCAGATTTGGTATCCTCTCGAGTCCTAGTACACACACGACAAAATCTTTTAGAATTAAATGATTGAATGAAGCCTAGAATGCTAATCATCCCTAGATTATCTCCAACAATCACACCTACTATGCCAAATTTTTTTATATTATCAGAACTAATAAACGCACAGTGAAAAATGAAATCTAATTTTGATAACAAATATGGCGGCATTGTGGGAAAACTATAATAAAAGCCGCATATTGAAGAACAATGGCTGCCTAAGGCATTATTAATTTGAAAATCATCAGCGTATAATACGTAAGGTATAACCAAATCATCATCATATTTACGTTGTTTTATTTTAAATAGCTCAGACGTAAAATTCTGTAAATTATTTGAGTTGAAATGTGTATCTGTATTTTCTAAAGTCTGTTTTAAAATAAGTGGAAGTTCAAAAATAGACTTGAATTGAAAAACTAAAGGCATTATGTAAATATTTGAAGTTGTAGGTGCTAATGTAGGAATTCCTGTTAATATCGTTTCTGAAACGATATTACTATTAACATTTTAAGGATGCGATGTTCGGAGTTTATTTCCTTAAAAGGATCATTGCAAAAATTCAATATGTTTTCAAAATTTGTTAGATCATTTATGATTCTATCTTGTATTGTACTCTGTACAGCAAGCACTTGATACTAATGATAATAATTTTTTTATTAAATTTTGAATTTCCAAAACTTGCTTTCTAGACATACTGTTATTTGCATAAAGTTGCACAGATAAGCTTAAAGCATTTTTTTTTTTTTTTAAATTTTCGATCAACTGTTCTTTTCCATAGGAGGTTTTGTAGATAATTCGTCTATATTTATTTTATCCAAATTTGGTTTTAGGGGAGGTGTAGGGTCTTGTATTTGTTAGTATTTAGATTTGTTGTATTTATGCAACCTATCTAAGTGGGCTCGAAGTGAAGAAAAATTTGGGAATACTTGCTTACACTCATTTTGTTTACATCTAATTACAATTGATTTTCCAGAAATTACATGGTCGAACTTATAAAGCCGTATTAGAAATGCTGAGTTTGAAAAGCGTTTGAAACATTTACAACAAATTCAAAAAATGCAAATATAGTTTTTAAAAAAATAAGTAATTATAAAAGATTTCAATTGATAGTTGTAAATAAATATGATTTCAAATTAAGTCTAATATTTAGCTTAATATTTTTTTTCCTTTAAGATGTCATGTGATTGATAAGGGAAACAAAGCTGGCTGATTTTACATCATATATTGTGTTAATATGATAAAAAAACTGTTGAACAAAATTCCAGGGAATTTCACAAGCTTTTGAATATTTTAAATTAAAAATTTGAATTATTTTAAAACAGATATCCAAACTGAACTGCGACCCGTTGAAATACACATAAAAATTTTTTAGTTATGATTTAAGCGAACCTTCTACCACAAGCAAGGGCTTGTAGTAATATTTTGTAGTTAAATCTGAAATTTTCCTTTGGTAATCGTTAATGCACTCTAATTGCAAAATGAATGATGCCTGGCCATCCGCAATGGTAGCTTTTCTTTTGTTGCGGCCGACTTTGTCTTTGAATCTGGCCGTTGAAAGTAAAACGGAATTAAGCAATGTTGTTAAAATATAATATTCTGTATCTGAAAAAATAAAAATAAAAAATATAATTAAACTAAAAATCGTTTTAAAATTAATTAAGTCTGTTATACCGCAATTTGAGGCAGTTTTCGACAACTTGAATAATTCATGGCATGCTAAATTGTTGATGTTGACTTCATAATAAAGTATAATTTTCTCTTTAAATAATTCCCATTTTGAAAAAAGGCTTAAATTTTTTCCGGGATACAAAAAATTAAAAAGGAAAAATTATATTAATTCGCTTTTATTATAACGAACGTTTATTTATTTTACCAAGTCTGGGGATCTACTATCAACAAATTTTGGCCAAACTTTTAAAAATTCCATAATTGACCAATTTTTTAGATCTCTTTGACGAATATCATATGTTTTTCCCCATTTATCTTTTACTTCGTTCCAATTTTGTATTTCCCGTTGTAAGGAAGTTTTTAGGGCCATGGAAATTGCCTCATCAAATTCAACCGTTTTCTCAGCTTTTTTGAGACGTTCTGAATTTTCTAGATCTTGTTTTGAATTGTAAGAAGCGCATGGTGAAATATCCGACTTTCTTCTTTTACATCTGCTATTGGCATATTTCCCGTACAGTTTGCCGCTTGGATTTTTTTTCGCTTGGCGGAGTATGTAGTAGTATTCCTACTCAAATGTAATTAAAAATTTAAATTTTCAAATAATATTATTGATATTAAGGACGTTCAGATTATTTAAATTTCAAAAATGGAAAATTAGAGTATTGAATATTTTGTTCAGTGCAAAATATAACATGTCAAAATTGATGGTTGATTTACGTAAAAAATATTAGACGAAAATGTTAAGTCTGTGTATCAAGCGATATGAAAATTTACTGTAATCTGTTTCTCCGATGGGAATATCGTTGTTATTTGGTCGACCAATTGAGGAAAATCCGATTGTTTTAAATGAATATCGTTCATATTAATTTCTTCCGTGATAATCCGGATTAAATCGCTTCTTTGAGAATTTGTCAGTTTTTTATTTAAAGCGTATTTCTTAATAATATTTTGTCCTACTACCTCTGTCCAAAATAAAATGATTAATGTTACTTTAATTTTAATAATAGGCACCGCCTATTTTGATTGTGCGCTATTTCCTAAGTTCAGGTTTGAAGTTTTCGAACATTCATTTCCTCTTATCCATTCACTTATTTTACTGTTTGTAGAAATAGTGTCGTCGTCAATTCCATATTAAAGTGATAAAAATTATGCAAATATCATCAATCATTTCTAAATTAAAACAGTATTATTAAATAATAAACTGCTGAACTATTTTAAATTGTAAAAAATAAAAGCATACTAGATTAAAGACTAGATGCCCTACAGCGAATTTCTAAGTTTATCGATAAATCCGAGATTAAAATTAAACGAATACATACACATAAAAAAGTTTTCGGCAAGCAAATAATTGTTCACGAAATATGGCTCTAGGTCCAATATGGGGTATCACCTAACTTCTATAAGTAATTTTATTTGCTGCAATAAAATAAGTTTATTTTAATGAAATAAACATCAACCGAAAACTTTTAAGAAATAAAAGTTCATGCTATTTGGATAAATGCTTTGCAAAATTGCACATAATGTTTTGGTTCGCCATTAATATAGAAATTAAAAATTCTTACCCTGAAGTTCCGGTAAAATCTCCAATAATTTAAATATCTTTAAAATGTTCAAAAATTTATCTTCATCGGATTGGGTATTTGCAGAAAGATCAAATCCGTTAACATCGTCATTTACAATGGTGTATTCCGAATTTTCACTAGATTTATCGTAATCATCACAAGCAGCAACATCGAGTTGCAAAGAGGATTCATCATTAGGAGTAGATTTATTCACGCTGTTGTTAAAATTTAGAATTTCGACGCGCTGCAGTTTACCTTCAACAAGTTCAATAATAGGAATATGAGCATCCACATCACAGGTTAATATGTTCTTAAATATGTATGAATAATACTTTATTTTCACATTCGTTTACTTAATATAATAATCTACTACACCATAAAATTTTGAATATATTAATATATTTTACAATTGCCTTTCACTTGAATTACACTTTAAGCCATAACCAAATTTAATTTAATATTATATCACAGAATATATAAACAGAACAATATCTTCTATTGTGCTTTAGTCCTAAGTGAAGTCTATGAACAAATATTTAGATTAAGATTTAGAAAAGATAAAAAAACAATCTTTTATTGAATCAATGAAACAAAACAAAAATCCAAAAATGTAGTACAATTTTAAAAGGAAATGGAAATCTTTACACTTTGTAATGTGTTTAAAAGAGATAGACAGACGTTCATAAATAATTTTTGATTTTGGTCTAGTTAGCTTTGCGAAACTTTAAAATCAAATTAAAAAATAAACAAAGGACCACTTATTGTTTTCTATAACGGGATACCAAATCATATCAAACAAATAATAAAGACAAAAACAAAACTGGTCGGGAAGGAACGTCTGTCTATCTCTTTTAAACACATTACAAAGTGTGAAGATTTCCCTTTCCTTTTAAAATTGTACTGATTTTGAGAGAAGAGGTGGGTACAAACATTTTTGGATTTTTGTTTTGTTTCATTGATTCCATACAAAATTGTTTTTCTATCTTTTCTAAATCTTAATTTAAATATTTGTTCACAAACTTAGGACTAAAGCGCAATAGAAGATATTGTTCTGTTTATATACATATATTCTGTGATTATATTTTAAGCAAACACTAGAACTAATTTCTAAACTGTAATTATTTTTAGACAAGAATAAATAAATCCAGGTTGATTTCGATTCCTTTCTGCATAAGAATACATAAAGATTAAAAAGTGTCTCTTTCAAGATGACGAAAGCTGCGTTTTTTTATTCGCTCTGGATACCTGCTATCGAGAGCTGTCATATAAAACATGGCTCCCGATAGCGCTCCGTATAAATAGGTAGAGCCAAATATTTTTTATATCAAGTTTTCGCTAAACAGTTGAATTAAAAATGATAGTTTGATGTTAAATACATTTAGTTTACCAATAAATAGCGCGTCAAATTTAAATTTAGGCGTAGAAAAATGATGGCTCTCGATAGCAGCTATACAGAGCGAATAAAAAAACACAGCTGAAAATATAACAATAAAATTAAGGTTGATTTCCTTTTAAATCAGAGGTTTGAAACATTATTTTAAAATCGCTATTTTGTTTTATTGCAGAAACAATTTTGATTCAAAATTTATATATATTTATATCAATAGTTTTGTATTTTTTAAAGATATTTAATGTTTTCAACATTATTGCATAGTGGCTAACTGTTTATTTTAATAGGATTCCACAAATAGAAATAATTTATTATTTCAATTGAGTTACACTTAAATTTTAAGTTGTATTTATTTTCTCAGTGTAAGACCAAGTTTCCAGGTAAAGTTATGTTGTGATTGGCTATTAGCGAACGGGGTAAGCGACCCTGTTTTTTCTCAAAAGTGGTTTGGCGGTTAATGCGCAAACATACACAAACAAATGTTTACCTGTGCTTCAGAAATTTATGAACAAATATCATAAAAATGATAAGGCGAATTTTTAGCCTGATTTGGCATCCTCACATTACGCCAATGCAATGTTGTTTGATTTACGTCAACGTAGAATCGAATTTACCTCCAAAGACTATAATCCACCAAATGATCCACAACTAAGACCTAGCAACGGATATCGTGCCAAAAATGTTGATTGTTTGATTAGAAAGGTAAAAACAGAATAAAAGAAGATCGATACATCAGGAATGTAGGTGACAATGAAAAAAGTGTCAGAAAGGATTAGGAAAGCCAATCGTATTTTTACTCTGCCTATTTCTCACATGATTGTTTAAGAGGTCCCCCTACAGCACTGAATGGCAACAGAGTAAAACAGTCACTCCATCTACTAGCACAATTCTCAGTTTCTGTTGAACTCAAAACCAATCAGTCCAAAACGAAATACCTAACGATTTAACATTTTCTAGTTATCCTGGACCAAAGAATGAAGAGCGATTACGGATTCGAAATCGATGAGGCCAGATTGATGTTCCGGAAAGGCCGAGTAATGTTCTGTACAAATCGTTTATTATTATTATTATTAATCAGCATAAATATGTATTAATAAAATGCTAACACCATAACCAAAATATATTTCAAAAACACATCAATTATGGAAAAATTGCAAAACGAAAATTTTATTTCATTTTAATTATTGAAATTTTTCTATTTAATTTATTCAATAATTCAATAAAAGAAAACCATAAAATGTATTTATAAAATAAACATTTTTTTTTTAATTTTAAATTATTTTAAATAAATTATAAGCAACATAACCCAACAACAATAACAACATCGGTTCATCTACATATACACTCATGTCTATTGCTGATAGTCTAGTACAGATAAATTCCCATAGGCGTTAAGTACTCTCTATATACGAAAAAGGAAAATTTATTTTGTGATATAAGAAAATGCCAAACATACATACATACAAATATATTTTATAATGAAAATTATAGATTTTCCCAGACTCGTTATGTATGCGTGTGCGTTCTAATTAAAATTCGTTCGTTTGTGTGCGAGATAACAATCGAAATAAGTCTTAAATTCTAAAACCCTTCATAGCATTAAAATTTGTATCTATCAACTTATGGTGAGGTGTGAAATTATATTTGAGAGAGGGGGGCCCTCGGATGTGGGGGTGACGATGGCATATATAAAATTATAATTATGTTTTTAATTTTAATATTTGAGTAGTAAGCTTTCAGTTGAAGATTTATACGGCATTAAGGCAAGGAGATTAATTATACAACAAGTATTTATATAAAAGATTAATTGTATAACGATTTAAATTCGGTGTCGTTTTGTAAATTTGGTGCTTAGAAATGATTTACGAGTGATATGGTGTGGATTATTTTAATGGGATTAATTTTTGATTTTTCCGGATTACAAGGAAATTATTTTAAGTAGTTAAAGGTTAGAAATATGAAAAGGGAATTTAATGAACTAACGACACACATATTTTAAAAATTAATTGTCTCATTGAGGCAAGAGGGAGCATAGCCCTGTCATTAAGTAACCCATGAATTTATAGGTTCCTGGTGATGGTCAGGCGTGATAAGGACGTCGTGGTTTCCACATAGACACTACTTCGGCAAATAATGCGATTAGTGACCCATTTACTAGTTTCCACGACGCTATCGATGTCATGCGAGGCATAGACGTCTTGGTTCAGGCACCGAGGCCGCTTCGACAAGACTCGCTATCGATAAGAAGTGCAGGGAATGTAATGTATACCTAGCAAAAAAAGGTCCATGTATCATAAGAATAATCAAGGTTGGTGGTATATGAAGTGTTACGAAGAACGTTACACCAACGCACCAGATTTAGAAGATTCTTATGATCACGATGAATCAAAGTCTGTGGGCAGTAACTCTTTAACTCTCTGCTAAAAATTCGCCTTCAGTTATCACGGTAGTTGTAACTTCAAGGATTCTGCTCGTTTTCAAGTTCTCGGGCTAAATAAGATTATCTTCATCTCTAAAGGAGCTCGCTGCTGTTGCCACCACTTGAATGGCAGTCTATTGAAGTTAGACTTCAAGATATGCTATTGTTGTTGTCACAGCCTCAGAATAACCTCAACTGTGAATCGGTGGATTCAAATTCATTGAGAGTGTTCACTGGCCGAAATCGAGGTCAATTCAAAGAGCTAGCTAATGCAATGAAATTGATAGACAGGCTAAACAAAAATCGAGATCCCTTCGTATATCTGATATACTTGTTTGCCGTGTTTACCTTTAAGAGCAACCAAGCGCAACATTCACAATACTACAACAAACAGTTTCTAACTACATGAAACTTGTCAGATCTGTTTGTTGCCAATAACCTTAACGTACTGCAATTTACACGTTGAATCTTGATAGATCACCCTACGAATAACGCAGAAACATTATATAAGCTGCAAGGATCTCAGGGATGTAGATACGAGTTTCTGCCGAGATGCAGCGACTCCCCATTCAAGCAGCTATATACAGTTCCCACAAATCACGGAATCTGGTAAAGCCTGGTTGCAGTAACTCCAGTATGATCATCGACATATTCGGTATTTGTATACAAAATTATATCACAGATCGTTGCAAACAGTGATACTGTTAAGAAGTGGTTCATAGGACAGCAAGTGTCATTCCGAATCATAGACGCACAACTGTTCCACTTTTCTCAAAAAATCGGGCCTGTTAGTCTTTCGTCCTTTTTAAGATCATAACCGATGAAATGGTGACCATGTGTACGGTGAATCCGGTTATGAGATCCAAATTGGAATAGAAGTCAAGTTTACTCCAAATGACTTCAGACATAATAAATAATGTGACCGTGACACCTAGTGTGTAATAGAATAAGTTAAAATTAATAGCTCAATGTTAAACTGTTCTAAATGGAATTTTCCATGATAAAATTATTCTACACTATTCTAACTAGAAAAATCATGAGCTTTCTAGAGGTTTGGTTTGTGTATATAAAATGGCGAACGAAGTCGAATTGGATTTAATAATATTTGCTAAGCGATAGAGTAAAGATTAAAAAGGAATTAAAAAGTGAATTAAAAAGTGTTTTTGGTGAAAATCAAAATTATAAGTGAACAGTAAAATTTAAGAATAATTTATATAAAATGATTTTGTGAATTTTTATTGATAAACTGTGTTGTAATAAATTTTGTGAAATAAATAAATTCGTTGGGGATAAATTAAATTGATTTTGTATTATTCACAATCCAGTGATACGAACCTTATTTCACAAGGCAAAAACGTAACAATACACAAACCAAGCTTCTCGAAAGTTCATCACTTTTCCAGTTAGAATAGAGTAGAACGATTTTATCATGGAAAATTCCATTTAGAACAGTTTAACATTGAGCTATTAATTTTAACTTATTCTATTACACACTAGGTGTCACCGTCACATTACAATAAATTAAAGTTAAATACAAAATCCTAATTAATTTATTTTGTTTTATTGGTCGATTCTTCGACATGCTTCGTTCACAAATTCGGACCATTAAACAGGTGGGAACATCTGGTATATGTAGTGTTTTTTTATTCGCTCCGGATAGCTGCTATCGAGAGCCGTCATATGAAAAGTGGCCCCCGATAGCGCTCCGTATAAATAGGTAGACCAAATATTTTTTATATGAAGTTTTTGGTAAACAATTGAATTACAAATGATAGTTTGATGTTAAATAAGTTTAGTTTACCAATAAATAGCGCGTCAAATTTAAATTTAGGCGTATAAAAATGACGGCTCTCGATAGCAGCTATCCGGAGCGAATAAAAAAACACTACAATAGATCGGTTATTTATGAATAACCAAATAATTTTACTATTAGTTGGTATTATCGATCCAATATTCGGTATTAATAATTTATTACCAAATACGTCCAACAAATATGTCAATAATTTTAAATGCGGCCACATACCAAGAATATAACTATCAAACCCTTCTCAATACAATATTTTAATCAGTTTTAAGTTGGGAAATGAAATTAAAAAAAAAAAATTCCAAATTTTTTTGTTTTTTTTTACTTTGACCATCTTTTTTATGCCACAAGAATTTTTGTTCATTTAATCAAAACCTGAACATGTAGCAAGGGAGAAACCTAAGAAAAAAAAATTCATTTTTTATTTATATTTGGCAGCACAAAAAAAAAAGTTGAATCTCTTGAGATTGGTTGTGGAAAACGACGAAAATTCTAGCAAGTAATAAAAAAAAACGGAAAATTCACATCCAACAAATTTTTTTTTTTTGTTTTGGTAATTTTTCATAATTTTTGTATATGGTTTTTGTCTGTCGGTTGTCTTGACCAACCCCGATAATACTGGTGTGGAAAATTTTTTTTTATTGTGCGGCATACAAATGAGTATGGTTTGGAATGATTTATGGATTTTGTAACAAAACTATAAATCTTAAAAGTGTAAATGAAATTAAATTTTTTTTTCTCTGTAAGTTGGGTTCGATCATGTTGATGCGACTACGTATGATATTAACATGGCCTAGATTATAAGACTGTACACGGATGTTGACTAATAATGGGTACAAATTTTTGTTGTACAATTTAGGGGATTGAATGTTTTGGCCTGGGGGGATGGGGGGGGGGGCTTTTTACTATTTTCTGTTCTGCTCTGGAAATATAAATTGAAAACTTTGTACAGAATACGTAAACATTTAATCCGCCGTTGTGTTTTTTTTTTTTTTGATTGGTGGAAATTAGTTTACAAGTAGATAAGGCTCCATTTATTAATGTGATTGGCACCGTATTTCTATTGTGAAGTGATTATCATGGCTGTTCAATCATGAACAGGGTCTTTCCCACCAAAGCAAACATTTGTAGAGCGTGTGACCGGATGATATTTGATGTGCATAGACAATGCAAAACGTCTATGTAAATATGATACAGTCGCTTCATTTTTTATATGCTCTTGCTTTGGTGGGAAAAATATTTACGCCGACGCAACAATATTTTATTACATTTTCTTTTGTTAATTGTGTATATAAAAACCGCAAGAAAAATAAAATCATGGTCAGTCAGTTCACTTAATTATTAGCGAGTGTTTCATTGTTCAAATAAAGAAAAATTCTAGACAGTTGGATTAGAATTTACATGGTCCTTCGAGCCGAACAACAACAATAAACCGGCAAATAAATAAAATATTCTACACTGTCAATCTCAACTCAAGTCACAGTAAATTATCGACGCAAGGGTTTTGCGCCAACCACCAACGAACGGTAGAAGCTCATCACATTCAGCCAATCTACAATAGGCCATTCGAGATTTACGTCAAAACATGGAACAATTACTGCTCGCACAACATGAGATTACCAACAACATAAGTCAACTGCTCACCAATTACAAAAAGGACGGTAATTCGCGAAAAACCAAAAGCTATTTGGAGAAGAAAATAGCATACGTGAAGGCTGCACATCAGGATTTCATTCTAAATGATGAGAAGATTCTGGCGATATCACCGCCAATAGAGAACTCGCACCCTTATCGTTCTACGAGACAACAAACACAGGATAAATGCACGTGGCTTCTAACATACATGCGCCAGTGCTTGAACGTAGGACTTCCGAGTACCCCAACGGATACATCGGTCGAAAACATAGCCTGGGCAACAGTTTCTCAGCCTGATTCCAACGATAACGCCCTTCTTTCGGATAGCCATCAACGAAATCCGGGGCCAAGCTCAGACACGGGCAATCAACCATCAAACAATCCTCTACCTCATAAGAAACTTGATTCGTTATCACATTCAAGTAAAAATCCAGTGTTCAAGCGACAGGATTTCTACATGCGTCAACTGCATCAAGAAATATACGCAATCACAGGCAGATTGGATCAAGGAAAGAATACCTTCAGCTGAAAGTCAATCAACTGCAAACACAAATGAATGATGTCTATCAACTGCACGCAACAATAATGGTAGAAACGGATGACGAAGACAAAACAACAAATTATTTCGTCGAAGATTACTATGGCACAATAAAAAATAAAGTCGAAAACACCATAATACGATTACAACAATGCCAGGAGCTGGTAGAACGTTTCACCAGTAAAACTCCCGTAGAACATAAAGTCAAGTTGCCACAAGTTGAAATACCATCTTTCCATGGCGACTACGAGAATTGGACCTCGTTCAAGGAGCTGTTTATTGAGCTAGTGCATAACAACGACGCATTGTCCAACACAGTGAAAATGACCTACTTAAAATCTAAGGTACAAAAGGGTGCAGCTCAATTCATCGCTCATCTGGCCGCAACAGGGGAAAATTATGATATGGCGTGGGAAGTAATAAAGGCCAGATACGACAACAAGAGGTTGCTGTCCAGCAATTACTTCAGTTCATTGCTGTCGATGACTACGCTGCAACAAGCAACGGCCCCAGCTATTCGCTAAGTGTTGTATAATATTCAGCAACTCGAACTGGAGTCAGCATTTGAAGCATTGGTGGTATTTGTAATCACCAAAAGGCTAGATCCAGAGTCAATAAGGCTATTTGAGACAAATCTGCAACAGCCCAAGGAAATCCCAACATTGAGCATGCTGTTTGACTTTTTAGAACGGCGATTCCAGTCTTTAGAAGCTATGGGTAAAAACAAGCCTGTAGCAATACCACATCAACCCGTCGCACAACCACTCAAACGTGTAAATATCGCAACAACTTCAGCACGCTGTGTGGTACCCAATTGTAACGGAAATCACAAACTAGAGTTTTGCCCACGCTTCAAGAACATGCCGACGTTGGAGAGGGCTAAATTGGCCAATCATCTAGAACTCTGCGTGCGATGTCTGGAAAGTCATGATAAGTTCAAATGTTCCGTTATCGAATTCTGCGTAGTATGCAACGGTAAACACAACACTCTCCTGCATTGCAACAACTCTGCATCGAAAACCGAGCAGGTTTCGAAAACTTTCGTGGTGCAGCAAACACCCGCAGTGTTATTACCAACTGCCGTAGTCCAGGCATCAACCACCAATGGTCAGCTCTTAACATTGCGAGCCCTGATAGATCCTGGATCTCAGGCTACGCTAATATCATCCAGAATCATTTCAATTTCAAAAAGAAGAAAATTAATATAAAAATTTCCGGTATTGGTGGCCAAGCCGCTGGAGTATGCAGGCATGTTGTCAACACTACGCTACTACCCAACTTCCCTGGGAGTTTCAGCTTAACCATCGAGGCACTAGTATTCGACAATCTGGATCATCAACTTCCTCAAGACAAGGTTGACAACAGCAAATGGACTCACCTGGATAGACTAAGATTGGCCGATCCGCTGTTCAATCATCCACAACCTACCGACCTAATAATTGGCGCCGACAACTATACGTCTATAGCTATCGACAACATAATAAATCGGGTTCCAACGATCCGATGGCCCAAGAAACTGAGTTCGGCTGAATTTTGATGGGTAACATGGGTGAACGGTCTGGAGAAAAGCTCACCATGGTGACTACTAAAGCCATCGAGAACCAACTAAAACTCTTAGTGGAAAATAACAATATTCCAGTTGAAAGGGTCCATACCGAAGAAGAACAGAGAGCGGAGGAATACTTTTCGTCAACATTACAACGAAACGGTGACGGCAGGTACATGGTGAGAATTCCGTCCAGGGAGGATCCCTCACAGCTAGGAGAATCTAAGAAAACGGCTACCGCTCGTTTATTACAACTAGAGAGAAGGTTTAAAAAAGACGTCCCGTTTAAATAATTGTATCAAAACTTCATGCGAGAATATTTGGACTTAGGTCATATGGAGTTGCTGCCGAAGGTAGAAGAGCACGTCAACCATAATATCTACTACATCCCACACCATGGCGTAACGAAGCAGGATAGCACTTCGACGAAACTGCGGGTAGTGTTCGATGCATCATCCAAAACAACAAATGGATCATCCCTTAATGAGAAAATGATTATCGGCCCGAAGCTACAGCAAGATTTGGCGGACATTATCCTTCGTTGGCGTAAACATCAGCATGTACTGACGGCCGATATAGAGAAAATGTATCGGCAGGTGTGGATTGACGAGCAAGACAGGAATTATCATCTCATTCTATGGAGAACGGAACCAACAAACCCCATAGACACTTATAGGTTAAAAACGGTCACTTATGGCACGACAGCCGCCAGCTTTCTGGCCGTGCGCGCATTAAGGCAATTAGCTCAAGACGAACGGCGATCATTTTTTATCGCGTCCGAAACTATATTATCTGATTTCTACGTAGATGATTTGCTGACAGGAAGCGACAGCATAGATCATGGCTCGGCTATGATTCAAGAGCTAATGGGGATCTCCGAGAAAGGTGGACTGAAACTAAGGAAGTGGTCCTCCAATAGTAAGGAGTTATTAATGCAAATACCAACAGATTTGCAAGCCACCGGAAACGTGCTGTTAAAACTAAGCGATTACATCAAAACCTTGGGAATTCATTATAATCCTAAGAAGGACACCATTGAGTTCCACGCAGACAATTTGGATATGTCTGAGGGCACGGCCACTAAACGATCGCTCTTGGCCGACTCATCAAAATTGTTTGACCCGGTCGGTTGGTTAGCGCCCATCACCATTGCTGCCAAGATTTTGATCCAGGAAACGTAGATCTCCGGGATCGAATGGGACGAACAACTACCAGAAGAAATAGGCAAAAAATGGTTTATCTACAAGAACGAATTGCCCGCTGTAAAGGACATAAAAATATCTAGATGGGTCAACACAACAAGGAACACTAGGAAGGAACTACATGGCTTTGCCGACGCATCCGAACTAGCATATGCCGCTGTAGTATATTGCAGGACTACCAACGAGGCAGGACAAGTAACCACTAATCTTGTTATGGCAAAAACGCGGGTGGCCCCCATCAAAACGAAGCTGTCAATTCCTCGATTGGAGTTAAAGGCAGCTAGACTATTAGCAAAACTATTAACTCATGTCCAACTAGCAATGCAATTAAGTGAATGTGAAATGCACGCTTGGACCGATTCGATCATCACATTAAGCTGGGTTAAGGGAGAACCAAGGCGCTTCAAAACATTTGTAGCGAACCGCATTTCCTGTATAAGGCAATATTTACCAACAGCCACTTGGCATCACGTACGATTATGCGAGAATCCCGCTGACCTCGCTTCTCGAGGAGCATCTCCAAGAAAATTAATCCATTGCAAGTTATGGTGGCACGGACCAGCGTTTCTGCAACAGGATGCAACCCACTAGCAACTCTCTAGAACCGTCAAGCAAAACAATGAGGTGGACCCACAAGTCTATCTCCCTGAGGATTACGACGAGAAGGTAACACTAACCACTGTAACGAACTTAACCAACGTCTGGTTGGAATTATTTCAAAGAATTTCCAGTTATGAAAAATTAAAACAAGTGGTGGCAAATTGTGCAACGTTCATCAATCGGGTTGCACGGAAAATTCCGTCATTCAAGGCGATTACACCAGAAACCATTATATTCGGCACGAGTCAAGAGGAAGACTTCTACCAGGAACTCAAATGTCTGAGAAACGCAAAACGACTGCCGAACAACAGCAAGCTTTTATCTTTGAATCCATTTCTAGACGACAATGGCGTATTGCGAATGCGAGGGCGCCTGCAAAACGCAAACATTCCAACAGCCACCAAAGATCCCATTATGTTGGGCAAAAACAATCCAATCACGCGGAAACTCATCGAAAGGGCACACAAGTTAATGTTGCATGGTGGAGTACAGCTGACGCTATCACACTTAAGAGAAAGATATTGGATACTGGATGGAAGGCGAGCTGTACGACTCGTGATAAAGAAATGTGTCATATGCTTCCGTCACCAACAACACAACGCGAGGCAACTTATGGGTGATCTTCCAGGCTTCAGAGTGTGGCCAGGCAGACCATTCGCTAAAACCGGGATAGATTATGCAGGACCTATTCAGCTGAGAACAACAAAAGGCAGAGGTCATAAATCTTACAATGGATACATAGCCCTATTTGTTTGCATGGTAACCAAGGCCGTGCATATAGAAATAGTTAGCAGCTTAACAACAGATGCTTTTATTGCCGCTTACCAACGATTCACGTCACGAAGAGGCTTATGCACGGATCTGTACTCGGATAATGGCACCTATTTTGTTGGAGCCGATACCAAAATGAGGAAGAATCTCCGCGTCGCCCTGACCACATTGCCAACTGAGATAGCAAATGCAATATCCATCGGCGAGACAACTTGGCATTTCATACCACCATTCGCTCCTCATTTTGGGGGCATTTGGGAAGCCGGAATTAAATCTGTAAAGGGTCACTTAAAAAGAGTCATAGGAGCCACTACTCTTACGTTTGAAGAGTTAAGTACCGTAACCGCTCAAATAGAGGCCTGCCTAAATTCACGGCCATTGACGTCGCTGACCAATGATCCATCTGATCTTAAAGCATTAACCCCTGGCCATTTTTTGATCGGGGAAGCTCTCAAGAGCCAACCTTCTGCTATAGTCGAAAATATGCCTCTAACCACAAGATGGCATCTAGTACAACGGATGATACAAGACTTTTGGAAAAGATGGTCAGCTGAATATTTGCACCAACTGCAACAAAGAAGCAAATGGAAAACACCGCAAACAAATCTATTGATAAACGATTTAGTCCTCTTAAAAGATGACCAACTCCCGGCAACATATTGGAAATTGGGTCGAATTATCGAGACTCAAGCTGACGCTGATGGTCTAGTTCGCGTAGCTACTGTTAAATGTAAGGACAATGTGTACAAACGACCAATCACCAAACTGTGCAAGCTTCCCATAGAATCGGAGAAGTCAGACATCCCAGAAGTTGAAGATGCCAACAACGAGCCTCCACCTATCAAGAAACAACCGCCTAGAAGAGCTAAACGTGGAATTAAAGCCATCAATTTAGCCTTAGCGTTATTATCAGTTTGTACCATAATAGGTTTGACGCATGGTACCACTAACATACACCCCTTCGACCATCCATTAGGCATACATTTTGAGGAAATGGGAACTTTAGAAGCCGTCGCCATGAAATGGAAACTTGCAATATTTTACCACTTGACCGACTATTGGACAGAAGTAGAAAACTGCAAGCAAGCCGTGGTCCACCTACAAGGAGCTTGTGGAGATCTGCAAGGATTCAACTGCAACACTACCCTACAACATTTGCAATGGCGACTCAACAACCTCATAACAAAAAACAAGCTATTAGAAGATAGCAATAAGGAGCGCAAGCGATCCAAGCGAGGACTAGGAGATACGAATCGCAGTTTGAGATGATCAACAACAACGAAAATCATCTAATGAAATTAATACAGAATCAAACATCGATAATAGACAACACGGTAAAATTGATAAAGCATAATTCCAACCTCACCGCGATGTCCATAAACAACCTATTACAAGAGCAGAGGCGATTAAGGCAAGAAATAACAGTGGTACAAGAGTACCGAACTTATGAGGACAGGGTTCGCTCTGTGTTGATGAATGTAATCGAGTTAACCTTGATCCTACAGAACTTGGAAGACACCCAACACAGTCTACTTGATATAGTGTACTCCGTGCATCATGAGATTTTGCATCCCGCCATTCTCACACCCGACCAATTAAAAGAACAACTTTCGCTGATTCGGCAACATGTACCAACAGCAATCAACGTCCCTGGTCACCAATTGTCTGATTTAATACACGTATATCAGAGTCTAACAGTCAGAAGCAGAATGACCAAGTAGAACGTGATCATCGAAATCATCATCCCACTGGCGTTCGCGACGGAGTACATGCCAATATAACACGTAACAAATTCAATACCGTTCTTGATTTAATTTGAAATGGTTAAATATGCAGCGCAATATTCGAATTTCAAATTCCAGAAAATGAAAAATCGGAATAAAATACTGGCGTAGTTGCAAAGAAAATATTCGAAACAGGTAAGGCGTGCGTTTTCATTTATATTTATTTATTATTCAAGACGGTTGATTTCGTAATGAATAAGCAAAAATTGAAATTGTATTTTTCATAAAAAGGGTATGTACTATATGTGTATGTACTATTATCTATTCCAAAATTTTTTTATAATTAAGTTGTTTAAAAAATGAGCGCTTCCTAATCTATGACTTAAATTACAAAAATGGTAAGTACTAAAGTTTGAGAATCTTTGCACTCTACGCTCGACTGTCAACACAATAATAAACAAATGACAAAATGGTAAGTTAATAGAATAACAATGGTAATCTTGAAATTCATTTAATACAGTAATTTAATTTTAGGTAAAAATCATTAAATCTGACTGTACATTCACAGGTAAGTAACATTTATAATTTAATTTGTATTTTATTTAGTTTTAGCTGATTGCATCATCTCGCTCCTTAACATCCCGGCCGCCTTGAATCGGATGATTCAATTTGTTGGTAGTAGATATAATATGTATATTGGTCGTTTAGTAAGTCCCATTATTGTTTTTAAGGTAACAACTCTAACCCTTTTGTCTGGACCTGGATGTAATTGTACGACTCTTCGCAAGAGCAATTTTGAGGCGGGTAAGTTGTCTTCCTTGATTACAACTATACTGTCTACGTTAATATTTGGGTGGTCGTGATTCCATTTATTTCTTTGTTGAAGGTTAGTTAAATATTCTAGACTCCATCTCTTCCAGAATTGCTGATTAATTTTTTGGATCATCTGCCATCTGGATAATCTTGATATTTTAGTTTCGTGGAAATCTTATGTTATTGGACGGCCAATAAGGAAGTGTGCTGGTGTTAGTAGTTCATTAGATAACACAAAAAGTGGACGTGAATTTAAAATTGCCTCGATTTCAGCAAGTAACGTCGTTATATCTTCTAAAATGTGGTGACTTTGGAGGTATTAAATGAAAACTTATGCGGTCTCTAGTAAAGAAATCAGAAATATAATTAGTATTTCTTATGATTAATTGGTAAAATTGTTTTATTTGGTTTTTCGCTCCAACAAAATTCGACCCGCTATCGCTGTGTATTTCTTGACAGATACCTCTGCGCGCTACAAATCTTCTAAGAGCGGCAATGTAAGCATCGGTCGTCAGATCACTGACTAGCTCTAGATGTACCGCCTTGGTGCTGAGACATACAAATAGACAAACATAAGATTTGTATGTTTTTTGTCCTCGTCCTCTGGTTAGGTGAGTTAAAAACGGTCCTGCATAGTCGACTCCTACTTTGAGAAATGATCGTATTAGATCGACTAGAGCCTCAGGCAGGTCACCCATAATTTAATTCATCGGTTTGGCTTTATATTTGGTACATTGAATACAACCATGAACACATCGTTTTACCAAATTTCTGCAACCCACTACACAATATTTTTGCCTGAGTGTGGCTATCATTAGGGTTTGTCCCGAATGGAGATGTCGAATGTGGTTTTCTTTCATGATGATTTCGGTAAAGTGATCCTTGGCTGGTAATATTATAGGGTGTTTCACTTCATAATTGATTGACGCATTTGATAATCGTCCTCCTACTCGTAAAAGTTCAAATTTATCGATGAACGGTTGTAGAAACTTGAGATTACTAGACTTATGCAATATTTTGTTTGTCGAAAGTTGTTGAAGTTCTGCTGCAAAATGTTTAGCTTGGGTGCTCTTCAGTATCCTCCTTTCTGCGGCTAGTAATTTATCTGTCTGTAAGTAACTAGTTTTCTTCTTGGTTTTATGTTGACTAAAGCGAAAAACATAAGCTAAAACGCAAAACTGGAAAACCTTTGGATAATTTTTTCCAAAACAGCAAGTTCGTGGATTTCAGCTTGTAACAATTGAACCTTCCTTTCCATAGGCTGCGTCTTCCTCTCTTCAGTCGTAGCATTACTATTTTTATACTGTTGAGGCCAGCCTTCGGAATTTTTTGGCCACTTCGGACCGTCCCACCATAACTTGAAATGGCGTAACCTTTCTGCTTCCATCCCGCTCGAGGCACAATCTGCAGGCTCATGTCCGTAAGGATTTCGGAAGTTCGGTTGCCAATAAACGTATTCCAATATTTTGGATGTGCAGATAACCCATCTAACACGATGGTGGAGTCAGTCCAGGCATAGATTTTCTCATAGTACCCTTAACTGACACTCTTGTCTTAGATGATAATAATACGACGACCATAAACAACTGCCGAATAAGCTTCTTTACTTGCGTCGGAGAATCCATGAAGTTTAAGGGTGTCACTACTAGTTGTTTGTATATAGTATTGAATTTTTATATCTCCACATGTAACAAATTATTTCTTAATGTAATCCACTCTTCTGACAGTTTGGCCGGCAAATGATCATCCCAGTTTAAATTTTCAATCCATAAACTCTGGAAAAATACCTTTATTTGAATTATGACTGGTGCCAATAAACTTAATGGATCGAACAACCGGCTAGCTTCCGACAATAATCCTCTCTTAGTAAGATTTGGCTGTGGAAATAACCTTACTCGGAAGTGAAAGCAATCTCCTCGTGGATCCCAATGAAGCCCTAATTCTTTAACTGACGTTATTCCTCTATTTCGATCAGATTTTGGTCTTGTCCATCTTCGGCTGTGTCCATCAAAACCTGGTCAATATTAGATACCCACTTTCTTAAGTGGAAACCGGCACTTTCTAAGATTAAAGTTATTACATTTCTTAATTGTATTGCTTCTCTTATCGTATCTGCTCCAGACATCAGGTCATCTACATAAATATCCTTCATGATATGCTCGACTACTTCTGGATATTGATCCTTGTACCGCAACGCTCCTTCCATAAGAGCTCTCATTGCAAGAAATGGAGCACTGAATGTGCCATAGTAGGTCACCGTTCGTAACTCGAAATGTTTAAAAGGTAGGTTCGGACTATCTCGCCATATGATTCTTTGGTACCTTGTGTCTTCCTTTGCTACAAGTACCTGACGAAACATCTTTTCCACATCAGACGTAAATACTATTTTAAACTCTCTAAAATGAGACAAAATATCATACAGATTAGGCTGCAACGTAAGTCCTACCGCTGGGCAATCGTTTAAAGAAGTTCCCTTTGTTGTTTTAGCGGAACCGTCAAACACTACTCTTAGTTTGGGAGTGGTACTTGAGGATTTGATTATTCCGTGGTGTGGAAGGTGCCCCCCCCCCTTCCCTTGCTCAGCCGAGGTAATTTCTTTTATGCCCCAGTGTTCGGTATTCATTCGTTTTAATGTCTTTAATGTCCCAAAATCGTTGAAGTAATTTATTTAAATTATCTTCCACTGGACTGATGGTAGTGGTAAACGAACGAATTGGATTATTGTTTTCAAATTTACCAGCAATTACCCACCCGAAAACGGTTTTTTGCATAGTGGCTCTCAACTCCTAATATTTTTTCATTCTCCAACAACTCGAAGAAATAATCTGATCCAATCAGTATATCAATTTCTGCTGTCTGGTAGAAATTTGGATCAGCTCGCTCAATTTTATCAAAGAGAGACATATCTAATGCATCTTCGGTGCAAATGTAGTTGGTGGTTGTTTGTTCGTCAGCTTCGGTAATATTAATGCCTCAATTTGGAGACACGGTGTTTGGTTAATTCCAGGAGTGACGGTTAGAGAAACGATTCCCCTTGTATAGCCTGATTTGGAATCTCCAATTCCAGATACTAAAATTTTCACATTTCAGCATTAGTCTATGCATACAGCTTTCAGTAATAAACGATCTCTGTGTTTCCGAGTCTAGCAATACACGGCATTTTTGATTGATATTGTATCCATTTAAAACGTTCACCAAGGCCGTAGGTAACATCGCTGCTCCCATTCGCGATACGTTGTAACAATTTGTGTATGTTGATGTAACATTAGCATCATCTAATTGAGAAACTGGCAAAACAGAGCTGTACTGACACTAAGTATCTGGAGTATCTTCGTGCAATAGGCTGGACCAAGGGAGTGGCCACTTTCGGTTAACCAATTTGGAGTAAAATTCACTGGACCCTCCCAATTTATCAAAAAAGCTTAAATCTGAAGTTTCTGTTCGATTGGTTAAACTATCTGGGCTATAGAGAAGACACAGACTGACAGACTGATCGACAGACAGGAGACCTCAAAAGAGATAAATCTCTAAAAATCTCACGGTCCAAAATTTTCATGATTACTATATTTTATTTTACTAGAGTAAAAAAAAAAGTAAAAATGGATCTTGTATGTCGCGTGCCAGTAAAAGTAAGATAATTTATATTAATTCATTTGGTGTGCAACGAACTTATTTAGATACTTGCTTGGGTCATGTAGAAATAAATTTGATACGAACTGAAAGATGCAAATGTTATAACTGCAGCCAGTCAGTCTCATTTGAAATTTTTTCTGTGAAGACAGGTACGAGTATCTTCAACATTCCGCACGACACTTTTTATTTATTATTGTTATAGATTGGGTAACGGGAAATGACAAGCGGCCCTTATAAAGTTTAATTGTATATCTCGTGCTAAGTTTAATTTTTAGCTAACAATCAAACAATTTTCGTGCTAACTTATAATAATACGGCTCGGGAGTTTTAAAATTATAAAGTAGACCACAAAATACAAGCAACTATCAGATTTCACGTTCTAAATCGAATAAATATTTAGAATAATATTGAGAATTGTCACCCACTCATACCCACCATATATATATACCCATGAAATCGATTTTTAATCGTAAGATTAAAATAAAATAAAATAAAAATTCCTAGACTCTCATAAAATATTCACTAAGGAAAAACACTAAAATATCGTCACACACACCACAGTGCCATATAGTCGAATCGTGAAAAATGGAATAAAAATTGAAATAATTTTTTTGTGCCAAATACAATTTAAGGATTATCGTCATGTAATTTTATGTTTGTACGAGTATATAAGCAAACATAATATGCATGAAGGTGATATAGAAAACTCAATTGAATTGATATTTCGAACGTATTTTTACTACTTCCTGAATTTACTACTGTATGTATTTGGTTTGGAATGCTATGGCAGATAAACTTTATTTTTTATCCAATATTATTTTATTTCGATATTTTATATGATTTTATTAGTTTTTCACTTTTATGTGAGTTGTTGTTGTTGTCAAAAATATTTTACGATAGACATAAATTTTGTAAATTGATGTTTATAGTATTTCCTGATATACCTACATTTGTATTGATACATGTAAGCGCATATTCAATTTGTCTGTTTATTCAATGTGGACAAAATGTAAAAAGTCTCAAATTAATTTATCGGATTTTAAGTTCCTTGCGATGTAAGAGCCTTGATCTGGAATGTAGCCGTCAATAAATGATGATCAATGATATAGTGCCAAAAAAAAATTCTAAATATTTTATTACAAATTGGGGCCTTGATTGTCAAAATTACAAATCATTTGAAAGCAATCGGCTTATTGTTTCATTTTAAATAGATTTATGACCCAATTTGAATTACGACTACTGTCTTCGGACATAAGAGGGGATCTTGAACGATGAACTTTCCAACGAATTTCATCAAGCTTAGTGAGAAGAATACTTGATAAAGGTGGTTTGCGAGAACCTAAAACAGTCCAGACGCCAGAGTTCCCATTACGAGTCAAACAAAAAACGTTTGCTGTGGGCCTAGGAGCACGTTTATTGGACTCAAGAGATGGGGAATAATGAAATATTCTCCGATAAATCCAAATTCTAACTGCACGTTGGAGATGATAGAATACTCGCGCCGAGAGAATCCGCGCGAGGCTTAGCAACTAATGCATTTTAAGACGTCCACCAAAAACTGAACGAGTTATGGGTCTGAAGATGTTATTCTGCAGAAGAAATTGTTCGCATGTGCTTCTCTGCTTAAGGCGAGATGTATAGAAACCGCACATTAGATATGGTTCTGAAAGGTTTATCGAGTGACATATTTAGGATGTTCACGATCCAATGACCAGCAACCTACCTGACGTCTATTCGTCATATACCTAGAAATCTAGAACCTTAACAACCAAGGAATATGGGATACAATATCCATCATCAGAAAGATTATAAGTTACCACAAAGGCCACAACAAGCGAAGCCACCAAAACCATTGGATGTGGATGAATCAACAAAAATAAGAAAGGTCGATTATATGAATCGACCAAATCAGATTAGGTAAGAATATTAATTAACATTCCACCCATAGAATAGTAAACACTCAAATTTATTCTATTGTGCAAATAAAAAGGGCAGTGTAAACAAAAATTTCAATAAAACATTTTCCGTAAATTAGCTTTAGTTTGCAGGAACTAAAGTAAAAGTGCAATTTTAGCAATTGTAAATACCTATTTCAATAAAGAAAACTAAACGTGAATTATAAAGTTCATTCGAGTAACAACTGCCGTTGAGTAAAGTATTTTTTACAAATAATAAAAACCAAATTTCCAAAGTGAATAAATACAAAGGAGAATTAGTACAAATCAAAAATTGTTAGCCCAATTCTGCGCATCAATTGAAATATAAACCTGTGCAAATAAGGTTGTGGATTTAAAATGGAAAGTTTGAGACAAAACACAGTAAGGATACAGTTCCAGAAGACAGATCCTGAGCCAAGCGATCTGGAAATGATGAGATTCGTGATGAATGCAGGACTAACGACCAACGAGGTGCACACATTGTATCAGGACTTATACGATCGGTGTATTTACATTAAATTTAATACGAAGCAGAAATACCAAGATTTTATATTGAATAAAACTTTATTGAACTTGACGTACACAAATGGAGTAACAACGGAGGTTACGTAAAGGTAACAAGTGGAGTAATGCGGTACGTTAGAATATTTAACCTATCACCAGAGATAAACGACAGAGCATTGAGTGAGGCAATGCAACGATTTGGCAATGCATTGTCCACACGACGAGAGAAATTTGGTGCCAACTCACTGCTACCGGTGTTTACAGGAGTAAGAGGTGTATATATTGAAATTGAAAGTGAAATTCCGCAATTTATATACATTCAAAATAAAAAAGCAAGGATTTTTTACGATGGTGTGAAAGAGAAGTGTTATAAATGCTGAGATGAATCACATAAAAAACAAGATTGCCCGCTATTGTCTACAACGAACGATTTGTCAATACAACAAGAATCTCAACAAGCACAACACAGCCAAAAACACCGCAAGTCGCAGAAAATCCAAATAATCAACAGCAAACATAATCAACGCACATAAATGTAACAGAAATAACTAAAAAAGTTTCAAACGCTATACAAATTACTAACACTCAATATGTTGGAAAATTATCTGGCCAAGAATAAAATTAATGTGATGCTTATAAGCGAAAAATGGGAAAGAATGAACAAGAGAGTGGCGATAATGTACGCCCGCTTCAAGAGCTTCAGTTACCCGCTTTTGAGGTGATTGAATATAGCCGCCTCAACGACGAATTTGGAAAGAAATTTGTTACTAGTGAGCATGTATGTAACCCAGGTGTGTGATGAAGATGAAAGGAAAAAAGCCTTGAGTGACTTTAAAAAATTGTTTGAGTGGGTGAGAGACAAAAATGACCTAATTGTATGTGGAAATATGAATGCGCATGGGATAATGTGGGATTTTTTTGACAATTGTGCAAGAGGAAAACAATTGGCCGACCTAATTCAAGACTCCGATTGGGTTCTGAATGGAAGTGGTTTTAGGTTGGAAGGAGTTGCAAATATTGGACTTCCGCAAGGAAGTAAAATATCTCCAGCTCTGTTCAACCTATATACCAGCGAGATACACCACATCAATGCAGACAATCTAATCGTTCTGCAATTTGCGGACGATTTTTTAGTAATTGGAAAAGGGAGAAGTATTAGAGTGGTAGCTCAATGAGGGCAAAAGCGGGTAGATGATTTAATACAAAAACTTAAAATGTTGAATCTGAGAGTGAATCCTAATAAGTGTGCAAAGGTTGCAAATGTTAATATAAGTGTTGATAGTCACAGAATTGAACAAGTAAATGCGTACAGGTATTTGGGTATTTGGATTGATAAACGTATGAATTTTGGGAAGCACGTGAAAATTATGGCAGATAACTGCAAGGAAAGATTAAATGTGGTTAAACGGCTGAGCAAACCTAAGTGGGGTGCTCATCCGAGTGTGACTGAGATGTTAAGGAAGGCCCTTATATCCTCCAAAATTAAATATGGTATTAGTGTGTATGGGAATGGTTCGAAAGGGGCTTATAGCCAATTAATGAAAGTAGAAAAGTCATGTGCAACAGTGGTATTGGGGGCGATTAACTCAACCCCAATACATAGTCTTTGGTCTGAAATGGGTGATTCACCTCTTGATTACAAGAGAGAGAGAGTGGATCACAGTGAGAGAGTCGGTGAGAATGATTACATGATTGATTAGAACTAAGAAAAATGAGTTTTGGAATGAAATGATAGTAAGATTACAAAGTAGGGCGGTATACAAACCGACTGAAAATTTGAACATGTTTCTGAATATAGGCAATGCTGGTCTGCAACCCGTTCCTAATAATCTTACTGTACCTTTGAGTATGGAGGAATATAATAAGGGAATGAATGACGTTATCGCCAAAATTATGTTTGGGGAAAATCAGTCAGCGGTATGTGCAAGATGATATCGTTTATACAGATGCTAGTGTGAATGAGAATGGAGTGGGTGTTGGTATCTTTATGCCTAGTAAGAATATTGAAAAGTATTTTAAAGTGGACAAAAGCATCTGTATAATGAACGCTGAACTGATTGGAATGTTTGAAGGAATTAAACTGGCTGTGAATGAAGGGGAAAGGAAAATAGTAATATTCTCCGATTCCCAGAATGGTTTATGTTTGCTAAAATGTGGAGGTGGAAAGGGAGGCAATGTGTTCGTTGATTTGATTTTTGAATGCGTTCGAGACTGTCAACGTGATGTGACCATACTTTGAGAATTCCGTTCTTTAAGGAGCTCAAAGGAGATACGCGAATGTTGCGAACGGTTGAGAGAATCAGGTTGAACCATGGAAACTGGAAGGAATGCTTGTGGAAACGTTATTTGAGTGAGTGCAAAGATTGTGAGTTGTGTGGAAGTGTGGAGGATGTTGAACATCTCATATTGGCTTGTTCCAGTTATAGCCAATGTAGGTCTAAGTTCAACATCCTACGGAATGCAAGAAATCTAAGTGATTTAATGAATGAGGGTGGTTCTTTGGTTTTTAAGGAAATGTATGAATTGGCATTGTTGGCAATATGGCTCTAATTTATGTAGGAGCCAAGGCCTAATAAAAAAAAAAGAATTATAAAGTGCAGAGTAAACAAAAAGTGATTAAACGTTGAAAGGTGTTAATGACCTAGATTGTAGGTCATTACACATTGCAATGTCTGAGACTGAATTATTTTCAAAAACAACTAGAACTGCACGAACTCCACCACCAGTTAGTTCAGCGAAAGAAAGACGAAAAACCGGCCCAACCCAAAAAAAAAAATTCCGTTACTAACATTTGTGAAAGGTGTGGAAACAATTAATCCTTTAACTGTCTTGTTAAAGACTGACTGAAGACAACTTCGATTTAAAAATAATTGAAACTAACCAGGTTAAAATCCAGTTAAAAGATGCTGAGGTGTACCCATTGGGGATCAGACCCCTAATGAAACGAATCACCGAATTCCATTTGTTCCAATAGAAAGTGAACGAAACCTACCAGGTGGTCATACGAAACTTGTATCCATCAATTAAGATCGAAGATTTGAAAAGTGAGTTAATTAACATAGGCCTCGATGTTGTTAATATCTGCAATATGAGGTAAAGTGGTATAAAAAATCCACTTCCACTCTTTAAAGTTGAGCTTCGAATGAGTGAATCAAATATTCGATATGTAGACTGATGCATTCAGTTATACAAGTTGAAAAGTCAGATGTCAAGTGTGAAGTGGTTCAATGTACTACTTGTCAAAGGTACGGACATAGCAAATCTTATTGAATACATAAACCCAGATGGGTGAAATGTACAGGTGAACATCTCACAAATCAATATGAAAAGAAAACGTGGGACACAGAGGTGAGATGCGTGCTCCAATGGTTATTAAGCCCACTGTAGAGGTTGCAGTGTTTACAAAGAAGTCCCTTCTCAGAGAAAAAATAGTGGAAAAGCCGCAGCCCGCTACAAAACCGAATACATCTTATCAGTTAGTTACTGATTGAAGATTCAATTAAAGGTCAAACTGCGGAAGGAAATCGTACCAAAGAAAACCAATCAACGGACAGCTCGAGCAGTCTTCTACACAACGGTTAGAAATTATGATGGAAAAATTAGTGATCAATTAAAATAAAAATAAATTAGTAATCTGGAATGCCAACAGCTTGTCGCAATATGGACAAGAGCTTAAAAGTTTCTTGATAGAACAAGAAATAGATGTCATGCTAATATCCGCAACTCATAACACCAGCAAAAGTTTTCTAAAAATACCCAGATACAGCACATATGACACAAATCATCCTGATGGAAGAGCTCATGGTAGCACTGCAGTTATAATCAAAAACATAATTAAACACCATTATTTTTAGAAATTGGACGAAAAGCACTAAAATGGTTTAAATTTCAACGGGCCAAAAAATATATTGTTTCTTAGGCGAATTTACGGCGAAAACGCTAAAATTACTAAGTAATAAAAAGATAGGAGAAAAGGTGGGAGCAAATAATAAGTGGATTCGAAACGTTTGTCGACGGAAGATTCGACCAGCGCAAGACAAAAATTCAAAGGAAGATATTTTTGGAAAAGTGGATGATTATTCGAGAAAGTTTAGGCAAAAGGCCTCTGATGTTCTAATAGAAAATATTTTGGTTTGAACACTTGTAATAGTAATAGTAAAAACAGCTTTACAGTAGTACTTCACTTTTCAGGAGCTAGCTTGTTTATCGGATACTAATAATTTTTAACGGGCTCAAGAGGATTCCGAAAGTAAGCGTGCCGGAAAATATTGGTTTGGCTGTTAGCTCAGATTGTTCAATGTCCAGAGATATAATGCAAAAGTGGATCAAATCTTGTTACAGTTCACATGGTTTTCAAAATCAATCAAACACAGAAACTGTCATTATTACCAAAAATTATAGTTTTTACAGCCACTCGACGTCTCGATTAATGCGCCATTCAAAACTGAGATGAGAAAAGGTTGAAATGACCGGTGCAAGACCGACCTGAAGAATTTACTGCGAAAGGATACAGAAAGAGACCGACATAACAAAATATTGTAGATTACATATACAGCCTTGGCCAAAAATATAAAGCACCCCTATCTATTAGGATTATATATTAATATTATGTCTTTCTAAACAATGGGTGTTAACGAACGAGTCATCCCACCGAATGCGACCCTTAATTATTGAAAATCACCAATTTTTGTTTTGTTTTAGGTTCTTAACAAGAAGTTGTAGCGTCGTAAAATTTTTTTATTTTAGTTTTGTATTTGATCGTGTGCAGTCTTCACATAAAGTGTTTTAAATCAAAAAGAGTTTTCGTAAGTTTTTTGAGAAAAAAAGTGTGTTTGTGATAATTATGCCTAAAGCGTGCCAACTCAGTGAAGGAATAAGGGCACAAATTGTGTTGTTGGATTCCCAGGGTGTAAGCCAAATTAAAATATCCCAAAAATTAAAATGCTCTCGTGGAGCAGTTCAATCTACATTGGAAAGGGTTAAAGAGACCGGGGACTCTGCCTATAAACTACGCTCAGGCAGAAATCGTATCACTTCGGTAAGAGACGATCGACAAATTGTGCGAAAATCTCTCAAAAACCGAAGAAAAACATCTGCTGAGATAGCTGCAGAGCATTTAACAGAACAAGAAGTTCACATTTCGGCACGGACAGTTAGAAGAAGGCTCCTGCAAGCTGGATTGAAAGGTTGTAAAGCAAGAAAAAAAACCTTTGCTCTCACTTACCAACATAAAAAGTCGCTTGAGATGGGCTCGAGAACACAAACATTGGAATGACGTGGATTGGGCGAGAGTTGTTTGGTCAGATGAATCTACTTTTGAGAAATTTAGAGAAATAGAGAAATTTATGTTAAATTTGATGGAATTCTTATAGATTTTTGGAACTCCTGGCGCAACCATCGTAAGAAGAAGAGTCGGGGAAGCATACAATCCTGATTGTATAGTGCCTACCGTAAAGCATGGAGGGGGTAAACTGATGGTGTGGGGTTGTATGGCATCATCAGGGGTGGGAAACTGTTGTTTTGTGAGGGTCCGATGAACAGTACCAACTATGTTACCGTCCTCGAGGCTGCATTGAATGCCTCAATTCGGCAAATCTTTGGGGAAACGGATAGTTCTTCGATAATTTATCAACAGGATAATGCCCCCTGCCATACTTCCCGCGTTACGATGAGTTGGTTTCGAAAAAAACAAATTCGAGTCATGGACTGGCCCGCCCAGTCACCAGACCTAAATCCCATTGAAAATTTGTGGTCAATTTTAAAAAAAAAAATCTAGGATCGCAGTATGACTTCAAAGGAAGACCTCAAACGTGCGCTGACAGAGGAATGGAAAAATATATCGAGAAATACCTGCGAAAAATTAGTACGGTCGATGAATAAAAGAGTCCTGGCTGTCATCAAAGCCAAAGGAGGACCTACAAAATACTAAAATTAATAAAATATAAAAAGTATTTCCTAAAAATATTGAGTTTTAATTTTTGTCTTCATTCGTTTTGTAGATACTGCAATTTGGGAGGGGTGCTTTATAATTTTGGCCAAGGCTGTAGTATATACGATGCTTTGAAAACAATTTCCAAGGATGTTTAAAGCGATCATTTGAATGTTGAGGAATGAGTAGCTTTGGTCTGCAAATCCAGGTTATTAAATATAATAAACGTCTTACAGATGCAAACACTATTAATGAAGGAATTGACGATTCATACGATAACGATAATCTTCTAAGTATCGAAAATATCGACATAGATTTGAACCATGTAAATTTCACCGATGGCGATAAGTCTAGTGGAAGCGAAACGAATCAAGACGGAACCTTTGGTTGTTGCGAAGGGAGTGGGGAGATAAAAGCCAATTAAATTATTGAATCTTATTGAATTATGAATTATATGATTGTACTTACCTGCATTATTATACAAACATGAATAAAATATTAAGTATTTGTTATCAGTGGTACACAATACGCAAATCGTTTTGGTACCTAATTTTGTGTATTAGGTATACTAATTGGAGGTAAAATTAATGCTAAAAATCACAAAAAATTCATTCATGTACCTTGGTACACTAATCGGCGATTTTTACTATGGTAAGAAAAATTAAACAACGAGTTTGAACGAAACAGGAAAAGGCACAGGGAGCAAAATCTGGCGAGTGGCTGAGCAATGACTTTTGTTTCGTGTTTGATTTCGTGTAAAAATCGTGTTGAAATCGTGTAAAATTTAGTCACAATCACATTCGTATTTGGCCACAAATCAGGCCGTTTGCGACGAAGTGCTTGACGTAGACGCATCAAAACGGCCAAGTATGGTATGCTTTATTTTCCGTTTGACGCTCTGTTACTTTGACGGTAATCGAAGGGAACGTTAAGCATTCATTATTCATTTCATTTATGGAAACACAAAATTTCAATCAAACTCGTTGTTTAATTTTTTTTTCCATAGTAAAAATCGCCAGACAAACTTTTCTTGTCGTAAACAAATGGCTGCCAAACTCACACTAATGAACGTATTCTGCTCAAACATCACACGAGCGTCAAAGAAGGTTGTACGAACTTCGAAAAAAAATTTACCGATTCGCTTTACGCGCGCGGTTTAAATGGACCAGTCCGAGTCAAATTTGATCATATGGTATAATGAAGAAAACAAATTCAGAACACAAAAGAGCACACCGTAATTCGAGAGGGGAATAAAAAGCAGATCCTCGCAAAATATTGTAAATAAATTTCAAGCATTACAAAAAATCTCAAATGATCTACTTAGCAAAATGTCCTTTGTGTAAATCAACATTCTCCAAACTAATCTTAACTGTATTATTCTTAATTTTCCAAATAGCTGCAATGACTATATGTTTCTTATGTCGTCCTGTGGTCTCGAATCTCTGATTAATGTTCCTATGCGTGTGACTGCAACATCAGCTTCTTGTATTGATCATTTTTTTGCTCGCCTCAAGTCTAACGATCTTTCTTGCCTAACAGCGGCAGCATTGGACCTTAAGATTTCAGACCATCATTTTATTGAAATAATATTCAAGATACCTCAAGTTTCGTTAACACCCAATAATGTCCATGTTGGTCATACGAAGAAGCTCAATCTGGCATTGTTAACAGATATTCTTGAAAAATTGGATTGGAATTATGTTCTTAACCTTGATGATCCATCTTAATCTATTTTTGACCATTATTTCTGATATACTAGAACATTGTTACACTTTTAGTCGAGTAAAAACCAAACGTTTACAACCTTGGATTTCTTTTAAACTTGCCAGTCGTATTAACAAGAGAAATAAATTGCGCAATAAGTTGAAAAAATGTCCTGGTGATTCAGTTCTTCGGGATGTCTATGTTAGTAATTGTAACCAAATTAATGCTGACATTAAGAAAGAAAAAGAAATGTATTATTCCAATCGTTTCCTTGTCAATCGTGGAGATGTTAAAAAAAACTGGAATCTCGTGAATGAAATTCTAACAAGGAAGCCTAAGATTTCTTCGATTAAAAGCATTCTATCTGAAAACGGTGAGCTTATTACTAGTGATTTAGAAATTTCCAATGAGTTTAATAATTATTTTACGAGTGTTGCTAGTAAATTAAGAGCAAAGTTTAAATCGTATAATTCGTCTGTTAATTACGATTTGCCTTATGATTACTGTTGTACTACTTTTTTATGACTCCCGTATCCAATTATGAAATTATATCTATCATTAACTCGTTGGAACCGAAGCAGTCAGTAGACAATGATGGTCTTAGTAATTATATATTGAAAGCTATTGTTAATTATGTCAGCCCCGTTCTTACCCATATTTTCAATCTTTCTTTCGTACAAGGAATCGTCCCTGAAAGACTAAAAACTGCTACTATTATTCCGTTGTTTAAAAAAGGCAATCATAATGATAAAAGCAATTATAGACCTATAGCCTTGTAGCCAGTAATTTTGAAAATTTTAGAGAAGGCAGTGAAAAACAGAGTCATTTATTTTTTAGATCAGAATAATTTATTAAGTAATCATCAACATGGATTCCGTCAGGGCAGGAGTACCGAATCGGCCTTGTTGGAATTTTTGAACACAATTCACAGCGGACTAAACATTGGTAAAGCTTGTGCAAGTTTATTTATTGATGCTTCTAAAGCCTTTGATATGGTTGACCATAAAATTCGTCTGAATATTTTAAATGATATTGGTTTTAGGGGAGTTGCTAAACAAGTGGTTCGCGTCTTACCTTGCCAACAGATCGGTTCGAGTTAAAATTAATGACACTTTAAGTGAACCAAAATTTGTGGACGTTGGTGTTCCGCAAGGCTCAGTATTGGGCCCTCTGCTATTTCTGATCTATACTAATTCGGTTTTTAAACTTAAATTGCATGGTCTTTATACTGGGTTTGCCGATGACATAGCTTTAGCTTACACTGGCAAATCCCCTAATGACTTCATTTCTATGATTAATTCTGACCTTAAAGTCTTACATGTATGGTTTGATAAGCATTGCTTAATTCTAAGTGATAAAACAAAATATATGTTGTTCAAATTGACTGGCACAATATCAGCAGCAAATGTTAGTCAGGTAATTTATCATAATATTTCCAACTGTGCATCTACTTGGTGTCATTCTGAGTGTATTAATATTGAATTAGTCAACGAGTTTAAATATCTTGGGGTTCATTTAGACAGTAATCTCAGTTGGAAAACTCATGTCTCTTCTTTAAGAGGTTACTTGTCATCTGCTTCAAGAATTATCTCCTGCGTGATTTTTGCCCTGTTCCTGTTCTAAAAATTATCTACCATGCACTGGTTATGTCTAAATTGGAATATGGTGTATCATGTTGGGGTGGGTGCTGTCCAACTACGTTACTTGATTTAAGTGTGCAACAGAAAATTATTTTGAGAATTTTATTGAGAAAAGGCAGATCTGAGTCATCTTGGCCTCTATTCACGGCTAATAATATCTTGCCGTTACAACATTTGTATGTTTATAAGGTTTTAAGAATATTTGTGGGCAACAAACTATAAGGAGCCTTATTCGGTACAATATTCGAGGTAACCATAGTTTTCTTTATAATATTCCCCGATTTTTTACTGACCACTTTCGACGCTATATCCTTGTTACTGCTCCAGTTTTTTTTCAACGCGTTACCTATTTGTATTAGAGGGCATATTCTTTCCAAATCATTTCTATCCAAAGTTAAAAAATGACTTCTTGAAACGGCTGACATTACATTTCTTTTTCGGGTTATTAAATAAATGATTTCTATATAATGGGTATTTTTATTTTTGCTTCACTGTGATAACTGGTTGTTGTAGATTTTGTGATTATGTAATTTATATTTTTATATTTGTCTTGTATCGTTATTAGTTTAGATTTTTAGTTTATAATTAGTTATTAGATATTTTTCTTAGTAATTATGTATTTTACTTTTTTACAAGTTTTTTATTTTTTTTTTTTTATTGGTGGATTCGTTTCTGTCATTCGTTCGGCACAGAATCCTCCAAGATGTTTTACTTTTTTTACGCTTATTATACGTGTTCATTAATTATAATTTGTCATAATATAAAAATGAAAAAATTAAAATTTAGATAAATAAATAAAATAAATAAAATAAGTATCACTAATTCTGTAACAAGATGCAACTCAATCTCTTCCAAATTTCTAGGAATATTGAGAAACACGTATAGGTAATCTCGAAAAAGCCGGGTAAACTTAAAATCCTACAATAATCTTAAAACATCAAGAAATCATTAAAAAGCTCGAATAATTTCGAAAAATATGACAGACAATGACGATAATTTTGAATAACTACGATAAGCGCTATTTAAATTTGGAAATCTGGATGAATCCAAAAACCTTAAATTTTTAGGATATCTTTTATGTAAAATAATTCAGCTGAGTGCAAAGTTTACTCGTAATTCAGTTCCAAGATGAACTTGAATAATATCGCAAATATCGAATATTCGGCAGGATTATTCTCTTTTCGCAACAGTTTTAACGCGTCCCAATTTGACACCCGATATTATAGATTTCATGTTTTGATGATTAGTTGCTTAATGTTACAGAATTACTAATGTTTCGAAACAATTGTTCTATCTCGGGATCTTTCAGTATGTTTGATATTGTCAGTGGCAGGTATTCGATTCGGTGTTTGTTCATTTTTAATTGAAAATCATAGAGAGTAATCGAATTATATGATTATTCGTTATTTTCGAAACTCCAAGAGTATTTAAGAGTTCTGTTATTCGATTTTCATAGAGGTTATTCGAGAGCGGAGATTTGAAAAGCTTTTGGAACCTGTACATCAAGAAGGTTGGTTACCTGCCATACGAATTGATCCAAAACACCTGGTTGTAGAAATATTTACCAATTTGTTATGTATGGTGGTTTGAATATTGATTTGGACATTGAATTTGGGGTTGAATTGAAGGTTAAGTTAGGGGTCAATTTTCGGGTTGAGTTGAAGTTGAGTTGGGGTTAGATTTAGATGAGGATTGAATTGAAAGAGAGTTTGGGGGCCGTTTACGCAATCATTTGAGCAATCTATATAAGTGAGTGTTTGTATGTATGTACAACATACATATGTGCATGATATTTAAACAAACCCACACGCTGTGACCGATTTGAACCAAACTGTACACAAATATTGTTTAAGATTTAAGAAAGGCCACTGTTAATATCTCAAACCTCAAATTATATGAATGGAACTTGTTTGGAAATGAGATTCTAAAATGATTTTTAGATGAAGTTCGGGAATATGGCCAAGTATGAGGGAACTTGGCTATTTTTCAACCGATTATGATGAAATTCGATAGGTAGACTAATATTGGGATTCTATTTTTAGATGAAATTCTGGACCAGTTAGGATAAAACTTGTCCATTTAAGAATTTTTAATGGAATTTTACGTGTGCGATGGTAATGAGATTCTACAATGATTTTTTGCTCTGACAGATATACTCAGAAAATATAATCCAAAGTTTAAAACGAAGGATTGGGAAGAAAAGTTTCTAATGGAACTTGAACATTATTACGGAGGTAATATTGATCGTTTAGCAATTGAAACAGTATATTTAGGCTGTCTAAAAGAAATCTCAACAGCTGCATGATTCACAGAAACCTAAATATACAACATTATATAAGCCATATTGGCATATTTTATATCATATCATTTTAGAATCCCATTTCCACTTTTTAGAATACCTTGTCAATTTCCATCATAATCGGTTAAGGAATAGCCATCTTAATTGGCCATTTATATAATTTGTTAAGGGTTCAATTTGAAATGTAAAAGGTCCAATTTGAAATGTAAAACCTGTATAATGGTATGATGGTATGTTGGTTTGATGATATGATGATATGACGGTACGATGGTATGATAGTAACGTGGTGGTTTGGCATCCATTGGGGGGCGGGCCACAGTTGAGTAGATTTATCTACCAGCTCCGTAACCTTCCAGTAGGGTGCGCATCACGTGAGCTGTTCTGGTCTTGTCATTGGGCAGTTGCGTGATGGGTACAATTGTGTAAGAGTTAACCTGTTCACAATTCGAAAGTGTACGTACTGCCTCCTCGTGGCCACCACTGGTAACTAAGGCCATTTGGCACATTTTTGGCCGTTTGGCACAGGCTAAAGTACGGCGCTAAAGGAGAAAACCTTGACAAAAAACCCTAATCTAAGGTGGAACAGCATATGCTGATGGATGAATGGCTGATAGGTTAATCAGTCCAAAATATGCGGACTCTGGATACCAAGCACCCTCCAGTTTTATTTAGCCTTCCTGTAGTAAAGCTGGGTGACCTACAGGCGATTTGCAATTCCCAGCAACTCGTAAGAGTAAAAGCAAACGGAATACGGGGCAGGAGTAGGAATATACGGGAGTGGGACAACCCTCTCGAAGTCCTTGGGCTCCAATGCTACCGTCTTTCTAGCGCAACTACATGCTGTAGTAAACATCTAGGAGGGAGAGCAATAAGCCCAGATAGTATATATCACGTACCGGGAGGCAGTATTGTCAGGTTCATTAAGAACCTGAATATTGACTGGACAGATAATTAAGCAGGGACCAGCACAACAGATCTTTTAGGTCGCAGTGCGAAGTGGCTGATCGCCCGCATGGCCCACCAATAATAATGATAGTATCGTGGTAAGATGGTATATATGCTAGTATGATTGTGTGATGTTATGATGATATAGTGGTATGATGGATTAATATTATTGCATGATGGTGTGATTGTATATACGATACAACGTACGATGGTATAACGGTATTTAGTCTAGAATGATCGTGTGATATTATAGGGGTATGATGGTTTTTTTTTTTTTTTTGTAAGGATCTGGGGAAAAAATTCATTTACGAACCCCTGGAGAGATATTGAATCCATGTAATGACTGGAAATTCGTAAACTATTCCGCCCTTATAAAAATATTGTATTCAGTATATGATCATAATTCCACCAAAACTTCCTTTATCACCGCAAATCCATAATTATACCATTTGGTGCTTACCCTCAGCGATTGTTGGTTAATGCGATAAATGTGTTGGTTACAATGAGCTTGTGAATAAATCGAAAAGTCGAGAAATAATGTTCCGTTGATCTATTATTTTGGTATTTGGGTGGGTGTGTGGGAGCAATTATGCCTTTTAGCGCAAAATAAAAATAAAAAAAAAAACAAAAGGCATAAAAAGGGTAGAGAAGAGGATTGGAGGACAGTCAGTCGAAAATCATTGAATGATTATAACTTGTGAGTGTGGTACTACAAAATTATTAAAAGACGTACCGATAATTTTTAGTTTCGGTTGGTAAAAAAAGTTGAAATGATATTACTAAAGTAAATATAAGTAATAAGTAAATACCAATAAAATTATAAAGTTATTAAAAAGATTAATATAAATCAAAAATATAAACACAAATAGTGAACAGTTATTACACTTGATCTTGTGTAAGGCAACATGGTTGTCCCATACTTGTTATCTAAGAACTTATATGTACCATTGTAAAAATAAAATAAATAATATATAATCGACTGAAAATGTATTGTGAGTGAACGGATTATTATGTGCAAAATAAAATCATTATAAATAGTACAATCTATGTAAAACTCAGTGTATTTTATTTGTCGTAAGCCAATTACTTCTCCCGAGTCAAATTATTCTAACAGAAAAGAAAATTAAACGGACTAAAATAAAAATAAAAATTTAAGTTAATCAAGTGATAACATATCCAAAGTGAAGGCGATCTATAGGCCATGTTATATGTTAGTACACAGGCTACGCTACATTGGTGATACCCTTAACTCGACGTTTGTGATAAGTGAACAGTATATAAGTGTATATACCTATATAAATATACATCAATGAAAACTGTTGTCTCTTTGCCATTCCTCTAAGCAAAGAATAATCAAATAAAAGACACGTAACTCGCCACATAGAATGTTGCGTTAGTTAGTTGGAATTGAACCAGAATCTTTCGCTGGGAGCCACCATTATTGGAATACATAAATAAAAAAAAAAATAAAAATTTAATACGGCGTTTGTTCGAGTCATCTACTGTTATGGAGCGGATGTATTTTCTTCGGCGGTAAACGGTACACAAAAACAAGCCATTGAAGTGACGAGCAACCTTGGAAACCATCAACTTAATTACTTGGTGAAGTATAATTAAATATTATTAATATTTGTGAATTTTTCTACCTTTATATATAAGTTATTAGTTCTAAGTTGCATGATTCTTTTCTTCTTAAATTTCTTTTGGTGTTGTACTAATATTATTTCAACTTTGCGTGATAATGGTCGGATAATTTCCTACGATACAGTGCAAGCATTGATATCGTTATCATCATCTCTATTTATTTTATTAAAAGGTAATAGAAAGTAAAGAAGATGAAGTAAGGTCGAATAGTGTCACAATGGGAGCGAACTAGTTAGGTGCATATGGCGTAGTCAAAGCTTCATGTATCTATTATTTCAATGGGTACTAATTTTTTTTTTTTTTTGTTGTTTGTTAGATTACTGAACGCAATTTTTGTTTGTACTATGACGGATCAGCGATGGCGTTAGTCGTCTTAACCCACCCTAGAAAAACGCTGACTGCTACACCCGGTAAGAAAGCGTTCCGCCAGAGCTGATGCTGAACGACCCAAGTCATACGTTACATCCAGGGAGTGTGGAACTCCTTTCGACTACCCACTAAAATACCCCAGACCCCCGCCACTGTATCCCTTGCCCCCTGATACCACCGTCAGGTATTTCATCAGGGGGAGGATTTAGCTTGCGCTGTTACCCTCTACTGTTACGGTTCGATTCGAGCACCCGTAGGTACCCCATCACAGTGGCGGCAAAGTTGCTAACTGCGCTCCAATTGTCTTCTGTTTCTAGCATGAGCTCAACACAGTTGCTTGGGCTTACTTCAACTCGCAGCTTCACAGCCATCTGTTTCCTCGGATCGTCGAATCTGGAACAATGGAAAAAACATGCTCAACGTCCTCAGCCAACCCAACACAATTAGGATAGTCCGGGCTGTTTTCAATTTTAAACCTGCACAAATATGCTCGAAAGCATCCGTGACCTGTGAGGAACTGGGTGAGATAAAAATCGACATCCCCGTGATTACGGTTCATCCACACAGCTAAATCCGGTATTAGCCGATACGACCATCGGCCTTTTGAGGACGTAACCCACCGAGCCTGCCACCGTTCCATTAACTCTGCTCTTGCGGTGTTGCGTAGTGAACTCCTGTTCGGTACGTTTCTCCGAGCGTATAGCCTTTGCCTTTCCATAGCTAGCGCATCTTCTGTATACTGCATTTAATCTGCCCCTACAGCTCGGTACTTTGAGCGCCTCAGCCCAACCTGGTGCTCCATATAGCATAATAGAGGTAATCACGTTCGATAGGAGTTTCTTGCTTTTGTAGGTTGGATTACCTACATTTGGCATTAGCCTAGAGAGCATAAAAACAGCCTTTGCTGCCTTGTTACTGACAAATTCTATGTGATACTTGAACGAAAGTCTGGCATCCATCATCACTCCCAGATATCTGATAGCTGACGTCGACAGAACTTCATGATCCATCATTTGGAGAGATATTGACTCCTTAGATTTCCTGCTTGTGATAAGAAGTGCTTCTGTTTTATGCTGTGCCAGCGTCAAACCTACAGCTGACATCCAGCTTTCAACTTTCTCAAGTAGATCCATCCATATGAGTTGAATTTCCTCTATCTCCTTAGCAACAATGACTATCGCAATGTCATCAGCAAATCCTACGATCAGTGCTTCTAAAGGTAAAACGAGTCTGAGTACACCGTCATACATGATGTTCCACAGCGTCGGCCCCAAAACTGAACCCTGGGGTACACCACCTAGAATCTCATAATCGATTGGCCCATCGTCTGTGTCATATTTCAGTACTCTATTCCTGAAATAATCCCTAACAATTCTCTGTAAGTAGAGTGGGACATTCATCCTTTTTAAGGCTAAGAGGATTTCTTTCCAATTAGCAGTATTAAATGCGTTCCTAATGTCGAGCGTAATCACAGTACAATATTTTTTCTTGCCACCTTTCCATCTCTTTCCCTCGATCGCACTTTGAGCAATGTTTTTGACAAGTTCCACCACATCAATGGTAGATCGGCCCTTCCTAAAGCCAAACTGCTTATCCGAGAGACCACCAATTTCTCCAATATATGAATCAAGCCTGTTGCATATTATACGCTCAAACACCTTCCCCATCGTATCGAGCAGACATATAGGGCGGTAAGCTAACGGTTGGTCGAGTGGCTTACCAGCTTTAGGAATCAAGACCAGGGTTTGTAGTTTCCACTGTTTCGGGAATGTGTCTTCGCTTATGCATTGATTATACACCTCGAGAAATACCATATTCCTGGTTTGGCGCTAATTGCCGCTTTTACTGCCACGTTTGGTATTTTACTCGGACCCGGGGCTTTGTTAACTCCAATCCTACAATAAGCCGCATTCAGCTCTTCCAAGGAGATTTCTGGCACTGTTTCACTTTCCAATCTTCGTTCGATTTCTAGGATCTTTCCGAATTGTTGCGGAAAAATACTGGAAACAATTTCCCTCATTGTTTTGGCACAGGTCGGGGCTTCATTTTATGGGCGCTTAAGCTTGCCCATTACCAGCTTGTAGGGTCTGCCCCAGGGGTCGCGATCCACCTCCCCACACAGTTCAGCAAAACAGCGCCGCTTGCTTTGACAAATGGCCTCTTTAAGTCTCATACGAGCTTCACGAAATTCGTTTTAGAGACCAATCGAACTAGAAGTACGCTTTGACCGCTGAAATTTCCGTCGAACACTATGGCAGGCTGTGCGAAGCTGGGCTATTTCCTCGGTCCACCAGTAAACTGGGAAAAGACGGCGACCTACAAATCTTCTGGTCATTGTTGCATCACAGGCTTTAATAATGCCAGTTGTTAATTGGCTTACCTTATCGTTAATAGATCCAAGCAGTTTGATATCCTTAGTCATCAGTAGAAAAGAAGCTTGGTCGAAAGGCGTTGACTTCCATCCAGCAAACTTCCTAGCTTGTTCTCGTGGCTCGCTTTTCCAGGTATTAAGTTTAATTATGATTGCTTGATGGTCGCTTTGAGTGTAACGCTCGCTGACTTCCCAACTAACTCTTGATGAAAGACCTGCACTGACAAAGGTAAGGTTTACCACTGATCCGACTCCGGCCCTGCGAAACCTGAAGACCTTTCCTACATTACAAAGCACGACATCCAGTACCGAGAATGCCTCCATCAGAATCTGCCCTCTTCGGTTTGTGCATTGACATCCCCATTCGATCGCCCAGGCATTAAAATCTCCGGCAATAATGACAGGCTTGCGATTTAGAGCATCAGCTACCAGACGGTCCAGAAAGATTTCGAACTGCTCAATTGGGATATTTGGTGAGGCATAGCAACTATAAATATGGATTCCTTGAACTTTCACTCTGGTGAAGTCAGCCTCGATACCTGACGCCGATTCTTGAAATATGAAACGACCACAGTGAGTAGGGTTTGAGTTGGATTTGAAAGAAAAGTTCAGCTAGGGATTAATTTGAGTTTAAGTTAATTTTGGGATTGGGTTGGACAATAAGCAGAAAGTTGAGATTTGAGTCGAGTTAAGTTGAGTTGACGTAGAAATAGGATTTAGTTAGTTTGCATTGTGGTGTGAGTTGTTCGGTTGGGAAATTATTTAAAGATTGATTTGGAGTTAGGTTAAGGGTTGATTTGAAAGTTGATGAAGGGTTGATTTGGTGATTTAATTGATGGCTGCGTTGGCCGTTAATTTGGTGATTGCCTTTAGGATTTTATATTGCGATTGAGATAGAGGTTGAGTTGTAAATTGGGTTGGAGGTTAAGCTGAAGATTGGCATAACAGGTTCATTTCGGGATTGGTTTGGGAGTTGAATTAATCAAGACCAAAGCTCTGATCACCTTATGAGGTTTCAGCCTTTTATATTTTATTCTCAATTTTCTAGACTTTTTCACATTTTCTAGATTATTCATGATTTTTCGAGGTTTTATATTGGCTGGATCATAGATATGTATATGTGAATGTAGTAGTTTTGAAGTTTATTCGAAATCCGTTTTAGCGTGATATTATTGATATTCATAAGTTTTCTAAAATTTGCAAGATAAAAATTTCAGAATTTCAAAAAATTCCGATTAATTATTGAGGATTGTCAAATTATTACAACATTCTTCTATTTTTTCGAGATGTTAAGAAATTATCAAAAACCTTGTTCGCAAAATGTTGTTTGTAGATTTTATTCGTAGTTTTCGAAACCTTTGATTTTATTGGTTAGAATCAATGAAATTTCAGAGGATTTACGAATTTAAAAATTCACCAAATATTAAAAAGGCTTTATTTAACTAAGAAATAAGCGCCTTCTGCTTTAGTATTGGTTGATTATGATTAATTTCAGATTACCGATAAAAATTCAATTATTTTTACCGGTAAATGGTAAATGGAAAAATCAGTCGTTTGTTAACAGAAATAGAAACCCTACCATAATCTAACGAGATAGAAGATATTGAACATACGGAACCTCCTATGCTAATAAAGAACAAGACCGTACATTATCTCGATTACTAAAACAAACAGAAAAATGTTCAAGATATACATAATTTACTATCGTAAGGTCTGCAATCATGAACAATTAACAGATCTATCCAGAACTATTTAGAACACAAATAATTGAACCGGTAAACGAAAACACCTTCTTTATGAATAACTTTAATGGAAGTATAAACATACAATAACCCAGGCAAACACTTAAAAGGAAACTACCTAGTTCGATATCAGAATGAGATACTAGCAACAAAAGGATGAACCTTCAGCGATAAAGAAATAAAGACATCTGGAATCCTACCAATGTGCCTAAAAACAAATGATATTCTTAAGACGTAGTGTATGCATTCAGTGTTTTAGTGATAACCGCCAAATTAACGAACTGAACCTTATTTGGTTACCTGTTTTCCGTCTACACAATTTTTTTTTTGTTTTGTCATATTTTTTCCACAATAAAAATGAAAATATCTACTTGTTAAATCCCTCAAGGGGATGGATGACGTGAATAAATATAAATACAAATAAAAATCTTTTAAAAAATACATTTTCCATAAACAAATGTCGTCATTCCTCCTTACTATTTTATATACATCCTCTCTCAGACTTTAAATTTTTCCGAACACATATCCGCACCAGCAAATTTTTTATTTTTAGTTCCTTCTTCGAATGCGATCATACGAAACATAATGTCTATGTTCCTCTCTTATTCCGCATATTTATGGTGTGTCTGTGTGTGTCTATTGTGTTATTTGTGTTTTGATGAAGATGAAGTGAAAAATCACCAGCGCCAAGGTGGGAGGCATGAGGTGAAATTTAGGGTGGGTATAAATTTAAAATGGAGAAAAATATCGGAAAAGTCGAAATGTGTCAATTATAATTACGTGTATACCGTATAGAGTTTAAAACTAGTGTATGTCTATGCGGTTGCTCTATCGAATTGACAAGAGTTTGCTATATACAAACACAACTAAAACACGAAATGTAATTGTGTGCAATTTTAAAGTGATTTTTGTAGTTTTGGTATTGTGCTGTTTTAAATTAAAATTGATAGATTTTAAAAATTCGTAGTTTCGTCATTCACAAAACGATAATTAAATTGGTTGTTTTATAGTCTCGTGAGGCATGTACGGTACGAGTAGTGAATATCACGTATAGAGATGTTGTAGTTCGGTTGGGTTAGCTTAATTGAATTATCCTCAAGCCTATAACGTAAGATGTATACGTACATACATACATATGTGGTTAAGCATATAAATATTATTTCGTAGATGTATAAAAATTGATTGTGCAATGTTATGTGGTTAACCTCAAAAAGAAAACCAAAAAATTTCTTTTTGCTTATTTTGGCTTAAAAAGGATTTTCTTGTGTGCGGTTAAAACTTATTTTTAGAGTATTAATTATTAAAAGTTATAAGGGGATTGGTGAAGGAGTGAGTTTATATGCCTGGTTTAAAAACTTTTTCAACTCAGTTATACAAACATTGATGTATAATTTATCTGTTTATATATGAATTTATGTACAAACATACGAGTGTATGTACATCACAATTTTTCTCCATTATACCGATTTTCCATATTCACAACATCAACATTAAACAAATAAATTTTAAATCTAACAAATTCAAATAAAATTTAGCAAAAAAATTTCTAATATCACGGTATTATGGTCATCTTAATTGCAATTACTCCATTGGGATTACCAGTACAGTATATTTCCTTCGAAATGAATGGATTTATGTGCTCTGCTCTAACCGTACCATAAAAATATCGTTAAGTTAATATTTAACTTCCATATATTATACGAAGAAAATCGGATTTTTATTTAGATTACGATCCAAACGTACAAACATATTCACATTTATATGGTAATGATTTGATTGAGTATATACGTAGGAGGGATTGCGCGCGTTCTGTTAAGAAGATGGGAAATTTATATGTGCATAAAGTGTAATTACAATTGCAAAAAAAAAAACAGCACACATTGGAAACGGAAAACTTAAATTGATGTTGTCCCTATTAAAATCAAACCAATACAAATTTTTCACAAATTAGATGAATTTCCTAAGTAAATAAATTTACATACTAATTGACCATATTACTAACGATCGAAAATTGATGCAAATTGAGCACCCAAAACCTATTACGTAGTATGTTGTCAAGCGGTGTGGAGGTGCTGAGGGTTTGGTGCGTCTCAATGGAGTAGGGGTTCACCATCTATATCCATGTATTTCTGGTCTATATTCCAATGCTGCAACTTTGTAGAAACCACCAAATGTGTCTAGTATACCTCCACATGGTAACAGCCGGGCAACGATGTGATGCATCGGCTAAATACTAGATGCGAGTGCGGCACCGCCAGGTGCTACACCTGTTACTCAGGTAAATCCTCCCTGTTTTACTATAAGCGCCAACCGTTTGAGCAATCGCTGTTCATCGGATTCAGTAGTGGTAGGAGCTCAAGAGGACCCGACCCGCATGATCTTTCAAGTGAAGTGGCCTATGCGCCTCACAGTAGGATCTGGAGTCTCTATGGGAAAATGTTCATACCCAGCGAGGTGCGATGGGCTATTGGGTCTTTCAAACCTTTCAAATCCGCTGGAGGGGATGGTATCTTTCCAGCTTTACTTCAAAAAGCTATTGAGAGAATACTCCCCAGATTGATCCAGATGTTTCGGGCAAGTTATGCTTTTAACTATATTCCGAAACTATGGAGGAAGGTTAATGTGGTCTTTATACTAAAGGGAGGAGGGGAGGGATCGTTCAGACACCCAGGCCAAGGCATGTCGGCCAATTAGCCTCGCGACTATCAAATAAGAAGCGAGATTCTTGGAAAAAATCCGCTGCATTGGGACCAGTTTACCTATCAAACTGGTAAATCAACTGTGATGGCCTTTAGCGGTCTAGTCACGAGGATTGAAAAAGCGATGACAGATAAAGAAATTGCCCTTTGTGCCTTTGTAGAGATTGAGGAGGCGTTTGATGATACCTCCTATGGATCGATAGAGAGGGCAGCAATGGAAAATATGATTCCGCTTTCTACAATTAGGTGGCAGACTGGGTGGCGAGCCAGTAACCATCAGGACCGTAAAGAGCTGTCCCCAAAGAGGCGTACTATCTCCTCTTTTATGGTCTTTGGCTATTGACAGACTACTGGTCCTTCTGAGTAGCCATGGTTTTGATATCCTGGGCTATGCGGATGATGTGGCTATCATAATCAGAAGCAAGTTTGATGAGATTTAGAGAGAGTGGTGTTACCAGGAAGGACTCAGTGTCGATTCAAACAAAACTGTCATTGTTTCTTTTACGAGGAGGAAAAGGCTCGCACTTGCAGCTCCCTCGCTAAACGGTACTACTGTTCCTTTTTCAAGAGAGGTTAAATATGTAGGGATTATCCTATATCAAAAACTGAAGCAACATTTATTGAAAGTTCAAGATAGAGCCACCAAGGCTTTCTGGGCCTGTCAAAGACTCTATGGGTATACTTGGGGACTACAACCAAAAATAATCTACTGGTCATTTCTTACAATCATTAGGCCTATGGTCACCTGATGGATCAAAAACGGAAGATGGGGCGGGGGTAGACATAGCAAAAGGCCTGAACGATGCAAACATTAATATTGTATAGTACAGCCAATCGGCCTTAAAGGCTCTTAGGTCTTGTACCATTGAGTCAAGGCTAGTATGGGATTGTCTGAAGTTATTAAACATCTGACATGCTCAAATAAGGTAACACTTATCTGGCTGCCAGGTCATACTGGAATCGAAGGAAATGAGGCAGCTGGTGGCCTCGCCCGCGAGGGTACTGCCTCTCCATTTATTGGACCAGAACCCTTCTAAGGAGTCGCTAAAAGACACCCTAGAGTAGCGGTAAAACGCTGGGAGGATGTTCAAAAGTCCTGTGTGAGTGCCAATGCCCAGCCATTTTCCAGCAAAGACTGCAACATCTAGGAGAGAGAACAATGAGCCCAGATAGCATGTATCTTGTCCAGCCATTGATATAGTAATTGAGTAAAAGAGAAAAGGATAATTCACAATCCCTTTCACAATCCGATACTCCCTCCATTGGGGCCAGTAGCCCAACACTCATTTTTCAAACGTAGAAAAGCTTCACAATAAATTGTGTAAAGCTAATAATGCATTAGTTGAAGCCAACAATAAAAACAAGCAACTGAATGATACAATATATTGCTTAACCGATCTCGTTCAAAGTGCTCAGGATCTAAATTTGGAATATGTCCAAAGAATAGTTCTACAGGTTTCTTTCGTATTGTCGAATGAATCGTATGATTGTATTCGTTAACAGCTCTTTCCAAAAGTTGTTCAAATGAACAGAGGTGGCCTTCCACTTTTAGGCATCTCATAATTTCTATTAGGGTTGAATGGAACCGTTCGACTTGTCCATTCACTTCGCTTCTGTATGGTGGTGTAGTGAATACTTTGATGTGGAGGTCGTCGCTCGTCATGAATATTTTTGATGCTGAATTGAGTGACTTTTCGTTATCTATTACTACTACGGCTACCGGAACACAGAAATAAAATAAGATATCCTGTCGTGGTCTTTTCACATGTTCCACCGTTCTTGATGCGATAATCTTCGTTTGAGCGAACTTAGTGAATTTGTCAACCGCTGTTAGGACTAGGTATTTCTCGGTCGAGAAAATATCCAGATGTATAGGAGATGTATAGGAGTATTATGAATCTCTTGGTTGTTGGGGTGACGCTCGAACTTGTTCTCTTTTCATATTGCACAAAGTTTTACAAGGTTCGATAGATTGGATGCCATTTTCGGAAAATAATATTTCTGAATGATCTGCATGCGATTTTCGCAGGGATTACGGTGGTCACGTTGTCGCTCTTCGTCTTCAATATCTTCCACCATAGTCTGTGCAAATCGGATTTTATAACTCCTGAAGTGGAGTGGGTAGATTTCTTGGATTTTCCCATAAGTGATTCTGGGGTGAAGAGTCCATTGACAATATTGGGATTCAAGTACCTTTTGAAGATATTTATGAGTTCACGTTCAGTAAAACTTGGTTGAGTAAAAATTTGTCTCAAGGTGTGACAAGGTGAGAAACCAGTTTTAATTTGATAGCTGTTTTCAAATTCGTTCAGTCTTAGGACCAATTGGTTACGAAAAACGTTAATTGGAGCCTCCACGGATGGTACTAAATTGTGAGAGGAACTTTCATCACTGTGCTGTGTGGACGTTAGTGAGTTTATCTCCCCCAGATTCGGTAGCCTCGAGAGGGAATCAGCTACCACATTAGATTTTCCTGGTTTGTATGCTATTTCATAGTTATAAACTTCGAGGATAGCCTTCCATCGTTTCATCTTGCTGTTCGTATTTTTGCTGCTAAGAGCATAAGTTAACGGCTGATGATCTGTGAAAATCTTTACTTTTCGTGAGCCATATAAGAAATTTCTTAGAGAATTGAGTGGCCAGATTATAGCCAACATTTCTTTTTCGTTAGTGGCATAGTTCTCCTCTGTTTTACTCAATGTTCTCGAGATAAAAGTTATTGGCCTATTTTCCTGTATTAGGACGGCTCCAATCGCATAATTGGAAGCGTCCGTGGTTAGCTCAAAATCCTTGGTGAAGTAAGGATGTGATAACAAAACTTCTTTAGAAAGGGCGTATTTATTAAGATGAATCGCTTTATTCTTTGAAACATTTTTGGACGCCCGTCCATCTTCCCCTTTTAAAAGGGATGTAAGGGGTTTCGCCAGTTTCGCATAGTTTTTAATAAAACGGCGATAATACCCTGACGTACCTAGAAATGATCTTAGATTCTTGAGAGTTTCTGGTGGTGAAAGGTTTAATATCGCATCAATTTTCTTCGTGTTGTGTTTTATCCCATTTATCCCGACAATAAATCCCAAAAATTCAACCTCTTGTTGAAGAAACTCACATTTTTCCAGTTGTACTTTCATGTTAGCTGCTTCTAAGGTCCTGAATACCTAAATTTCGAAAGTGTTCTTCTTGATCTTTATCAAAATATAATTATGTCGCCAATATAGACGTAGCACTGTTTGGCTATATGCTCCCTTAGTAAATCATCCAAAGTTCTTTGAAATATGGATGGGGCACTTTTAAGACCAAATGGTAATCGAACCAATTCGAATTTCCCATTATTGATAGAGAATGATGTTTTCTCTATGTCAGAGAATTGTAAGGAGATCGCGAAGGTCTTACAATTCCTTCATTTAAGAGTTCCTTAACTCTTAGTCTTTCGACCTCGTCCTTCAAGGCCATAGGATAAGGGTAGGCCTTTAAATAGACTGGCGTATCTGTCGTAGTGCGTATTTCTCCCTTGACGGTGGACGTATATGTTAGTTTTTTAACCGGAGCTGCAAAAAGCTTGGGACATTTTCCTATTATGTTTCGTCGTCTTGATTTTTGTTTTTCATCCAAATGAGTTATTCTGAGTTGAATATGGCTGACTATTTCCGAATTATGTTGCTTTAATGGGATTTTAAGGTTTGGGAAAATAGTCATGTGACTCTCGTCCGTGTGGATTACAGCCTTAAGTTCTCTTAGTGTGTCATTTCCTATGATGCCGTTAAAAGTTTTTAGACTTGAAAGAATATAAAATTTGAGTTTACTGGTATTCCGTCCGAATAGGTTTACGTAGGAGTGGTGCGTTATTTTAACGCTACCTCCAACGGAGTTAGCGATGAAAGGGTTTCTATTTAATATAGGGTTTCTAATATGTTTAGGTTGAACATAGTTCTTGTTTGAACCAGTGTCTATAAAAAATTTTATTGTCTCTCCGTTTCTAAGTGACAATTCGTAAAAGGTAAGCGAAGAGCGATTTAATCTAAAAAATAGATATCATCCAATTCTTCAGTTTGTTCACAAGTAGGTTTGTCGATGGTCTCTAGATAACCGTTTAAAGATGGCTCATTATAATCTTCTCCATGTTCTACATTCTCATCCTATGTTCCTGTTTTCTGCTCCGTTACGTCCGCTACGTTAGAATCTTGTTCCGTGTGGAAAACCTTTTGGAATTTATTCGGTGGATGAGATTGCTGTGAAGGATTCGCGAAAGTACGTTTCTGTGGGAAGAGGTAATTTTGAGGTCGGTTGGCATAATTTATTTGCTTGGAACGTATACTATGATCTACTTCCATCGGTTCCGGTTTTGTTAATGGTCTGTTCATTGATGGGTGTGGTCTTTGGAATCCCGTATTTTGATGAACGATTGGTCTATTGGGTTGTGGAACGTTTGAAAAGGTTTAAAAGGTCTGAGGAACGGATTTTGTCATCACCGTGGGTTGTGGAGAAGTTGGGGATAGACCGGTTGTCGGAAATTCGGATTTGGCGCAATGTTTCTTCTAGGAAAGAACGCTTGCGAGCTGTGATGACTATTATTTGCATACTGCGTTCTAAAGTCCACATTTTATAGCTTTAAGCAAAGATGTAATGCCTTTGGCAGGTCTATCGGTTCTTTGATACTGAGTAGGCGGGGAAGGTCACCCTTAAGCCCCCTCACAAAAGTATCTAAAGCTTTATCTTGATACGCTTGAGTCGATATGTGGCAACAGTACGTCTTCGCCTTTGAATTTTCCAGTCAAAATTGTTGCCTCGATAACATTGTTCATCATTTTCTTGACTGAGAGTCTGGTTCCGTTGCAAAGTCGTGGTGGATTTATGTTTCGAAGAAGAATGATGGGTAAGCCAATTTTCAATGTAAGAACGTGGGGTGGTATGCCTGGCAAATCAAGCGAATTCAAGAATTAAGTTGGATAGTTGACAACATCGTCTTGATTCACCACAGTATCGATGGACTTACTCGTATATGTTGTCGTTTCGCCGGGTATTCCATTCTGAATAGTGAAGTTGATGGTATTGACATTGATGTTTTTGGCCGCTAATATAGCACGCGTACTGAGCCACTGATGATTTTTGTAGTTCTGTGCAATGTTTGAGAAAACTTTTTGCACCAATTCGTCTATGCTTTCTGTGATCTTACAGAAGTTTGCTGGCAAGGTGATACATTGCGTAGATTCATCAATTTGCAGTCGCCCATTTCCAATGTCCATTAATTGTTTTGCAAAATTTCCAGCCGATGCATCCCGTTGTAGTTGTAAACGCGCTTTTCAAAGTCAATTTCTGTAAATGACGCCATAAAACTGATGATTTGAGACATGCATTAAGTTCATCAGCGGGTGTTGAACGTGGTTTAACCGGCAGTGTTTGTCGAAAATCACCAGACAATAAAATGAGTGCGCCACCGAAGATCTATGCGTTTCCTCTCAAATCTCGCAGTCTACGATCAAGCGCTTCCAATGCTTTCTTGTGAGACATTGTACATTCTTCCCATATGATAATTTGACATGTTTGGAGTACTTTTCCCATTCCAGAGTTTTTGCTGATGTTGCATGTTGGTGCCTCAGTGTTTTGTAAACTCAACGGCAGTTTCAATGCTGAATGCGCTGTTCGGCCACCATCCAAAAGAGTTGCCGCAATTCCAGATGATGCAATGGCCAGTGCAATATTATTTTGTGATCGTATGGTTGCCAAAATGAGTGAAAGAAGAAAAGTCTTGCCTGTACCACCGGGTGCATCTATGAAAAACAGTCCACCGCTTTGTTCTGTGATTGTGCACGCATAATTCTGTCATACGCAATGCGTTGTTCTGGAACCAACTGCGGAAGATTTGTCTGAACAAATGTCCCCAGTTTGTCAGAATCAAAGTGTGTTTCTCGTTGCAAATCACGATCGAAAAGGTCGTTCGCTGGTCGGTTCGGAGCAGGCATTCCCAGTTGCACCAGTGCCTTGTTAGCGATTGCCAAACATATGTCTTCAATCAAAATCAATGCCTCATTATATACGTTTGGTGTGAATTGAATGTCCGGATTTTGATTCGCAGCGCGCAAACGATGTAGAATATCCTCACTCATGTAGTCCTTGTATTTTTCCCAAAGATCTTTTGGATTAGATGGGAAGCAGGTTGTCAATATTATGGCAAATAACGTGCGTATTTGCTGTGGTTGAGCAGTATTCGATGCATCAGCGAGTGCAGTGTCCCAATGTGCATCATTCTCAAGAAGATTTAGTTCCTGGCAAGCTTGGCGATAAGTGGCGCACAGCTAACCGTTCACTGTTCTTAAATCTTGGAAAGATGTCGGTCCACGTACATTGATTAACAGCAATCGCAGATAGAAGCATTCTGTATTGTTCGGGTGAACAGTGTACAGACGACCCAATGCGTCACTGGAATACAAATTGGGATGTCCTTCAACTGCTTTACCTTGTTTGCGACGTTGAAACTTTTTAGCCGATGCATTCCATGTGTAGAATTTCAGTACCTCAGAATAAAGTAGAGTCTTTGCAAAAATATCATCTTGGCACAATGAGTAAAATGCAGTTAAAGTTGTTGCCGGTGGAACCAATGCTCTTGCGCGTACATTATCTGCTGTGAAGTAAACGCGCTGTCCATTCTCGAGATGCACCGCCAAGTGTACTACTGTTGGATGTCGTTCATGGATTGGAAATGATAAGATGCGCTATACCTTCATTGCTGCTAATGTAGCATCCAAGTTGGTATTGGTTGATTTCATCGAGCGGTGCGGCCACATTCCCTACTCCGAAGACTCCCACGTCGCTTCCTCCTTTGTTGACATATTTGCAAATGTATTTGATCGACTTCACTGAATTGCAATACTCAACATTAATGTGTGCTTTGAAGGTCTTTGAGAGCAACGGTGAATATGGCACCACCCAACGATTAACGACTTCGACATCAACGTTTCGTACTTTCAGAACGATGGATTTGCCGCCATCCTCAACTGATCGTCGACGATACAGTGGGTATCCGTCATTGCCAGTGATGGTATCAGAAACCAAGTTTCTTGGGTATCGTTTCATGCATTTCCCATCAGACATGCATGGTGAATTGTTGTTGAATGCGCCACATGGACCATGAATCATATTTTTGGTAACGACGTCGAATAAGTCTGGATCAATGTCCTTATCTGGTATTTCTGCTGAGATGATTTGGTCAATTTGATCTGGCGTAATTTTGTTGATTAACCAAACCAAAATATGTGCATGTGGCAATCCTCTTTTCTGCCATTCAATGGAATACATCCAGCAGCGTGTCTCTCCAAAAACGTGATGCTTGATATATCATGGCGGTCCGAAGATGATTATCCAGCTAACAGAAGTTCTTTAATTTCATCCCATGTTGGATTGCACATAAATGTGATGAACAAATCTGGACGACCATATTCGCGAACGTATGTCATCGCATCTTGTGCGTATTCATGCTTATGCCGTGGACTCCCCGTGAATGTAGATGGTAATATGACCATTCTTCCCAATTCGTTTGGATTCACGTTACCATCATTAACGATTGCGTCTCGTAAATGGATGTACTCTTCAGAACGCAACTCGGTTTGATTCAATCGAATATATAGGAGTCGTTCGATTTCAATCTTCGCGTACATGTCGACGATGTATTGATGGAACAATTGTCGACATTTCAGAATGTGGTTCTCAGCGTCTTGATGAATCATCAATCGATACGAATAATATTTCATGGCACTGACTTTCTTATTCGTTTCCTCGTCTGTTTGTGGATTTCTCATTTTGATGTTGAAATGATATCAATCTTCTCCTCGGAAAAACAGAATCGGAGCGATGAGTATCGGAGACTCGCTGAACGTCACCACTTCTGCGATGAACAATTAGGTCGCGCGATTCGAATTCTTCGCCAACTATCACGATCGCCACTTCATCGATTGTTGGTGCATTGAACTGTCTTTCGTGTTGGCCAACGGGTCTTTCGTCTGCTCGAATTACAACTGCGTAGTCATCGGCTGGCATTCGTTGAATGGCGGTTTTAAACAACTGAACTAATTCATTGTGTTGATCGAAAAGGGCTTGTAACGCAGCCACGATTTCTCGTCTAGTACCCGCATTATAATGACATCGTTGTTCAATTTATTCATCACTGTTTGCCATGAAATAAATTTGAAGAAACTTGTGATCTGCATCCGGCAATGGTAGAAGCGATCCGGCACGATGATAAATTTGCCCTTGGACTCTGAATGTTGGCATGTAATTTTCGCGCACGATGTTCGTTGCACCGAACGATGTCATTTGAAAACATGAATTGTATTTGCGGATGTTTTCCAAGAAATGCTTCGACTCACGTGTAACACCTGATAGCAACGTTGATAGTGGTTCGGGTGGTGGATGTAATTCTGGCAGTTTAACTTTTCCATTGGTGCAGCACATTCCTGGCGTTTCGTTCTTAAATTTGAGGGCGCTACAATACATGCAACTTTATCCATTTTTCCAATGACGACACTTGGATGAAGACTGTAATCATTATTACTGTCATAATGAAATGCACCAAGATTTAAATCAGCGTATAGTGTTCGTCTTGATCGAGCGGTGCTTATTCGAACATTTTTCAGCCTTCTTTCCCGTTGTTCAGTTGTCTCAGACGAACGGGCCTGAGTAGTACGTATTCGATCAGTTTCTAACCTCACTTCTCGTTGTTCAGACGATTCAGACGAACGGGTCTCAGCGGCATGTACTCGAAGATTTTCCAGCCTTAATGCTCGTTGCTCGTCTGATTCTGAGGCTCGTAATGCTCTTTTCTTCCGTGCTTGAGGTGTAGATCGGCCAATTGCTTGTCGCTTTGGAGGCATAATTGTACGGGAACGACGTGAAAAATGCGTTTGAATTTATTAGATGTCAATCAGCAATCCGAATCTCACAATGTATCCAATCCAATTGAACCGGCTGTTCTCACACGGATGGAAATGTTAATATTGACGGTGATCACCAATTCGCTGAGGGAAATTTGAAGTGAAAAATTCAGCATTCGTCACCCACAACTCGAAACGTCATCATTCGTTCGCTGTTTTCGTTTCAATTCAAATCAGCATGAACTGTCACGGCAATATATGAAATTCATTGGAATGACAGTGGCGCCATCTGTCGAAAATTGGTCGTACCAACTCAGAAACCTTGGTGGGCTCATACACAACAACTTTGCTAAAGATCATCACATGATCAAATGCATAATTTACGATTCTATAAAGGACATATAGACAAACATTCATTTTTATATAGTATATAGATCACTTACAGCAATATAAGTGTAGGACAAACATTTCTTATCGGTGAACCTTAATTATAGATGAACACACGTTACCCGGTGGATTTGTCCTTAACGTGTGGGGACCGAGTGTAGTCTTCCGATTCAACTGTGTAGGCCGATGCCTTTATACTTTTGGTGGTTAATATAAAGGCTCCGTTTTTTCCGTTGGTTGCGGTGACTCCGGCGCTTCTTTTCCTACTCCTTGGATGAAATCGATTTCGTAGTTTTTAATTACTTAGTTGCTACGTTGGGCCGTGTCGTTTTTATTCGAATTAGAGCTGAGTGTGTGGCTCTAAAGGTGCTTTGTATGGGTTATTTACGACCCTTTAACCTTACTTTTTTCTATGAATTTAATTTAATTTTTACTACAATTCATTATTATTCACTTTATTATATTTTTATTTTATAATTATTAGTCACTTGATTAGAAAATTAGAAACAATTTTATTATTATTCACTTTATTGTAATAATTTCATATGCAGATTTTGTTGTAACAATTTTATATTCACTTTTCTTTTCAGATTTTCAGATTTTACTTTTTTTAAATTCGCTCGAAAAGTGTTTCCATGTGAGATCAGATACGTTTCTTGCAACGTGATAAAGTTTGTTATCTTAACTTATACATAGATTGCTCAACTGTTCTGATTGATTAACCCTAATCCAACCCCAATTAAACCGCAACTCCACCCTAATTCAACTCGCAAACGGAACCCAACATAATCCTCAACTACTTTACGCCAAACTCACTCCACAAACCAGCATATATAAAAAATTGGTCAACAACTCACGATATCCTATCCAGCCCCAACTCAACTCAAACTCAACTATAACTCAACCCGCAAATTGACCCCCAGCATATCCATTTGGGTGCAAAAAAATCGCACATTGCTCAATTTTCCACAAAAGTGCAAAAATATCAAAAAAATCCAATATTTGTTTAATTTTTTTTAATGCAAATTCAAAGTCTCTTTCAATACCTATCCAGTGGTACCTTTTTTGTATTTATACGTGCCACCAAACAGATTTTTGGGGGTAAACATCTGAGGTATACGTTTTTGTGAATTTGTCAGCATGAAAATTAGTAGTAAAAATCGAATTAAAACATGGAAATCAGAAAAAATATTTTTATTAATAACGAGTATTCCCTCCTCTGGCCCGAATGACAGCTTCCATTCGATGAAGCATTGATTTCACCAAAGTTTTCACAAAATCTTCAGATATCGCCTCCCAGTCCTCTACGATCGCCTGTTGCAGCTCCTGGAGACTCGTTGGAGCAACATCTCTGGTTCGAACCCTTCTTTTCAACTCGTTTCATATATTTTCGATGGGATTGAGGTCCGGGCTTCGAGCTGGCCACTCCATAACAAGCACATCCACCTCTTAAAGGTACTGGTATACTACACCAGCCGCATGCGGGCTCGCATTATCCTACATAAACAGAAAATTTTCACCAATAAACCTGGCAAAAGGTACGACATACTCCTCGAGTACTTCCTTAATGTACCGTTGAGAAGCCATTCCTCTTGACCGACCGCCAGTATTGGCTCGAGTGATGAATTCAAGATCTGTCTTCGCCTCTAGTGATATGCCTCCCCAGAACATGCACGATCCACCGCCATACGAGACACGTTCTTGGATGCAACATTGTGCATATCGCTCTCCTTGTATTCTGTATACTCTTCCGCGTCCATCGGTGCCATATAAACACATCCTGCACTCGTCAGAGAACAGGACTCTACTCCATTCTTCTTCTGTCCAATTCAAATGCTCTCGAGCGAAATCACGACGGGCTCGTCAATGGGATGCGGTCAATTTCGGCCCGTTTGCTGGTCTGTGTGCAGTCAGATTAACTTCTCGAAGTCATCTTCTAACTGTCCACCGACTGACTTCGACTTCACGAACTTCTTGGAGGCGCCGTCGCAGTTGAACCGCATTCATATAGGACGATTTCGCAACGAAGTTGTTACAAGAAAGCGGTCATCACGCTGTGCTGTAGCACGAGGTCGGCCAGATCCTTGTTGCCGTCTGAAGCCACCAGTTTCCTGATATCTCTGCCACACTCGACGAAAGGAGAATCGGCTCAAATTTAGTTGTCGAGCCACTTCACTTTGGTTCTGCCCCGCATCAATTAGTGCAACCACTTGAGCGGCTACCTCTGGTGTGGTATCCATTTCTTTGCTCCAGTTGAAGACGTAATTAATAGAGGACCGTTCAGACTAAGCGTCGATATGCGAATGATGGCAATTCCGAGCGAGATATTTCATGGCATGCTATTGTATGATCTTGTTGAATTATTTTTAGAATTTAATTCGAAAGCCTGCTGTATGCATTTGACACAAAATCACTTTGTTGGCATGGTACAAGTACAAAAAAGGTACCACTGGATAGGTATTGAAATATACTTTGAATCTGCATTAAAAAAAATTAAACAAATATTGGATTTTTTTTGATATTTTTGCACTTTTGTGGAAAATTGAGCAATGTGCGATTTTTTTGCACAAAAGTGTATAACAAATTGGCAAATATTTCTATAACCAGTTGTTTTGTGTCAATTCGTATGGTAGGTACACGACCCTCTTGACGCACAGGTTCCAAACGCTTTTCAAATCTCCGCCTTGACCATAGAAACAGATTGGCAAAAAAAAATTCTAAATCGATCAAGCCGTTCCCGAGATACCATGGATACAGACATCCAGATAAACGGACGGACATCTTTTTTTTGTTTTGCTTTTTTAGACTCAGGGACTTTCAAAACTTCGAGAAAAGTGGTTTTGAACCAACCAAATTTTTGATCATTTTCGACAGGACTTCAACTTTGGTCTTTTTAGACCGAAATATCTATGAAATGTTAGAATATTTATCATATCATTGTTAGTAAGTGCAGTGTGTTCGTAAAACCCTTGAAATTAATTTTTTCATCAAACTCATAAATTTAACCATCATTATAATACCATCGCATAACCCGTAACCTTTAAACCGTCGCATAAATAATCACGCGAGTTCCAAATATACCTGTTACTTGTTTATTAAACATCCCGATTCCATTATCATGTTTTGTTGTGCAAACATGGAACAAAAGCACAACTCACATAAAAAAGGATTTCACATAATTTTATTTATTGGTTTTTCCGCGTCGTACTCTGAATGCCGGAAGGGTGTCAAATGGGTGTATATGCAGAAGAAAAAAAATGATTTATTAGATTCGTTATTGAAAATGAAACATTTGATTTTGTAAACATTTCGAAAATTTACAGCACCTTGTACGTTATGTAGAATATTTAGTAAATTGTGAATGTGCTTTTTGTATTACATGTGCATGATGAATGGTTTTTATGAATTTTTATGATGGTATGCTGTCGCGTGTGTAAAAATATGTTGCCTCTCCTTCCTACGATTTGTACTCGTATATGCGATGCCAAAATTAAGAAACTTTATACAAATCGTTTTATAACAAATTGACTTGTTGAATCCAGCAATTCGTGTCTATTTAGGTTGTGACATCATGTTTCACATTCAATTAGGTGGATGGCAAAAAAAACAGGTATTGGAAAATGGGGATGCATATATCCATTCGATGTACGTTAATTGGATCATAATTAATGATTTATATTTTAATTTGGGGGATAGAATCATCGTGCTATAAATACAAAAGTACTTAATGCCCGTTCAATCCAATTATTATTCCTCGTTTATTACGTAAATACACAAAGATTTAATTGTACTGATATAGTTCGCGTACATAATAACAGTAATAAAAATGAAAATAAAAATTCGAAACCATATAATGAATTCATTAAACATTCGAACCCGCTCGAGAATTACAAACACATATTTAGAACTAGAACTAGAACAGTTCCACCTAGTAGTTTTCTAATTAAAATTATTAATGGTATCGCAGCACAAGAATCTTGTAATCAATCATGAAAACGCAAAACATTATAATTAATCGATCATTTGGTTCGTTTCGAAAGGAGGTAGCTGCTTATTGTCAAGAGAGGTTTGTGAATGAAAACCAAACAAATTACATAAATACAAAAGGACAATTAAGTGACATTTGTTAAATGTCCTTTATTATATACCGACTCTATATGTTCGGTCGTTAAAATTAATGAAATGATTTTATCTAATTGTGTTTTGTAATTAACAGATTATAAAAATATGAAAACATAAACAACACAATAATCAATCCTATTGTATAACAACAGTTCATGAATCATAATAGTAAAGTACTATTACTGTGTTCGGAATTGTAAAGTTATGTTAATCAGGGGGTGGTATATATGCGATTCGAATTTTGAACATTTCAAAAAATTTAGTCTAATAGACTAGACATTCTCTGGGAAAATAGGACCATTCAAGGGTAATAGTAGTTCAAGTTAGTCAAAATAATAGATGGGCCATAATAAAACCACTCCAAATCTCTGACAAGGCGTAAATGATATTAAACAAATTTTTGTCTTAATCGCCAGAAAAAATGTCTAGTTTAAATATTCCTTGGTTTAAGGAACAGTTGATCAGCTTATTGAAGAAACATTTTAAGCAGCTACTACATGCACTATCGAATCCTGAATTCCAACATCTAGCAGTAGGTGTAAACGGTGATTGAAACAATTTCAGTCGAAATCTCATGGTATATAAAGTTTCCAGATTAATTTATTCCCCTGGATAAGGAGTAGTTTTCTGGCTCGATAGACGGAGTGGTAGGTCAGCTACTACGTGAACTATCGGAAAATGAATTCAAATCTCTGGCAAGGAGTTTTAAGTCCCTAAAGTTTCCAGACTAATTTATTCCCCTATATTGGGGATAGTTTTGGTTTTTTGGGTCCGATGTTTGAAGAAAATGGTCAGCTACTACTTTTACTATCAGAAACTGAATTCAAATCTCGGACCAAGAGTGCTAAGCCCATTGATTTGTTTCAGTCAAAATTCTAATTGGTATAAAAAGTTTCCAGACTAATTTATTCGACAGCATAGGGGTTAGTTTCTCTGGGCTCGATGGACGGAGTAGTAGGTCAGTTGCTATGTGAACTATCGGAAAGTGAATCTAAATCCCTGGCAAGCACTGTTAAGGCACTAATTTTTCCAGACTAATTTATTCCCTTGGATAGAGGATTTTTTTTTTTTTTTGTAAATGTTGCCAATGGCTTTATTCTTGAATATTTCTACATAAGAAACTCACAAGAAGTAATCAAATCTTAAGCTAAAATTATTACCATACTATATTTTATGTCTAAACCAATGAATGTTAATACTTATTGTTAGTGCTCACAATTTACTTAATTTAGATTATACAGGTACATAGGTTCATCAGTCCGAGTGGATCTGTTCTTCTCAGTCGCCTAAATCGCGACTGTTTTAGTATCTCCTCGGCCAATTCGTTGGGGTGTGCTTCTAGTTTTTCGAACTGAATTCTTTAATTGTTTCTTTAATGGTTTTAATCCCAAGGTCGTCATGTATACTGCTACACTTGTAATACTGCGAAGAATTTTCGTTTAGGTTCGTTGCAGGTGTTCTCTGATTGAAGCGCTGTTGGATCCTCCCAGCGAGTGAAGCGTTCGACAGCGTTCGTAAACTTCCGCAAGTCATATACGCGCACTTACTACAATGGGGGATAAGCAGAACTAACTTCGGACTATCAACCAAGAAGCCTATGGAGACCAAGGAGCGGCAGTAGATGTCGTTTCAACGACCACGGGTTCTGATATTTTCACCATAAATTTGAAAGTGCCGCAAGTAAATGCAACAAACATTGCGCCTTACACATCAATAAACCGAAATCTTCAAACGCGAATTAATGCGAATTAATCGCCGCTTATTTTTAAACGATGCACTGAAGAAACTCCAGTTTCTCGTAGATAACGGTGCTGACATTTAGGCCCTTCCCGCTAAATATTTCCCAAATAATGCGTCAAAAATAGACCCTGACCTGGTCCTCTCTCTCTGAGTCTCCGCAACTAATGGTTCAGTAATTCAGACTTACGGGACAAAATTACTGAATGTTAACATTGGGTTACGGCGACAATTTCCACACATTTTGACAGTAGCGTCAGTTGACAGGCCGATTATCGGTGCTGACTTCTTGACACAATATGGTATCCTCGTCGACCACCGTGGAAGACGCCTCTTGGATCCCATGACGGATCTTGCTGTGAATACAATAACAGTAAAAGTCAAAACACCTACGCCAATCCATCCATCTGGTGCAAATGGATATAGTTTACTTTAGAAGATATTTCCTTCTTTGGTTGAAACACCAGACTGCAACAGTCCATCAAAACACATCGTGGTTCACTATATATCTGTACTGAAGGTCGACTTCCTTGTTCAAGACCACGCAAACTGGATCCAGTTAAACATAAAACTGCGCTTACCGAGTTCGAGCGTATGGTCCAATTGGACATAAGCCGACCGTCATCTTCTGCGGTGTCATCCCCCCTCCCTATGGAAAAGAAGCAGGACAGTGCGATTGGCAGCCATATGAAAATTACCGTCGACTTAATGCCGTAACCGTAGGGCTTATCATCTTATCTCAATTACGCTTAAAGACGTTCCTAAAACGGCAATAACACCCCTTTTGGGTTGTTCCAGTTTACTAGGACGTCCTTTGGTCTTCGGAACGGGGCGCAAGCCTTTCAGCGCTCCATGAATGAAGTGGTCAAAGGATTAGAGTTTGTATTCGTCCACATTGACGATATATTTGTGGCAAGCAAAAGTGAGGAAGAGCACATGTGTCATCTCAAACAACTGTTTGAGCGCCTCGACGAATTTGGAGTAAATATTCAAATTTCAAAATCCGTTTTCGCAATTTTCCCCTAACAACATAAATTCAACAAATCCAGCGATTTGTCGGAATTGTCAATTACTAGCGTCGATTCATTCCAAGGCTATAGCCGAATCGCTTTCTCCAATTTACTCTCATTTGGCAATATTAAATAAAATACCCAAGAACAAAAAATGTTTTTCTTGGCCCGATAAGTGCAACGAGGCATTCGCCAAAATTAAACGAGTACTTGCTAACCCTACTCTGTTAGCCCATCTCAATAGCGATACACACTATAGCATCTCCATAGTGCTGTAGGAGCGGTCCTACAGCAATGGAATACGGATCATTCACGGCAACCTTTGGGATTTTTCTCAAGAAAACTCTCAGCAACAGAGGTAAAATACTCTGCCTTTGACAGGGAGCTTCTCGCTAGTTATATCGCCATTAAACATTTCCGCTATTTCCTGGGAGGTAGACAGTTTACTGTCTATACAGGTCATAAACCTTTGATTAAAGCAATAGTCTCCCTGAGCGAAAATAGTCCACGGCAGACTCGACATTTCGACTGTATCGCTCAGTTCATGGCGGACATTCAACATAAGGTAAGCAAAACGTAATCGCTGACACTTTGTCACGGGCTAGCGATCACGTTTCTAGAGTAGACTCCGTCAAACTAGATCTTACAAATCTAGCTGAGACACATTGGTCTGATGATGAATTACTTCAATTATTGAATAATTCATGGCGCCCTGAGAATTTCAAATTCGAATTGGAACTCACAATCCTTCCTGAGTTAAAAATTTATTGTGAAATATCAAGAGGCGCGAATCTTAGAGGTGTAGTTTTCAATGTTCTATCTTATCCAAATATTTGAGCATCACGGAAATTAATTTCAAGTAGGTATTTTTGGCCGAATATGAACACGGACATTACACACTGGGGGGAATCCTGTATCAGCTGCGACAGTTTCGATTGAATTAAATAAATAAAAACTATATATTAAAACCGAATTAAAAAACATAAAAATAATTGTGTTTTAATTACAAACTGTAGGAGTCCAAGTCTGTGCTGCGGGAACATCAAGTGTCGTGTAAAATTCCACAAAACAAATAGTGAACAAAATACAAAAGCGTACAATACCCATATGTCCATATGGGTTTGATTATCGTTTATACAGTAAAACTTTATTGGCTAATGACAACTGATATTTTCCTCCCATCAACCAATACATTCTGGAAAATGTAATTCTTATTTGGTTGCGCTTTGTTTCAATATGATTTTTCCAAGTTGTAACAGTATCCGTACTACATTGCTCACAATGTACGCTAAGCCTGCTGTAAACTCTCTTGCGATTAACCCCGACAGCATTTTTGAGCAGGCTAGGTAACAGTCGTGGGGGAGTTCTTTTCGGGAACCTCAAGAGAGCTTGATTTTGCTGATGGAATATTTTCACACAAAAAAAACAGGAAAAAAATAAGAAAAATGAAAATTTACGTGAATTTGGGGTACTGTATGCGTGTCACTGTTATTACCAACCAATGGCTTATGTATCATTGTGATCAAAGATATCTTCCATTTTTGAGGAATATAACTGGTTGGCATGATCGCGTTGAATACAAATGTTATTAGTTTCATGCATTTACCTGGCAATACCCTTATCATTTTTCAAATAATCATGTCCTGGAGTGTCTTTTTCGGGATTATGCAAGTTTTAATTGTATCCTTAACTTCCTTCCAATTATACTTTAAAGGTTTGTAGGATAAAACATCATCCATTTGCTGGTCTAACACCAAATAATTATCTTCTTCGCGCAGTGCGAATACTCTTGTTAGATTCTAGATAAATTGGGCGCCGCCTATAATTAGCTGTGTGATTTCCATCGCAGTTGCTGCATTTTCTCACTGATGCTTCCTATTTTGCTTTATTGCAAACCTTTGAATTATGGAGTTCACCACATATAAACACAAGCATCGTTCAAAGTGCAATATACTCGATTGTGTTCATATTCTTGGCATTTAACACACTGAACCGGTTCATTTCTTTTCCTGGGTTCCTCGATGGTAACCCTTCCGTGCAGTAGATATTTTAGGTCAAATATTGCATATTTGCCTTTAACGCTTTTATTGTTTGGTTCTAATTCCAGACGAAACAATGGCTAAGGTGCCTTCTCCCGATTAAAAATATTGGTAATAGTTCTGCATTGGAAGCCTTTTTCAGCGAGAGCAGCTTGTATTTCGTTTGCATTTACGTAACTCATTAATCCTTTTTGGCTTTTTAGTTGGTACGTTTAGTAATGTTTAACAACTGGGTCAAAATGTTTAATTAACGCTCTGTAAGCATCAATATTGAGCGGTTGAATTTTTGTTTCTCTTATATCTGCTCTTTTGATCCCTTTTGGAAAGTCTTCTCATTTTTGGAGTTTTCTCGTCAACCACCAAGCAAGAATACCTATTACCATGCGTTAGGGCTTTTCCTTCGGACAATAATATGGTATATCGGTCTATTCTCGTTTGCACTAAATACTGACCTACATCACTGTTTATTATATTGTCATCTTATGTCGATGCACTGTCGGAAACTGAATTCAAATCTCTGGTCGGGAGCGCTAAGCCCATTTATCAGTTTCAGTTAAAATCTCAATTGGTACCTAAAGTTTCCAAACTAATTTATTCCTATGGATAGGGGTAGTTTTTGGCCTCGATGGACAAAAATTAGGGTCAGCTACTTCGTGTACTATCGGATAATTTATTTTTAAGTTTAATCTTACGGCATAACTTTTCAGTAATACACGTCTTGATAATTATGTCATCGTTTTTAAGTTCAACGAGAGTTGAGTTTTTGTCAATATAAAATTTAACTAATTCAATAAAACAATTATAAGCTTGTGAAACACTGGTCTGGGAATACACTGATAGCCAACATTCATTATCCAAGTCCATAAACAGATTTGGGAAATTTGTCTTATTGATTTTTGGTATGGTTGTAGGTATAGAATATGAATAATTAGAAATAGGTGAGATAACAATGGATATCATACAATGATCAATAATATTAAGATCAAGAACGTCAGGTTCTTACATGAAATTAAATCTAGCACAGTGCCTAGAAATCAAGTGACCTAAGCTTGTGGGAGAATTTGAGATGCCGTCATAAGAATACATTCATCAGAAAAAATCAAAAAATTCTTAAATGTATTCCAAGTCTTCTACATTATTAAATTCTTCGACAAAGACCATCGTACTCAAAAAGTGAAATCTATTACCATGTTTCCTTGAGCAAGTTTGAGTTAGGTGGGATTTAAATTAGGTTTACGTTAAATTTCAAAATGGTGTCGATCGTTTCCTTAGAAGTGAGTTAGGATGAGTTGAAAGTCTCTGTTTAACAGCCAGTTGTATTATATACGCTTAGCACTTTTGTATTGCATTCTTAATTTTTTGTCAATATTTTTTTGTTGTATTTAATTATTGTAATATTTTTTATGGTATTAATAATAAAAATCCTTAATATATATGGCCTCGCCATTTTGGAATTCAATTATACTGAATACAGTGTTAATTTAAAAATGTCAGCGCTGTTTAAACTAAAAACGAAACAATTAATAAACAAATTTTCAACCCTGGAATGGTGTAACTGGCCAGGTCATCCTGATTAGTCCAGGTCATCCTGATTTGCGGCACCGATTCAAGCACAGTTACATTCGCTAAAAATAAATTAAAAATTTTACGCATGCCTCGAATATTTTGGTATAATTTAGACTTGATTTTTGATGATGCAGGTGTAGCAGCTATTGAAGGTATTTCAGATGAATAACTGATTTCGTCGATTTTGGAGTTTTGATTTAAAGCTGACGTTTCTAATCGTTTTTTGGCTACAACAAGATCACACTTGATACAGATAATGGCCGTGCTCAAAATTTAAATTTGCGTATTAGGATTTCTGCCGGCCAGATAGAGGGATCAGCAACTTTATGAAATACATCCTCATTAACGCCAATTTTAAAGAAAATAAATGATAAATCCTCAATATTAAGGCTTTATGGAATTAAGCCATTCCATATAATATTTGAAGAAGCAGCGATGCCTGTTTTCGATGTTACACGCGCTGTAATTTCATCCTGAGTTATATTTGGAGGAAGCCTGCACGTACAGGAACTTTTTTTGATTTACATGAACCGATTTAAGATTTTTGGAAGAAATATCCTACCCGTAAATAACATCATTTGCAAGATTCAAAAACGGAAAGTACATTTCGTTAACATAGATGTTAGATCCTCCAATCGCTTTACTACTGATACTAAGTTTCAGAGACATAATTACGTTAGCCCACTTAAGATGGAAAGGACCTCTACACGTACCATTAAGTTGTTATCTCAGCGGTTCAAATATTTAGAGAAGCGATTACAAAATAATGATGCCTTCAAATTTATGTACGATGAATTTATGAGCGAATACATTGCACTCAAACACATGAATAAGGTCGAGAATGACACAAGCAACTTCAAAGAACTACCTAGTTATTACATTCCTCATCATGCAATCATAAAACCCCAAAGCACAACAACGAAATTACGCGTTGTTTTTGATGCATCGGCGAATTCAACGAACTCAAGACGAATTATTTTCGATTATACTTCGATTCCGCAAGTATAAGGTGGTATTTACTGCGGACATCGAGAAGATGTACTGCCAAATTCTCATCAATCAGGATCAGCGTTGTCTACAAAGAATCGTATGGACTGGACACCCAATATAGATGAACAATATTCGACATATGAGTTAGCTACGGTGGCGTATGGAACATCATCTGCGCCATTTCTAGCCACGTGCACCCTGAATCAGATTGCAATTGACGAAGGAGAAAGGTTTCCAGTAGTAAAAGCAGCTATCCGCGATTTCTATGTCGATGACTGTATAACTGGTTCAAATACTGTAAATCAACCAACAAAGATAGAGCAAGAACTACGCGAAATGCATCAAAACAGCTGGTATGAAGCTACGGAAATTCACTTCAAATTCGAAAGAACTGTTGGAAGATATTCCAGAATCGGAAAGAGATCAAATCGATGCAACCGAGCCCAATCAAACTATAAAAACATTAGGTTTGATCTGGAATCCCGACAAAGATGTTTTTATGTTTTATAATCAGCCAATAACAAGAAATTCGTGCCAAACAATCTCGAAGCGAATTGTACTATCTGAGCTGGCTAGCGTATTTGATCCTTTGGGTCTCCTTGCTCCCATAATCGTCACAACTAAGATTTCGGTATCAGCTAATGACGATAATTTTTGGAAAGAGTACAGACATCAATTCAATACCACTGCATCCATTAAACTTCCACGATGTGTTCTGACCTCTAACCCAACAAGTGTCGAAATACACGGATTCTCAGACGCTAGCGAAAAGGCGTACGGAGCGTGTGTTTATTTAAAATGTATTGATGAAACAACGAAATATTAGTCAGTCTTTTATGCAGTAAAAGCAGAGTGACACCTCTCAAATCCCAAACAATCCCGCGTTTGGAGTTATGTACAGCGTTGTTACTGTCACGGCTTGTTGCAACGCTTACAACTTCGCTTAAGCAGCTCAACATTGAATCCATCCATTTATGGACGGATTCTACGATCACGCTCGCTTGGATACATACTCCATGTAATGTACTAAAGATATTCGTTGCAAACCGGGTGTCAGAAATACAAGAACTTACATCCAATTACTACTGGCATTATATCGACACTACAAGAAACCCAGCCGATTTAGCATCGCAAACAAAAATTAATTCTTCTGTAACTCTCGAAAAGAAGACAAATAAAGCAAACCGACGCCATTTTCGGCAGTCATTTTTCTCATTAAATTAATTACATAACATATGTAAACTTTACATTTAATTTCTGTAAATAAAATTTTGTATTAAATTAAAACAATTAAACTAAAAAATAATAAAGTTTGGTAATCCAATTGCATATAGTGCTTGTCATTTTTTTGTGTTAATCAAACAGCGGAAAATGTGTTCCCGTATAAAACGTTCAATCTGTGCATCAATATAACCCTCCGGTTTATATATATATATATATATATATATAGCATAGCAGCGGTTGCTTGATAGCCCCCTAAACAACGGTACACCCACTTTCATCACAGCACGTTTTTTTATATCTAATGGAGTCAGATTTAACCTCAAATATGGAACAACACCACGTTACATAAAGCATGTTAATACACCGCTAAGCGCACTCGCTTCATACACAACACACCCACCATACAGTGGATTCCGGCATCAACAGCCATAGATCAATCGAAACATTCACGACCACTGTTGAACAACCTTGTGAGTTAATTGAAAGATTTGGCAATTCATTTACAAAGTTGGTATGTGTAACAGTAACAGCATATTGCTTACGATATATCTCGAAACTGAAGAACAAAACGCATGAACCTGAATCATCATGTGCACGATACTTAACCAAAACTGAACGGTCAAACAGTCTCATACGCCTTATTAAACTCGCACAGCAGCAAACATTTAATCATGAAATTCGAACTATTAATAACAACAAGCCGCTGGATCATAAAAGTCAAATAAAAAATCCTTCACCATTTCTCGATAAGGATAGCCTTCTTCGCGTGGGAGGTAGCATCAAAAATGCACATATGAATTTTGATCAACGTCACAAAATATTACTTCCGAAAAGTCATCATTTTACAACATTGATTTTCCGCCATGAACATCAAAAACATTTTCATTGTGGTCCTCCAAATCTTCTGGCACAAATGCGACATAGATATTGACCAATACATTGGAAATCAGAAGCAAAACGGATAGTTCATCAGTGCGTAACCTGTTTCAAAAGAAAGCCAACACCACTTCATCAGCTTATGGGTGATTTACCGAGTGATAGGCTCAATCCTGTTATACGAGCTTTTGATGTAATTGGAGTAGATTACTGTGGGCCATTCTTAACAAAAAATCAAGGTCCGAGAAGCACCGCACACTACAAGACTTATGTGGAAGTGTTTATTTGTTTTTCCACAAAGGCAATGCACCTAGAAACGGTCAGTGGTCAAGCATTTATCGCCTGCCTCCATCGATTCGTTGCAAGGCACGGACGTCCAGCTATCGTCCATAGCGACAATGGTACGAATTTTGTAGGTTCGGTCACAGAACTTATAATAAGTTACACTCATTTTTTACAAAACAGGCAACGTATGAATTGATTCAAAATTTTGCGATTCCGAAAATATTATGTGGAAATTCATTAAAATCACGTGCCTCACACTTCGGTGGATTGTGGGAAGCGGGTGTTAAGGCGGTTAAATACCACCTCAAAAGAGTCACCAGAGATCAACCAATGTCATTTGAAGAATTATTTACTCTAATCACACAACTCGAGGGTTACCTTAATTCCCGGCCACTCACTCCCTTGTCAGACGATCCCAACGACTTATCACCACTCACACCAGCACATTTCATTATCGGCGCCCCGATTACATCGATAGCTGAACCGGACATTCAAGACATGCAGATGAATCGTCTCTCCCGCTGGAAACGAATTCAACAAATTAAGCAATCGTTTTGGACCAGATGGTCCACTGAATACATCAACATGCTGCAAACCCGAAGCAAGTGGAATTCTCAGAAGCCTAACATTCAACTGAATGACCTGGTGATCATCAAACAAGATAATCTTCCGTCAACGTCCTGGATCATGGGTCGCGTCACACAATTACATACCTGGAGCCGATAACAATGTGAGAGTGGTTTCTCTTAAAACCAAAGCTGGTATTATTAAGCGACCAATTACTAGAGTATGCCCACTCCCGAAGGAAGGTACTAAGCAGTCTATTGAAACAGGAGTTTCAACGCCGGCCGGAATGTTAATCGCACAATCGCTAACCAAGGGTTAAAAATGAATATTAAAACTCAATTGTCAATCAAGGGTTAAAAATAACTTCATCTACCAACAATGAAATCAACGTCAGTTCTTTATTTTTTGGACGCTTCTCGTCAATAAAAATAATTAAATTAATTGTACTTGAATTACATAAAAATTTAGATATTAACATTGGTTGTTTCAATTCTAACGTGTGAAAAATTACAGTCCACTAAATTCAGTACTATGTTTAACAATCAACAAGTAAATTACAACAAGCTCTTTTTGAAATTTCATTACCGACATTCGTTCATTTTCTATACGGCGTATTCGATAATACGTAAAATGTCAAAAGCGAATGAAACTTCCTCCGCAATTGATCCGGCGAGTTGTATAATCGACGTGATAATTACGTTAGCACACTTAAGATAGAAAGGACCTGTACACATACCATTAAGTTGTTATCTATCCGAATAATTTACAGCTTTTTTATATTTTTCCTAGTAATTTGAATCGGCCGATCCATACACGATGTTTCAATACAATCCACTTCTAAATACCTAATCAGATACAAGAGGCAACTTCCATCGATTCATCCACAAACAATAAATCACCACAATCACCTACTATATAAAATGTCAACCCTAATATTAACGATAATGTATCCACATATATAATAAAAATTCATCAAGAAAGTGTACCATCCTGTGAATATCCATTCACATGTCCTTAAATACATTTATATTCCATCAACAACAACAAAGTCGAAACAGTATTGTGGTTATTTTATGTAAATTTTTATATTCCAATTCAATTTTAGTTTCTAAAAAGTACACAAAAACAAACAACATATGAAAATTTACTATCCTATTGGGAATTTCCGTTTTTTTTTTATATTACACATATTTATGTATAATTCGGAAAAATGGCAACAGGAAATAAAACAACCATCTCATAATTTTGGAATTTGATTTATGATTTTTTTATTAGCGTTTTAAATAACCTATCATAGATGACGCTACATAACAGCAAATTAATAAAATTGGTTTGTGTCGATGCTAACAAATTTTGGAAACTCTACAAACAAAATATGCATTATTAAGGTTCTTTATCAATTATTATAACATTTTGCTAAACATAAAAAAAAAATGTATAAACAGAACACTACATACCTAAACATAGATGTCACTATAAACAACTTTATTATTTTAGATTTAAACCACTGTTATACATAAAATTTTTTTGTATAACAATTTAACAAATTTTTTTTTCTTGTATTTATATAGGCAAATTAATAATTTTTTTTTTTTTTATTTTAACTTAAAATAATAAAACAGTAATTAAAGCTTATCTGAGAGAGAAAAAAAAACTATTTATATAACTTAAAAATTAAAATACATTAATAATCTATTTAAGTATATTCGTTTACTACACGGTTTTAAGTACATTTCATGGTGTAATGGAATTTTTTATGCTGCCTGGTGCTTCATCTAGTTAATTTCTATTTACGTTAGATTTGCTTATCTATATATTTAGTGTTAAGTTGGAACTAATAAAAAACTTTAATTCAACTAACCATGTGTATATATAATATAAAAATTTAAACAAATTTTTTATTGCTTTCCGGAAAAAATTTCTATAAAATAACAAAAAACATTATTTAAGGCAAGGGATTTTCTAATAATTGTATAATGCTATGATCTGGTCGTGCCTGAAGTTTTTCTTCTTCTTCTTCTTCTGCATAACATAGAATAAAAAAAATCAGTCTTCTTTTATAAATGATATTCATAAAGTTATTCGAAAACAAAAGGCACACACTGCTGGCGACAGTTCGACCGCGAGCGGATATGTTTCTATGATTTTTAGAGTCATAACTGAGGTTGTGAACCATTTATCGGGTATCTATCGAAATACTGATCATTTTTTGTGGTACTACTACTTCCACCGCTGCTTCCATTAGCTGCTGCCATCATTTGTTGGTGTTGGTGGTGTTGTTGTTGATGTTGCTGCTGCTGCTGTTGTTGTTGTTGTTGTTGTAGTTGCTGGTGCTGCTGTTGCTGCAGCTGCTGTTGCATTTGCTGCTGTTGGTGCTGTTGCTGTGTATGTTGGTTAATAACATGTGGATCTCGTGGATTCCCAATCGTTAGCCGCACATGCAATCCCGATTCTTTTATTAGATTCACAACATCTCCATGGCTCATTCCTATTATGTCTATGCGATTAACAGCTATAATTCGATCACCAACTTTTATTTCACCACAACGATCGGCCGGACTGCCAGCTATTAATTTTCCTGCAAAAATCAAAGTAATAATTTAAAACAGTTTCGAGTCTACGGCTGAAAATAAACTCACCAATCGTTGATCCGTAATATTGATTCGACGACGATATTATTACAAAACCAAAACCTTCATTTTCATTTCGACTCACAATCACATCGTAGGGATATCGTAAAATTTGTCGCGATCTTCGACGTAATATCATTGTGACTTGTCCACGTAGGGCTGCTTCGCCCATTAGTTGAACAACTCGGTGGTGGGAGGCTCCAACCTGATTAATAAAATAAGGAAGTAAAGAATCCGGTTAATAGCCAAGAAATTAAAACAATTAGGAACTTACCACATTAACCCCGTCAATGCTCAAGATTTCATCGCCCGTCTGAATTCTTGGATCTTTATCAGCCGATCCCCCAGGTACAATATGCCCAACCGTCACTTGAGATCCTTCCTCGGTGCCGCCAACAATACGAAAACCAAAACCTAATGTTTGCCGCTCTAGCGTCACCTCCGATAGCGAATATTCCTCCTCACCAATAGATTGTAGCAGTTCTTGGTGTCCACCAGGCGACGGATGTCCATACTTCCAATACTGATGTTGCTGTGATGGAGATGGGAATGGTACACTCTCTAGCGGAGTAAATCCACTAGCTTTCCTCCGATCCAGCAATTTTAACTTCAGTTGGGAATGATGTGGCAGATAATACTGTTGTTGTATCATGTATTCCTGGTGTTGTCGGTTATAGTCCTGGCACTCGTAACAGTAGCACGTATCTTGATGGTATGTCGGTACCGGTGCCATAATTGGCATCGGTGGTGGCGGCGAATACATATTACTATAACCCCCGTTACCATTAACCACAGTATAACCACCATTTTGATGGTAATTGTAGTATTCGTTTTGGACAGGCTGATCATAATTATTGAGATCCGACTGACTTGAAAAACCACCGTGCCCCGCCGGGTTATGATAAATATTATTCGGGTGCTCATGTATCGACGTATGGGCTAATCGTTCAGTTAGATGCGTCATAAATTTTGGGAAAGGATCCATACTTGGAATATCGTTTGTAATTGAATCTTGATCGTGAAGGCTGTTATTCGATTTGGTGTCCGATTGGGCTCCCTTCAAATCATCATTTTTATCGTTTAGCACAGCCGAATCAACATCATCGGTTTCGATATTTGAAGGAGTTTTGGTACGTTCTCGGGTATCGACGAGCGGTGTTTTTGGTCGCGTTGGTAAAATTTCTTTTGGCTGTGTGCTATATAAATCGGCTGTCGGTGTTTTACTTCGAAACATCATCGGATCCTTGGCTAAATTTCCGTTCCCATTGATCGCCGCCTTTCGTAATTTATTACTTGCTTTTGCGGCCAAATTAACAGTGCTGTATTGTGGTACTCGCTGTATTTTTAAAACAGCCTCTTGTCCCTTTGCGCAATCTTTTAGAACTTGGACTACATCACTGTGTGACATATTTTTAACACCCGTTGCATTAATCGTCAATAGGACATCGCCTTCCATTAAATTTTTACAACAATTGCGATCAAGAATTTTTTTCACTTTTTGTCCGTGAGCACTATCCGCTATAGTAAATCCAAAACCCATGGCACCCTTTACGATCGAAATCGTTAAAATTTCTGGTTTATCTAACATTATTCGATTCATTTCATTGCTCATCGTATCACTGCCATCGCTTCGAATACTGCCCGATTGTATTTTAGATAAAGGATTTTTTTGCATAATTGGCCCATTTCCCAGTTTATTATTGTTGACACCATCGGATAGGTCTAAAAAATTATAATTCCCATCCATATTAAGATCCATTAATATACGAGATTTCGATTCTGGGTCTGCATTAATTCCATCTACCGCGATTGTTGTCACCACTTCGGTATTTGGATCATTTGGGTCAAACGGTAGAGGATAACCTCGACATACTTCTAACGTAACTGTTTCACCCGGTAATATCGATTGAAATACATTAACCATTTCATGATGCGTAAACCCTAGGACACATGTATCATTTACATAAACTAAAATATCACCCATTAATAATTTGCCATCGAGCCACGCCGGCCCATTTGGTACAATTGATTTGATTTGTAAAAATTCATCGACATTATCGTCCCCACCGACTATGGTAAAACCTAGACCCCGCGATGATTTTAACAGTGTTGTGGTTATACGCTCACCCATAAGTTCGGCTGGATTTCGTGTAAAAATCGATTTTTGACTATGGATATGATTGTGATGCATACTCGATTGTGGCCCGTTTATATCTTTCAACTGTTCATTGCGACGTTTTGCTTGAAGCACCGGATTTTCATATTGAGTTCGACGATTAACGTGGTCAATAAAATATGTACCATATTGAGGATCGTGGATTTTCTCCCAACCGTAAGGCAGCTCATCATCCATACACTCTTCTAGTGATTTTTTGGGGAATTTAGATAGCCGCGGATCTAGCCAGTGTGATGTTCCGGTATTATTGCTGAAAAAGTTTTACAAAAATTAATTTCGAATTTTTTTTTTTAACCAGCGAAATAAATACTCACTCTATAAAATACACTTCACCATTCTCTGTATACGCCTTCTCCCATTTCGGTGGCAATGGTCCTAATCCATCATCCTCATCATCTTCATTCATAATACGATTATGACTCGCACCTCTTTCAGGCAAATCATTGAAATATGAGTTTGGTGATTTACTATCTGGAAATTTAAACGATGAGGAAAAAAATCAATAAAACCTCGATTAAAGCCATATAAAATTCAATGAAATCCGAAACGTATTGGGTATTATCACTTCAAAATTATTTCATTTTTATAAACAAATCAAATTATCATCCCCCCAAAATGGAAAGAGATTATGCATTTAATTCAGATACCCGTGTACACAATAATAAAAATAAAATTTATTAGCGGATTATAAACTTTCGCTAAATTAATTTTCAGTATACTGTTGTTATATCACTTACTGGATATAGAGATTATACGAAATTTCAAAAACAGAAGAAAAATTGTTTACAAAAATGATTCGCATTCAAAGGTGATAGAGCACGCTTAAATACTGGGTTTTCTTTACATCCCAGTTATATCATCTTCCAAGTCGTTGAACATGATGTATTTACAAATTAATTCGATATTTATTTTCATAACAAAAGATTTATTTATTTAAACTAAAGAATTAGATCGAAATTGAATTTATTTGTCTTACAAAAAGAATAAATAATTGAAACAGCTAGTAAACAAAGATAAATCCGGTGGAAAGGCAACGAACGAATAATTCGATTTAATTTTTGGCGCTAAAATGTTGTTTTAGGGCCTGTTTGATAATTCATCTATTGATAGTTCGACTTTGGTTTATTTTCTGGTGGTAAAATAAAGAAGAAAATGTACACTGCACCGCATCCTACAAATTATCAAACAGAGTACACTTACCCCGCGATTCAAATAAAACTTTATCGCAGAATTAATAACTACCTACCCTACTACTATGTAACTATTTTACTACATATATTATAACATTCTCTATTATCAAATTTGAATTAATCAAATATGCGAAATATTTTACACAAAATATGCGCACGAAATTTATGTAGGTTGCTAAAATATTAGCATGTCAACACTTGTTCGTTTAAAATGTATACATAAATATAATAAAATAATAAAATTATCCAACCACCACAACAGCGACAACTTCAATTCAAACTGAAATTGCTTTGTAAATGTCATTAATTTCCGAATTATGAAATATGTATGCACAAGTAAATTATTTAATAAGTTTAAAATATTTCTGCTTATCATAATTTTTAAAAATTTGATTGGTAAAATTATGGGCGCCAGTTAAACTCTCTTACGTCCCTTTAACAAAACTTTTCCCTTGGTAAAAGGTTAGATTAAGACAACGCTTAGGTAAGTCTGGATTTGATGGAGACTAAGACGGAGAGATCTCAGTCGAGCAATATGCCTTGAAATCAATACCCTCAAATGTTGTATTAGCCTAAATCTTTCGATTCAGATCAAATCCTTTCTTTAACTAAATGTTTAGATTAAAATCTCCTAAATACAAAAATTTTACTGAAAAAGCCCGACCCGACACGACCAAAACGCTAAACTTCTGTGCATCATTCTTGCTCGGTAAGGTAATTTCGCGAAATTTCCGAGGAAATTTTTTGCAGTCACATTTTTTTAGACAAATAAAAGCTTTAGTTTTAATGGTTTTAATTTTAAATTCACAACGGAAAACTTACCGTACGTACTTCACAAAATCCGCACCGTCAGAAATGTATCTTGTTTGAAGGGATTAAATAACTGTGGATAACCTGACTGTAAAATTTTAATCAGACAAAAGCATTGATAAAATGGCGTAAGACATAAATGTAGCTCCAATTTCTCTTATTTTTTGCCAATTTAAGGCCTCGCTGTATTTACTGATCGAATAGCTTTTTTTAAAATTGTCGTAAATATTTGCATATTAAACATGTTTGGACTGACATATGTGATAAAATGACTGCCACAAATTTAGAAAAATACATTCAATTTTTTTTAGCTTTAAAATAAAGACAAAAAGTCAATCAAGCAGTACTGTCTAACTTCTTCTATAATTAAGAGACATTTTTATGTGTTGAAAACTCTTAAGTAGATGTTGAATGAGCTTAGCTGACCTCGAGATAAGATTGGGCTATAGGAATAAAGCAAGTGATGATACGGATTTGTTTAAAGCTGATAACGAAAATCTACAGCCAACATCGGAGGCCTTAACATCCAGTTATTATTTATTACTATTATTATTACCTAGATTTTGGGATACCTAATTTTGAGCATGAGCTCTTTCACGTTTGGCATCAGTTCGTAAATAAATCATAAGGTGATGAAATTAATTATTAAATATTTGCGCTTTTCATCAGTATTGCAAAATAAGCTCGGTCTTCTCAAAGGGCTATTAACGAACTATCCGATATTTCATAAATAACGACCACGAGGAAAATAGAAATATCCAATTATTTTTTTTTTTAAAGAAAATAAAAGTGCACATCTGCCTGACTCGAAACTTAAGGTTAAGGTTTGTTGTGAAAGTTTAGTACAGAATATTTTTCGACCCAATTTTTTTTTTAAATTATAAACGCCAGAGCCAGTTTTCTCATACCCATAATCAGACTCCAGAAAAATCCAAATGGTGCAATTCGAAATTTTCCAGACATGAGCATCGAAAACGAAATAATAATTTTGGATAAAATCAAACGGGCATTGACGACTTTTCGCAATATGAGGCCATTGATGACTTCTCGCGTAATCTGGCGGGTTTCTGCTTCAATTTTTTTGTTTAATTCCATCAATTGTTGATGGTAGTATTCCGCAGTGCTTGTTTCGTTAGGTTGGAGCAGCTCATAATACTCTTCACCCAGTTGATCCCACCAAATACAGAGCATGAGCTTGGGGCCATAAATATTCGACTTTTCGATGTTTATGGTTTGCCGCGCCTGACCATTGACATTCTGCGCTTCGGATTATCCAATTTCCTTAATTGTGAATAATTCCAATGGCCCTCAAACGTCTGGAAATCATTGATCGATCAACATGTAATGATTCTGCAAGTTATTCCGTTTGCCTTGAGTCTTCTTCGAGTAAAGGTTTCACTCCCTTATTTTCAAACTTTTGCGGTTAACCTGGAAGTTACTTATCAGCCGAATCAAAATCACCTTTTTTTATAGCTCCGTCCGTTTTGTTGGCACAAAATTTCACATTTTCAACGCTCAAAAAATGACATCTTTGACACCGGCAAAATATGATTTCGAACTGATGAGCCTATGATTATGATAAAATCAATCCTCTCATCATACCATGGCGAATGGACTAATTGTACCACAATTTAAATTCTATGCAATATATAGAATATACTGTGCAGGTTATGTTAGCGAATTATACTAATACAGCCAAATTCTCTTAGAATATTTCTTCTTCATGTTCACAGCTCTATTTCGGTGTAAACTGCTGTGCGTGCTCGATGTTCATCCTGGTAAAATACATTTTACAATCGGAATAAAAATTCAACATTTGATCTATTTCGAATTTTCAGAATTTGAGATGAAGCCCACAAAAAATGGTTTAAAGCAACTACAATATATTAACTCAAAAGACCTTAAAATTGAGACCAGCTAGCGTATGTGCCTTAAATTCCTGAATAAGATGCTAAAGGTTATCTCTTGCAGACCTGTTCGAATTTTAAGACACACAAAACAACAATGAAGAAATCCTGATACTGAATCATCAAATCCACAATAATTAAAATTCTAGAAGATACACCATTTTCATGCTACTTATAATACAAATAAGAATTTGCCAAATTGCAAATATTAACAAAACCTTCATTAAAAATAGAATAAATAAATGATAACGTTTGACTCACTTTAATTTAGATACAACTTATAACCGATAAGTCCATTAAATCGTTAATCAACAGTGTACTAATTTATATCGATAAAGCGGTGTTTTGTTGTTGTTCTATTTTGAATTTGTGCATACATAGTTTGCAAAAACGCTGTACAAATAAACTAATGTAAATTTCATATAGAAGAACTACTTTTTATATGTACAAAAACAAACTGTTCTAGGAAGCAAAATTACTATTACAACCAAAACTGGCATCTGTTTATGTTAGGAGCGGCTATATAGAAGCATAAAGCATACATTCGTTAAAATTAGAAATTTTGTTATGAAACGTTTCATTTTATGCGATGCTTCGAAGAAGGTTTGTTAAAAAACATCACTTTTAAGAGACTTAGGTTGGTTTAAAAAAAATGTTAGTAGAACTTCGTTGAAATACTATATTTTAACAGTTTGCAAACATAAAATTTAACATACATTTAGTTGAAAAACGATTTTTTTTTTTAAATATTACTTGAGTCACACTAAGTGAGCAAAATAAAAAACCGAATGTGTTGTGATGTACTTGAAAAATGGAAAACCCGGATCTACATTATACATAAGTATATAATTAAATCGCAGCTCGATCGATACACTTTTTTTATATGTAAATATATATGTATACCGTCAGATTATTCTAATTTTAGATTTGTGCAGTAGAAAATTTAAGAAAAATCCAAAACCTTTAAACATAACAAATAATTTTGTCTAAACAGCACGATTTTGTATTTTTGTTTAAATTTGTATCGAATACAATAATTTAAATTGTAGGAAATAGAGTAAAACAATTACTTGATCCAGTAGCACAATTTTCAGCTTCCATTTTTTTTTGTAACGTATTTCTTAAAACTGGGTTGGGTACGAAATTCTGTTTGATATAATTCTGTTCTACAAAATTCTGTTTCGCATAATTCTGCAAAAAATTAAATCTGTAGTTAATTTTTTTGATTGCAGATTTAATTTTTTGAAGAATTATAAAATCTTAGGTTTTATGATGTGTATGAGTGTGTGCATGTATGTACGAGTGTGTTTGTTTATGTATGTGTGTTTGTGTGTGCGTTTTTACCGGTATGGTTGAAAATCTTCATAATACACGGCTAAACAACAACATCTTCCTTTCATGAGGCATTTGCCCCCTCCCCCCCCACCCCCCTCCAAAACACCGTTTGTTTTACTTCGGGAGGTGGGGTTTGATTTTGGACCTTCTTTAATTTATTTTATTTATCTATATTCAATTTTTCAAGACAACGTAACTACGTAAGATGTTATGTAAGCCTATTTGAGATTTTTTGTCTAGCTTTCTCGAATCAAGCGGAGAAGAAAAACACTCGTTCCGCATTCTCTCCCTTACAGTCCGGGCACTCGGCCATGTCGGCGTGTTCGAATCCATCCAGGTGTGACCGAAAACATCGATGTCCGGTCAGCAGCTGGGTCGGATAGAAGTCAACTTCACCTAGTTGGCGGTTTAACCAAGTATGTATCTGTCTTGGTATGAGCGCGAATGTCCAGATTACGATTCGCTCTAACCATTGTTTGGGATCCGTTAAGGAGTAGCTTGCGTCGCTCCTTTGGCAACAGATCAATTGGTGGTATTACCGCTACTACATATGCCGCATCAACTGATACCGAGCGAAATACACGGGTCACTATTAGCGCACATCGGAGGTATACTGCGTTCACATTTCTCCTATATCTGATCTTAGAATTACCCACCTGGATGGCAGTGGTTTCTCACCTTTTCCTGCTCGAGATTAATACCACCCCCGTTTAACGTTCGACTAACAGCACTCCTATCTTAGATAACCACTGCTGGGTAAAAACTAAGGCTCCGTTACGGGTATTTTCTGATTCGCTCTTAAATTTGGCCAACAAAAATCGCAACGCCCCTTGCTGTTGCTTCCTCAGGAATTTTGTAAAACAGAATTTTATAAAACAGAATTTTACAAAACGGAATTTTTTAAAACAGAATTACGTACCGAACCCCTTAAAACTCTTTTCTATGCCATTATTACTTCTCACAATCGTTTGTTGCATTTTGTCCCGAAATATTTGTTAGATTTACAAATAAGAATTAACTAAGAAAATCTAACTAAGAGTAAAATATTTGTTTTTCCTCCCACAATTGCCTACATTTCGAAAACAAAATGAATGTTTGCAACCATTGTCGGCTGATTTAGAAGATGGTGCTCGCTTCTCTAACCGAGGTATTTTACACATGTAGATGAACAGTAAGTAAATTTATGGGCTGCTCTCACGAAGACACCTTGTTGTAACTTGTCACGTTTTGAGCGTTGTGGAAAAAATTGTAGAACACCATTGCGCAAATTGTTGGCTATATCGCGTTTGATCTTTCTCACACATTTTTTTGTTAAAAAATGTTAATATTGTACATAAATTAAATTAGAGCAGGGTATTTTTCAATTTCTGAGGACTGATGATTTCAAAATATGTGTGTGCGAAAATATCCAAATATTATGAGAAAAAACAGATAACATGATTTGAGCTTGTTTCTTAGACGCCTGCTTACAAACTTAAATAAATATTGCCAATAATCGAAAGAAAAATGTGTGAATGTGACAAGTAAGTAATAGGGGACAGCGGGAATATGAATTTACGTGAATAACAAAAAGCATTACCAACACGAAACAAAACAATAATTCTTTTTTAGATAAGTTGGTCTCAGAATCCATGAGTCCAAAAAAAAATATTTAAATATGTTGCAATCTCGTTGGAGAAGATATCAAAAGAAAGATATCATGCACGGCTAAACCCTTAGTATCTTCCAAATACCAATAAGATAAAGTTGTATAGGTTGTGATATTGTGCACGAAATTAAGGGCCATCAAAAATGCTGGGTCAATCACGTTCTTCTTGCTATCCGAAACGAATGGAGGGGCAATATGAAACCGATGGAACCATACAATATTAATAAGTCATATTGAATATTGTGGCAACGGCCGAATTATAGGTCATTATTATGCAAAATTAAATTAACTCAAAAATTTGTTACTTCAATGAAACAACTAGGAGTATTTTAAAGATTTTCTCATGTTCATGTAGCTCTTTTCAAATCTGATTTGGTTTTACGACGCATGTGGCCATGAAGTCACAAAAGCATTTTGATAATATTTTTGTACGGGGTAAAAACATTTTTGTGCATGCTGTGTTTAGTTTTACGTATAGGACAAAACAAAATTCTTTTAAATTATAATGTCATGCGCGTCGAAATCTTCACACATGCACAATTGTATTTCAAGACAACAAATCAATAAGTATACATAAGTACACAATGTTGAAAAATTTATTCTAAGCAGAATACGAGAGTTACATATTTTATAGTTTACTTCGGATATTTTAAGCAATTTAGCTGGCAATATACCAGCACCAAAGCAATTAATTTAAATATGGAACAATAAATATAATAAATTGGCAACTTTTATAATTTGTTGGAACTATTGGAAGAGGACACAAAAAATTATTTTTGGGCATCGGGGCAAGCTTACTAACTGAATGCTATAAAAAATCAAACAAAAATTAAAAAATTAAAACTCATTTTATAATTCTGATCAAATTGAATTTAATTAAAAGAATAAAAATTATTAATGCTCCTATTCACAAATTTAAAAATTCTATAGCTGTAACTTTACAGAAATTGCTTTTAGAGAAATAGTTACAGAGTCTCAAAAGTGGTATTCACAAATTGTAAGAATCTCGCCACTGTAAATAAATATGTACATACATATTTCAATCGCCGCTGTACGAAAAGTAGTAGCCTTTGATAAACCCAAATGTCAAAAATAATGCCTCTAATTCACAAAATGTAAATTCGCTCGAAGGCTGCGTCCGAAACCTGTGATAAATATTTTTTAGTACTAATTTTTGACAGTTCACTGATGTTAATTGCTCAATTTCTGGTTTATACTTATGTATATTGTTTGTGAAGGTAACTAGGCCAATTACTTATTTCTGCGGATGTGAATATCGTTAACGGGATGTTCTACTATTACTCTCTTTATCTCCATTTACTAACTCAAAACCACAGCCCAATTTACAAAAATATTACTTTTGTTTTCCGAGAATTGCTCCGGCAACGAAATTATGTATTAACAATATTTCATAAATCTTTCATTTTATATAAAAATAGAGAACAACAACAATCCTTATTATTCTGAAAATATGCCACTAACTAGCCACAATATAGAATAGCCATCAAGTCCCCATTCCTTGGAAATTATTTTATTTAAAATGAGATAACAAAATATATGATGCGTGGAAAAATGAAAAAAATTATTACACTATTCGGACAGCATAATAAAAAATTGTGAATGTAGGGGAATTTTTTTCAAACAAATATAAAAAGTGTGTACTAAAAAAATATTTATCACAGGTTTCGGCCACAGTCTAAGACCAAAGTAAACTTAATGGCTTTTATCACGGCTTGGCATTCGCATAGGATACAGATTTACAGGTCAGAAGGGGCTAATTATGGGGACGCTTATAGCAACCATTAATATTATTCTAATTAGAAGAAAAATCTTCTTGATGTACACGTCGAATGAGGAAAATCTATAATCTCGAAATAAAACTCAAAGGCTACTACTAAGAATTTACTATGATAATTTGAGCGTGCTCGGTTTTTCCAAATAAATGTCAAAAATTAGTACTAAATAATATTTACCATAGACTTCGGACACAGTTTAGTACTAATTTTTGACATTTGTTTGAAAAATATTCCCCTATATTCACAATTTTTTATTATACTGTTGAAGATACCGAATAGTACCTCATAAATTTGTTGTCTCACATTAAATACATTAATTTCCAAGAAATACGGAGTTTTTTTGGATACAAAATGACAAATTTGAAAGTCACTGAGATAGATAGTGGCATTGTTAAGAATTGGTCGAGAACGAGATGCTGGCTCATTTTATTGTTAATAAATAATGGCATTGCCAGCGAGGTATTCGGAAAACAAAGATAATATTTTTTAAAATTGGACTGTGTAAAAATAAGTGTATATACATAATGCGAATAGAACAAGCAGATAAGAGATATAAACATCCGCAGAAATAGGAAATTGGTCTAAACTCCTTCACGATCAATAAATAAACCAAAAATCAAATTACTCACATCATTGAACAATTTCTGATTTCTGGATATTTATCGGATGTTCACGACACTCTTACACTCAATAACGAAGATGAATGCGAATTAGGAAAATCAATTTCTTTGAAATAAAATACTAAGGCAACAATCACAAAATGAATTTATGTTTTAAGTGTTAAAAATTATCAAACGATTGGACTGTGATAACTTAGGTCTGTGCGGTTTTTTTTTTAAATAAATTAAAAAAATTAGTACTAAAAAATATTTATCACAGGTATCGGACACAGTCTTAGTAAGTACAACCGTAAAATTTCCGATGAGTACTAAAATGGTGTTCATAAAATATACCTAAACTATATAACCGTAAATTAACCTCTAAAGGCTTGGTTTCAACCGCAAATCTCTTTATAATTTTTACAAAGGGAAATAATTTTTGTATGGCTGTGTGAATATTTCGTTTGAATTTTGACAATGGTTGTAAATGAGTGACAATTTTACGGTTGACTAGAATTGCTTCAAATCATATTCATAATATATTAATTCAAAATATATTAGAATTTTTTAAATTTAAAAATATTCATCTATAATTAATATTTTATATTACAACTTTGAGCTGCCATTTTGGCATAGACGCATTTAGCATCATCAGCCGCCATGTTGGCATTTTGTAATATTTTTGATTTAGGGATTTGGGTAATCACCACAAATTTTGGCGCGCAGCTCGCCAAAATTCGATTTAATGATTACGAATCACATTTTGTCTGTGACAGATGGTTATGCTCAAACCTAAAATTCCTCAAACCTATTCTTAATAGACCTGTAGTTTTACAAATAGTAATCTACATACATATCGTATTAATCAAAACATTCAAATAAATGTCAAAATAAAAATATTTACAATATAATGTGGTTCAATAATTTCGTAGGGGAAATTTTTAGTACTAATATAAAAACAGTACTTTTTGGTTATAATTTTGAATATTTTTTTAGTTCTGTAGGTTACAAATTTTACATCGATACACTTTTTGTGTGCAAGGATTGTATGTATACTATATCCGTGTGAGGTGCGTTGTAAAATTGTAAAAATAACAACGAAGTTTTCTGTTAAAACATGCACAAAGACTGTGTCCGAAACTTGTGATAAATAATTTTTAGTACCAGATTTATTTGAAAAAATTGCACGCAGTCAAATTTCCATAGAAATAAATAAATTTGAAAAATGTGTACTAAAAAATATTTATCATAGGTTTCGGACACAGTCTTAGTTTACAGTGACAAATTTGTTGACGTAAAGCTACATATCTTAATTTTAACACCCTACAACCCAGCAGATTGGCCATTTTTCGACATGATTTGTTTCAAGAAGCATTTACTAGCAAGAAATCAATATGATTCTTGAATTCTAAAAATCTTTTCAATTAGGTTTTCTATATAGTGCCTGGAGTTTATCATGATTTTTTTTCTTCAGAAATTTGGAGAAATGAAACCAATGAGTCCGAAACACAATATCTACATGATCTCTTTTAAATGAACAAAACAGTTCAGTACGAGGCACCGTAATGCTAAGGACCACTTTGTCACCCTATGTTCCTAAAGTCTAAATAAATACTTTACACATGCCAACTAGCTGAAGGTGTAAAACGGGTTGTTGATCACCCCTTTTATTGTATTTCGTTGTGAAAGTTGAGTACTAAATATGTTGATTATTTTCGAGAAAGGAATCTTAATTTTAATATGTGATTGTTCAAAAATCGACAAAATGTGGGCCTATATTTGTTTTTTGTATTTCTTCCGTCATCTTTTGTAATTGGGTAACATCAATTTTCATACGAAAATACGATAAATTCGGTGATCACTTTATACCTTCAGCTTGTCGGGGCATGTGTAAGATATAGTTCGTGCAAAATATTAATGAAAATTTGACAAACCTCGCACTTAAACTAATATGGCGGGAATACAGTGATGCAATTTTGATTTGTTTGTTTACATTTTCTATTGTTTAAAAGAAAATTGCCAGTTTTGAATATAAATTCTACTATCTAGATAATTGATAAATTCGGCGCTGTATTTGAACGCTTTTTGTATGCCTAAATAGATGCTATCGAGAGTAGTATTTCTCGAAAAAATCGAGTTGAAAAATTGTCACTCTGCCAACTTAAGGACCAGCATAATTTACGTTTATAGAGTCTAGTTACATTTCGTGATAACCCATTTTAGTTACTAATCGGAAATTTTATGGTTATAGAGCAAATTCACGTTTTATGAATAGGGGCCGAAATTTGATGGTTTGTCTCGATTTTTTTTTATTTTGTCACTAAATTTATTTTTTTGATATGTTTGTTCCAAAATATTATATTTGTCGTCAAATTATTATTTTTGATGCTAATGTTTGCCGCCACAAAATTTATACTATCCCATTACTTAATACAATTTTAACAGTTGGGGTTTGATTAGAAATGTAGAATTGTATTCCTAATTTTTTGTCTTAAATTTATCGATTAAGAAATACATATATTAAAACCAGTCCCTACTAAATTTAAATTTTCTAAATATTTTTGAGCAAACTTATTTTTCGGACCAATTTTAGAATAACGACAGTACGCTTCTAAGTAATGTAATAATATTGTCAAATTTTGCACACTCAATTTTTACAAGTTTGAAACTCAAATTCAAAGTGATTTTCTTTTCTTATTCATCCGGTAGGCCCATGATTTCAGCAAATAAATAGCGCGTCAAATTCGCTCTTAGTGAAGAAAAGTTTTTCATAAAATTTAATCTGTTAAGTGTCCGGTTATACATATACCGGATGAAATTATACCGGAATTATACCTTTGTTTTCGTATTTTCTCCGGAATGAATTTCCTGATGGGATTTTGATTGAAAAAACAGATAAAAAACGCGTGACACTATAGCTTATAGAAAATATAATTACTTTCACAGCTATTACATTTAAAGTTTCTAATACCTACTTTTGAGATCTTATTTAGGATCACAAGGCAATAAACAGATAATTTTTGAAAATTGATCGAAATCGAGATATGTTTTTGTGTTACTAAGGGGACGATTTTTAGGCAAATGTACTTAATGCAAAGGTACTGGACCGTGTCGATCTATATCCATCTTTATTAAATGTTAAACTTTTTACATTTCAATTGGAACTTCTTCGACCTGCTCGGTGAGTTGGTTTTCTAATGGTAACAACCTGAGAGTAGTCGTCGATTAAGGATACCGTCCCACATAACCGAAAACCTTTATTGAAAACCTCCTCTTCGAAAAGCTTGTGGATTTTCTAAAGACCGAGTTCATTATCTCAATTATCTATGTTATCGCTCATAAAAGTGGATCCGACCCAAACGTTTTTTATTCTTACTATTGAAAAAACCATTGGTAGATAAAATGCAAATCGTTAACGATCACGTAACAATCCTTATGATTTAAAGAAACTTCACCGGAAAATTTGATACTTTTAAATTAAACAATTAAAAAAATTGACCAAGACGGTTTTCTATGCTACCCGCTAATATCTACATAATATAATGTGATAAGCATAACTTAAATGAAGTAAAAACATTTAGGGATTAGTCGAATTAAACTCACATTAGAACATAGTGACATTATTTAATGGATTAATGGATAGCAGCAATAATGGATTAATAATTGCTCAGAAAATGTTAGTTTCACCTTTCCGACTGGCGCTACAATAAAATTATAATAACCGGCTGTCAATTCAATCGATTTGCTTCGGCTACAATAAATTATACAAATCAATGCATAAACTAAAATCGAACAAAAAATCTAACTGCAGTAATAAATCCGTTGCGTACAAAACACTGTGGTAAAAAATTTCATTTTGCTTGCTCGTCGATACCAATTGCGAATGCCAAGTTGTGTAATAATTCGTCTAATATTAAATTTATTTGTAACGATTGCGTAAACATTCACTGCAGTCATCAACAATTATTACAATCTCTGATGATCCAACTAAGTGAGATTGGCAACTCGTTGACAAAAATGCTTGCTGACTTTCAGCTAGTATCTAGTAAGTTGTTAGCTGGTACATCGGCGAATAGTGTTTACACCACCGCTACAAATTCCTACTGGAAATGTTGAAGGCCACGAACTTGTTGCAAGGGGTATGGATAAAAACCGTCTGGACTTTATCTCTTTTAAAATTGGCCTGGATTTTGATAGTTTTGATAAAGTTTTTGATGGTAGCATTTGGCCTTTAGAATGTGCGATTAAACCATTCATCAACTTTCGCCACTCAGGAAAGGGTCGTATTACGGCATCATTACCAGCATAATAATAATAATAATAATAATCGTAATAACTACCTACATAATAACCACTTTAGCACCAGTATTACTCCGTCGAATATCCAATAAGAATTCAATTGTGAAACCGCAACAGTATTATCATGGTTCACTTGAACCCTAAACTGATGGCACTAACGTCGATTTATTACCACAATGCATGCAGCATTCGGGGCAAAGCTAAAGCCTTTCGGCTTGGGGTTCCTGACAATGATTACGACATTATAACTATTGGTGAGACCTGCCTTACAGCCAGTTTTAATTCCGAGGAATATTTTCCATCCAACTATGTCGTCCATAGGAAAGACCGTTATAACTTCCTAACCAGCATGAAAGGTGGAGGAGTGCTGATTGCTGTGAAGTGTTCGATTTTGAACGAGATGATCGCTTGTCAGTCTCAACTAGATATTATGGCAGTCCGTGTAAAGGTCGCCCATTCCTCCGTGATCGTGGTCGCTGTATATATTCCTAGTGGCTCAAACTTGGATTATTATGTGGAGATTACTAATTTTGTTCATTCAATTGTGTTACATTTGGTAGGAGCTGGCGAACACCTTATGTTTGTTGGCGACTTTAATCTTCGTGATGCTATTTGGTTCGATGTTGATGGAGTTTTTACTTCGTCTTCCACAGACATACGATAGAATATTTTGCGAGCATTGCTACCACTCAACAGAACAGAGGGTCCAACAGCTGCAGCAAGTTTTTGGACCTGGTTTTCGCTACTGATGTTTTACATTCGGAGATTTCATCTTATGAGGATTTCACTGGCTGTGCGAGCATTTACCATACTCCTATTATGATAAATATATTTCATGAAAAGTATGTTACTAATTTTACTTACAATAATGGTTCTCTTTAAACGAATTTCTAGCCAATTCGGACTGGGGCTTTCTTCAACGAGGAGTGGACTTGAACAAGATTGTCCGTCTGCTGGACGAGCGGATCATGGCTGGCATCGAAATGTTTGTTCCGAAGGTAAAAGATAAACCGCAATTTCGTGAGCCATGGTATGATGATAAACTTGTGCTACTCGAGAAGCGTCCTAATAAACTTCATTCATTATATAGGGTATATGGGGATAAGTTTTACTCTGCGTTTAATGCAGCCCATATGGAGTTTCGAATTTTAAACCGGTTCCTTTATAATAATTATATTTTGCAGATTGAAGAAGATCTTACTTCTTGGATTTCCGTCACCTATGATTTATCAGAATTCATCTGCAAGTCGGCCCTCGGATATCTGTAATTTATTTGCCAACTATTTTAAGTCTGTCTATGAGCAATCGCATACTACTATTACTAATTCTAGTGACTTCGGAATTTAGTCTGTTGAGGTTTTCTGTAGATGAGATCTCCGATAGTTTGGCGCGACTTGACGCGAATAAGGGCTCAGGACATGACGGCATTCCACCCATCATTATGAAAAACTGTGCAGATGGTTTAGCTGTTCCTCTCGCGTTTATTTTTAACGAAAGCCTCCGTACAGGGGTATTCCCGGATCCTTGAAATATTTCCTTCATTCGCCCGATTTTCAAATCGGGCAAAAGGTGTGAAATCAGCAATTACCGTGAGATCGCTATACTCTCTGCTATACCGAAACTATTCGAAGCATTGGTACAAAAATTTCTATTTTTTCATTTGAAAACGTTAATTTGTCCTGCTCAACATGGCTTTTATCCTGGAAGATCCACAGTGATCAACCTGATTTCTTTTTGTATAGTCACTTACATAGCAGTATTGCAATCAGGCAACAACTGGATGTTGTGTATACGGAGTTCTCAAAGGCTTTTGATAAGATTGATCATTCAATACTTATCAATAAGCTTGGGAAATTGAACTGTCCATTCTTCCTCAGTTTTATTTCGAGTTACCTCAGGTGTCCCACAGGGAAGTCATATTGGACCTCTTCTTTTTTCACTATTTATTAATGATGTTGTTCAGTGCTTTGAGTTCGCGCATTGCCTGCTGTATGCAGACGATTTGAAAATATTTGCACCAATTTGTAGTGTATCTGACTGTCTTAGGCTGCAAAGGGATTTAGACACATTTTGTCCCTGAATATAGCTAAATGTAAAACTATTTCTTTCTATCGCATTCGCTCTCCTGTATTTCATGGGTATTCGCTGTTTAATGGAGTCGTGGAAAGGGTAGAGTATATGTCCGATCTTGGGGTAGTATTTTCTTCCGATCTGACGTTTGTGAGGCACATTGATTCTGTTATAGCAAAGGCTTATATGATGTTGGGTTTCATAAAGCTTACTCGTACATAGCAACAATGAATTTTTAGTGGGTTTGCTATACAATATACATTTTATGTTCTTTTTTGTTCTCGCGTCGCAAGACTATTTTAATTATAAACACACTAATATCTGAGCATTATAGCATTATATGAGTATCTCTTTCCGTTCACTATTTAATTTTGGATTTTTGTTTCATAATACATACGAGTACATACATGCTTCATTACAAGCTGAGAAATTGACCAAACGTGTTTTAATTTGAAATTTTAAACTGGCTCTTCGAAAACGTAATAATACTAAACAATTTAATTTATTTGTGGTAATTCGAAATTTATATTGTGTATAATAATATTTGCAAATATTAATAAAGACAGATTCAGACATCAACGATTTAGAATAGGTAATAGAAATAAAGCCGAACTTTTTTCAACTCCTAATAACGTCCTGTTTTTCTGTTTTTTACTTTAGTTCGTATTAATTATGCCTCGTCCACAAACAAGCTGGTATCGTAAATATTTTAAATATTTAAAAGCTGCCAATATAAATAATTGCCGGTTATGTGCCAAAGAAATTAAAGGTGATCTCGCTGGAAATTTACTGAAACATTTACAAGCGTTTCATAAAGACATATATCAAGAAAATATTACGAGTCACACTCACAACATTAAAACTATTCCAAAAACAATAGCGAAGTCAACGTTAAATAAATTTATCGTAACCGAAAGACGCTATATAGCAAACGTAAAATTGACAAGTGATGAAATTAAAAGTGCGTGCTTAGAGATGGTCACTAAAAATGGAAGACCATTTTCCATTTTCACCGATTCTGGATTTCGAAAAATACTAAACCCGGTTCTCGATAGTGCAAACACCAACACTAATAAAAAACTAAATATCTCAACTAAAAATATTAAGATGCACATGAACGAAGTTGCCGAAGCTGTAAAATCTAAACTTCGGCTTGTTTCCATTAAAATAGATTCTGCGACTAGACTCAAGCGTAGTGTGTTGGGAGTTAATGTTCAATTTATAGATCTAGGCAAAATTATTATTAGGACGTTAGCCGTGTTAGAACTTAAGGAAAAACATACAGGTGACTATATTGCAAATGAAGTACAAGCTGTACTAAAATTATATGGGATAGATTTAGTAAATATTTACACAGCCACAAGCGATAATGGGGCGAATATGCTGAAGGCAATTAAAACAATGGCTCATCGAATAACAATCAATGAAAATGTTCTTCGAGATGATCCTGATATGGAAAACAATACTGATGAATATGAAAAACTAACGGACAGCGAGGATTCAGAAGACGAGCAAGAGGAAAATGATGACGACACACGAGATGAAATTTTAGAAGAAACAACAAACGGGTTAAGAAATTGTCAATTGACGGGAACTTCGAATAATTTCAAAATTATTAGCGTTCGTTGTGCGTCGCATACGCTTCAGCTAGCTATTACAGATAGCTTAAAAGGTGAAGAAAAACCCCTTTCACATATTAGGTCATTAGTTAAAAAATTGCGTACGCCATCTGGAATATTACTCTTAAAGCAGCAAAAATTATTGATTCCACCTTTAGATTTTCATTACACGTTGGTCATCAACTTTTCGAATGCTTGACACTATTATAAATAATCAAGTGGCATACGATAATATTGCAATCAGCATTGGAGTTAAAATACAGCCGTAGAATTGGATGAAAGCAAAAGAAATCAGAGACGCTTTAAACCTTGCGGCACGCTCAACGGTAAAATTCCAAGCTGAATAGCTTGTTAGGTCAGATGTTTATAAAGAGTAGAGCTAGCAACAGCCAAATTAAGCAGCGAATTTGCTAAAATTCTTCTCAAAAATTTAAATTTTAGAGAGCCTAATATTATAAATACATTAGTAATGAAATCGGCGGAAATCGGAGTAATTGATGCTGTATTTGATGACCAGGACATCTCATCCTTAAATAATTCAACAAATTCTGAAGAAGAGCTCGAAAATCATTTGAGAGACATTTCTGCCTATTTACCTCCTACTGTTAATCAACAGAAATTAAATATATTATCTAAACTCGAAGCTTTCGATAATATTCCAAAAAATTCTCGCAAATCTTCAATTCTGGATTATTGGGATTTTAAAAAAATTGACCATCCAGAACTGTATGCGTTATCAAAAATTGTATTTGGAGTTCCAGCTACCCAAGTCTCTGTGGAAAGATGTTTTAGTTCTTTAAAATTTGTTTAAAGTTCCCGAAGAGAAAACCTTTCAGCTGAAAACTTGGAGAATATATTGTACTTCTAATTCGGTTAAACCACAAATTTTAATGCAGAAACTTTATTTATTTTCTAAATAACTTGTAATTTAAATAAAATGAAATAATTGATTGAATTTGAGTTTATGTTGGGACATTAAAATTTAAAATATTAATAAACGGATTTACTAAAAACAAAAAACAGAAAATATATTTATTTCAAATTTTCGAACATCTATGGTTATTATTTTATAATTATTGTTACAGAATTGAAATAATAAATTTAATTTATTCACTCTACTTTCTTCCTAAACTTCTTTTTGCTAGAACTACCAATCCATCAAAACAATGGATTGTACATTTTATTGAATTGAATTTTTCGCCATTACTATGCCAGTATTGTTTTGGAACATCCATATAACAATAAAAAAAAAATGGAGGTGTGGCCAACACACGACTTTCTTTTACGAACAGAGAATTTTGAGAAATTTTAATTTTTTTTATAATTTTTTAAATTTTTTTTTTAATTTTTAAATTTTTAAATTTTTTTTTTTCATTTTTTTTTTTTAATTTTATTTGTTTTTAATTTTTGGAAACATTTTGTCTTTAGTAGTTTTTTGTAAACCTTATACTTTTTAAGATATTTGCAAAATAAATTTTCTGGACCAAGGGAGTGGCCACTTCCGGTTAGCCGATTTGGAGTAAAATTCACTGGGACCTCCCAATTTATCAAAAAAGCTTAAATCTGAAGTTTCAGTTCGATTGGTTAAACCATCTGGGCTGTAGAGAGGACACAGACAGACTGACAGACTGACAGACTGACAGACTGACAGACTGACAGACTGACAGACTGACAGACTGACAGACTGACAGACTGACAGACTGACAGACTGACAGACTTTCGAAACCCACTTTTTCGGACTCAGGGAACCTCAAAACAGATAAATCACTAAAAATATCAAGGTCCAAAATTTTCATGATTACTATACTTTATTTTACTAGAGTAAAAGAAAGTAACAATGCAATAAATGAACGATCCGCCACTTGGACACCCGGCTTGGCAGTTCCAGAGTTAAAACCTTGCTAAACAAAAGGTATTAACTTATCTAGCTTTTGGTAACGTTTTTTGCTGTATAACGTAAAAACTTTATTTAATGTTAAACAACGTTATTTAACGGTATTTAACGTTATGTAACGTAACGTCTCAAATGATTTAACGTTATAACGTTTTAAAATAATTTCGGAATAATTTTTTCATTAACGTAACGAAATCGTAGGGTTTTCCGATCCCTGATAGGCATTTTATTGTTTTTATTTTGTTATGTACATACATACTTTTCATTTTTTGATTTAAATTATTGTTGCCGATTGTATACCACTGTACAGCCTTGGCCAAAAATATAAAGCACCCTATCTATTAGCATTATATATTAATATTATGTCTTTCTAAACAATGGGTGTTAACGAACGAGTCATCCCACCGAATGCGACCCTTAATTATTGAAAATCACCAATTTTTGTTTTGTTTAAGGTTCTTAACAAGAAGTTGTAGCGTCGTAAAATTTTTTTATTTTAGTTTTGTATTTGATCGTGTGCAGTCTTCACATAAAGTGTTTTAAATCAAAAAGAGTTTTCGTAAGTTTTTTGAGAAAAAAAGTGTGTTTGTGATAATTATGCCTAAAGCGTGCCAACTCAGTGAAGGAATAAGGGCACAAATTGTGTTGTTGGATTCCCAGGGTGTAAGCCAAATTAAAATATCCCAAAAATTAAAATGCTCTCGTGGAGCAGTTCAATCTACATTGAAAAGGGTTAAAGAGACCGGGGACTATGCCTATAAACTACGCTCAGGCAGAAATCGTATCACTTCGGTAAGAGACGATCGACAAATTGTGCGAAAATCTCTCAAAAACCGAAGAAAAACATCTGCTGAGATAGCTGCAGAGCATTTAACAGAACAAGAAGTTCACATTTTGGCACGGACGGTTAGAAGAAGGCTCCTGCAAGCTGGATTGAAAGGTTGTAAAGCAAGAAAAAAACCTTTGCTCTCACTTACCAACATAAAAAGTCGCTTGAGATGGGCTCGAGAACACAAACATTGGAATGACGTGGATTGGGCGAGAGTTGTTTGGTCAGATGAATCTACTTTTGAGGTAAATATAAAAAATAATTAGTCAAAAAAAAAATAAAAAATTGTGCTATGTATTTTAAAAGAATTAATAGAGAAATTTATGTTAAATTTGATGGAATTCTTATAGATTTTTGGAACTCCTGGCGCAACCATCATAAGAAGAACAGTCGGGGAAGCATACAATCCTGATTGTATAGTGCCTACCGTAAAGCATGGAGGGGGTAAACTGATGGTGTGGGGTTGTATGGCATCATCAGGGGTGGGAAAACTGTTGTTTTGTGAGGGTCCGATGAACAGTACCAACTATGTTACCGTCCTCGAGGCTGCATTGAATGCCTCAATTCGGCAAATCTTTGGGGAAACGGATAGTTCTTCGATAATTTATCAACAGGATAATGCCCCCTGCCATACTTCCCGCGTTACGATGAGTTGGTTTCGAAAAAAACAAATTCGAGTCATGGACTGGCCCGCCCAGTCACCAGACCTAAATCCCATTGAAAATTTGTGGTCAATTTTAAAAAAAAAATCAAGGATCGCAGTATGACTTCAAAGGAAGACCTCAAAGGTGCGCTGACAGAGGAATGGAAAAATATATCGAGAAATACCTGCGAAAAATTAGTACGGTCGATGAATAAAAGAGTCCTGGCTGTCATCAAAGCCAAAGGAGGACCTACAAAATACTAAAATTAATAAAATATAAAAAGTATTTCCTAAAAATATTGAGTTTTAATTTTTGTCTTCATTCGTTTTGTAGATACTGCAATTTGGGAGGGGTGCTTTATAATTTTGGCCAAGACTGTAGGTAATATATTAAATATTAAATAAATAAATAAACACTGTGATATTTATTATAGCAGAAATAATCTTACAGAATTCGGACACGTCCTATTTGTTAAATTTTGCCCCATTAAGTACTATTTTTTCATAAGTTTAGTCAAATCAAACAATTTGAAATTTTCTATTATTGAAAGAAATCAAAACTTGTGCATTTATCACTGCCTTAAATCGAAAACAATGCTCTTTAGACAAAGTTTTTATTTGATTTTTCGTGGTGAGATACATTATCATTTTAAATTATTATGACATTGTAAGACAAGCTTTACAGCAAATTTTTTTATACTCAGATGACAAAACTATTTTGTAAATTAATCAGATTTTTAGTGAATTTTAAACGAAATCATTCTTACCAAACGGAAATAAACTATGCATAATAATTTTAAAAAAAATGCATCTAACTGAAATGTGAGTAACTTCAATATTGACTTTTCTTCCTATAAATATACAATTTTGAATATTTTGATTGAAAAATGTATATGAAACTTTCTAACACAACATATAAAATTCAATTATAATCGACAGTAGTTAAATATTTCTGAGTAAAAACGCGCATATAAATAAGAAAACAAAAATATTTGCTATTTACAAACACATAACATACCAACCACTACATTAACCGTAAAAATTTCTCTGTAAATGAATATTTTTGTACCTACGTATATGTATAGCCCTTTACAATATAAATAATTCCATAATCATTCACCTTAATTAAACTTATACACAACAAAAAAACTGCTTACTCACTATAATAGTTCAACATTTTATTATTGATATTTAATAAATAATCGCAAGTGAGATTTTTGTAAAATAAAATTAAAACAAGAAATTCAAATTCTTTCATTACAATAGATTAGCGCACATTTTAATGTAATAAATCACCATTTTTATATTAAGAAATTTCTTTAATTTTTAAGAGAACACATGTCTTATACAAACAACACACATAATATAAATACTCGATATAAGCAACAACTAACCATTTCGTTTTAATTTCAAAACATAGCACATATTTTCAATATATAGAAAAACCCAATAGAATAATATGAAAATTCCTTAGGAAATAAACAAGATAATTTTTTAAACAATTTTTTTGTTTTGTTTTTTGTCTTGTGGGAATTGACACGCAAAATCACTTCTTGTGTTTATTCTGACTGACACATTAGAAAAATGGTAAATTTACACATCTTCACTATACCAAAAATAATGTCACAAATAAATCACATTGATCTTGGAATTGGATTTCATTCCAAAATTTGTTTTGTTACAAAAACGACACACAATTAAAAATAAATTATTTGTGAACAATAAAATAAATAAATCAAACATAAATTGATTAAGAAAATTCATTCAATAAAAAAAAAAAAATCAAGTGAAATAAAATAAAGCACTTAAAAAGCACAAAATTGCAAAAAATTTCACAAAATAATTAAAATAACTGGATACAAGAAAATTAATTAGAAACTAAGCGCGAGCGAACGCGTACACGCTACACTCTGTACAATTTCACTTGAGAAATTCATAAAAAAAAAAAACGAAATTTTTCAGTATAAGTAAACGGAAATTTTGTTATTTTTTGTTACTTTTTTTTTTTTTTTTTTTTGTGTTTGAATAAAAACATCTTTCAACTCGATTCGCGGTCGAGCATTTTATTACTATCCAATAATAAATTTACATTTTAAATGATCTAATTATTAATTTTAAACAACCAATATTTATTGTTATCGATGACGATTACGTCGTCAAACCAATGCATCCGTTACACGAGAACTACTATGTGAACATATTTGTGGTAATAATCAAAATAAATAAAATGGAAAACAACTGAAACCAAACAATTTAAGACAAAATCATTATTATTTATGTTAATCTCATTTCTTCTATTTATCTAAATTCAAAGCGTGTCCGAAAAGTAAGCGTACTGAAATATAACTTCTTCAGGAACGTAAGGGTAGCTAGCCTCTGGAAAGTACTTTTTTATATATTTTCCACTTGGTTCAACGTTGACATTTTTTTGAACCCTTTTACAATGTAACAAATAAGTATTTTATTGTGTCGTAGACAAAATGTGATTACCATCAAAATGATATGATACTCATAGAAATCGGTTAATAAGCATATGAAATGAGACACCTGTAAAATTCATTAATTTGAAAACATTGTCAATGAAAAAATATTGGGGCTGAACAAAATCAAAACTACATTTTACATTTCAAATTCAACCTCTTGGAAATTATATTAGGTTAACGTTCAATTGGAACTTTTTCCAATCAGAGTTTCAAATTCAAATGAAATTTTTTTCAAAATAAAATACAACCAAGTTTTGTTTGTTTTTGGAGTTAAAATTTTTTGCAGTCGTTTTGCGTTCTGTTATATTTTGTCCTTTTACAGTTTGAGTTAGGAATGACATTACGATGTATTACACCTGAAACACCTATAGCTGCTATTAACGTTATGTTCTTTCCATTTACTGTAGAAAGAACCTTGTTCGTATTCGTTCCAATATATGTGACCCAGCACAAACTCGCCTGAGATGCATAAGTCGTGGATATTGCGGATTCGAGCTCTGCTGCACTTGTTTTTTTTGTTTTTAAAAGTAACTCAGGGCTCAAATAATTTGTGTACAAAATATAATGTAAATTGTACTTGTACAATACAAATAAATACTTCTTTACAAGTGAAATTAACTGCTTGAAGAATTAAGAGCAAAAATATCGGCCATATGGATATGGGAACGTGATAAACGAGGCGTTACAAATACAGTAGACTCGCGATAACATGAACGCCGTATACCGTGAACTCCGGCTAACATGAACAATTTTTTATTTACATGTACTACTCGGTAACGTGAACAATTACAAAGCTCGATAACGTGAACAAATTTTGTACACTCTCACTTGTCTATAATTACATACATAATACTTAATATGTATTACGTATATTTTCGTACATTCCGGGATTCCCAATTTGTTCTTTTTTCCATAATTTGAATCGAGTAAAGTTAAAAATACAATTCGGAGACTCCCAATTTGTTCTGTTTTCATCATTTGAATCGAATAAAGTTGAAAATGCATCAGTAAGAGAAAACACATTGTGCGGTAACCTCCTCGGGTTATAAATAGTTTTATTTGATTATATGTAGTGTGAATTATAGTTTCTAATTAAAAAAATGGCTAAAAAACCAACAGTTTTAACATTATTGGAAAAATCAGAAATTATCGAACAATTTCATAAAGGGGCAATTAACAAAAAAAGTAAAGACATTTTAACTGCGGTGAACAAAACCTTTATGGGGCCTGGAAAGAGAAGAACCCTTAAATCGTCAGGATATCCTAAAATGGGGAAGTTCCTATTTCGTTGGTTTCTTCGGCAGCGCGATAAAAATGTCCCTGTAAGCGGCGATATGCTTAAAGAAAAGGCTAAATTTTTACATAGTGCAATAAAAGAGAACGAGAGCACTTTCTATGCAAGTGATGGGTGGCTACAACGTTTTAAAATTCGTTTTGGTGTGCGGTTCCTTAAAATTACTGGGGAGAAGTTGACCTCTCAACCTGAGCTTGTAGAGCCGTTTAAAAGAAAATTGCAAGCCAAAATAATGGAGCTTGATCTGTCTGTAAACCAAATTTACAATGCAGATGAAACAGGCTTGTACTGGAAACTTTTACCAGAAAAAACTTTTGTTTCGTCATTAGAAAGGAACGCGCCTGGAAGGAAAAGTGAAAAACAGCGCATTACTTTTTTAGCATGTACTAATGCAAATGGACTTCATAAATTACGACCGTTGATAATTGGAAAAGCGAAAAATCCACGATCATTTAAAAATTTTAATTGCCCTGTTGATTATAAACATTCTAAAACTGCGTGGATGACAGCTGCAATATTTAAAGACTGGTTCCCCAAATCATTTGTACCACAGGTAAAAAATTATTTTAAACCAATAAATTTAAATTAACATTTCATCAATTTAGGTACGAACATTTTTGAAAAGCCAAGCGCTGCCTGCTAAAGCGCTTTTATTGTTGGATAATGCTCCATCTCACCCACCTGAAAACGAATTAAAATCAAACGATGGATGCATAATAACAATGTTTATGCCACCAAATGTCACACCACTCATTCAGCCAATGGACCAAAATGTAATAAGAATAACAAAACTTTATTATCGTACTAGTTTATTAGCTTCAATAGTAGCTAATGAACATGATGTATCGGAGTCGTTAAAACGATTGAACCTTAGAGATGCTATTCTTTGTTTAACTGCAGCTTGGGAGAGGCTTGAGCAAAGTACTATCGCCAAATGTTGGAAAAACATATTAAATTTTGTTGAAGATAAGGAAGATCCGGATGATGATGTTCCTTTAAGTATTTTGAGAAATCAGTGGAATGGTGAAATTACCTCAGTAATAGAACATACCATTGAGATTCTTCATACCCTTTTTCCTCAGGTTTGTGTAGCATTGATTTTTCTAATACTTTTACTAAATTATGCTTACAAAAATTAATAGGATAAGTGCACGGTTGCAGAAGTCAATGCATGGAATGCAGATATGCAAATTGAAACAAATAACGAAAATATCGAGAACAGCGATACCGACAGCGACATTGATATTATTCCCGAGCCGAAAGAAAAAATTCGACCGAAAGAAGCAATTAAAATTTTCAATAAGGCTTTACAATGGGCTGAAGAAGACAGGGTGAATTTGAATGAAATAATAGTTTTAAGAAATTTGAGGGACAGAGCAGTTTTAAGAAGCTTGGACACAAATAAACGCCAAACAAGAATTACCGATTTTTTTCCATAATATGTGATTAGTATAATGAATTAATTTCTTTTTTAATAATTTTATTTTATGTACTCGTATAAAATTACTTTATATTGTGAATTAAATTTTATATTGTGATAACATATGTGTAAATATAATGAATTAAACCTGAAATAAACAAGAAAAAATTCTTTCATTTAAATATTTGATGATATATACTATATTTTAATCTATGTATTATCAAAACAAATCACTATAAACTTGTGAACATCCAAATTTCATATGAAATAGATCAACTCCCGCAAACATGAACAATCTCTTAAACATGAATTTGCTTGGTTTTATTTTGTTCACGTTATCGCGAGTCTACTGTAGTAACTCTCAAAATGACTGTAAAAATTATAACACAAAGTCAGTTGATGAAACTGCCAAAAGCAGTTGATGAGTAACCCCAACACCTACATTGAGCCAAATCCATTTTTTTAGTTTCTTTTGATTTTTAAATGGTTTAAATTGATGAAGTAAAAGATTCATTTGAATTTGAAAATGTTTTGTTTGGTTTCGAAAAAGTTTTATTTCGTTTGAAAAAGGTTTCATTTATTTTGGAAAAAGTTTCGATTGAACTTTAAAATCGTTTAATTTGAAATTGTAAATCATATAAATATAATTTGCAAAAAGTATTCAAAATGTGGAAAGTTGAATTTGAAAGTTAAAATATTCAATTTGAAGTGTAAAATGTTCATTGTGGAATATAAAAGGTTGCATTTAAAAATGGATGGCTTGGACGGATTAGTCAGTGTGTTCCGAAATATGTAGTGCTTTCGAGCAAGCTCAAGAAAATGTGATGGATGCAGTGCATTACACTTTATTAATTAATTGTCCTTTCGAGTCACTCCCATACTCTTGTCCATTCGGAAATTCCCGTTAGTAAGGATTGATTAAATACACAATTAAAAATTTTCAATGATTTTCATAGTTTGGCAGATATCTCTAAGGTCAAATTTCCACCGATTTCAAGAATAGGGCCTCATGCATAGATTTCGGAGGTTGGTTTGGAAAACCGGACAAATCGTACAAAAGTTTCTATTACCGAAACCGTACCCCTTAACCGGTTTTGTATGTTATTAACAAAATATTTCCAATTTATTTAAAACTTTGGCAGAGTTGCCGGTGAAATGTGCCGCCAAAGATGACAATTATTTGTAATGGATGGTTTTACAATGGAAAAAGATGAAATCACAGTCGCAAAATGAGAATCTCACTCTACGCAATGTCAAGAATGGCAAAGTCTATGTTTCGAACAAATCGGTTTAAACGTTTACGAAATGTTTAGCTGCCGGCACAAGAAACTTGGCCGATTTTAAATTTGTGGACATAACGCTTCCACTCATAATTTTGCTGTTGATATATTAACGAAAAAAATGAATGATAAAGCTAGATGTCAAAACACGATGAAACTATTTGGTTTCCCCATGATTGAAGGTTTGCAGGGGGTCAATTCTCGTTCTATGAAAAGTACAATGAAAAGTTTTTTCAGTGAGAAATACACATTTCCGATTCATGTTCCATGAGAAGGAGAAAAATGACGTCAAAATCTTTTCATATGAATAAAACTTTCTCACCGACCATTTTGGCGGTGAGAACATCATAAATATGGAAATAAAATTCTATAAAAACTAAATTTGTATTTTTACCATTAAATGTGCATTGAAACTATAATATGATTCACTTTAAACTTAACTAATTAATAAGTAAATCTATTAAAAACTATTCCGTATATTTAAGAAAAGCCTCCAAATAATTAATTTAGTAAAGTTTTAAAAATAATTTGGTCAATTTTATAATTTACTTTATATTTTGACAGCCAATGACAAAAACTGATTAACTAAATCTACTTTATCATTTATTTAGCTAATATTTAAACCAATTGTTGTATCAGCTAGCGGAAATATACATGAAACTCGAAAAAATATGTGTTTACAGTGTAGCTTACTATGGAAATAACTTATTCAGCGTTTTTCTCACGATTCTTTTTCATTTGGACATCGAGAATCGCTTATTGTCGTTGTGTGAAATGTTATAAATGAAAAAGACTTGATGGAATCAAAATGAAAACTTTTTTTTCATTAGGTTTTTTCATAGAACGAGAATTGACCCCCTCAGTTCAATTAAAATCGCGCAATATTGGTGTATACAAGTATGTATGTATATGGTACCGATATTCAGATTTTTTTAATTCAAAAAACAGGTTTTACAAATTTGCGATATTTTGGCAACAGTAACTGGGCATTAAATATCAGGAACACAGATCAGGTTGAACTAAAAGTAAACAAAAAATTGAAGTAACTATTTGGAAACAGATCTCTTCTATGTAAGCTTTGTATACGCTGATGAAGTAAAATATAAACATTTTTGATTGAGAAAAACAAGGGTTTATCGATTGTAAAACAATGAAACAATTTTTTATTTCACTGCAACAGCACATAATGGCTTCTATGTATACACAGTGTTGGAAATAATCTATTTGAACCAATGCCTAAACCAAAAGTTATTTTCATTGGGCAATACTGTGTCAAGTAGGATTATCAGGTTTTCGTTTTTGCTCGAATTCAAAGTTCTTTATGGTGACGGTAAGGATGATGGTGATGGTATGATGGATTAATGATATGATGGTTTGATGTTATGATCGTATGATAGTATGATGGTATAATGGTAATATGGTATGATGGTATGGTAGATAATGGTATTATTCTATGATGGTAGGATGGTATGGTGGTATGATGTCGTAAAATAAAAATTCAGCCGTTATGGGAATGCTTTCTTTTTGGTTGAAACAGGTGGCACCGGCACAAGTTAATGAGATCCAAATAATATTTCCAGTTCCTGGCCACTCAAATATTCCCCCTGACAGAGTGTTTGCTCAGCTTGAAAAAAAAGTAAAAGCTAAGGAGCGAATAATACGGCCAGAGGACTATTTTGATCTCTTTTCAGAGCATGGGCAGATTATTCGGCTAGGGTCCGCTACATGTCCAGTAAATAACTGGAAAACTGCTACTGCAACATGCGTTAAGCCACCGGGGCAATAGCATTTCAAATTTAACAAGGCGAAAAGGTTTGTTTTCACCAAAATGACGAATGCAATACTAGTGCGTGAGGAGCAAAAAAAACTTCAAGTTGGATTTTGGGATAGCCAAATCTGTTCTTAAAAAAGGAAGGCACATAGCGCAAATACAGCCTAGTCAAATAAATATTGGAGTGCCTGTGAAATCGGAAAAAATTGAGGACGTCACAAAATTAGTCACAAAACACTTTGAGGCCATTTGGGAAGACATGGATGAACTCGACTATTATAAATCGGTTCTTCGATCTGCGCCGCACCAAAACAACGTGAATAATGCAATTCCAGACAATTTGGAAACGGAATGCTGCCATTATGAAGACGAATGAATTATTTAAATTAAAATATCAATTTTTATTTTTTTTATAAACTGAATTTTATTATTGGATTAAAATTATTTTATTTATTTAGAGGATTAAAATTATTTTATTTAGTAGTATGATACGATGGTATGATGTATGATTGTCTGATGGTATGACAGTATGATGGTTTGATAGTAAGATAGTACGATACGATATTTTATTAGTTATGTATGATAGGACGATGGTATGGTGGTCATGGTGGTGGTGATGATGATCTAAAGAAGCACTCATTTAGATTACATATCCTAATTAATTTTCAATGAATATTCGCTGTTCAGTTTCGAACTGAGTTAATACATATCTAAAGGGTGGAGGTGACGTAATAAGTAAAAAATACTTATCATCAATCCTTCCACGGGCCTAGATAGAATAAAAGAATCATACATAGTTTATCAAGTTCTAGCGCGGTTCTCACGAAAACATGGCTATAATATTGCGGTTTTTAAAAATATATTGACACGCGGTGTAAGCACGGCATTTATAAACTTATTAAAAAATATTGTAAAGTTTTATGAAAAATGTGCTAGGAAGTTTCTAAACCCTCAAATAAATTAGAATACGCAACTATTTTACAATACCATACAAAATTCCTTGCTTGCTAGGCTTCCGAGCATTTACCCTTATATTTCAAAGAGTAGAATTAATGAAATGAAATTCGATGAAGTAACTTAAAAAAACGATTAAATGATTTAGTTCACACAACAAAACAAAAAAAAAATGAGAAAATGTCAGAAACGAAATACCTTGAGAAAACTTGAAATTTTAAAGAAATTTTAAACTTTTATATTCAATTAAAAATTTATTAAACATCTTAAATGCCAGTTTTGTTAATGCATAAAATATTGGCTTTTTGTAATTTTGGGAATGACAGCCGATTTTGGTTTAAGTGATATTTTCAAAAGGAATACCTGGGACAGTAAATATTTTGAATATTGTTACAGACTTGCAATATTACAACATCTCAACTAAATCAAAACATACGAAACACACATAGTATGTACTTACGTTTAAATTACGTTTTTACTTTTTCGGACATGCTTTAACTTATATACAAGTATGTTAATCTCATTTCTTAAATAAAATAAAAAATAAACAAAAAAGTGAGAGTGAAAGGAAAATATTTTATTAGTTATGTATACGTATGTATATTAAGCGCATACAACACTATATGATTTAAGCATACATATTATATTTGTACATACAGTCGAACCCGAAGCCGAAACATATTATTAATATTATTATTATTATAAGAAGGTTAGTTTTGACACATCTCAAGTGTTTTAATTGTTTATCCACTTGAACCGATGTTTCTGTTGTTGTTCTTCAATGAACTTTGATCTTCCGGCTATATAGTTTATTAGTAGTGTAGGGGGAAAATAATCATAAATCATTTAGCTAGAACTACATATTATTTACTAAAAAATGTTATCGTAGGTCAATCAACCATCATATCATGTATGTACGAGTACTTTGAAGATTTCGATATTATTTTTGAGACACTAACGAGTATGGTGAGTTATGATAATTGATAAGGATTAATTAAGTGGAGTACTGCGTAATCTAATACAACAAAAATGCCAACCGCTTTTCTATAAATGGAAATTAATTATAAAAGAAAAAAATCGATTCGTACTGTGAAATTAAAATGTAAAATATTTTTAAACATTGTGACAAGTGTGTACACACAATTAATCCTTCTTTATTTGGTGTTACCATTTAATTTTAATGTAACGCGATTGCGCAAATGCAAATATTCACACAAATATGTATATACTGATTTAGCGATTTACATCTCTGAGAGTGAGGTTATTAAACTACGTATATACACTCAACGAAAACGTATTCTTGCATATATCATATCCATATGTACGACGAAAAGTTGGAAAATTTTCTTAAGTCACGATTTATTTTATTACACCAATCAATCAGAGATATAAACATATTTGCACTTTTTGGTTTCTTTTTGCATACTATATACTGATCAAAAAATATTAAAACCAGGAAAGAAACTTTCTTTATTCTAAACAGGCGTGATGTCAGAAAATATTATGTGTACATATGTAATTTGAATAGCAATGTTGACATCGAAGAAATTTTGGTAACAGACCCTTACCAGAGTTTCAGTTTTTTGTTTTTAATTCAGTATGACTACTGAATCTATTTTAAGCTTCATTATAATTGGTGTCATGGTTGCAGTGTGTAGATACAAAATAAATAAACCGTGAAGTAACTCAAACAATAAAATTTAATTTCTCTGTAATTTAATAATTTGTTCTCATTTGAAGATTCCAAGTGACCAAATCGGTTAAACATCAACAATTATTTCTTGCCTCACGACAAGTAGCATTTCAGCTCAAATAACAAAATAGACATAAAAAATAGAATTAGAAAGGGTTAAATTTTGCGAAAAATCATTGATTTGCGTATTTTAAAATTCTGTTGAAGGAAAACTCATTAGAACTTCAGAACAAATTGGTGCGCTTTTGCATATGGGATAAATCATTTGTTTTTTGTCAAATTACGATTTTTTTTTATGTTATACTCGTTCAATTCTTAAATCAATAAAAAATAAAGTAAACGGAAACCTTTACCTTTTTTATTTCGTTTACCCTCCATAAAAAATGTAAATGCATTTACCGTAGTAATCCACTTACCGTATTCAGCAGATTTACTCGAGAATTCGACATCAGCCTAAATAAACAATTTTTCCAATCATTTAACGATGAATCGAGCAATTTTATTTTTCATTGAAAAGAACGGCTTCTCACGGGCTATTCTTGAATTGTATTCGGATACATGTATCTGATTCCGTATGGTTTGTGTAGAAATTTCAATTTCAAGTTTATTTTTTATTTTCGAAACAATTTTAGGTGTTGATTCTGCTCTAGTTTTTTTTTAATTTTGTGGATAATATTACAGTCGATTCGAGTTGTGTTGAACATTGGCGAGTCGCGCAACAGCCAGTTTGTTCCATTTGTGTACGATTTTTTCGACCGTGCATTTTTTTATTTTTGTCGTTTTTGACATAATCCAAGCCTTCTTGATGTAAGGATATGCATGATGTTATTTCGTTGTACGATGTTTAGTTCGATTTTCGCCTTAATTGTTCAAATATTACTAATAATCCTTCGCGTCTGTCCTCGAAAGATAAATTTTGTTGGGAATCATAATTCGCAGATAACTATTTTCAATATTTCCCTTGTTTTCTTAAACAACAATAAAAATCTATTTTGATTCCATTTAATAGTTTGAAATTTACGGCGTATAAATAATTTTTGGAGCATTTTCCGTACGTTTCAAAATGATCTTGTTTATTTGCGTAATTTAACAATACATTTTTTAATTTCGGAATTTTTTTCGCAATTGTACGACCTGACTTCAAACGGATAAATATTTTTTTGATACACTTTTTGTCTTCTATGTAAATTCGATGCGCATATCAGTTCATTAATTGTTTCGTATGGAAAGTTTTAAATGTAAAACTTGATAAAAATTTCAAACAATTCGTAAGTTTATCTAGGAATGTTGAAATCCTTATCAAGTTTCCATAGTAATAGTAGCAAAAAAGAACAAACGACAGATGGAAGAATTAACGTTTGAGGGCTACACCTGTTAGAAAAATACTTATAAAGATAACCTTAATAGCTAACGTTCGAATGGATAACTAATTTCGTTGACACCAAATTACAATATTTTAACTAATTACAGTAACCTTCAACCGAGGATTCTATTATCATCGCTTTTATAAAGAATCGTTTTCTAATTACAGCGGGATTTTTTGCATCGTAGTTTTGTCCCGAAGAGCGAACAACTAAAGACTGATATCTCGAAGGCGTTTGATCGTGTGTGGGCCAAGCATCTACTGGGCAAGTTGGGAGCAATTGAACTTCCCAGTTCACTGGTTTCTTGGATTGAGAACTTTTGTTTTTGTCGCAGATTCCATGTGCTTATTGCGATTCTCAAGAAGTTTCAGTAGTGTTTTCACCGGTAAAATCGAGAAGTGTAAGCAATTCCGAATCCATTGACATGCTCGGTTTAAAATAATAAAATTTCTTAGGCCAATCAAATAAATAGGGCAGCATTGGGTACCCTGCAGCAAGGTATCTCGGTTATTTACGATGCAAATTTTAGTTAGTTTCGATTAATTGAAACTACTGAAAATCTACAAGACATATATCAGATCCAAATTGAAAAATAATTCAAATAGTTCATATGATTCTAACATCCTCCCTACCTTTGATCTCTCCACACATAGACGGAATGTGGGAACTTATTTGTGTTCTACAAATATTTCCATGGCATAAGTTCGACGGGTTCTACGAACTTATGCGTGACAGGCCAACATGTAGGTATGTTAAGGCGAACAGTCCGTACAACTACAATTTGCAAGGAGCAACACGTTTCAAAACGACGATGAGGCTTTCCATTTGGCATATAACTTACAGAAACTCAAACCCAATATCACAAATAGGATTCTTGCAGATAAGAACTGAACGAAATAATAATAGAACTAATCAACAAAAATCTTACAGCCTGATAACCAATGATAAATTATTTTCGATATTTACCTACGTATTACCTTGGAAGGACAAACAGAACGATGTCCTATTAAGTAAGACTAGAAACCATGATTGCATATTAATGGCTCTTACCAAACCCAATTTTTTAACTTTTTTAATCGGTTCTTTAAAATAGAGAGCTTCCCTTGGCTGAATATTTTGTACATTAAGAATTTCGTTTGGCATTTGTAATTACGAAGCCCAAACAGGATCATACTCTACTCAGATTTTTCTAAACGCCGCCGCAACCCAACTAAATTTTTCTTTCTTAGTAGTTTAAGTTTAATTTGGCTTAAACAATCGTTGATGACCACAACCTTTAAATGGCCAGCCAAACCACACTTAAAAGCGGTTAAGGCAGTCTAAATTATCCGAACAAAAACGATTGAGTTGAATTTTTTCAATCTTTTTCGATTTTATATCAAAACATTTGGAAAAAATTGAACTGAATTGTTTGTGTTCGGAAAATGTAGACAAGACTATTTTCTATAAGCACCCACCTTAAATTAAGATTTTGTTTATAAAATCGAAAAGTATGCTGCTAACAGCATTCTTAGATGTGTACAGACAACTCTAAAATTCCCTACCATAATTATTAATCCATCTCAATGTAAAATTTAACACGCAACTGAAACTGACTAAAAAAATATTGAGAAGTGAGTGATGAAAAACGAATTATTTCTTTCTACTTTGTCTTTCAAGAGAAGTATTTCCCAATTCAAAAAAATCATGTGTATTATGTGCTCAGTGAAAATATTGGGTATGGGAATTAAAACTCATCATTTGATTTGGTATGGATGTCAGAACTAGTACTACTTTGATATAAATATATTTAGTTTAATATGACAAGACATCTATATTAAAATACTTGAAATAAACTTTCATATTTGGGCTGTATTAAAATTATGTGACAAAATGTCAACACGAAACAATTTCTGGTATAAAAAACATTCATTCAAATTATAGTCTTTCCCTAAGATACTTTATTGAGATTCAGAAAAAATATTATAGCGTATGTATGTGTAATGTATATTATAGTCATGGAGGGGAGATGGGTACGATCGCGGAGTTAATTTAGCCGTGATAATTATTAATCATAATTTTTGTTCATATTCCTTGGGAATATTCCTTGTGTTAAACTACAGAAATCACATGATTTTACAAAAGTTTCAACATCTTTTATTATTCCTACCCAGAAAAAATGTTATCTTATACCAACATTTTCATTCTAACGATTCCAATATGTTCTTTATGTGCTTCATTTAAGATTTTATTTTTTAATTTCTCTGGTATAACTCTTATTACCGTAAAATATACAGTAATCTACACAAGAAAGCTGGGGGAGGGCTATTTGGGAATTCGATTCGCACGTAATCGAGTCTTCGATGCATAAGATTCACATTTAATTTAAATAAGAAATAAATGAATCTGATTCAATTCAATTAGGAATCCAATACACCGAAGACTCGATCACGTTTGAATCGAATTCCCAAATAGCGCCCAGGTTCTTGATTTAAACGTATGGTTTCACCGTAATGGTTTTTTGGCCATCCATTCGCTGGTACTTATAAATTTTACCAAAAATCTTAATATTTTGATCTCCATACCAACTTTCTCTTTATTTAAGGTTTCTTCTTCAGGTATTTTACAATAATTAATGAAGATGTCGTCCACTTCTGTGCCCGATTCCACCGGAAGCCTAGATAAAGCATCGACATTTGATCTCATAAGATGAGAGACTAGTTGGCTATTCTTGCTGCTGCAACTGGTGACAAATGACTGTTATGGCTAAACAAATATTTTAGAGGTTCATGATCGCTATAAATAATAAATTTGTTTCCCAAAATGTATTTTTCAAATTTTTTACATCAAAAATGATGGCCTGTGATTCACGATGTCTTTGATTATTGTTTTTTCAGCCGCAGTGTACTGCATGTAAACATCACAGTTTCCTAATACGACTCCAACTGTCGCCTCCATTAACTGGCATCACAAATTAAAACAATTGGTTTTTTTGGGGTCATAGTGCTCTAAAACTATAGATAATGATTCATTAAAGAATTGTTACACACATTATACGCATTATTACAATCATTCGTCCATACAAATTCTTCTTCCGACTTTAACAAATTATAAAGGGGACATAACCTGGAAGACAAGCGTGGAATAAATTTTCCATAGTAATTTATCAACCCTAAAAATGACTTTAATTCGGCCACATTCTTTGGTATAATAGGAGCATCTCGAACAACTCTTAGTTTTTCAGGATTAGGAGCGAATCCATTTTGTGATATCATGTGTTCCAGATATTTAACACAAGCCTGGAAGAATTGGCATTTCTCCAAATTAACCTTGCTGTTACTGAGCACCGCTTTCAGTTTGTCGCTTAGTTCCTCTGGATCAGTGCCTCCTATTAGTATATCATCCAAATATGATACGATGCCCTGAATATCTTTCAAAATTTCATCCACCATTGAATGGAAAATTGCTGGAGCCGGTTTTACACCGAAAGGTAAACGTTAAAATTGGTATAGCCTTTATGTGTGTTGAAAGTTAGTAGTGATTTTAACCGCTCAAATACTGCAAGTTGTTGATACACGCCTGTTAAATCGAAAACACAATGACCGACATATGGTAATTTTAAAATCGCAACAGATTCACATTTTACAATTTGTGGGGACACCCAATCAATAAATTTTACTCGATAATTTACTACCACTTGATCACGCAGTCAAAAGGGTACCCTATATGGTAAATCAGCTTCAAATCCATAAATGGGCGAGACATTTAAGGTATCGAAAACATTAGGTTCCAACAATCTTACCTGTTCAATTACTTGATTCATTTTTCCACTCTCATTATTAATTTAGTTTACTCCATCAATTGAATAACTCATAAATGGCATTTTCCAATTGGGGTAAATCACTTCTAACCAATTCCGACCCAAAATAGGAGTAGTTTTACAGTTGGTATACAAAACTGTTAAGGTTAAATTTTACACTTTTTACAGTGCACAACAACCGGAAAACAAGCAAAAATTTTAATACGATGGCCTGAAATTAAGTTTACGTAATTATCATTATAAGATGAACTAATTACCGAAAGGATATCATTTTGTGATTTTACACTGAAATATTGTAAATCCATACTTAAAGATTCGGATTTTAAAATTCGTACTAAGGCAAAATACAAGAGAGTTTGAAATATACAATATTAAAATATTTATATTCTGAACAATAAAGATAAGTTATCTCGAAATTTGAAATCTTAAAAAGTTCAAACAATTCAAAATTTTAACAATTTCCCCAATAACCTGTATTTGTTAAATTTATGAATTTAGAGGATATTAGAAATTTCATAAAATTTAAAATGTTCTATACAGTTTCAAGTTGTAAGTATTTTTGAATTTACGAATTTTGTTTATTTTGAAATCTCTAGAATCTCTAGATCTTCAAATATCGATCTTATTCTAAGCTTGTGAAGCGCTATTCTATAAACATTAAAGCAACATTTCAATTTCTTACTGTTAGTAAAACTCTTACATTTAATTTACTACAACGAAATTCGAATTTTTAAATATAGTTGTTTCGAAAAACTATTTGTCTTCTGACATAATTTTGAAATCCTAGGTTCAATAGTATTACAGATTTTTAAAATAGAAGTAGAAATCAGGTGCTTGAATTTAGAATTGAAAAACTTGGGGAATTATAAAACTTGGAAATTAAGACTGAAAAGGACTATATTGGAAATTTAGGAATTAAGTCGATTTTGAAAATTCAATAAATTTACAATAAGAGATTTGAGAATTATTTATAGAGATGTTTCGAAACCTAAAACCATTGTACTATCGGTTGATTGCGATCAACCACAACCCTCACCGATTTTGGACATAAATTTTGGTTTATAAATATATACTGATACATTAATAAATATTTCAATCAATAGATTTTCTCGAATTATGTTTCTTTCCAGTGAGAAATGTTTTCATTTTATTTTTCATGGAAACAGAATAGGCCAACAGTGGGTCAATTCTCGTTCTATGAAAAAACCTAATGAAAAAAAAGTTTTCATTTTGATTCCATCAAGTCTTTATCATTTATAACATTTCACACAACGACAATAAGCGATTCTCGATGTCCAAATGAAAAAGAATCGTGAGAAAAACGCTGAATAAGTTATTTCCATAGTAAGCTACACTGTAAACACATATTTTTTCGAGTTTCATGTATATTTCCGCTAGCTGATACAACAATTGGTTTAAATATTAGCTAAATAAATGATAAAGTAGATTTAGTTAATCAGTTTTTGTCATTGGCTGTCAAAATATAAAGTAAATTATAAAATTTACCAAATTATTTTTAAAACTTAACTAAATTAATTATTTGGAGGCTTTTCTTAAATATACGGAATAGTTTTTAATAGATTTACTTATTAGTTAAGTTTAAAGTGAATCATATTATAGTTTCAATGCACATTTAATGGTAAAAATACAAATTTAGTTTTTATAGAATTTTATTTCCATATTTATGATGTTCTCACCGCCAAAATGGTCGGTGAGAAAGTTTTATTCATATGAAAAGATTTTGACGTCATTTTTCTCCTTCTCATGGAACATGAATCGGAAATGTGTATTTCTCACTGAAAAAACTTTTCATTGTACTTTTCATAGAACGAGAATTGACCCCCTGTACTGTAAAAATTATATAATTTTGTTTTTTGCATTTAAAAAATAAAAATGGTTGAACAGATGTAAATGAAAAGACTTTTTTTCGCTTCTCGCTTTTTGTGCAAAATCGCAGTCCTGGCGTTTGCAATTTTAACTACCGGTTATTTCGAGTGTGGCAACACTTACGTCATTCATATTATGACAGTAAATTAGTGTAATGTTTGACATTTACGAAATGGGTCGCTTTACACTTGAACAAAATTGGGAAATATTGAAAACTTACCTTCAAAGTCGTGAGTCTTCTACTCAAACTGTAAGAAATTTATGCGAAAACTGAATTTGTACATCAATTAGTGAAGCGAGTTCGTGAAACTGGATTGTTATTAGATAAACTAAGACTAATAAACTGAGAGACTATCCAAGAGATGGCCTTTTTTACAGGGTGTTATAGCAATTTCCGCATTTATCATTGTCATATTTTCTAAATTACGTAACTTGCTATGTTCTCAATAAAAAAAATTATTTTGACAGTAATTATGCTGTACATATATTAGCCCAATTATGCTAATTATTGTTAGTTTGTACACTTTTGTGACGTACTTCCGGTTTTTAACACAAATAATAGGAAAATGAATGTACATCAATATTCCATGTTTCTAAATTTTTTTTGTGATTTTTTAGGGTTGGGGCAACAATCGAAAATGTTCTGAAAAATTGGGTTGACAGAATGGCGTACACTAGCAAGTAAAGCCAGCCATGAAAGTCATTTGAATAAAATTGTGTTCCATACTTAATAACAATGTACATATTATATTCTTTCTAATAAAACAAACCGCTTTGAAAAATATTCATTCAACTTTGAATTTAGAGCCAAATTAAATTGCAAACGCATCCCTTTAAAAAAATTGCGATCGTTTTTGTCGGAGTTTGTGAATTTTTAATATTAAAATTTATTTGAATAAAAAACTCTAATGAATCGGGTTGCCTAATTTATATCGAATTTAATTTATGTACACTACAAATCGAACGAGAACATAAGAAAAAAATGTTATTAGTTTAAATCTACGTATAGTTTAAGTTGGTTTACGAGAAAGGTTGTTACCCAGGTTACATTTACATTCGCGCTCTAATCCAATCAAATCAGGCTTTTATGGTTATTTGGCTGATTAGGTTGGTTTTGATGAGATGTAAATACCAAGGGTAAAAACTATCATCGAAGACAAACCTTCAAAAACATGTTGATACTTCATCATTCATTCCTCGTAAACTATACGAAATCTTTCACAATGTTTGTATTGAGAGGTGCAAAGAGGACATACTGCGTCTGTATATACGCACTACCACAATAAGTGGATATTAGTTTAGGAGCAGGTAAGGTATCGTAAATAGATTTCTAAAAGCAATATTTGAAATTTCCGCGCAACTACTGAATGGTATAAATATCATGCCTTTTACAGAACTCGATAGGAATTTCATTCCTGTAGGAATTCAAATTCCTACAAATCGGAATTTGCTATCACAGACCTACAGGAATTCTATTATTTTTGCTTGTTATAGTGTTGTCAGATTTGTTTTTTCGGAGGTAAAAAACAGCTCTGATTTTCTGATTGGTCAGAAAAATAAAATATTTTAAATTTGACATTTGGCGAAATTCAAACAAAACACAAAAAAAAACTTGTTTGTGAGGAATTATTTTTAGAATTACCCTGTTTAGTCGTGTTTCGCCAATAAAAAAAATTCACATACATTTTTTGTTAAATTTGTTAGCGGGATATTTTTAAGTTTGTGATTTATGAACATGTTTTGAAGTAAAAGCGGCGGTACATTTTACTTTTAAATAAAAAGGTTGCCAATTAGGTAAACTAGGAAATGGAATTTGTCGTCGTTTTAACTTTTAAAGTGTTCGTTCGTTTAAAGTAATTAATTTTAAAAATGGATAGTGTTGCATTTGTGATGACGGTTATAGATTAGGAAACAAATGAGCGTAGTGAGCGAAATAGGTGTCTCAAAGCAGAAAAAAGGTTTTTCAGTAACAGCTGTGATCCTTTAGAGTTACATAGCGTAAGTAAAATATTTCATCTTACATGCTATTAAAAATATTGAAATAATAATTTTTTCAGGTTCATTAAAAATCTTCGGCTCAATGAATTAAGTTTTAAATATGTTTTAGAGGTGCTTGATTCTGAGTTATCTCCGATGATCAAGTCATATGCTTTGACGCCGAAACAAAAAATTTCCGCTTTGCTTGCAATGGTGTTGGCAAGGACTTTGAAATAGCAATGGCCCAATCTAAGATTTTTAAAATTGTAGCCGAAACTTTGGACGCATTAGAAAAATGATTATGTTCAATATGGATCAGACTGGAAAAGACCGATGAAGATAAACGAAAGGTAAAATTAGATTTTTCCCTTTTGTTTTGATGTGTGTAGACGATACTCATATTCAAATGTTTCAACCAACAAATATACATTTATATTGCAACCGGAAAGGATTTTTCAGCTTAAATGCTTATTGTCAGAGCATTTAAGCTGAAAAATCTAATAATTAGCTGATAAAACGTAATGTAATTTTTTTTTTTTTTGATTTATAATACAACACAAAATGAGACAAAACTCGATAAAATATCTATCTCTCTATTGAAAATTGTGATGTTAGAACATCCCAACACCATAGTACCTTCATTCAACAAATTACTAATATTAGATTTTGTTTCTATGCCAATCGAAAATAGAAGAAAAATCATTTAATTTAAGTTGGAGACAAGTCTTTATTGCTATTAAATATAAATTATCTGATTCCAAATCAAAGTACAGGTAACCCCGAAAAACACGGCACTTGAAGAACACGAGTTTCGAAGAACACGGATACCTTTCCCCGAATTACACGGTTTCAAACTACACGATTTTCGAGTTATTCTTTTAAAAGAGAATAAAATGCATATGTATTTTCTCGCTCACGTCTCGCTCGTTTCATGTTTTCAGACTTGAAACGGAATACGAAATTCCGTTTTTTGTAGTCTTGAACAACACGGTTTTAACAAACACGGAACGTATTAATCGTATTCTTCGTGACAGCAATTTCTGTAGGAAATGCATTTCGGAGTTAAAATTCCTACGCGTATGATTTTTTTCTACAAAATGAGTTCTGTGATACGATTTGTTTCTCTAAGACATTTTTAAATCCGACTATCCCTAATTCAGCTTTGGCCATCAAAGGTTATAATATATTTAGGAAAGATAGAGCGGTACCTCTCCTTAATTATGGTGGTTTATGTATGTTTGTAGGAGATCACATTAAGGCTAGATTAGTTACCATACCTTCTTCCATTTCAGAATTGTTAGTATCGGATTTAGAGTTTTTATTTGTCAATGTTTTCATTAATGGTCGTAAAATCTTAGTCGGTACCATCTATAACCCACCAAAAACTAGTAAGAGATCGTATGCCCAATTTAAAAATTCACTTGTAGACTTAGAAAGTTTATTTAGTTATTTCTCTTGTAGATTTGATGAAATGTATATATCAGGTGACTTTAATTTCGATATACTCCAAAATTCCGGCTTTCCTCGAGATTATTTGAATCTTTTAAATAGTCTTAATTTATCCGTACAAAACACTGTGGCACCAATGTTTTCTTGTCCAACCGCTAGCGGGGCCTCTTATTCCCTTATTGATCTTATCATCTCTTTTACTAATAACTTTATTTGTTTTTTCAATCAGTTGTCTCTCGGTATGGGATCCCATCATGATCTTTTAGTTTTTTCTGTAAACTCTTACTCTCCACCTAAACCTAAGAGTTTTAGCTTTAGAGATTTTTCTAGTATAGACAATTCCCGCCTTTACTTAGTTTGTAACTCAGTTCCTTGGGAGGATATTTTTTGTCTTAGTTCTGCAACTAGCCAAATAGAATTTTTCAACTCATATATTAGTTTGGTGTTTAATAGTTGCGTTCCGCTTAAAAAGGTTACTTGCAAAGCAAAATCTCCGCCGTGGTTGTCTCAGGAAATTTCGAATGCCATAAATATTGGAGTTAGTAAATATCATGTATGGAAAAGGTGTCCTAATAGTCAGTCTCATTTAGATTACAAGCAGGCTCGTAACAGAGTTGTAGGGTTAATTCGAATAGCTAAACGTAATTTTTACAAGTTTAAAAGGACAAGTTAGACTCCTCTCTTCCTCCCAAGGTTTTCTGGCGTAATGTTCGTAATTTAGGCCTAGAATGCAAGATTAGTTCAAGTGGGGATTTCAAACCCAATGAAATTAATAGTTATTTTTGCTCTAGTCTGAACTCGAGCAGTAGTTGTAACCTATTTGGAAGGTTAAATCGGAATCTTCTGGTCTGGGTAACATCAATTTAAAATTTGTTAAGGTAGTTTTCCCTTTCGTCTCAAAATACTTGTTACATACCTTCAATTTTATGCTCACGTCCTCTTCCTATCCAGATCAGTGGAAACTAAGTTAAATAATTCCGATCCCAAAGATCAGTAATCCTTTAGAGCTATCCCATTTTCGGCCAATTATCATTTTAAGTTCTCTCTCTCTAAGACTTTCGAGATAGTTGTTAAAAATCAAATTCAATCGCATTTACATAGCAACAGTTTAATTAGATGCTTCCAATCTGGGTTTAGGAAATTGCATAGCACTTCTACTGCGTTATTAAACGTATGTGATGATATTAGGCGTAATATGAATAATAGGGAATTAACTTCCATAACTTTGTTAGATTTTTCTAAGGCCTTTGATTCTATTAATCACAGAATTCTTTTTAATAAACTCTTATCTCAGTTTAGATTTTCGCTTTCTGCTGCCAAATTGATTTTTAACTATCTTTCTAATCGTTCTCAGGCAGTTTTTTTCGACAATTCCTTGTCTGATTTCCTTCCTGTAATTTTCGGAGTGCCTCAGGGTTCAGTGCTGGGTCCTCTATTATTTTCTATGCACATAAATGACATAGAATCCTCCATTCAACATTGTTCATTTCATATTTTCGCTGATGACGTTCAAATTTATAGAAATAGTCGTTTAGATCAGGATTCTATTGTTAGGAATATTTCTCTGATAAATGAAGATTTAAGTAATATCGTTAGTTGGTCGGTCTCTAACAGGCTCGTTTTAAACGCGAATAAATCTCAGTCAATTATAATTTATAAAAACCGTTAGATACCTCGTCCTTTCCTGGTATTTTTCTGCAGCGTTCGCTAATTGAATATTCAAATACTGTTAGGGTTTTAGGCTTAGTTATTAATAAAACTATTACTTGGGGTGACCATTTAGTTACTATTAATAAGAGGGTCTTTGGCATGCTTAGTTGTTTGTATAAAGTGGTTGGATTTTCTGATAGTCAGTTTAGGAAAAAATTGTTTTTGTCTTATCTTCTTCCTCATTTTATTTACGGTGACATAGTTTTATTCGGTATACTTCAGGAAAATATGAATGTTCTCCAAAGATGTTTCAATGCTTGTTATTTCATTATTCCTTGTTATTTATTATTCCAGGTTTATTTTTGGTATTAGGAAGTTCGATCATATTTCTGCCTACTCTAGCCCTGTTTTAGAATGTAGTTTATCTATTTTTTACGAATTTCGCGTTTGTCTTTTTATTTTTAAACTTCTCAAAGCTAAGGACTCTTGTTATCTACATAGGAAATTAATGTTTAGTAGATTTCATTCCTCTAACTTCCGCCTAATTCCGGCTAAAAATTGTTGTAGGTCGTTAAACACGTCATTTTATGTTAGGGGAGTTTCCCTTTGAAATTCAATTCCATTGGAAATTAAGAGATTAGGATCGGCAAAATTATTTAGGTCAAAATTTTTGGAGTGGCGATGGACAATACGTAATTTTTTAATTTATTTTTATTAATTTTTAATATTATTTCACCTCGTGCTGTACATTTTATTGTAAATGAGGTACTGCTCAAAATAGAATGTGTAAGCATGAGGTGGAAATTGTTTGAAAAAATTTAAGAGGTTTTTATGCCTAATGGAAGCAACTTCATTAATTTTTTTTTTGTTTCGATTGCTTTGTTTCCACGTGTGCTTTTCCTTTTAATACTAAATTATTTATAAAATACTATAAATAAATAAATAAATAAAATAAATAAATAAATAAACTCTCCTATAGGAATTTTTTCCTGTAGGAATGAGTTCTGTAATAGCCACGAATAACTGCATCTTATAGTGTAAATTACGTGGAGAATACTTTATTAGTGTCCGGTCTGGCCAAAATAAAATAAATAACGATTTTTATGTCAAAGTTCTGGAATAAAACTCACTCATTTACCACAGAAAAATCCAATTTTTTTTTTTTTGGTATTTAGATGTCAACTTGTTGTTGTTTGGATTGTGTTGTAGACTTTGACATCTAAATCCAATTTTTCACTTTTGGCTGTTCCATCAGGTTTGACGTAATAGTTAACGAGAGATGTAGTTAGCAGGAAACATGTTTGACGTAAAATATAGTGATATTTTTTTCATTTTGGCCAGGCCGAACACGTCGAACAGTATAGTTTCGTGTGTCTTTGTAAAGCTAGCATAATGTATTAGGAGTACAAATTGAAAATGCGGGATTTTTTTCTATTTTTGAACGTTTATTCTGAAAAAATGGTAACAAATGAATTATCCATCGCTAGCCACAACTTTTTCCCATCTTTCTGGCAATTTACGGATACCGTCGCGAAAAAATTCGGCCGGCTTGGCTGCTATCCAGTCATCGACCCATTTTTGGGCTTCTTCGTAAGAATGGAAGCGCTGGTCAGCTAGGCCATGTGTCATCGATCGGAAAAGGTGGTAATCGGAAGGAGCAATATCTGGGCTATACGGCGGGTGGGGTAAGACTTCCCATTTCAGCGTTTGTAGGTATGTATTAAAACTTCCCGCAAATGCTGTTTTGTTGGCACGAAACTCGACATATTGAGAGCTCAAAAAAACTATGAATTTGACACTGCGACAAATTGACACATACTGAAAATTAAAGCTATAAGACGTAGCTTTGACATGAACATAGTAACAGTACTGCCTGATGCGTATAGCGTTAGTAACGCCATCTGTTATCAATCCCGCATTTTCAATTTGTACCCCTAATATAATTATCCTAGTCATAATACGAAAAAAAAAGAATTCTAATGTTTGTTTTGTTTATACCGAATCAAATTTATCATTTCATTTTATAACTGCGGAGGTTTAAGTTAAAGTGGAAGATGTTCATGTTAAAACACCAAAATGTGTAGCTATTAACTAATAATAATAAAGAGAACAAATTTGTGGGTACAAATAATTTTTTTAAATTAACTATAATTTCTCCTAGAACTAAAATTTAAAAACATTTTGATTGAAATATAAAGCAGGGTAAGTTTATTATTTATATAATTTTTAAAGTTGTTTGTGTTACGTTGCATCAAAAATTTAGCAGGTACAAATAATTTTGGTTAGGACTGTATCTATGTGTAATTTTAAAACAAAAAGTGAACATTAAATGCAGACTCCACCCACGATGCGTATTCATTAAAACAAAACGAATAACATGTTATATCGAAAACAAAAAATTTAAATTATCATATTCATTTAATTTAATATGAATAAATAATACTAATTATAAATACAAGTTGTATTGCATTTTCCAAGCATATACTTATTTCTAATAAAAAAAATTCCTTTCTACATAATAGGCACTCGCATAGGCGCAGACAAGTGAAAGGGATTTAATTTAGAACGAGAAACGATACATCGGAGAATTTGAAAATGTCAAATAGTTAAAGAATTTGCTTATTTATGCTACATAAGTTTGGCTGCATGTATAGACAGCATAATATTATTATTTTGACAATCTCTTAATTCTTGGAAAATATTGTTGTGGTCACATACAGCAATTTGTCATTTCTTCAACACCGCATGTTCAGAATATCAATTCTTTGTGACATTCTAAAATTAAAATTTATTGATTCAAATTAAATATATTTTTTATGTCAACAATATAATACGTAGTCGACAAATAATTAAATTTAAACCATCAATAAATCAGTTTTTGCAAAAGAATTTGTTTACTGTCGAATAAATATATGTAAGTATATGTAATGTTAATCATGGCAAATATTTAGCGATCACAAATTTAACTAACACAAAATCTTAAGTAAACAGACAATTTTTAGTAAAATTTCGCATAATATTTGTACGTGTGGACATTAAAAATTTGCAGTTGCGATTGCGATTGGTCAACATTCTCATCTTTTGCGTGTATGGGTAAATGAAGCCAGTAAGGCACAGAAGCTTAACATTTCAGTCTCAAAACAAATCTCCCAACATCAAATACAAACAGTACACTATATAGTGTAATTACAGTAATTTTGGAATACATTATTGTTATTTCTTACAGATATTTCTGATGAAGGTTTTTTTTTTTATTTTATTTCTGTTTGTTTTTAGTTCAAAGAACCATATAACAACTATCTATGTGTTATTGTATGTATGTACGTACATAAAAAATTATTTAAAGAATATAAATAAATATGTAAATAAATATAAAAAAATTTGATTCCCTCTGATGATGTTTTACATGTGCAACAATTTCCTTTATCAAGTTTTTTTTTTTATTTTGGTTTGGTGTGTTAAAAATGCATCCAGAGTGCCCAGATACATGTAGATGTAATGCATGCACATTGATGTATATAACTATTATTGTAATCAAACTATTAGTTTTATTTTTAGAATCGGAATAATAATTTTTCATTTTTTTATTGAATTTATATTGGCTATTTTTTTTTTAAAGTAAATATTGAAAGGAAAACATGGAAACGGTTGGTTTATATAACATGTATTTGAAAAAGTAAATATTTATAGATTTTAGTACTTACATACACTTTGTTTTAAATATATTTGTATGTACATAACATGTGTGTACTCTTCATTAAGCGGAAAATGCCCCGCTAATTAATAAGGAAAGTTTTATTTAAATTTTATTGATTGATGAACCTTTTGTATGTTCGCAACTAAATTTAGGTTATTTAAAGAGTTATTGGTTATTATAGAGTTCGAATGAAAATCATTCAACAAGTACGCAGTACATTAATCTTTAATTGATTTGTTTGGTCTGGATTAATATAACGATGGCAAAAGTGCATTACCCGTGGGTTTAAAAAAAATTTCAAAATCGTTTTATTAGTTTGTCGGTAATTAGCTCATCGTTTGCTTTCTTTTTTAATTAATTTAAGGCACGCAGAAAGTTCAAACATGAACAATTATTCAATTTCCTTGTAGTGTATTTACACGGCAAATCCATTCGGGTTTTTCGCCTCCTGTAAAATTATGAAAAATATAAATACGCTGTAGTTCAGCTGAGTAACTGGGCAAATTAATATCAACTTGTGTGACGACAAAAAAATTCTTAAATTCTTCAATCATGAAAATATATGTACAAGGAAGGTTCTATTGAATTAATAGTTGACTCTTTGCAGTCAGTTTGAGCTAATCTTTATTGCTTCGTACAATCAGATTAATCTCTTATTTCTGTTGGTAATTTAACATACACTCGTACTTAACCTACTAAATATAAAAATTCCATTTGCTTTAGGTTCTGAAGAGAAACTATAGTTTCCAAAATGTCCTAATAGAAACTAGTTTAACATTAATTTTGTAAAACAAAATCAAGTATGATTTTGAATCAACATGTAAATAAATTTAGAATTTTGATACTCAAAATTTATTTATTTTGTAAATTAGTTGAAATGTTGACAACTGAAACACGTAATTGAAAATGTAGACCTTTTTACTATAATTTAAAAACTGTTTAAAAAAATATTTATAATTTAAACATATGTGGATGGCTGTCAAAATACAACAATCGTGAACGCGAGAAGCAGAAGGCAATACATTAATCACTAAGGAGAGATCGATTATTACAAAAACAGAAACGAAGAAACCATATTGCCAAACAATAATGAAAGACTGTGCCGTTTTGAAGTGTAAATTGCAGTTAGTTTTTTTTTTAATTTTGTAATGTGCACTCTTATTATGAATGAGCTAAGGCTCAGAATAGAGTGTAGCAAAATTGATGTGAATAAATAAATTAAATGTGATTGAAGAAAGGGAAAGTGTCAATATCTACAACTAATAGGTAGGTAATAAGTATTTATAAAGTTATTTTCCTTTTGGATAACTAATTGGAGTAATTTTAAAAAGTGAATTTTGTATAGAAAATAAGATTGGATGTGTGAAATATTTGCAAGTATTTGACATTTAGCATCAAAATGATAAAGAAGATGCGAGAAATATATTGGTGAAGTTAATTAATTTCATAAATGTATTACTTGTATCTAATGCGGAAAGGTATTTCATATTGGATATGTGAAAATCAGTGTTGCTTGTAATATGATTCTTCTAATAATATTACGCAATCTCAGAACATAATCTCATTTTCACAAGGTGGTCCACAGTCAACAATCAGTACAAACATAAATCAATATGATAATACATACATTTATTGCGAACCAAATGGAAAATATTCCTGAAAATTCAACAATAGCCGGATTTCTTGAGACACAGTGATCCGGATCAGATCAAAGTTTACATTGAAAACAACAATAAAATTTCTTGGTTTTTGGATCAAAATATGATCTGAGTAGTGGTTTTAATTGCTTATCATGAAATTCGGCTATTAAGAAGTAGTAAAGGGTGTATATTTAAGCCTGATACAACTTGAAATTGTAAAAAATAAAACAAAAATACTCTGGTAGATCTCAGTATTCTCTAGCAAATCGTCATTAATAGACTCACGCTTGAACAACGCTACGAAATTACTAAAATTTACTTTGAAAATCAGTCGTCGATTCGCGCAACTTATAGACGACTTCGTGATTTTTATGGCGCACATAATTGTCCATCTGAGCAAGCCTTCCATCGAACTGTGGATAGATTTCGTACCTTATACTCTCTAGAGGATGCAATAACATCAACACGTCGAAGGAATGTGCATACTGAAGAGAATATCGCCGCTGTAAACGAAAGTGTGGAAGAAGATCCAAATTTATCGATTCGTCGTTGTTCGCAGAAATTTTTGTTTGAAAATATGGATGACATTGATCCGAACGAGATGTGGTTTAAACAGGATGGCGCTACGTGCCATACGGCGACCGAAACCATCGACTTATTAAAATCAAAATTTGGCGATAAGTTGATTTCGAGAAATGGATTTGTCAATTGGCCTCCAAGGTCGTGCGATTTGACACCTCTCGATTATTTCCTGTGGGGCTACGTGAATTCACTGGTTTATGCTGAAAACCAGCAACAACTGACGCCCTGGAGGCCAGCATTGTTCGTGTTATTCGTGACATACGGCCAGCAGTGCTCGAAAAAGTGGCCCAAAATTGAACGTCCAGAATGCAATTCGTCTAGGAGAGGGAAGCCAAATTTCCCCAGAAAATTACCTCATTTTCCGGGAAAATTTTCACTTTTTTTATCTATTTTTTTTTTTTTAAATATGTAAGATAAGATGTAAATTTTTGACGTTAGGATTGTGTATTAATTAATAATAATTGCTTCGTCAACCTTGCAGACACAGATCAAAGAGTTTTTATCGCTTCATCTAATAGTAACACAATTGTTAAAATATTTTAAAAAACCTTTATCCAAACATTTCTTATACTAGCAAAGATTAATATTTTCAAGATTTTGATTAATGACAATTGCTTCGTCAACCTTGTAGACACAGATCAAAGAGTTTTTTTCCGCCCTTATCGCTTTTTCTGATAGTACTACAAATGTTAAAAAAAGCCACTTTTGTAAATACATATAACAATTTTTTTAATGTAATTATAATTCGTTGTATACCTTAGAGGATGGGGGACTGCCACCACCAAATTTTCGCAAAATTTTCCCGAAAAAATTACTTGCACTATCGAAAAACTGTTGAGATACAATCCTAATAACAAAATTTTTATAAAAATTGCACATTTTTACGTATTTTGAATAAAATATTACACAATTTTTTTTAACAAAAACGTGAAAATTTTCCCGAAAAATCAGGTAATTTTCCGGGAAATTTTGTCTTCCCCCTCCTAAAAACTATAGATGCACAATCCTACATTCAAAAATTTTCAAAATATATAGTATACTCCTTACCTGATTTTCTCGATGTATACGTAAAGTAAACTTTAGCCATTAAGAGACAAATATTCTTGTAAGGAGTATGCTGCAGACAATAACTGATCTAGTTTAATTTTTAATGGGTGAAAATTTCCATCTAGGCTAATGTTTCTCATATGATAAAAAATTTCTTGATAGTCGAAATTCATACCAGGGGTTGAATATTTTATAATTGAACGGAGCGAGCATTTCCCATAAGCTAGATGATAATGGGTTGTTGTTTGGTATTATTACGTTCGTCACTGTGGGTAAAGTCTTAAATAACCAATGTAACTTGGAAACCGTTAATGAGGTCAACGCACTTATATCGTCAAATCTGAAGGAAATTTTCAATGTTGAGCCTTGTTCGGATGGGGAATTTTTTTTTTTGATTCTTGATCTTAAGAATTGTGCTGCACCGGGTTATGACAAAGTCATAACCCGGTGCAGCACAATTCTTAAGATTCAATGACGATGGAACTAGCTCCGACTATTAGTTGGATTATTTCTCTGACGAACTTAAAGTATATACCTAAATCTTTGAACAAGTTTTTAAGTCCAGATTAAAACTACATATAAATAATTTTAAATTTATTGCAATCAATCAGTATGGTTTTCAGAGGCAGTCTTGTTAATTTTAGCTGAGCAATTTTATACTAACATTGAATCTAAGAAGAAAACTTCGGTTCTTTTAATTGACATCAAAAAAGCTAATGCTAATGCTAATGATGTTAAATAAAATTGGTGTGAGGTGTTGGGTGCTTAAGTCTTTCGAAAGTTATCTTACGAACAGAAAGTAATTTACGCAATTTGGATCTGCTAATCAATAGATGCAATAACCATAGATACTGGGCTACTGCTATTCCCCTTTTTGGGGCCATTACCCCTCCATATTTATTAATGATATTTACCAAAATTTGTTATTTCGTTCTGACATTTCTAAAATTTGAAAGCGACATTTTCGTCTGTTTTATTAATTATTTTTGGAAAAATTTGCGGCATGCAACTTTGAATTTAAAAAAAAAAATTGTAGCCCTTTAAGGCCTTTTGTCCTTTCAAAGGGACACGGGTGATGGTATAAAATTTGTATTCTTCTTTTATGTATTAGTAACGATTTTTCGACATTAGAGTAAAAATATATTTGTAAATTTTCTAGTTGTAGCAGTCCATTTGTTCGAGATTTTAAAAGAATTGGGCATCAATGCTGCTGGTACTGTCCGAATCAACCGATTTTTCAACCCTCAATTTATGGATGATAAGCAATTCAAAAAGCAAGAAAGAGGTTACTATGAGGAACTAAGCTCCAAAAATAAAAATATTTCTATTCTAAAGTAGTTAGGCAAGAAGCCGGTGCACATTGCATCCAATTTTACTGGAATTGAATACCAGGAGCTTGTTTACGGTGGAAAAAAAAATTTAAAAAATACATAGAAATTCTACAACAGCAGGTGGTTAAAACATTCAACGGATCTATGGAGTCGATCTGCTTGATCAGCTAAATACAAAATTGATTGTCCTAATCGAGGAATTCCAAGCAATAAAATTAAATCTCTCTTGAAATTTAGATTCAGCGTGGCCAATTCATTAATGAGTAACGAAATGAATCATTCAAAGAAACGTGGCCGACCCAAAAATGTCAAATTAAATGATATAACAACAATGCCTTCCCCGAAGAGACCGCGGTGTAGTAAAACCATACGTAGACTGGCGGTATGATTGCCAAAATCAATGGCCATTATTTGATGGCAAGAAGGAATCCACACGCTGCAAGTATGAAAAATGTACCAAAAAATCACATGTGATGTGTTTTTTGTTTTTCACAATCAATAATATTTAACGGTGACACCTAATGTGTAATAGAATAAGTTAAATGAATAGCTGAATGTTTTACTGTACTAAATGGAATTTTCCATGATAAAACAGTTCTAAATGTTTCTACACTATTAGTACTGGAAAAGTCATGAACTTTCGAGAATTTTGGTTTGTGTATATAAAAAAGCGAACAAGATCGAATTGGATTATTAGTATTTGGAACGCGATAGAGTAAACTTGTAAAATTATTAGTAATATTTGGTAAGCGATAGTGTAAAGATTAAAAAATAATTAAAAAGTGATTTAAAAAGTGTTTTTGTGCGAAATAAAAAGTAAAAGTGATCAGTAAAATTTGAGAATAATTTATATAAAGTGATTTTGTGAATTTTGATTGATAAACTGTGTTGTAATAAATTAATTAAATTAAATTGATTTTGTTTTATTCACAATCCAGTGATACGAACCTTGAGTGGCAAGGCAAAAACGTAACAATATGATATTAGCTGTCTTCCATTCACGGTAGTAAAGTACTCGCAAGTACTTATAACTCACAACTACTCAACCTCATACGATGGTGTAGAAAACAGAAGTAGTTATGCATAAAATTTGTGCTAGGTGGATTTTATTTGCGAAAATCCCAATAGAAGGCTTTTACGACTTTTTCGATATTTTTCGAGTTTTTTATTATGTCGAGTTTTTTTGATTTTTGGTAATGTTAAATGTCAAATTTAATAGAAAATCATTTTGTTGTTGATGTTACATTTTTAAGAAGAATGGATTTAAATACCAATGCGGTAAACATCAATGTTTTCCCTTCATTATAAGTCCAATTGTTTGCCAAATTTTCAATCTAATTTTATTTATCGCCTTTACTATAATATATAACTACAAAAACAACTAAACGATGGCTACGTTTTACTTGTGTCGCTCAATTTCTCGTTCCATTGGCTATCTACTCACAAGTACTTCCAAGTAGTAAATTTTTCCCATTGGATGACGGCTATTGTATACCTAGTACATCAAATTGAAATAATTATGACTTTTATACAAATTAAGTTACTTTCTTAATTTTTTAGGTATTATATTATCATTTATTTACTTAGGCTGAATTTAATTATAATTTTATTTTATTTAGTTTAAATTACTTATCAGTATATCAATCCAAACTCAAACTACATAATAACCCTATTACTACATCCACTAATAGATTAAATCTAATATGACACATAATATGGCATTTGCGTTTTCGGAAAAATTTGAAGTCATAAGACGACCAATAGATGTAGTCCTCTGGTTACCATATTATATGGCATATTAAAAAAACTGATAGCTTGCTGCTGCCCAAAGATTTCAGAAATCGGATAATTTTTAATGGAATTCTATCAAAATATTTTTTTTTGTATTCTTTTACTGTAATGGAAATAGAGAAAAAATCTCTCTGAAAAATCAATGTTTTCGAGTTACCTTAGTTCTTCATTTGGGATAGTCGAAACGTATTCATACTGTAATCAGACTAAAGGAGTGGTGACAAGCTGAACCAGCTATGTCACATATTTAACTTTAAAACGGAAAGTCAACCATATGGCCACTACTGCCACAGTTATATAAAAATAAAGTTGTGACTCGAGTAGCAGTGTAGATAATTTGAAAAAAAAATTGGTAGTATTAAAAATACAAAGAAGTAAGTATTAATGAATAATAATACGTCTTCTTGTAAATCCCTTATAATAAAAAAGAAAGCATATGGCTACATTCCAGCACTTGGACGTGTTTCTTGAATACTCATAAAAAATCAAGTCATTTCCAAGATGGGTTCAATAAAAATAAACCTTTTAATGAAATTTAAACATAAAATAAAGCAGATTTAACGAGAGACTTGCTTTAAAGCAACTAATATAACTCAAACCCTCTTCTTTTAGGGTAAAAAATTAACTACAAATTTAGCCCTAATAAACATTTGTTTTATTAAATATAAAATAACAGTATAAAATAAAATTTTCTCAAACACTAAGGCATTAGCTGTAAACTTAGCATTTACTGTTTACATTAAAACAATCGTTTCTAGGCAAGAATTATTTTACATCATGGACTAGAGTCCAGTTTTCATACTCTTATCTAAGCGAAACAAACCATGTCTGTTCTTGTTTGCATCTTTAGCATTTCTGTAATTTATAGACTGAAATATATTGTTCACAAAACCGTGCTGCTGGCTTGGGGTTCCAAAATTAATAACATTTCTTGTTATTTTTGTCGCCCATTTACATTAGTACAACCAAGTAAAAAATTATTGCTATCATTGTTTTAACCATTTCAACCAATAAAGTATTTTAAAAGTACTAATTCGAAAATACTGGCGGATTAAAATAAGTTAACCATTTTTGATCAAATATCGAATTAAAGTGTTATTCAATGCAGATAATTAATACCAAGGCAAAATTCAATATTCTTTTCAAATCTATCGAAATCAGGCAATTTAAATTAAATAGAATAATTCATATTCCTTAGCAGAGGACGATTCCTAGCCAGAAGTGAAAGGTCTTTAATCGATTAAAGCTCTGTCCAAAATTAATATTCTCTGATAAGAGTTTTGCTATCGTTTATGCTCCAATTTGCATTCTTAATTTACCTACTTACCAATTATTCCTATACCTTCGATCAAAAAAATAAAATTACCAATTTACCCATCTGCTCCCTATAACAATGTATTAATAACGATAGGATGCAGTTGTTGCAGTAATGCATGGACGATATTTAATGTTTATCTCGTAAAAAAATTTTGTGGAATGAAATATTGTGCCGGTATGGGAAATTATCATTGTCAATGTGTGCGGTCTCGTTGTTCTCTGGATTTTATCGTGCAAATGGTTTTCTGTTAATCGCATATATTTCCTCAAATAGAATTCGTACGAGTATTATGAAATGATTTATGTATACGCGATTTATACATAATTAAAGATTTTCTCTTTTATATATCATGAAAATGGTAAGTAAAGAAATAATGGAGGACAGAAAAGAATTTCTGCGAGGATCAACGTAATTAACATTAAATATATTTAAAATATAATCCATTAATTTTATATAATTATTGTAATTAGATTATCCATAAAGTTTTTAATTGTGTAGCATCAATAAGCCCCTCCTTACACCTAACATAATGTAACAAGATTTAACCATATAAATAATTTAATTGTTTTTTCAAGATGCATACGAAAGCGTACATGAAGTTAGCTACATGAGTTGAATACTTAACGAATTGGTTACTATTTTCGTAATCCTGAGGGTCAAATTTTTGTTCTGCAAACCATCTTGATTACATTATGTTAGTAGTCCTGGTTAAATTTTTGTAAGAGTTCAGAGTAATTCAACTTATTTAGCTCGTGTACTTCAAGCTCTTGAAAAATGCCCAATATTTCAGATTTTAAAAATCGACATAAGTTATGGGATGATCATATAGTTTTGCAGCGCAAATTCTCAGTTATTCGCTTCGTGAAAAAATCAGCACTTCAACGGCCTTGTTTTTAGAAATATAATGGCAGACTTCATTTTTTCGCCATTTTGATTTTGGCTTCAAGAATATTATTTTTTGGCTCAATTTAACCAGACGAACACCGAATTTTAAGCGAACATAGAATAGTAATTAATATTTTTTGAAAAGTAATGCTCTACCACCCTTTACAATATATCTACAGTGTCGGACAGCCTCTATAACAAAAAATATTACGATACCTATGACAACGTCGATCGTCTTTCATCAATTTATGTCTGGAACTTACCTGAAAGAAGAAAAAAAGAAAATATAAATTAATTAATTAATCGTAAATCATAATTAAAGAAAAAAAATTCGTAGGTGGAACAAAATTTCTTAAATAATCAGAAATTTTAATAAGATGGAATTTAAGCAAACGGCGTTGTTTTTTATTAAATTGTGTATTCTTACTACGAGATTACTCTATAGTACAACTTTTATTATATTATTCCGTTTTTGTGCTTTTTAAGGTATTTTATTGCAAAATTGTAAAATTCCTTATCATTGTCGTTTTTAATTTGGACCCTCTTAAATTTTCATGTTATGTTTAGTTACGAATAAAACAACCTAATTATAAAAAACGTATCCAATTTCATGTTTCGATAAAGATTAATTGATTTCGAATCAATCAAACATATACACATATGTCAATATGACGAATCACTTCCCCAAGCTAACTATTAATTAGAATATAAAATTGTAACATCAAAAGAAATAAAAGGCGTGCGCACTCTCTTCATCTTTGGAACAAATTGTTAGCAAGTTAACCAATTCTATTCATCCGTTTGTAATCAATTAAATTAAATCAATAACATATAGAAAACGAAATAATAAAATCGTGAGATATTTTTCCATACTACACAGATACATCAACAAACTGTAAAAATATGTTTTGTATGTACGCGGTCGGTTTGGTCATATTACATTATCAAAAGAAAATCAAAACTTATTCTAGCGATAATTTAATTAGAATAAAGAAGAATGAAAAATTAACATTTTCATTTATTACGATTGTATAACAATAAATAAAAAAAATATGCTTCAACAAAAGAGTCAACAGTCTTACTTAATCAAAATTTTTTCCTCTGTTTTTTTTTTTTCTTCAAATTAAGATAAAATTATAGTAATTAAAATAACTTTTTAAGGTATAGTAAAATAAGTACAATATATATAAATACTGTTGTAAAAATTGCAGCAATATTTCTTATTTTAGTTCACATGAGTAACAATTACAAACGACAAGAAAAAAAAAATTAATAATGAATGAAAATTAAAAATTATGTAATATTTTGGTTCGTTTGTTTATCTGGAAAATGGATCGCTCGTTGTTTTACATTGTTTGCACTTCTGTAGGGTCATTCAGAATTGCATTGTTTATAGCAATTTATGGTGATTTCTAGATATTTAAAAAATGTTGTCACCGCCTTGCTTAATAATTGAACGTTTGGTGTAAAGTTAACGTAACAAATAAATCATAACTTTAACAAAAGAGAATTTCCTTTTTAACTTTAGTTAATCAAAAAATTCATTTGATTTGTGGTTGTATCAAAAAAATTTGTTGTAAACAAATTCAAAAAGTTGGTTAAAATCGGTTCCATGGAACCACGAATATGGTCACCATGGAGCCACCAATAAACTAATTTTTCCCTCAGCGGCACAGTCGCTCTAAACTGTATCTATCAAACGAAATGAGTAAAGTATGAAACATTTCTAAATCAGTAAATTTTTTGTTTGTGTCTCACAATTTTTGTTTTTACGATTCAGTTCGGTTGTGAATTGCGATTGTAAATTAATAAGAAGTATTTAGTAATATAGATTATTTTTGGTAAAGATTAACCAATTAAAAATTTAATTTTGCTGTTTTTTTCGCAGTTTGGTATGGTGGTTCGACAATGTTACCACCAAGCTGCATCTCGCGTGATTCATGTTTTATATTGCTTTATGAATTATTTATTATTTTATAGCCGCAGTGTGTCAACCTCGATTTAACTAATCCCTTTGTTTTTGCATAGAAACTTAAACTGGGGTAGTTAAATCGGATTTATTAAACCACTGTCTGTCTAGGGTATTAGGTCAAATATGAATAAAATAGTTAATTTGGAATGTTTTATTAGTGAAGGCGCTTATTGTCTATTAAATGAAATCCCGTCCGATGGATCAGAAATCTCCTACTCGAAGAGTGATAACGAGTTGGAAATAAATACCAATTTGGAAATAGAAGCGCAACAGGAAGCAGTTTCCTTGAAGGGTTTATGAGATCAACTGAACCAAACAACATTAGTGATTGGAAATGGGATAGTAATGACGATCTACCCTTGTCAACATTTGCACATAATAAAATCGAATAGACGTTACCTTTGCATCGGACTTCATTATACATATGGTCAAAAAATGGCGGGTGGCGAAGGAGCACTCCTTCTCGGACCATCGGTAGCCAGCCACAGAGAAGCAGCTGGATTTCCTGGTGGAGGAAATCACAAGCGCCTGTAACTTGTCCTTGGACACTGCTTGCCCCAGGAGAATACCTAAAGGAAAGCAGAAACCGGTATGGTGGTTCAGGGAGCTGGGAATCCTACGTTCAGGGTGTAGGAAAGCATTCAATAGAGCAAAGGGCTCTAGGGAAGCTCAGGACTGGGACTCCTATAAGGAGCACCTTAAAAAGTATAAAAAGGAATTAAGGAGGGCGCGGAGGAGGTCTTGGAGACTATTCTGTGAAAAAATGGAAGGTGTTTCGGAGACTTCGCGCCTCAGGTAAATCTTATCTAAGAGTCCAACGAGCCCTAGTTACTTAATCAAACCTGATGGGCTGTGGACAACCTCTACTGGGGAATCACTAGCGCTTCTGTTGGATACCCATTTCCCAGGTAGTGTGGATGTGTCGACGGAGCTTGGCGGGGAGGGGGAAAGAGTATTGTCGGGGTGCCCGGAGATCGTGTGCAAGAACCGGATCCTATGGACACTAAACGGCTTTAAACCCTATAAATCGGCAGGCCCGGACGGTATCATCCCAGCGGAACTGCAAAAACACTCGTCGATCATTCTCCCATGGCTGGAGGTGATCTTCAGGGGGTGTCTAAAACTGAATTATATTCCTAGGAAATGGACGGAGGTTAGGGTGATTTTCATCCCGAAAACGGGGAAGAATTTACAGGCCTACCCAAAGGACCTAAGACCGATAACTCTATCATCCTTTCTGTTGAAAACATTGGAAAGATTGATCGACGTGTACATACGTGCAAAAATAAAACCCAGGAATTGGGCGACTTCTCAACAAGTGTACTGGAAAGGGAGATCTGTGGACACGGCTCTGCATTCCCTGGTGCGAACAATTGAGAAATCAATCCACTCGAAAGAGTACTGTATGGTAGCCTTCCTCGATATAGAGAGCGCCTTTAACAATGTCAGGACGGAGGCAGTTCGGGAAGGACTGTCTTTCTTAGGTGTGGCGACCCCTTAGGGAGATTAATAAATCAGATGCTAGAAGGCAGGATTATTAACGCGGATTTGGGGGAAACCACCATTAGGAGGCGGGTAGTTAGAGGAACTCCGCAAGGTGGTGTCCTATCACCTCTTCTCTGGAACATAGTTATCAATGGATTACTTTTGGAACTGGAGAGGGAGGGAATAGGAGTGATAGCGTATGCAGATGACGTGGCGATCGCGATCTCAGGGAAGTACCTAGGCACAATTAAGGAGGTCATGCAATACGCGCTCGTAATCATTACAAAGTGGGCCAGCAAATGTGGGCTAGGTATAAATCCATCCAAAACAGAGCTGGTACTCTTCACTAAGAAATATAAAATTCCGGTAGTCGCCCCTCCTAAATGGCACGGCACTGGCCTTTACTGATAAGGCAAGATTTCTGTGCATAATCTTGGACAGTAGGCTAAATTGGATGCCCAATATTTTAGAGAGGGTAAAGAAGTCTACCATGGCTCTGTACTCATGTAGGAACGCCGTCGGAAGGAGATGGGGTCTAAAACCAGAGCTGGTACACTGGCTTGTCACCGCTGTAGTCAGACCGATTCTGATGTACGCGGTGAGTGTGTGGTGGCCAGCACTAGACATGAAAACTTATAAGAATAAGATAGAGAAGGTACAGAGAACGGCCTGCTTGCTTATAAGCGGGGCACTGAGGACAACCCCTACACGTGCTCTGGAGGCTATGTTCTACCTTCTTCCTGTCGACATCTTTGGTAAGCAGAGAGCGGCAACTACGGCTGCACGACTCTCTGCCGTGTGTGAGTGGAAATGTCTTCAGGCGGGCCACTCGACGATTGGCAGGTCGCTAAAGGCAGATGTGGAGAATAGTGACTACACAATACCGGTTGTATGCTTTGAAAAGGGTTTCCGGACTCTTCTCCCCTCAAATGAATCCTGGGGGAATAGGTCAATAGCAGAAACTGGTTGTATACAATTTTACACTGACGGCTCCAAGCTAGACGGCAAAGTCGGAGCAGGAGTCTTTTGTGACAAATTAAATGTGAATTTATCCGTCCGTCTTCCTGATCACTGCAGTGTGTACCAGGCGGAAGTGGTAGCGATTGAGGAAGCGCTGACTTGGTTGAGGCATAATGTCATATCTACAAGGGATATAACAATATATGTGGACCGTCAGGCGGCAATCAAGTCGCTGGAATCAGTTTCTCTGACATCCGTGGTGGCATTGAAGTGCCGCTAATCTCTTAACGAGATGAGTGAGCACTCCAATATCCAGATAGTCTGGGTCCCCGGTCACTCGGACGTACTGGAAAACTGCAGGGCGGACGAACTGACAAGGCAAGGTACAACTCTCCAATTGAAACCCGAAAGGGCAAATCTGAGGAGGCCCATAGCGGCGATTTTCAGGGCGCTTGGTAATGAGGCGATAGCCTCGGCACAGAAGAGGTGGACTAACATCATAACATGCAATGTAGCGTGGCAAGTCTGGCCGAAACTGGACTCGAAGCGCTCCAAGACGCTGCTATCCCTACGCAGACCTGCCTTAGGTATAGTCGTGGGGTACTCACAAGACACTGCCTCATTGGGGAGCATGCGAGGAGGCTTGGGTCAAGGACAAATGACTTCTGTAGAAGCTGCATGGATGAGGAGTAGGAAGAGACTCTGAGCCACTTCCTCTGCTCATGCCCGGCGCTAGCTTACAGGAGACATAAATATCTGGGCAAGTATAGTTTGGACGGCTAAGCTACATAAGTAGCTCAAATTGGTTCCAGTGAAGGTGGAAGGGGAGTAGGATCCCTCGGTATCACAACGGACCGTCATCGGTCTAAGTGTGCGTTTTGGCAGCCGCTCTAACCTAACCTAACCTAAAATCGAATAGACGAAAGATTTTAAATATGTACAGTACTGTTCGGCACACTTTTGAACAAGTCGGATTAAATATTCCATATATGTAATTTACAATTGAGCAATAACATAGAATATCCGGTAGATATGTTAGTTTTGTTATTCTCTTCTTTATTTGAAAAAATGATATTTAAACTAACTTATACGCAATGCAAAAGCATACCACTATAACATTACCAACTATAGTAGATGAATTAGTCTATTTAGCCATAAATTTACTTATGGGAGCCAAAAACTTACCAAGCTGTCGGCCTGTAAGAATTGTTGGCTTCATGATTCCATCGGTGTAGAACTTCTGTGATTTATCGGCGAATTACTCGGCCATGTGATGTTCAGTCCTTTTCTTGAAGCCAGGAATTTTGTAGAGATCGAAACAAATGGTTGTCAGAGGGTGCAAGGTCTATAGGGACTATACGGTCGATGCATCAAAACTTCCCAGCCAAGCTCTCGCAATTTTTTGCCGGTTCATAAAATATGTGTGTGATCTGGCGTTGTCATGATGGAAGACAACACCCTTTCTATTGATCAATTCTGGCAGGTTTTTGATTTTCTTGCTGCAATCGCGGGCAATATAGCGCTTAATTGCGGACAATATAGATTAAAATCAATCGTTTGACCAGAGTCTAGAACCTCATAATATACGATTTCCTTCCAATCCCATAATATACGCAGCATAACCTTATGAGGCGTTAATCCTGCCTTTGAAGTCGTTTGTCGTGGTTTACCTTTCTTTGACCATGAACTTTTTCGAACGACATTCTCGAATTTTACATTACATTTTTCATCGCCAGTAATGATTTGTTTTAAAAATCGGTCGATTTCGTTGCATTTCAGTAGCGATTCGCTGATGGAAATTCGGTCAATCAAATTTTTCACCGCCAATTTATGCGGCCGGCACCTAAACATCGAGCTTTGTGTATCCAGGCTTACGCAAATGGTTTGAAACAATTTTGTGATCGATATTTAATTCCTTAGCAATGTCAAGGCTTCTTATGTGTCGGTCTTCTTCGATTTTTTGTAAGGTTTGGGCTGGGGCCTACCTTTTTCGTAAAATTGCAAAGAGTTGTTGTTTTCAGAAATTTCACTCATTTTCACACTAATATAACTTTTGACACGATTTTCTCAAGACCTTTAAATGTTAAATACCAAAATTAAAATAAACATCTTTAAAATGCAAAAAAATACAAAAACCAGCACAACGTCAGTAAGTATCATTTCTAAGGTTAACGAGGTTACTTCCATTAGTGTAACGAAAATATTCTATCAGTACATTTTACTCTTTACCGAAAGAATGTTAATAAACTATGAACTTTTAACTGACGTAAGTTGCACAAGGCAAAATCAACAAATAGAAACAATTAAATGAGTATGAGCAAATTTTAATCATTGTAATATACCAAGTAAAATGTTCATTAAAATAAATAACAAGTAATTAGACATTTGTTCAAATATACGAAATAACTTAAACTCTAGAACCGTGAAGGTTAAGTTTATAAAAATTTTGGGAACACTTTAGATTAAATATGTAAATGAAAGTAAGTACCGCACATGACTGAATTTACAATACAGGCATACAGTACCCACACAACAAAATTATTGGAAACGTGTAGAAGAAACGAAGGCTACAAATCTAAACGACGAAAAAAAGTAATCCAGCTATAATTAGTTTAAGAACTTTGATACACTTATGCACTACAAAATAATATTTATTAAAAGGATTTGGCTTAAAAATTATAAGCAAATCCAAAACCTTGTGCTGTTTACCATATATTAACGTACAGTCATGCTGGAAAAAAGCTCATGTACAAAACGTCTAACTCCGCACATAAATATTTTAAAGTTTTTTTTTTTGTTTTGTTTGTTGAAAGTAAATAAAAACTGAATCCAATTTATATTTCAACATTTTTATTTAAAGCTACTTATGTACATAATTACATAAGAATACAATATAAATAAAGAAACATGCAATCTGAAATACGTCGACTGAAAAAAATACTAAAGTAGAAAACTATGAACAGATTATTGATTTAAAATATTTATTACCAATTTTCTTGCATATGGGCATTTTAGCGTAAAATCATTTTTTTACGATCATTGGCTGGTCTGTTTGAAGGAAGGCAGGTAATTATTATCTGTCGAAGATTTTTGCATTGCAGACCATTAGCCCTTCTTGCTACTTCTATACTAATTTTTAACACATTACACCTTATAATCATAATAAATTTTCTGTATGATTTTTTTTTTTTTTTTTTAAATAACTAAATACTTAAATAAATATTTAAAATTGTTAAGTTTTATCATTAAAAAGAAAATATTAGCTATACAACAAAAAATAGTTTTGTGCGATAATTCAAATATGTAACAAGTTTTATAAATTTATTATGAAAATATGGTGGTGACTGGGTGAGTTAATAATAAAACAATGTCGTGTAAGTTTTTCAAATAATTAATTTAACAAGTTGGCTAACATTTCGCGGAGAAAAAAACTGTTGGGCCAAAGGCTATTTTTCCATACAAAAATACAAATCCTTTGGAACAGAGACATAAAATTTGAGACAATATGGAACTTTAAAAGGTTCAAAATTAAAATGAAACAACGTTTTAGTGGGACATAAAGATAAAGTTTATATTTCGATTCTTTGGGAAATTGACTGCAAATGCCGTCACGTCCCATAAAAAGCATATTTACTTGACGCCATAGACCGACACATCCGCGAAAGTGTTATCAATACCTGTGTGTATATATCTGTTAGATAATTCGTGAAAAAGATGCGCAATGATCGATTTCATAACCTGACATGGGGGTGTTTTCATATTTATTTTATAAAGCGAGAGACGGCCTTATTTTCCAATCTTCCGTTTATTAACGCCCTATGCCTTAACGATAGCGTAGTAAAATCGAAATTATCATTTTTTCTTTTGCTCTCCTGAAAAATTTGAAATTTTGAGTTGTGTCACTATTCCTTGTAACGTGCGATATGTAAAGTTAACAAACTAGTTAAATTTATTATTCAAAATATTTATTATTATTAATTTGTGCTAATGAGTAATAACAATAAAAATTTGTTTACACAATTTATTGAGTTAAATTATAGCATGTTCAGGTTCTAAAAAAAAAAACTTTGAAAATATGTAATACCGTACTATTTCGAATAATGTAGCATGGTACATATTAGACCTATTATTCCTACCAATGTAGCAGTAATATATTATTGGGATCTTGCAAAAAGTTTATTGAAAAGAAATAAAAATTAAAATTATTTTATTTGTTTATTAATTCATAGTCTTTGTACAATTTCAATCTTATTTGAACATTTAAAAAATATAAAATAGTGCCCATTTCATCGGGTAAGCTTAAAAAAAATTAATTGGAGCCATTCAGTTAGTAGGCACTTTAATGTAGAACATCTGGTAGTTCACTTGAGATATCTGATTCTTCACTATAGGGTCAGATTCTTCGTTGTTTGATGCATCTTTGTGCCAGTGGTACACTAATATGACTGGTACATTATTCAGAATAGTACGGTACCAGTTTAGAAAGGTCTTAAAGATAGCACTAAATTAACCAAAAAAAAATTTTTTTTTTTTTTTGGAAGTAGCGTTAGTGAAAGAGTTTTAGTAGAATGGAAGCAAATTACGCCTGAAGAAAGCGCCACCAAAAATGTAAAATCAGCTACTACACATATGTCAGCTTCACCACGAATAATTACACAATTTAGTACTTATGAAGAAAACGAAAAAACTGTTAAAATTCACTTTTTATTATTTAAAACATGTACGTATGTGTTCGATATATTCGAAGAAACCAAATTTTTCGTAACACAGAGCGTAGCACGAATATCTTATATTTCTAATATTTTACTCAAAAAAACTGTGTCCGGTTAGTCCAAAAAATACTCGTTTACAACATTCTTCACTTCGGAATAACGAAATCAATCTCCAGTTAAATAATATTTCCTCTCTTTCTTCTTTAATGAAATTTCGGTTTGTTTCATAATACAAATTCAATGCACGCTGATTATATTTTTTTGTAAAGGTTCTTTCAATAGAGACGCTCGAAATTTGTTAGGTTATAGCAGCCGTGTTGTTAAATCAACATCTGTCAAATTTGTTGTGGATTGTTCAGTAGTGTATGTCAAATCACCATAGAAGGTTATAGCGTTGAACAACGTGTGCAAATCATCAAATTTTATTTTCAAAACGAAACTGGCATTGCCATAACCGTCAACTTCTCGTTAAGATATAAGGAAAACGATTTTAAATTTGGAACATGGAACGTATTCAACCTAGACCGCCCAAAGAGCCTCGATCAACTCTTCGAACAAGCATCTACTTATAAAGTCGCCACGGACTAACTCTCTGTCACGGTGGTTTGGCGTCTATTGGAGGGGGGGATCAAAGTTGAGTAGATTAATCTACCAGCTCCGTAACCTTCCAGTAGGGTGCGCATCACGTGAGCTCCTCTGGTCTTGTCATTAGGCAGCTGCGTGATGGGTACAATTGTGTAAGGGGTAACCTGTGCACAATTCGCAAGTGTACGTACTGCCTCCTCGTGGCAACCACTGGTAACTAAGGCCACTTGGCACATTTTAGGCCATTTGGCACAGGCCAAAGTACGGCGCTAAAGTAGAAAATCTTGACAAAAAACCCTAATCTAAGGTGGAACAGCATATGCCGAAAGATGAATGGCTGATAGGTTAATCAGCCCAAAATATGCGGACTCTGGATACCAGGCACCCTCCAGTTTTATTTTTAGCCTTCCTGTAGTAAGGCTGGGTGACCTACAGGTGATTTGCAATTCCCAGCAACTCGTAAGAGTAAAATCAAACGGAATACGGGGCAGGAGTAGGAATATACGGGAGTGGCACAACCCTCTCGAGGTCCTTGAGTTCCAATGCTACCGTCTTTCTAGCGGAACTACATGCTGTAGTAAACATCTAGGAGGGAGAGCAATATGCCCAGATAGTATGTATCACGTACCGGGAGGCAGTATTGTCAGGTTCATTAAGAACCTGAATATTGACTGGACGGATAATTAAGCAGGGGCCAGCACAATAGATCTTTTAGGTCGCAGTGCGAAGTGGCTGATCGCCCGCATGGCCCCCCCCCCAATAATAATAATAATAAAAAACTCTCTGTCACAGCAATAACACGGATAAGTTCATTTGGCGTCGGTCTCTTGATTAGCCACCGATGACGTCAATTTAATACTGACTTCATGCCAGTCAACAAATTGTGAACGGTGAATCCCACTGATGAGATGCCTGATCAAATCAAAGACGCTTTCTACGACCACCACACAACCGGTCTCAGCAAAATTCCGCAACATGGCATTAAAATTGTTTTGGGCAACTTCAATGCTCAAATTGGCAGTGTGGGCACACATACCGTCGCACCATCGGCCCAACTCCTTGCATCCTACATCAAACAACACCGGGCCACGAGCCACCGAGCCAGCTTGCTCTTCAACTTGGTGGTTGCCAGCATATACTTCCCACATAAGCAAATTCAAAAAGCCACAATGAAATCAAAAAACGGGACAACGGCCAACCAGATCGACCACATCCTCTTGTCCAAGAGACATTTTGCGAGACACAACATTTTTCATTTTTCTGAAACACATCAGAACTAAACGTGGAGCTAACATCGATTCAGACCATTTCCTGGTGGTTGCTGAATTAAAACTTTCGTCTATATCCACCACATACAATCATCATTTTTAGCGTATCACACTTTGGAACTTGGAGAATAAACCACTGCCTACTCCGTTATAGAACAGTGTAGTAATGGGCTGAATCGGTGGTTTTTTGTTAAAAACATAAGAGAAAATAAGCAAAATAGAACAAAAAGAACCGATTTGGCACATCACTAGAACAGTGGTACTTCATCAAAATGGCGGTAACAGATATCGCAATATCCAAAACAGGCCCAAATCCTTCTAGAACTAAAAATATATGGTTAGATCATCATTTTCTTGAAGATCGCGCACGCCAACGAAATATATCACACTGTCCTTCGTGACAATTTCTTAACGCCTACATGAATGTGAGGAAACCTCCAATCGGCTGTGCAGACGGAAGAAACGAGAATGGCATGAGTAACAGACACGCAACATCCAAAATTCTAACCAGTTTCATCGACCTAGCAGCGCTATTCGCATTGAATCAGGTGAAGTAAAAATGAAATATAAGACCACCCTCGAAGTGTAGCAGAATTATTTCTCCTCGCTTCTAAAAAGATAGGCACCACATGCTGAGCGGCCACCTCTCTTGCTTCAAAACGATATCAACTCGATATGACACCACCACTTCCTCCATCATACGATGAAGTGCAGAATAATACTGCAGATGAAAAATTACACCCGGTGAGGGTGATATCTGCCACGAAATGCTCAGATATGGCAGCAATTATCCGATCTACCGCATGTTTGAGCTTATATCCGAAGGCGGTTATTATCTAACCACTTCATAAAAAAGGAGGTCGTTTAAATTGCAATAACTATCGTGGTATAAAATAGATCAAAGACCGATCTAATTTTTACTCTGAGGATGGTACTGGAGAAGTGCTATGAAAAAGACATCCCTATGCAAAGTCCATTCGTAGACTTCCAACAGGCATACATCATTAAGAGGCACACATTATGGAACAGGCATACATCATCAAGAGGCACACATTATGGTCCTACCTGGGCCTACCGTCAAAATTGATTTCTATATGCCAGCTTTTAACGGGTGGCTCAATAGGTGCTAATAGAAGGGAAAATTTCGAATGACTTCGATAAAACATCTAGAGTTCGGCAAGGAGACGCAATAACTCAAACTGTTTTCAAACTTTCATTGGAGTCTGGCATTCATCAGCTCAATATGGCGCAGCTCAGATCAATCAAAACGAAGACTAAATAGATGGTCACCGCGAGAAGGCTTCATTACAGGAGATACACAATATGAGATGATGAATGAGTTCAACTTCAAATGCCTAAGATCACTGATCATTCAGCAAAACTCCGTTTCTGCGGACATTTACGCTATCAAAATATTGAAGTCTCCCCATATATCGCGCAAAATAAAGCTGGAATCTACAAAGTGCTGATAAGACCAGATATCACATTTATGGTTGCGAGTCTTAGATACTGACATCATAAAACATCCAGAAAATTGCTGTAATTGAGGGAGCCACATAAATGAAGCCAATGAATCTATATATCAGAAACGATCTCAAGGATAAAATGGCTTAGGCACGTACTTCGTTTACAAAATCGGACCACTAAATAGGCCTTGGAGTCGGCACCAACGAAAGTAGGACCACATGGGAGGCCAAATACCCAATGGATGGATGACGTTGAAAGGGTCTTAAGCACCATGGCGCACTAAGGTGCCTGGCGTTCTCTTACGGTTGTCCGAATTATTTGGAGGAACTTCATTAAAGCGGGCAAATCCCTTCATGGGATGTAGCGCCATCGGAAGAAGAAGAAACAAATTTTTTTCAGCAAAGATGAAGAGTGAAGAGTGAAGAATTCACTACAAATGTAAACGGTTATTTTTGAATTTTAACATTTGTAATTTTTTCGGATAGAATCAGCGAAGAAGCGATAAAATTTCTTTGATCTATGCCTGTAAGGTCGGCCCTTGACGTAACGTTTAACTACACAAATTTAGATGCACAAGTCAATCGTTGCCCAGTTGACTGTGCAGCAGGAGGCAAAGCCTACTACTAACTTGTGCAAAACAAATCGTTTTAACTTTTTATTGCTTTCGTTTGCGCATCATTGCAGGGAAGCTTGAGCAGTATTTCTTTTACATTTTAATTAAGTTTTAATTTCGAGTTGTATAAGCTGTAGTTTTTTAGCATTTTTTTTATATATTGTAAAAAGGACTCGCACCCACTAAAACGATAAGTCCAAAACATAGTTTTTCAGGAGAAGATTTGAAGTTTGAAATTATTATGAATCGCCTGTAAAAATGTTTCCTTAAAGTTGAATAACTTATGCAGGAAGACGTGGATAAAGCACCTTGCCCAGATTTTAAAAATACAATTTTGCAATAATGCTATAAGTAAGTACTTACCGTTTTATTGCACGCTTGCTGCATATTTAATAATGGCGGAGCGAAAAGTTATGGAAGAAGTAAAATTCCAACAATAGTTTGTATTGGCTAGGAACTTGCACAAGTTTAGACTTGAGCGATAAACCGAATAGTTTTTTTACACAACTAAACGTTACGTCTATAGTTGTCATAGAATAATTTCTAGAATCGGAAATCCATTAGATCATAACGGAAAATCGAAATTTTTCTTAAATATTTTTTGGTTTTAAAATTTTTCAGCCAAATGTACACACTCGACTGAAGCTCCTTTCATTTTTGTCTGTTTTGACTGGCATCCCCGGAACCGTTTGCAAACGAACTTCAATATATTTCTTGTTTTCTCTGAACGACCGGGATTTATTTTATTTTGTTTTCACTTAAATCCCAAAAAGTAACTTGGTGAAGGTTTGTTTATACTGAAATGGAATAGATCTCTGTTTCAGGGTTAAGAAAATTCTTTAAAAATGATTTCTTCGTAATTTCATTTCGCACAGTAAAGTTTGCATGTTTTTATTTTTGGTATAAAACAAAGTTAGAAATTGAAGATATTTAAAGCTGAGCCTCAGCATTAAAACGTAGAACAGATTTTGCGTGATAAAAAAATTACATAAAGACAAATCTGGGCAGGTTATACAAGCCATCAAAGATCCAGAGATATATAACAAACGTTGACAAAGAATGAACTTGATTTCCTAAAGCAGGAACCACTAAAGGTCACGATAGTTCTGTTTATTAAAGAAACCATTTAAAAAGTATGTAGATTCGACAGATTCGCAGTCGCTTGTCATAAATTTCAAAACTTTTTCATAAGAAGAGAAGTGAAATGGAATCAAATGGAAGAACATACCTTTGGAGCGAACCACTCGAATTCTTCGAAATTTCCTTCCAATTCCTTTGTCGTCTTTATACGTTCATCAATTCGCAGATTTGTAATTGATAATAGCAAACATTTATGTATTTGTGATTCATAGCAAGAACATTTCATTATCTGACTTACCTATACTTAAGTACTGCGCGATGTCCAAGCTTGAATGTTTAATCACCTCGCGTCTTCTGAGCAGTATATAAGCGATAATCAATAAATCGAAAACAAAAAACCACCATCATCAATACTTTAACCCTATAATCAGTACGGGTTGAGTCTCAGAAACTCATTTTAAGTTTGATCTGTAAAAAACCATCTTAAAAACTATTTTCAGACAAACTGGGACAAATGTATTGCAATATATGTTTTTCGTGGTCAAAATAATTGTAATGCCGAATTTATACCTGTAACGGTAAATGTCCTGAGACACCATTTTCAAAATAAAAACATCCGTACTGTCTTATATATACAAATGCATTTATCAAATCTTATTAAGTATTCTAGTGTTGTTTAGTACTCGTTCATTTATGTTGTAGTTCTAATTTACGTACCTAAAAAGTGAACGGCAGTTGAACAAGTGATGGGCAAGGTAAGTTTCTGTGTAAATAGTTCAAATAAAAATGTAACAAATAAAGCGAGTGTGGTCGGAAGAAGAAGTTCGAGCTGCTTTGGAAGAAAGTGATAATGAGACAGGATAACGTTTTGGATTGTGTTGACTAATCTGATAGCCAAAAATATGTAGTGGAAAGCGACTCTGACTGTAATGACGAACAAGAAGCATCTGAATCCGAAAATGCTCAGAATGTTATTGAACGACCTATCGACGAAACATACTGCGAAGAATGGCACCCAATACAAAAACAACCCATTTCCGCAAAGAAGGACACCCGCTTGTAACTTTATTAGAGGCGGTATCAATAACAAGATAAAACTTCCTCGAAGAAAATACGCAGATTCATAAGCGATTAAGTTATTCAACTTATCGTAAGCTCGACAAAAACGTGCAGAAACTAAGCATGTCGTGCCACCGATTTAAATTGTTGTGCAAGTATATTCGGTTCTATAATAAAACAACTCGCACGACTAGAAGATACAGTGGGCAAACTGACTGTAAAAATTTAAACAAATATGCGTGTCCACCACGGCTCAATTTTATCATTTAATTAACGAAGTTGGAGTAGCAGCTAAGGTGGTACGGATTAATTTATATCCTGAATGGAAGATTACCGAACCCAATAATCAACGTAAACTATTCTTGCAAGGTTAAGGTTTAGTGCAAGATTATACCAAATATTCAAAGGCCTAGTTCTGATGATGATGTTGTACAAAAAGTTTTATCTGCAGTCCCGAGCAACTAAATCGACTCAAACCTCCGCGCATACAAAAAAAAATACTTTTATTTGACATCTTAGTATTTTATTATCATTAAAATCTATACAGTACTTTTCAAATTAAAGCAATCCTAGTAAAATGCGATGTTTCGATGAAAACAATTGGCGTGCTGCAATCTCTTATATAATACCACGTTGACCGATATTTGCCATCAATCACTTATCAGACGTTGACCTGAACAAATCGCTACCAGTTTAATTCGTTGTTTCCTCAAAATCATGGATACTACTCCAGAAAAAGTCGCACAAGTTGTTGCTTTATTGCAAGAAGGACGCAATCAACGAGAAGTTGCTCGTCAGTTAAATATGAGCCAATCTGATGTCTCAAGAGTACTTATTCAGAAGGTTTCAGGAAACTGGTACCTTTAATCGGAGACCACATACCAGCCGGTATAGATGTACATTTGAGAGGGACGATCGATTTATCGTCCTAACTTCACTGCGAAATCGCCTTCTCATGGGCGTCGATGTGTAGCAGGAGCTAAGACAAGTACGAGATGTAGCTATTAGTCCATGGACAGTAAAAAGACGCTTTAAGGAAGCCAACCTCACTCCAAGACGGCCCGCTAGAGGCCCAAAATTGGCAGTATACCACCGCAAAGAGCGACTCGAATTTGCTCGCACACACATCAATTTGAGAATCGAGCAATGGAGGTTCGTTCTATTCACTGACGAGTGCAGAATATGTCTCCATGGTAGTGATAAGAGAGACCGGATCTACCTGCGTTCACGAGAGCGATTTTCGCAGTGCTGTTTTGCTGAAACAGTCTCGTAAGGCGGCGGTTCCTGCATGGTGTGGGCTGGCATATCGCTTGAGGGAAAAACAGATCTTGTTTTCATACCTGGTGGAGGCTGTAGAAGAGGTCTGCCCGCTGAACGATATATCGAGGACATTCTCTTAGATCATGTAGTGCCCTTTGCAGGATAAGTAAGGGAAGATTTCATATTGATGCATGACAATGCCCGGTGTCACACAGCTTGAACCACTCGGCAATTCATGGATGAAATTGGACTCGAGACGACCAGGTGGCCAGGGGCACTACATGATCCAAGAGAATGTCCTCGATATATCGTTCAGCGGGCATACCTCTTCTACGGCCTCCACCAGGTATGAAAACAAGATCTGTTTTTCCCTCAAGCGATATGCGAGCCCACACCATGCAGGAACCGCCGCCTTACGAGACTGTTTTAGCAAAACAGCACTGCGAAAATCGCTCTCGTGAACGCAGGTAGACCCCGTCTCTCCTACCACTACCATGGAGACATATACTGCACTCGTCAGTGAATAGAACGGACCTCCATTGCTCGATGCTCAAACATGAATCCAAATGAGCATTTATGGGACGAACGAAAACGGAGGGGCCGAGCCAGAAATCCGATACCATCTAACATCAGTGACTTCAAGATTGCATTGGCTGAGGGGTGGGGTGCGATCCCCCAAGTCTTTGTCAAAACCTTAATAAGGTCAATGGGGAACCGCATGCGGACCGTTGTAGACGCAAGGGCGGCAATACTAAATATTAACCAGTAAAATTGTTTTTGGTTTGCTTCAATTTTTTGTTGTAATTTAAATTTAAATATCCCCAATATTTCTTTTCATAATCATCAAGTTTGGTTACGTTTTCATTCAAAATTCATTATAATTAAAAGTACTAAACCAATTTTCATGAAAATAGTGTCATTTTAAAGTAAAAATATCAGGCTTTCAAAAAAATAATGTCCTGTGGAAATCGGTTAAGCCATTTTAAAAAAATTCGCCTTTCTGTGAGCGCTGAAGCTTTGAGTCGATTTAGTTGCTCGGTTGGGTAGTAGTTAGAATCATAAATTCAGAATATTGAACCTGTACTTAAAAACGTAGATAGTAACACAAAAAAGTAGTTACTACATGTGTCCTCATGCTCATGAATAAAGAACTGTGCGGGAGCTGTGCGAAAAATGTTTGTTTAGAACACTCGGAGAAAGTCATGATTTGCAGTAACTGTATAAATAAATATATTTTTAATTGTTTTTATATTTTAAATGAATTGTTATACGCTGAATTTCTAATTGAAATATTTAATCAACTTGATTTTAATGTGAACGCGTACGTAAATGTAAGTAAAATAATCCATACTGATGAGGTTAAAACCGACTATCGAAACCACTGCCTTATTCATTAAGTTCTAAAATTAGCCAGTCCTGGCTCAAAAGAGCTATTTTCATTTTTACCCGAATAAAAATACCGTGGCTTGGCTTTAAACAGAACATTATATGTATTCAATATAAATCTTGTATAACCCTAATCGACCTCTACTGAAATTTTTTGAAACGTACTTTTAAAGTTATAACCTTTTGTTTGAATATTGTAAACACAATTGGATTTATGTCTCTGTTATGTGTTTAAATGTTTCTTTTCTATTTATCGGGTTGCCAATTTATTATTTTGAGGCCAAATGTTTTTTGCCATAATATTTTTTTTAAGTTTCTCAATGAACAAAGCATTCATTTACAATGAAAAAACTTTTTACTTTTGACTTACAGGTTTGTATGAATTTCCAACTTAACGAACAAAAATTTTTGCTCGTTATGTTGGAAATTCATACAAAGCTGTAAGTCAAAAGTAAAATGTTTTTTCATTGTGAATGTTCTGTAAATTTCTCCTATCGTTATGTAAAATGTTTTGTTTTGGTCTCGCCTTCCGTCTGTAACAAAGTTTGTTAATTATGATATCTTTTCTAAATAATGGTTCTAACAATGTATGTATTGTTTAAATTGTAATAACTTGTTGAAACTTTAAGAAAACATAATGGCTGAATTATGATTAAGCTAAGTAAAAATCTGTGTTAAAAATTGAATCAAAGTAAGTACTAAGTTTATAATTGATCTTTCAGTCTAAGTGAATCAACCCCGTCAATCATTAAAATGGTATTGCTGAGTGATGGAAATCATGAATGTTACGATCTGTAACTGTGCGATCTTCAAAAATAGTTATATTCGGTTCGTCAACGATTTAACATTGTTCTAGGGATGAAATGAATGAAAAAATGTATTAGCCTTTGTCAATTGTCAATAAATTAAAGTAAGATCAACATGCCTCGCTCCATGATTGTTTTAAAATAGTTTTACTCACAAAACCATCTATAATATATAATACCATACTTGACACTAATTGCGCTGTTAAACTAGGTTACACTACCATAGAATACACTCAATAACCCTCATTTTTTGAAATAAAATAATTGATACTCTTGCTACCTACACATTTCCGCGAACATTAATTTAAGAATTTAAAAACATAAGAAAATCAATTAAAATCCATAAAGCCACATCCATTTGCTTATTCCACTCTCTAAAATTTAGAGAATGGATATTTCAATAAATAGGAATTGTTTGAAGAAAAATTTCCTTTGAATCCATTTTAGGTAAATCTTATTTACCCTAACCTAATTTGGTGCTCTTTACAAAATAATGAAGAAAAAATTAGCATAAAATAAGAAACAGTTAATTATTTATATTCTACATGCGTATACTTAAGTACATTTCAATTTCAGTTTGAAAGAGACAATTTGGTGACAAATAATAATTATTGGTAGCAAACAAAAGTTGAATAGAATGTGGTGCTGAAATAATTTTTCTTCAATAAATGGACACTTGATAGATTTTTAATACTAAGCAAAATTCTAAATTTATCGTCGATCAATTTATTCAATGAAAGATCAAAAAGCCAAGAAGACAAATTTACTGCTTCAAAATAAAAATCTAATAAATCTAATTTTAATAATACTAATTATTAATTACATATTGGTGTAAAATAAGTTTTTTAATCTTTATCTTCTGTACCGGAAGCAGATTATCATTCAAACATTCATTCCTTATTTACTTCCTTCCTTCCCTATCAAAACCGTATCAATTTATATTTAATTGAAACAAAATTGATAAAATACAAGTATAAAGGCAGAAAATTTTGCAAGCATTCATTTTAAGAAAAATGTACACTGTGGGAAACATTTTGAATTAACCTGTTTGGTTGATTTCATAACCAGCTAAATATAAAATTTCTTTGCAGAATTTGAAAATTGTCTGACATTAACACCTTACAAATCGGCAAACGAAAATGCCAAAATTCTAAATTTAAAACTCTACTATTCACAATCCTACTTTAAGTGTATTTATTTATAGGGAAATTTTCTTATCCATCCAGAATGTCAACTAAGATTGTGCCCGAAACCTGTGATAAATATTTTTTAGTACACATTTTTGACATTTATTTGAAAAAACCGCATACACCCAAATTATCACGGTCTTTTGCTATGATAATTTTTGACACAAAAGAATAATTGTTCGGTCGACATTTAACATGGTCGCCTTAGCATTTCATATCATCAAAATAAAATATCAACTAGTCAATACGACAACATAATACATCGTTTGCAGCAACATAATAATCTTCAACTGCAGCAGCTTACCGACAATTATTTTCTTCTAGTTTATGTCAACTAAAGACTCTTATTTATATGGCATATTGATCTAGGCAGTAAATTTGAGTGCCACCACTATCGCCTGACAGATTATTGAAGTTATTAAAGAATTAATTGGTCGATTGAATTAAAACGTTGAATCGTATGCACCACATCATTAACGATTTATTTTAATCCGCAATAAAGTTGCCTCCAATATTTTTTATTTTGCCTTGCAATTCTCATTTGAGAATACCCATGACCTTCCCGTTTCCTGTATATAAACCTAGCTATCGTATTATATTTTCCAAATGTTTGGGGAGAATTATTGCACCATCTTCCTGTTAAACTACGTCCTAAGAAATATAGGCCTATGCTACAATATATACTACATATTAGACGAAAGCCAATTCGATGCGTATAAAAAAATGCGTTGCTTGCCATTAAAATCAAACAACAATATGACAGAAGGGGAATACTTCAAAAAATTATTACACAGTTCGGGCAGCGTAATAAAAATTTGTGAGTGTAGGGGAATAATTTTCAAAAATTTGTCAAAAATTTGTACATACTAAAAAATATTTATCACATGTTTCGGTCACAGTCTAAGTATTTATCCAAAAAGTAATTTCGCATAGTGTAAATTTTATTACATTTGCGAAAGATTAAATTAGTACTCACTTCAAACATTTCTCTCTACCACCACCATAATATAATTGCAAAGATTCATATCTCAAACTTATTTTCCTTTCGTCTTTTGTTTTGTGACTGTGAAAAAAAATGTCATTTCCATTTCATTTGTATATTACACCTGAAAATAAGGTAATATCCAGAAAATGTTCGATCACAGCACACTGTTGAGTTGAGATACGTTGGTAATAATAACAATAAATTAGTATAAGTTAATAAGTTTATAAATAAGTTTCCTTCAACAACGTTAATTTAAATAATTTTCCATATTTTTATTGTGTACTTTGGTGGTGTACACGAAGAATAACAAAAGAAGAATGAAACAGTATAGATGTATGAGCGAAGAATACTAAAAAAGGGTAAGTGTTTAATAATATTCTGAAGACATCTTAATATTATACGATTACTTCAACCACTTATTCTTATTATTTTCGGTTGTGTTAAGACACGACTTAAATATTTGGTTGTAATTCTTTATGTATGCTATTATACATATATACACGTATGACGTTGATAGACAATATTAGACGTCTTGTGTTATAGTGTATTTCCTAGCAATTTTTGGGGTACCACCAGTTGGATATTAGACGGTTATTAACGGTTATGAAATTTGATATTTAACTATTTGGTTAAGTATATTTGCTTAAGCAAGGAAATATTTGTTTATACATACTTACATATAGTATATCCTGGCGAACCACCTGTTTCTCTTTCTTGTTAAATATGTATTATTAAAACGTTTAAAAGTATGTATAGAATAAAACTTAAATACACACCAGTTATCTACGATTAGGATTACTGTTTATAAGCTGGTGGTAAATATTTTTTTGTTTCATTTCTCACGAAATTGTCTTATAATTTTTGCTGTAATTTCTGTAATAACATAGGTGACTAATGACTAATGAGTCATGGTGAATTTAATAATAATATGAAAATAAATTATGTTTGTAACTTTAGTTTATGGTAGGGTACTTAATAGTGGTCTGTTCATGATTATTATTTTTTATGTACAAATTTTAATGTCAGTTGTTGAATAATTTTAACTTCTTTCTACTTACTTTTTAAACGTTTAGATAGGTAAAATAAACTATGTAAATGATGTCTCGAAAACCTGCCGAAAGCTTATTTGTTTTTAGATTATTTCATTATATTAGGTTGGAGAAAAAGTATTGAGAGATTTTTGTCGCTAAATGGTGTTTGGTGTCATAAAACGGGCAACACTTGCAATTTAACAACGAGAAAGGCCAAAACGCTGCCCAACCTCGGGAAAAAATTTGTGTTGTTTACGACAAGATGCCTTATCGAATGCAACAGCATATAGATGGTTTGCTCGCTTCCATTCTGGGAATTTTGATGTAAAAACATCTTGCTCTGATCGACCAATCACTGAAAAAATTGAGGAAAAAGTCGAAAAGGACATATGTGTCGGCAGCCATCACATTGCTAATTTATTATTTAAGTAAAGAAAGCGATTTTGTCATTAACATTTATGATTTCATATAAAAAGATATAATCACCAATTATTAAAATTTAAAATTAATCTAAAACAAAACAAGAAAGGAATATTTCCTGAGAAATTAAATATCGATCACAAACAGTTTTAAACCGTTATCAAAATGCAGGACATACAAAGAAGCTCGAAATTCCGAATTGCCATCAGTGAATTGCTACTGAAACGCAAAGAAATATCCATTTTTGACACAAATACGAAAATGTCGTTCGAAAAGATCATGGTCAAAGAAAGGTGAACTAACACAAATGACTTCAAGGTCAGCATTGACGCCACATAAAGTTATGCTGAGTGTATGGTGGGATTAGAAGGGAATCGTACATTATGAGTTTCTAGAACCTGGTCAAACGATTGATTCTGGTCTCTACTGTCAGCAATTAACTAGATTGCAGCAAACAATTCAAAAAAGCCGGCCAGAATTGATCAATAGAAAGGGTGTTGTCTTCCATCATGACAACGCCAGATCACACACACACAGCTAAAGATGAGAGTTCGGCTGGGAAGTTTTGATGCATCCACCATATAGACCGGACCTTGCACTCTCTAACCACCATTTGCTTCGATCTCTGCAAAATCCCCTTGATGGTTTAAAGTTGGCTGCAAAAAGGACTGTGAAAATCATTTAGCCATGTTTTTCGCTGATAAACCACAGGAGTTCTACACCGATGGAATTATGAAACTTCCTGAAAAATGGCAAAAGGTCATAGATAATAATGGCCAATATGTACTTAAATAAAATTCATTTTGAATAAAAGAAAAATTTAATCAAAAAATGACAAAAAATCTCTCAATAATTTTCCATAACCTAACATTTATAAATAAATTAGATCTAGCAGTTCTGCTCTGCGCTTAGAAGTTCGTATTTCGGTTGCTTGAAAAACAGTTAGTTCCAGCTAATATAATGTTGTACTATTATTCGTTTTGTGAAGAATCGCCCAAAAATCAAAAATGTGACGTAAATAATCGCCCAAAAATCAAAATGGGCTATAATTGTACTTACTGCAAAGATGGGCAATTCTTCATTTGTGAAAATTGCCCAAAGTACAAAAATGAAGAAAGACCCAAAAATGTTGGGCGATTATTCATTATCCAACATATTCAATAAACATCATCTCAAAAATAGATCAACAATTGCATAATCTTCGATAATTGCCAACTATTGACTTTTGCGGAAGTAGATTAGTGCAGTTAGGTAACATAGAGACACTTTATGTCTCTTTTAAATGAGCATATTACCCAGAAAAAATGGGGATAATGTCCACTTAGAAAAAAGCCACAATACCCAAATTGAAAGAGACGTAATACCATGCATAAACAAATAAAGAAAATATGGAAAAGGAAGATTAAATTTATAATAAAAATATTCTGGAAAAGGGAAATTTACTTTTTCTTGTGCAAGTTGAATGTTAAGTACATTACTTACTTAAATATGTAATATTTATTATATGAGGGTACTTTGAAAAGTTCGTGCAAAATCTAATAGAGAGCATCCAAACCACAAAAGACCTTGTCATCTTAAAAAGCCACCTTCCAAACCTCCGTGTTTAAAACAGATATGTCGTTCAATTCAGTTTTGACAGCTATAAACACCCAACCTCCGAAAATTCTATATCAATGGAAAAACGCCTCCAGAAACTAAAACCAAACTCGATAAATATTTTTCGGGTATTTCTCCTTCACAGAGAATGATTTATAGTGGGATTCTGATTTTCGAACTGGTCGTACGAGCACACGCATTGGAAGGCCCAAAAGAGGCTACAACTGATGGTATCATTGTAAGAATTCATTATTTATATGGTATTAGACGATTGTTGAAACAAGATGCGTCACTTAGCTGAATACCGAAATGGAATCGGAAAATCGGCCACATTTGGCGACAAAAATATTCCTCTTTGGCATCGTGCGACCTTTTTATATACCCGCAAATGAAAAAATGGCTTGCCGGAAATAGTTATATGCTTACCCGAAAGCTGCTAAATCTGATTATATGGAGCCTAACCTTTCCTAACTTCTTCAACCATTCTTAAGACTCTAGAAACGATCATCAATAGATTTATTAGAGATCATTATTTAACTCGCTCCCCACTCAGTAACACGCAACAAGCTTATAGATTGAACAAGTCTTGCTCTACATGAAATTATCACTAGGATTGAAACATTCAACAACAATAAATATTTTCTTGTGGGCACTTTTCTGGATATTACAGATGCTTTTGATAGTACTTCGATTGTTACGATTACAAAAGCCTCTATCAATTTTGGTATTGATGGCACAATTGTTACGTAAATGGATCGATTTTATGCTTAAGTCTTGCATTGTTGAGACGAAGCTGGGTGTCCTATTCGCCTCCGTCAAGGTTTCCAAACGATGTCCATAGGGTGGAGTGCTTGTTCTCTCTCTATTTTGGACAGTAACTTCTCCTGAAGAAAGAGTTGAAGAAAAGTTGAAAATTACATTGTCATTTTGGACATTTCCATTTATGTTTTGGTAACGTCTGAACTGAATCACATGAAACAAAAACCGTTATTTGCTTCTCGATAAACTCTTTCAAAATATATTTCTACAAGTATTTGTGAAAATCACCGCAATCAATCTAGAGAAAACAAGAAACACGAAAATTGTTTATAACGATAACGGATGGACAATCGTTTTAATCGGAGGAAACCCATTATTGTTAAGTGTTTTTATTTGTAAAAATCCCCACCGTTTAACATGGAGAAAAAAGCGAAAAACAACGAGATTTTTATCGTTTTAGATTTGACTTGCGTTGTTATTATTTATGCGCGATGTAATAGCCGTTAATACGACTAAAGTCGTTCGACGCGGCGCGATGAGCTCTTTATAAAATAATTTTCTTTGTCAAAATTGCTGCCGATAAAATGGAGAAAAATTTAAAAAATAACGAGATTTTGAATTGCGTTATTATTTATATGTCGATAACGACGTCGTTAATTCTACGCCCAAAAATCTACTTAAATCCAGAATTTCAGCTTAAAGCAAGTTTTTCTTAGGTTTTGCAGTTCATGTTTCTATTTCGGGTAAAGTTTTTTCGTTTATTCCCATTTTAGTGCGGTGCACAACCATTCGAAACCTCTTCGTCGAATCCATTGAAGAATTGTATAATAGACTTCGGTACCCCCAACCGGTCAACAGTACAAGAACATATGAAAAATATGTAAAGGTCTGGAAATAAGGCGTTTGGGTACCGCACGATCTTACTAAAGAAAATAAAATGATTCTGATAAATATTTGTAGAACATTCAAGAAAAGGCTCTTCATTGAAACTTTTTTTTAAAACTTATTGTAATGAAAAATGGATGGATGGACATAATAAATAATAATCTGATAGTTTTAATTTAACTTTTTAAAAGAAATTGTTAAACGTTCCCGATCACGCATCCCCATAAAGTAATTACAGGGTGACTTACACGAAGTGTTACCAAAACAAAACGCCACAGAATTATTTTTTGATGAATTTTATTAAATCAAAGTAAAAAATGTTCACAAATACTTAAATTTTCGAATTGCATTAGCAGTGTTCGATTTGGCCACCCTTAGCCGCGACAAAGCTATTGCATGCGGCACGAAAGTGGCTCTGCGGTTTTTGGCCCATTCCCGGCGAAGCGCTTGCTTGAGATGATCAACACTTTGGTATTTTTTTGTCCCAACCTTGCTCTTCAAAATACCCCAAACCGAGAAATCTAGCGGGTTTGCATCCGGTGAATTTGGTGGCCATTGGGCAGTGGAAATGAACCGCGGGACGTTGTTTCTCAGCCAATCTTGATTGACGCACGCTTTATAACTCGGCGCCGAGTCCTATTGAAATGTCCAGGCTCTGCGGCCGAAATATTTTTGTGCCCAAGGCTTCAACGTTCCCTCCAACACATGATCCCGATAAATTTGAGCATTTATCTTGATGCCACGATCCAAAAAAACGAGCGGTGAACGGCTTTTGGCCGTAACGGCAGCCCAAACCATCACCATCGGCGGCGCTTGGTTTCGAGTGGCAAACCGTTGGCCCAAATTTTCAGTAGAACCCGGGCAAGTAAATCCGGTCGTTTTGCTTGTTCACATATTGCTCAATAACGAATGGTGACTCATCGGAGAAAACCAAATTCGGCAAATCGCTACTTTCATGCAAGCGTAACAACTTCTTTGCTCTTTCCATTCTAACTTTTTTTTTAGCATCGGTGAGACCACGCGTTTTATGGAAATTCAAGGCCTTTAGTCCAAGATGATCTTTCAATATGTGCTGCATCCGTTCGAGCAAAATGTTCGCCTCACGAGCCATTTTTCTGCCGCTATGGCGCGGATTCCGAGCCAATTTGGCCTTCAACTTCCGAATGATAAACGGCGATGTTGCAGTGCATTTCGGTCCACCACCATGGCGTTTTGCAATGCTGCCAGTATCGTTATAACGATTTATGGTGCGATACACAAACATTTTATTCACATGCAGATGTTTTAACTGGTTAACAATTTGCGGCTGTGATTTTCCAGCCAAATATAGAGAAATCACACTATTACGGTGGAATTCCATTGCGGATAACTTTTTTTCTGAATATTTCATACTAAAATGCTTCTGTACGCTTGTAAACAATGGAATGAACTGTCATTAGTTATTTGAGCGCTCTGTCATCACTGGTTTGACAGCAATAACAGTCTGAAGTTGGTAACACTTCGTGTCAGTCACCATGTATATCTATATCGTGGACAACTGGGTGACTTGAATCAGAATTTAATCAGCAAACGGCCAGAAACTGTTCATAGAGCTGGCGTTATTCTTCAATAAGACGACGCACGAAAGCATGCAGCTAAGAAAACACGGGAAAAATGTTGGTACTTGCTTGTGAGGTTCCTCCGTACCGTTCGTACTCTCCAAATAATTCACTCTCTGACTACCACTTATTTCAATCGAACCGTATTAAAATGACCCTTGAACGACTTTTTTTAAAGAACCAGGAAATTTATAAAACAACGATGTTTTCTCTTCCTAGTAGATAACAGAAATAACAGAGTGTGCTAGATATTCTCCTTAGATGGCAGAGTCTGATAGATATTGATGAAAACTATATTATTCAATAAAGTATAAGTTTTTGAAAAGGAAAAGACATTCCCCGATACCTATATTCCCCTATATATGGCTATTCTGATTCAAAAATGTAGTGTAAAAAATTTAAAAAATTTAGAATGGCCCTTTTTTCTTGGGATTGTGTTAGTGAAAATGTTTACAAATTATTTTAATTAGAATTAGTATCATAAATTCAAAAAAGTCACACCCACCAAATAAAATACACAACTAATTGCACTTGTCAAAAATTAGAGCAAGTAAGATTAACTATTAAATTGAAATATAAAAACAACCTTGTTTTACAATGCTTAGAAACATACCAACAACAAAAAATTAAAATTGTAATTTTCCACAACAGGTCATATCCAAAATCCAACATATTTCATCTACAATTCGTAATTCATTCATTCATAAATGTAACATTTCCATCAATATACCTATGTAGCGCAAATAAAAGAAAACAATCAAAACCAAAAATAATAAATTAAATTATTGACATTGATGTAAGAAAAAATAATCTTGTATGTTTAAAGAATACATACATATAATAAACAAAAACACAAGACATGTTGAAAGATTAAAAGAAACATGGCTTTAAAAATATGTCTCTATTAGCATTTAAATTACAGAAATCTGGAGAATATTATACAAAGATTTTTACAAGGTTTCTTGCACGAGAAACATGGTATTTCTTAGACTTTATTTCCTATTTTAAGATGTTACATCTTCTTTTCTTTTTTTTTCTATTTTATAGCAACGGGCCTACGCATGCATACCTTATACGCATATTTTTATAAATGTACATAGTTTTGGACTTAATAACTAAAACAGCAGCACCAAAACTGAAAAAAATAATAATTCTAAAATTAACTGAAGATTGACAAAGAAAATTTCTTTTTAAGAACTGAAAACAGACAACAAAAAGCATTCTGTAAAGACATTTGCGCATCGTCATCGTTTTGTAAATTGGTGTGTTAAACAATATAGCAAATCGAGAAAATGTGCTAACCAAACCAAAATTCCTAATAATATTACCATCTCTATGTTTTGATGTTATTCTAATTTACTTGGTCCCAACGAATACACGTGATTTTAATTTAGCACGAAAATAACAGTTAGATGGTTGTGGGCGCTTTGTAATTGGTGTTAGATTTATGGAATTGTTGTGGAGCTAAGTTGCGGCTGACGTAATGACATAAGCAATTACAAAATTGTATGACCGAATTATAATCAGTTTTGATTAACAACTGTGTTTCATTGTATGTACTATCACATGCAAAAATATTTGTACAATGTTCATTTTTAAAGAAACGCCGCCCACTATACCACAAAATTGATATAAATAATAAGCCTTGAAAAATCAATAATTTTTTATTACGTCTCTATAACGCGCAAGTGGTCAAAAAATTTGTTGGTAAAATCACTTAGATTCTTATCTCTTCGCCGGTTTATTATTACTCCATTATAAATTTTTGGTTTTGCTAGATGGCGAATACCTTCGCAAGGTTTAAACGAAACTGTGCCCTAACCGAGACAACTAATAAATATCCAATATTTTTGTATAATTTTGTGACAATAATACTTCTAGTGATGGAAACATTACTGCGCTGAATAGAAAATTGAGGGTCGACTTACAGGAGGGTCGAACTAGGAATATTAACCACTTTTAACAGTTGTAGTGTTGTAGTGTATACAGAGAGGTAGTAATCACCCCTATTTGATACTTGCAGTTCATGTACTACAAAATGTTTTCCATATTATCAGATTACCGAATATTACACTAGTTTCGACATACATAGTTCAAAAGACTTATGAATATAATGAAATTCACAGTTTGTTTCGTGATGGTAAACTGTATTAAATTAGTTAAACTATAGTCTGTTAGCCGGCCCTCAATTTGCTCTTTAATGCAATTATCATCCCGTACACAAGCAGAATTATTGCCCCGATATTATAAAAAAATCATGAATATATTTAGTTGCCTCGGCCAGCGTACAGTTTCGATTTAATTATGTCGAATTCGATTGTAGAAAATTTTTCACTAGAGGGGTAAAAATAGTACTCTATTGGCTGTCAAACCGCCCCATTGAAAAACAAAATGCATTGAGGGTAAAATTTGTTTGTACTAGTTTTGTACTAGTGCAATTTTTGCTAATCTAGCTTTTTTGGTCGAGTAACCCCTCTTTTTACACACACCAACGAATATGACAATAATATTTTGTCGTAATGACATTTTGATTTGTCGTGATGACATTTTGATTTTAGGCGGCTACTTGATTTATGACATTTTGTGATTTGTCGTTATGACATTTTGATTTTAGGCGGCTATTATTCATGACATTTTGTGATTTAAATGGTGGCATTTTGAATTTGGCCGTTAAATTCTTCCAACACCGCCAAGCCCCACTCATTATAATACATCCCTCGATATCAAACACCAAATTGTAATCTTCTAAATTTACATTTATGTGGATTTCGATTGACCAAATTGAATTGCACTCAGTGCAAAAAGTGTAACTTTTTTACCCTGGAAATATTCGATTGACCAAATAAAATTGCACTGACAGCTACACCAGTGCAATTTCGACTACTCCAGTTTTTTTGGTAGTTTTACCCCTCTTTTTACAAATGCACTAAACAATACTGTCATTGTGCTGTCATTTTCGATTTGACTTGTCGTTTTAATATGGTTTGACAGATGACAGAACACAATTCGGTGTTTATGTTCGATTGACGAAGAAATTGAGGTTACACTTTCAAAGAGGGGTAAAAAATCAATCGAAAGCGACATTAGTTTCTCCATTTATTTTTATTATTGTTGATATTTTTCGACCAAACACACACACATTTAAACACTAGTGCAATAAAATATTTTCATTCGATTGACGTTAAAAACTAGGGTACTCTATCTAGTGTACTCGAATGAGGGGAAAAAATCAATCGAAATCGACATAAACAGAAAATATTCGCGATCAGAAGGCTACAAATTTCTAATGGAGTGCTAATAAAACCGTGTGGAATAAGATTCTAATGTCGAATTCGATTGTAGAAAATTTTTCACTCGAAGGGTAAAAATAGTACTCTATTGACTGTCAAACCGTCCCATTGACAAAAAAGATGCATTGAGGGTAAAATTTTTTTGTACTAGTTTTGCACTAGTGCAATATTTGCTACTCTAGCTTTTTTGGTCGAGTAACCCCTCTTTTTAAACACACCAACGAATATGACAATTATATTTTGTCGTTATGACATTTTGATTTTAGGCGGCTACTTGATTTATGACATTTTGTGATTTGTCGTGATGACATTTTGATTTTAGGCGGCTATTATTCATGATATTTTGTGATTTGAATGGTGGCATTTTGAATTTGGCCGTTAAATTATTCCAACAGCGCCAAGCCCCACTCCAAACACCAAATTGTAATCTTCTAAATTTACATTTAGTTTCTCCATTTATTTTTATTATTATTGATATTTTTCGACCAAACACACACACAATTAAACACTAGTGCAATGAAATATTTTCATTCGATTGACGTTAAAAAATAGGGTACTCTATTAGTGCACTCGAATGAGGGGAAAAAATCAATCGAAATCGACATAAATGATTTTTAAAACAAATTTTTGATGGGATGTCATAGAGACGTACTCGTAATAGAATCTTATCGGTGTAACTATACCGGTGGGTAAAACATCTGGGACACCAGATGATATAGTAAGGATTCCAAGAAACTACACGGCCTATTGCATAGTTTTACCTAATTTAGAGAAATTATTCACTTCTCATGTAAGGCTTCTGGAACCAATATCAATGTACTGGTATTTAAAAAAAATCGGGTGCTTTACGTATCAATATAACCTTTTATTTTTAAAGTTGGTTTGACTTTCTTTGATGTCTGACAGAAGTTGCATATCATTTCGCTCGTTAAGTGATTTACCCATTGAAAAACGAAAAGAAAAATCGGATTTAGTTTTTTCAATATAATTCCAAAATTATTGCTTTATTTTCGCTAAAAGCTTCTCGTTTTTGATCGAGTATACCATACAATACTATTTTCAATTTAAAAAGTTCAAAATATGAAATCTCTTGCGATGCATTAAAAATATTAAGAAAGTATTACAGGGAGGAAGTTATGTCACAAAAAAATGTTTACAAATGGTAGACAATCAAATGAAGTAAACCTCTTTCAGGAAAACCTTCCATTAAAGGCATTGTAGATATGTACATATTACTGGAATATAATTTGGGTCAATTCAATCAATTTTGAAGAACTATTTAGGCTTGTCTCGTGTTGTCTTTTCGTCTTCTTCCGAAATCACTGAATTTTTTTGAAAAACATCGTCGTTTTGAAGTTTGCTTCTTTGGGTAATAAAATTTTGAAATGCATCGTGTCGAAAATCAAAGTTATGTTAACTGTTTTCTTCGATTACCATGGTATTTTATCGTGATACTTTTAAATCATAATGGTATGTAAAACTTATAGAAAAAATTAAAACTAAAATCAAATTTTAATCATCAATCTATGTATAAAGAAAACATGTTTGTAAGTAACTGTGGATGTTCCACAAAAACTCTTGATCCACTCGAGCGATTGCTCCCAAATTTTGCACGAATACCTTTTAGCAGTCGAGAAAAAACCTAAGAATGATCAAAATATGTTATTCGTACCTGATGCTCGCCTGTAAGGATTTGTGTAGAATGTTTAACATGGCATATGCATTAAATAGTAATTTATTTATTTATAGAAGTTTCTTTGACGTTTCAAAGTGCCTAAAACAAGAAATGTTTTGGCTAAGAAACTTCAGCGAGCGTCTCAGACTCCTGAAGAATAAGAATGCCGGCCACAACAAATGCGAGTTGCAGCAGGGAATCTACGGCTAGGGAAAATGGGCAGAGAAGGGGAATCAGACTGGAAACAACGTGAGTTGCAGCAGCGGAGCCTAGGACTAAGAAAAATGAGAAGCAGCGGGAACTCAGACTGAAACAGATACAAGTTGCAGTTACCACGTCTAGAGCTGCAAAGAATGAGGAGGAGCGAGAGCAACAGACAACAAGCAGGTGGTGCCATACTCGGTGCTGCTTTCGAAGACGTTCCATGCTCACAACCAAATCCCATCCCATATTTAATTAGGGATTAATTCTTTTAGAAGACAAGTGCATAGCGGTGATCAACAAGCTCCTCAGAGAAGTGGCTCCGACCTTCTACACAGCGAAGTCAAGAGAGAGGGCAATTGCAACGTCGAAGAGCTGGCCCATTACGTGGAAACGAACAAGCCACTTTTTATGGACGCCACTTTTGAATTCGCATTCAGCAAAGAACAAATCTACAACAATTCGCACCGAAACTGCTGCAGATTGGAGGTAGCACCTTCCCCATTAATCCACAGACAGGCGAAATCACAATCACCTAAAATCAGTCAGTGTAATCTATTGAGCAGCTGATCCAAAAAATATACTTCAACATTGGCAAAAACTGCCAGTCACTGCTACCAGATAGAAACCATTTGACTCTGTAGTGGACACCGATGGTGTCGTTAATTAGCTCCTGGAATTTCTGAACAGACTGAAGCCACGTGTAATGCCTTCTAAATGGAATAATGCTTCTGCGGAAGGCAAAAGAAGAGGACGTATTCATACCTTGCATATTGTTGATACCAATCTACCTACCATTCAGCTTTAAACGAGTCCAGCTTCCAGTTAGGCTCTCATTTGCCATAAAAATCAATAAAGCTCAAGAACAATCCCTTAAGTTTGCAGCTGTGAATTTGGAAAGTCCTTGTTTCTCTCAAGGCCAGTTGTTTGTCTTACTCAAAAGTAGGAACTTTAAAAAATTTGTATATTTTAGCTCCGGGGGAAAATCAAAAAATGTGGTTGTCAAATAAGCATTGCGGAAAGCCCAACAAATTAATTAATTAATAATCATGAAAAGACGTTTTGCTCATTATCTCTCTAATAACAAAATGTTACTTGGATCATTTCTGTTCTTAATTAGCAATTTTGTAATTTTAGTTACTTATTTTAGGTACATATTTTTTAATCCTAAGCTTCACTAAATGTTTCTCATTCTCTTGGTATTTATTTTTTTTTGTTAAACTCTTTCTTCGCCTTGCTGACCAGTTAAGTAAAATAACAAGTCAAATCGACTGTAACCAACAGGGCCGAGTGTCGGCCGCCTTTTTGTTATAGCTGCACCCTGCTTGTTACAATAGTAGCCTATATTGGGGCGCTATACCGTAAGAGCTTTTCTTTGTCAGTTTAAAATTTCACAGATATAAGGTCATCGGCCACCCCATTTCCCTCGATTCCAGTAAGGCCTGGCAACCACATAAGTGTTACCTTATTTGAGCTTATGAGATGTTTAATAACCTTCACACAGTCACATACCAACCTCGACTAAACTGTACAAAGCTCTTTAAAGCCTAAGAGCTTTTAAGACAGATTGGCTGTCTGATACAGCATACATATATATTTGCATCGTTTAGGACTTTTGCTATGCCTATCCTAGTGCAAAGTTCTATAGCATGTACTTTTGCTTGAAAGATGGTAGCATTGGTACTCAAGGACTTCGAGAGGACACTCCCACTCCCGTACATTCCAACCCTCGCCCCGCCTTCCGTTTTTGCTACATCTGTAAATCATAACATTGAACTTCGCTCAAAGGATGGTCTCTCTGTGCTTCACATATCCCGACCATGTAACCTAACACAGAATGATTTGTGGAAGTCATCATGCAGCATAATTTTTTACATGCAGGTGCAACGGAATCAGTTTATTATCACTATATTCGTCGCTCTTATTTTTATTCTCAATTAATTTTTTCACAAGCATGGCACTTACGATCAGTGGCCATATTTCTTCCAAGCCCTAAGTATGGTTTAGCAAGTTTGAGAACTATGAACTCGGACAGAGTTACTGCTGAGGCCCGTATTTCATCTTTACCTAAGTACGGGAAGCCATTTATGGGATATTCGCTTTTTACGTCCCAAGCTAACCAAAATTGTATGCCATATATGTCTGGCTCGTTTTGCACCTTTTGGGTAAAACGGCATCTCGCCTTTGTTGGGAACAACTGATCGTCAATGGTATTTTTTGCATTAGGCTTACAACAGGCCTGACTGTTTTCAATAAATTTATTCCATGTTTGAGAAATTAAGGCAAACTTATCATTTTTTTAAATGTTGACTACGTTCAAATCTTTTATCAAACCTAATAAATCGAAGGATTTCCATAAATTTATCTCTGGACATTGTCTGTGAGAAAAAACCGAGTCCCCATTTCTTACTCCATAAATATGAAGCCTTCAAAGATCCTGCTTCATAAGCTCCTCATGCACACAAAATAGATATAAAAGCACATTACTGCCACTTTGTTGTTATCCACTCTTTTTCCAAAATTCGAACTGCCTCTATTTCAGTGCACAGGTTTATATGCTACAACATACTTTCATCAATTATTAGCTAGAATGCACTACTTACATTACGAAGAGTAATATTTGTTTTGGCATAGGTAGTTGGTCCTACCACATCTTTGAATATATGTAGTGGAAAACGGCAGCCTACCACTAGTTCTGGCTTCTTTTAGTAAGGTTCCATCCAGAATTTCAGTTTCTATATTTTGGTTTTGAGATGTATCAGTCTTCACAAGGATATGCATCCTTTTTTTGCTGCGACATATATTAGTGTTTCATTTTCACTGTCTCAAACATCTATTTCGATGCTTTGATCAGAATCCGTTTACTCAACGTCACTCTCGCTATCACTTAGTTCAAACTCATTTACCTCAAAAAAAGTGTCAGAAGAAAAAAATACAAAAAAAGAAGGAAGTTCCTTGTGTTTCATGTGTTTGAATGAATAAAAAACTGAAATTGTATGAGCTCAAGGTCACAGTAGATTCGCAAATTGGATAAATTTCACAAAGCTAATTAATAGTGCCTTTGCATGTTACGAATTCAATTTTTTATTTCTATTTACCAAGAAATTAGTTTCGGAAAACTAGGTATACAACATACCGATATTTAAACTTAGAGACACATCATTGAATCCTTGAAAGTCAACATATTAAATTTAAAAAAAATATGTTAGCATTTCTTTAGTTTTAAACATTAAATTTGAAATTCGTCAAATTGACGGGTTTCGTAAATCTATTTAAACTAATCACCAATTTAAGAACGTCAATAAGTTAGATTAAAAAAAAAACGGTATTGGGTACACGGCATAACACTAGATTTTAAACCTTATTGATACCCTAGATTTTAAGTTTTATTGAAACCTTATTTGGTATTTTTATATCATTTGACAAGCTCCATAATTTTTAAAAGATACCTCATTTCAAAAAATGTTTTCTTTGATTGTTCCAAATAATAATACAGAGCTGGAAGCACCTAATTTAAATCGGTTTTTGGATATCCAACTTATACCGAGCGAGGAGGGTAAACTTGACAATAGAGGAATCAGGAATCATACTGACTAAATTAATCATTATTCTTTGAGGTCGACGAGTAACCTTGGACCCAACCAATCGAGAGTACAGCCTTAGATAGGCTAGAAGACTATGCAGGTGTACCACCGCACTCACCAACCAAAAGAGAGACATTTTCTGAGGACATTCACCTGTTTACTTATTGCCCCATATTTATTTACACAATTTGGCGCCATTCACGTAATTTGCTAGTTTTATTTACTATTATATAAGAGCTATTAAATCGATACCTATTTCCTCTGGAAACGCTAACCTAAATTTGCTACCGATAAATAAATATAAATAAGTATTTATGCTTATTTTCGATAGTAAACAATATTACCGTCAAAATAACTGCTCTAATCTACATATCTTAAATATAAAAAAAAAACTAGAAGTTTTTTTTTTGTTTAGTTTTTGTGCAAAGCAAATTAATAAGCAGAATAAATTAAGTAGACATAAATTATTGCTATAAAATGCAGTTTCTCTGCTGGCTTAACTCATATTGTATACGTTTATAGTCGTTTATTCTTATTCTTATTTTTTACTATATACACAAACATGAATCATGAATGCAAAACTATAAAACTAAAATCTAAAATAAAAATCTAGTTTCATTTGTTTATATAAGTTAGTCATGTATTCCTGTATTATTATTATTGTGTGTATAAGAAAATCGATATTATCATATTACGTGTTAGCTGGAAAATCTACCGAATTACCCATCCTAAAACTAGAATTCTTTTTTTTTTATACGTCAGTCATTTTCTATTATGGAAACGACCGTGTGTATCCGTCCATTTAGTCATAGAACGACTCATCGTAACAAATACAAATATATAAGTAAATGCATACCTCTAAAATGAAGTCATAATTGATTGTTTGCATGATCCTTAAATTTTTTTTTTTTTTTTTAAATAATATTGGTACCATACAAGACAAAGAAGTCGCGCCACAAAAGAATATTTATAACATTATAAGAGACAACAGCAATAAAAATTGAAAAAAAAAGAAATTTAAAAATACCCAACCATCCATCCGCGCAAATGAAGAATGGAATTTAAATTTGATTGTTTGTTGTTTAAGTTGTATACCTAAATACCCAAATACTTTCAATGATAAATCTTAAATTGATTGATTGATTATTGAATCATCATCAATTTAACAAAACGAATTTTTTTACGTCAACATATTATTGTTCGTATTTAGACCGTAACAATGTTTTCATAAATTTATAGATAAGTATTCTTATGTACAAATAAACATTATGCTGTTTGTGTTCCAATCTGTCGAGTTTTAAAACATAATGAACGCATCTTAGTCGAGAAGACAGAAGATTTTCAAATTTAATAATTATATAGCAATGGACGCACTCCGCGATTAAATTATTTACAATTTACAAAAATGACATAAAAGAAATTCGCGTGACTCAAGAAAAGAGAATTTTAAATATTCCAAACAATCAGCAGCAACGGTTTATTTATTGGGTACAGTTTATTTTCACTATAAATCAAATAACCAAGTGGATGACTAACTAATTCTTCAGTCTAGTGGTTTGAGATTATTAAATCCTACTTATGAATCGACCTTGGTAATTTTTATTTTCAGGAATTTAATATGCGATAGAAAGAGCCGATAAAAGAATTCAAGATTATTATTTTTAACAAGTGGATTTCATAAAATAAAGATAAAGCAGCAAAATTAATTTTACATGATTTCGTTCAATTTAGGGTGATTCAGTACAATTCTCAAAATCATAAATTATGTACTTTTCTCAACATAAATTCAAAACATAATAGTGATTAAATATTCGAGCAGCCCAAATTCACATAACCAAATACAATTCTGGTTCTACTTCGTTGTAATTTAAACAACCGGAAATACTTTTTTGTATGGTTGTGTCCATACAAAAAAATATTTCAAGTTGTAAAAATTACAACGAGATTTGCGGTCGAAACCAAGACGACTCGAACATATCACATTTTGTTACTAATTTGGATTGATAAACATGGCTCAATATTTAAGCTTAAAGTGAGAGTTTGTCAGGTCAATATTTTAGTGGCTGTAGATTCTCTTTCTATTTAAAGTGAATGGCACAAACTCCACAAGGTCAAATTGATAAATTCTCATGAAATAAAAAGTTTAAGCAATCCATCAGTCAACCAAATTCAATTTTAATCTTCCTATCAACACGATACACCTGGGTGTGTATTTAGATTTTCCAATGTAAAAATCAATAATGGAAATTTCCTGTCATACTGAGTTTTTCAGTAGTTGGGTCAATATTTACGATTTTCATATAAAATGCACTATAAAATTCAATACACACCAGGGTATGCTTGTGTTAATGAAAAGTAGTTCGATACTCTGCTGACACAAAGGTTAATATCAGAAAATTGTAATTGTCAACAGTTGTGCTTTCAAAATAATTTTAGTTTAAAAATTAAGACTAAGCTAGACCGAAAAGATGAATACGAAGCAAGACTTCGTATTCATCTTTTCGGTCGAAATAATTACTTAAACTTGACTTAAATATTCTGGCTATGTCTTAGTTTTATTATGATTTTAATATCATTAGATTTTGGCCGGTAATATTGGCTCCCACCAGTATTATTGAGACCACATCAAAATTTAAGGCAATCGATTCATTTATGCGGTGCTATGAGGATAAATTTACAGATTTACTAGCGCTTAATGAAAACTAGAAGAAGGGATATACTAAGTGCAGTAAGATTTTTGAACTGAAAGTTTACTGCATCGATGCCACAAGTACATATTGCTTGGCACATGATTGACATATCCCTATGAAGCTGTTTAAATCTGTGTCCATGTAAAAATGTTATTTTTGAAAAGTATAAACAACAACTGAAGCCATTATTTTACGAAAAGGCGAAACTGCGGTAATTTCAACCAAACCAAACAAACCAGAGCACACTAAAAAAATCGGTTATTTTCGAATTTGTAAGTTACACTTTTCTACCGATTTTTCGGCTAACACCAAAGCCGAATAATCTTCCTCTGGGTGAAGCTTTCATTTAATTATTCAGAGATTCAAGGGTAAGAAAGCGATGATGGTTACTCAGCACTCATAATACATTGGTTACAATTACAGATGTTTAACCTTGTTAGTAGTATAAATAAGGTGCGTTTAAATTGTAGCCACAACATTTCATAAAATTGCCGTATAATATTGTCGACAACTACATATATCTAACCACGTTACCATGCATGTATATCGCTTGACAGAGAGAAAATTTAAAAAAATACGTGCAAACCGATACTGTAAACACATGAGCAGAATTTGTGAACTAAATGAGCGCCTTTTTTTAAGAGCAGAATTTTTATTTACGATGAATGATGCCTTATTTTATCACAAATTAATTAATCTTTATCCTCCATTTTGGCACTAGTCACACAAAACTTATTTTCTGTCAACAAATTAAAAAAATTGATTGAAAAAACTAAAAAGTACACAAATTGCACTAGATTTGTTTTCTTTTACATAATGTAGCCTGCTGATTCGCAGCAAAATTAGAAATAGAGACAACTTACAGAATTCTATAACATAAACTCATATAAACTAGTTTTTTCTAACTTCCATGCTTGCGAAATTCTGCACATCTGTTTCGAGCATGAAGGCAATGTCAAAATACATCCCAATTTTCACAGAACACTTTTGTTAAAAATAACAATACACTCTTTTCCTTTTCACTTGATTAAGACGGAGTAGGACTCTTTTCCTTTCTTTAACTCATTTTTAAAAACAATTTTCCAGTGATCGCTTGATTTTACCATTAAATTTACCATTTTGTTTATTTTCTCATATGAATTTATTTCCCAGTTGTGTTACAGTTTCGGTGGCCGAAATGTGAAATATTTTGTAAGGAAATGATTTATTCTATAAGAATTAATTCCAGACGTCGGTTTCTTACCCAACGGTATTATTTATTTCCAAATTCATTTTTTTGGTTATTTCAATGATTTGATTGGTTAAAGAGCAGCAAGGAAATAAATAACCAGGGAATAAAAGCAGAGCACTCCGTTTTTTCTCAAATAATAAAAGGCTGAATCATTAAAAGCGATTAGTCTGCAAAGTTAGAGTTATGATCTGTGGCCACATGACTAAAATTTATATAATTATAGTAAGTTGTATTATAATAACAGAGAATCAACGAACCGTACCCGAATCCATTATTATAAAGTGAAAATATGATGAATTATTAAGAGTATAAGATCACTTTTACTTAAAATACTTATTTAACTTTATAAATTATAATGAATGTTTGATTGAAACAAATTTTTTCTATACAATTACTTCCGGCCAACGCCCGAAAATTACAAAAAAAAAAAGTAAAATAAATCAAAATCCACTTACTTGTTCTATTTATCCGTGATAAACTATTTGTACTACTGCTATTCCCAATTAAATGATGTGGCGGTGGATGTTGAGGATGCGGCTGTAACTGTTGCTGGTGTAGTTGCTGCTGATTAATAATATGTTTACTCTTTTGCTGAATCAAATGAATCTCTTCATTCGAATTGATTAACCCATTCTCGTCGTACGTTAGGCTCGAATTGGATTTTAACGTAAAATTACCATTCAAATGTGGAATTTCCTTGTCGGTATTACTATGATTATTATTGTTACTAGCACTAAAATTATTATTACTGTTTTGATGATTATTCGCTAAATTACTATTATTACTATTAACACTATTATTATTAATTGCATTCACAATTATATTTTCATCATTTTCATTTGCCATTTTCACTTGTAAGTACATATATTTATTTAAATTGCTTTGATTTATAACCGCGATTTTTCATTTGTCATATTTTCATTAATTTATAACCTTTAATTAAAAAAAAAACGAAACAAAATATTAATTAATGTATAAAAAATAAATAAAGTAATTAATAATAGTTATTAGTTGAAAATAATCGACCTGTCTACGATAAGGAGAATTTAAATGGAATAACCTTGTGTTTAAGAAAGAACGTAAAAGACATTTTCCCTTATTTAGTGTGAAATCATTGTTACGCATAGTCAAACACATTTTTTTTTCTTGTTACACTATTAAGTATTTATAAATATTAAATTATTTATAAAATAATTGAGTATGACTGAAAAAATGTGCTGGGATGATTGTGTGATTACACAACGTTGACAAAGCTTCACAACTTCTAAGAGATTCGTTGTGGATTATTTTTAAAATTTTGTTTTGGTATTAGGGAAAATTAGTTCAAAAATCGTTATTAAGTTAACAGCTAAAATTAACACTTAAATCGCCGGCATTGCATTTTTGCTATCTGTAACATGATATAGTTACAAATCAGAATCTCTTTATCAATGATTTAGTTATAGGCTACTTCTCATAAGGTTTTGGAACATAAAAGGTCTATTCATAATATTGACAAGACTTTTTTTGATTTTTTATTGTTTTGTTTACAGGTTGTGCCATCAGAAAAAATGTAAATAAATATTTACTATGTACATAGGGTATACAGAAAAGTACTTTATTCCTGGGTTTCCCCGAATTTTTGTAGGTTTTTTGATTTCTTAACAATACTTGAAACCTTTAAGAACCTAAAAATAATGAATAAAAGCAATTATAGGTTGGTTTTCTCATGAATGAGGAGACCAATTTTTAAATTTCAACAAAAAGCGTTGGCGATTTACGTTCGGCTGTAAATTAAAAACCCGGCGATTAAAATAATAGCTCAAATTCAGCTCAATGAAACCTAAAATTACTAAATATTACGTATCACTATTGCAAATTTCAAGAAATTTTTTGAGTTTCTGTTTGAGACAATCTATAAAATTAGCCAATTTTGAATAATTTAATGTAGCTATTCAGTTCTGAAAATTCTTTAAAATTGTAATCAACTGGCTCTGAACTGTTCACAAGTACTTAATAGTTTATTGAAAATTGAAAAAGTAGTTGTGCGTGAAAATAAAATAATTATGTTTTTTTAATTATTACTCCTTTTGCGTGCCAAACTAATTCAGTAATAGTATATTATTCAACAAGCATAGAATGATAGCTGTTATTCACGAAGATGAAGTTTACCGTAAATCAACTGAGTGAATAACAGCCATTATATGCGAGTAGAATATGATACTTTGTCCACGACCGATAAAAAATTGTATTTTATTATCAAATCCTTTAAATAAACCTAAAATAATTTGCGTCGACATTTTGACGTTTCAATTTAATAATAATGAAAATAGCAAGAGACTACTAGATAAAATTTCAAAAATGAAATTTTTATTTGGTACTAGTGAATAATGGAAGAAGGGACTACTAGATAAAATAGCAGTGAATAATGGATATCATTATAATTGAAGAAACAAACTTATAATGAGTATATTATACGTTAGTCGTGGACAATAGTACATTGTGTCATTAGGATTAAAAGTGATACTTTGTTTGACGAGCAATTATATTTGCATGCGAGGCGAAGCGCAGCGTAGCCGAGCAAAAGCAAATATTTGCGAGTCAAACAAAGTCACTTTTAATCCGAATAACACATACTATTTTTTCTTCAACGAAGAAATGCTTATTATAAACTAATTATACAAGTAAGTAAGTACAAATTATGTAATTAAAATTTCAAAATTGAAAGTAATTTTGTTGAAATATTTTGTGAAACTAAGGAGATCATGACTTTTGTTTGGTTTGACTATTGTAAGTGTCAAACTGCCAAGCTATAATTATAATATTTTTCTTGCGAACAAAATGTTTGAATCAGAAGATTTATCAAATTTACCTCCGGATGTGTGGTTCAAACAGCAAAGGAAATTGTATTAAACCTATTGCCATCAAAATCAAGATTGAACATTTTATTGAAATATTTTGTATAGTTAAGGAGGCCTTGACTTTTTTTTTTGTTTGTGTATCTTACCAAGTTATGACGTCTCATTTACTTTTAATACTGAAAACAGTGTTAAAAGAGCATTTACACCTAGGATTAAAAGTTCAGCCTAGCAACACTCACATTTTTTTAATCGTAACAAAAAGGCCAACTTTAATGCCCAATAATAGTATTAAAACAAGCTACTTTTAAGACGTTTGGAGAAAAAATATATTTCGCACCAGTCGAAAAATAAAACAACAAGACAAAAACATTGCTTTTCAGGAGAAAGCTTTGAAGTTTAACATTCTGAGGGAATCCCTTGTAAAAAGTTTCTTTAAAGTTGAATAAAATAATGTAACATGAATTTTATTATCCGTTCATTGGCTCTTTAATAAATGGATATGCAAATTCAAATGAACAAACTTCTTTCTTTCTAGAAGAATCGCAATTCCTATAGGCTGCCATTTCCTTTTGCAACAGATAACATCATAAACGTCATGGTTATTGTTGTACTATATACATATGTAGAGCTCGAACTAAATCTATATGAATAAAACTTTGATCGTGAAATTTGCGATGGCTTCTTGTGACTGTTCGTTTTGAAATACATATTTCAATAACAAACATGGAAAATATTTTAACGCTAAAGCCTGACTTCCATTATGAAACATTTACTGAAAGTATAAACAAAATGGGATAAAAATTTATATTCGCATGATGTGCGAGAGAAAAAATTATACTGACAAAATTTACTGAAAAAAATATGAAGCGAAGTATATTTTATTCCGGAAGTACTGAAAAAATATTGGTATAAAAATTATGTACGGATGTGAAAATTTTCAAAAAAAAAATGAAAAACAAAAAATGGTGTTTGTTACTCTAATGAAATTTTCGATTTTTACTATCTTTTGTTTTTATTCAGTAAAAAATACTGTCAGTAATGGTTTCATAATGGAGATCAGGCTTAACTTGATATTCATGCTAAAATCGGTTATACGACCAAATTCAAGACAAAATTTCCCTTTTCCCATAGTTGGGGTTTACCAAAAATGTAAATTCATCAACAATTGAATTTCCAGCATTTTTTTTATAGTTAAAAGATCGGTTTTTGAGAACTCCAAAATTTTTGCGCGTGCCTAATTCACGATTTTCAAATTACGTAAAATTTTAATTTTACTTACTTAATATATAGTTTCAATTCTAAGGCCCTTTCCGCCAAACACCAAACTTACTTCAAACTTATTAACTTATTTGACGTCATCTTGAGTAAGTCGGTCAAACTATCCTAATCGATTTTACAGATTTATTTTGACAGAGACAGTTAACCACAAAATGGACAAAAAAAATGTTTTACTTTTAAATTATTTAGTAAATATAAACATAAAATTATGCTTCAAAACGATAAACGGCCAAATGGATTTTGACAATACACAATATTTAGACAGAATATTCACATGAAACCAAACTGTAAATGAAAGAGATAGGAAATAAGTAATTTCGTCAGCAGACTTATTTAAATAAGTTTAACTAAACAAGGCCTTATTCTAAATTTCCTACCTGTTTGATTATTCTTACTAGCTTCTAGGTAAATGGTGTAAATACGTATAAGATTTACCAATTACAATGCTCGGATTTTGTAATTCTTTCATCTGGCAATCCTACGTCGTGTTTGGTATCATGTGACATACAAATTCAGTAAACTTTGACCATAGAAAGAAACAAAGTTCAACAACCACTAGAAATTATTCAGCCCTATTAAGGAAATTCGCTTTCTGTAATCCTTACATATCACATTTTACGTGAAGGTTTTGGTACGATAATCGTCCAAGCGAACGTAACATTCACCGTCCCACTTTGAGTCAACTGTGTACACGATCAACCAACACACATGCATCGTCGTAGAGACCGGCCAAACGAGGATATAGCCGTAGTCCTCGTTGTGGGCATAGTAGCCCAAGAATCGTGCACAAGAACTTAGGCTTTCACACAATTCAACTTGATGAATTCGCCCAAAGAAGAAATGTTAAAACAAAACCGCGCCACGTGTCATAAAAAAATTGGTTGGGTTATATCCTCACTAGTCTATGCCAATAAGCCAAGAATGATTCGAGAGCTAAAGGGCTACATAAGACGCAAAATTGCCGCCGTGGAGCCTCATTTATGCCTAACTGTAGCCAAAAATTTAACCAAACAAAATAATGCACGCCACTCAGCATAACCGTGACGTCCATTTGAACCATATTTTTTCCTGATTAATACCATCGAATGGGCTTTCACTGAAAACCAAAAATCTTGTATTTAATAATAGAGTTAATTAATACCAACCGAAAAAATATCTTCTATGACATTTTAGAAAAACTGCTAATCTCATTAGAAATTCTCTCGATTCCCATTTTAAAATCGACAAACTAAATTTGTTTCCAAGGTTCATCGGCCAAATCGTTTAATTTATTAATAACAGATTTTTATTATCGTCAAACAAGCAAATAGTTTTAAATTGCCCTTAAGAACCATTTATCAACGGCACAATGGTTAAAGCTGAGATGCTGAGTTCGGAGGTACAGCGTTCGAATCCCTTAATAAAATTGAAAGGTAGTTGAATAAATTTTTTAAAGCTTTTAGAAATGTTTTCTAGTTTTCTGTGATAATTAAAATAAACTGGAATGGAATTTCTCTTCTGAACTAATTTTATATACCACGATGAAAAGATTCAGCAAAATATTTTTGAAAATATTCTTCCCTTCTACAGCGAACATATAAAACACGAAGCCGAACTTTTTACTTCAAGCCGAGAATTATTTCCGAAGCTTTGAAATTGATTCTAAAAGAGAAGAGACGTTTGAAAACTGACTTAAGCTGTTCTTATATTCCATATTTTCTTACATAAATCAAATGAAGGCATTCAGATACAAAACCGATTGATTACCGACTGATTTTTAAAATGAGAAACTGAAAACGGGAATTTAACTACCATCTGTTGCAAAATGTGAGTTAAGTAAGTAAGTTTCGTGATTGTTCCAAAAGTGTCAAATACCTATGGTAATTTATTAATTTAAATGGTAAATATCCCCAGGGTCACAGAATTTATCACCCTAGAATGAGTGTGAGAGTTATCACAATAGTTACTCCATCTTGAGACATGCGGCCTTTTTTCAAAAATTCTTATTTGGCTTGGACATGTCTGGTCTTTCGTCTATCACGGTAAATTGACTGTAAAGCCAAAAACTCGTGATTAAGTAAGATTATTCATAGAAAATCCTGCGAGAATTGAACCGGTGATGAAGCAAGTTAACATTCACAGTGATAAAATCAATAAAGTGCAGGCAAAGTAAACTGTTATAGTCATTCAAAATAGTGATTATTAGTTAACCGCAGTAACAAATCAGTGATGCCAATGTAATAAATACCAAAACCAAATCAATAAAAAACATTTTAAAATGTATAGAAACTCTAAAATTAGGTGTTTTTTACTTAAGTATTTAGATAAGTAAATTTGGGCAAGATGAAACAGATTTTATTTGACCCAACTGCTTATTTGTTACGAAGGAAGCCCCTTGAATTCTCAAACCTAAAGATCCCCCAAAAAAAAATCTCGAAAAACACACAAAGTAATGTGTAGAAACCCCATTAAACTTTTGTTAACCACGATCAACTACAATATGATAATAAAAGGATGCTTGGACACTGTCTTGTCACTCTTGTGCATGGAGCACCAATGCTTTTTATTATGTGACTCACAAATGTAAATAATAATATAAATCAGTTGATTTTTCGGCATTTTTTATAGACAAATTTATTAATTGTTCATGGCAATCCCAATATTTTCGATTTGGTAAATCAGAAAAATACAGAGGCCAATCGCTCATAACATATCTACTGAAAAAAAGTAGAAATAAATGAAGTTTCTCCATGGGTTTTTGATATTTGATATAGTGAATAATAATTCGCTATGGCAGTACTTTCTGGCCAGATACTTAATGTAAGTGGCTAGAGTGGAATTTTTTGTAGTTTGGTCGTAGCTACCTGATGAGTAGACCAACTTTTCAGTACGAAACCAAACTACCAACACAAAGAACTCATGGAGGGTTCTCATTTTTTCAGAGTAATACATTGGTATAACTCTTTGGGATATGTTATGAGCGATTGGCCTCTGTATTTTTCTGATTTACCAAATCGAAAATATTGGGATTGCCATGAACAATTAATAAATTTGTCTATAAAAAATGCCGAAAAATCAACTGATTACAGACAGACAAATTAAATTCTTAATGAATAATATAATTATAAATATTTTTGAAAAAAATTGACACTTTTCCAGTCATCCTGGCGCATAGGCTCTAATGCTAAGCGACTTTGGGGAGTTCTCTATTTTAGTATGTGAATAATTATTAAAAAAATACAAATTTCTGAAAAACGTCTCTATAAATAAGCATTGCTGAGTTGTTGTCGGTTATACAAAAGCCAAACTGACATTCGTTTTTTGAAGGAAAAAAGATATTTTATAAGTAAAGTATAGTATTCAAAACAAATCACTTTTCGCACTGGATGTCGTAAAACAACATGATTAGCTCATTTAAACAAACCTTAAAAAGCCTACTTTCAATAGAGTTTATAGAAAAAGAACTTTGGAGGGTTACACATTTAGTCCAGCAACCAAGCTATGGTTTTGTTTTTTTTTTCAACATTAGCCGTATTTCCATGAGAAAAATTTAATTCGAATTATTTTTTCTCAGGAAAATAAGCCGCGAATTATGTTTTTGAATTGAAATAAAACAACAAAAAGAAAGAGCAATTTGGCATCTGGTGTCAGGTGGTATAACTAAAATTAGGAATGAATTAAATAATTCAAATTTTTGATTTAATTAAGCTTAAAGCTCAAGTCAAATATATTAAATAATAGTGTAATTATTCCCAGTAAACATTTAAATCAAAAATTGTGGCGAGTACGATGAAGCCATTCGGCATTTTGGAAAAACTTTAAATCGAAATTTTTAAAAAATGTTTCTTACGTATAAGTAAGTAATAAGTAATTCGTATAATTACCAGATGTGTATATATGAAACCAGAATTTACCAATAAATGGCGCCACCTGTCAATGTACCTTTCGACAAACTGGGTCATCGACGCCATTGTTTTCTTTTGACCTCTCTCAACAACATCCAATTCATAACCAAACAAGTTTCATACAATAACGCATGTTTTTACGTGTTAGAAATGTCGAGTTTTGTGCCTACATATTACTATTAGCGGACATCATTGATTTTTTGCTATCATTTGAAGAAAACTGCTGCAGAATTACATCGAATGCTTGTCGAAGCTTACGGTGAGCATACTCTTAGTAAATCACAATACTATGAGTGGTTTAATAAATTCAAAAGTGGTGATTTTGACGTGAGAAAGGAAGAACGTGGAAGACCACCAAAAAGCGGGGAATATGGGTTTCGCATAAACTGAATGAAAAATAACAGGAAAATCGAAAAACCACTTCTGAAATGTTGCTCGCCCGATATAAAAGAAAGTTATTTCTCCATCGATCTATTTTGAGAATCCAAAGCGCAAAAAGTCTTGGGTTGATCCAGGACAACCATCGACATCGACGGCAAGGCCAAATCGCTTCGGAGGGAAAACAATGCTCTGTATTTGGTGGGATCAAAAGAGTATTATTTATTTTGAGCTGCTAAAACCTGGTGAAACCGTAAATACTAAAGCCTACCAACAACAAATGATCAATTTGAATCGAGCTTTGCGTGAAAAAAGACCAGAATATGATAAAAGGCAACACAAAGTGATTTTGCTTCATGATATCACACAAAGCAAAACCGGTCAAGGAAACGTTGGCAACACTTAATTGGGAAATACTTTCACATGTGGCTTACTCGCCAGACTGCTGAAGAGTGAAGAGCATTTCACTTCCTAAGAAAATGCACGAAAATTGCTCGATAACTGGTTTGCCTCAAAAGAAGAACAGTTTTTTTGGCGTGGTATCCGCACGCATTGCCAGAAAGATGGGAAAAATATATAACTAATAATGGGCAATACTTTGAATAAAATACTTTTAACCATTATCATACGATGAACGTGTACTTTTTACTCCGGTTTTACTCGCACGTTAGAAAACGTTTAGTACTTAAGTATTTCTGTAATAAACCGTAAATAATAGAAATATTACTTATTTTGAAGGCCAACTAATAACCTTACAGACAAAACTAAGATTTTATTTGGTTTTTTTTAAACTAAAAATAGAAAATGTGTGTATGTATACTAAAATTAGTAAATGATGTGTAATTGTCGTTTTGTTGTCAAAAATCTCTTATTTTAACGGAATTTCTATTATGCAAAAATAACTATACATAGATTGTTTTCTTTTGATATACTTACATAGTTTAGTTAGTTAAGCTGCTAGCATGGGAAGTTAGATTATCTCATCTTGATTTATCGTATCAATAAAATTAAATTTAACTACTATTATTTCCTTTTTTTATACACAATTCATTATAAGTATTATGTTTGATCTTAACGTCGTGAAGTGGACTTAAATAGATAAAAAAAAGTTAACATTTGTTTGTTTTTTAATTTAGTCGCGCGCGATAAAGCGACTGAAGTGGTTTGTGTGTAACGCATCATGATTTATTTTGCTAAAATATTATAGGAAAAGTTGAATATGAATGAACGAGTTATTTTTTAATGAGCTGTTTAACTATCTTGCAATTTATGTTTGTATAAATGTATTAATATTAAACGTCGGTATTTATTATGTATCACTTTGATCATACAGTTTATTATATGCGATATCCAATAAATAACCCAGGCATAACAGATTGAATTTTTTTTTGATTTGGTTGTTAAAATAGGTTAGATAAAGTTGCATCGCTAATAATTTAATAACGGAAGCAGAGGAATTAAAAAATATTCACCCCTATTATGATTGACGGGTCGATCGACCATCGACACCACTCTGCACTGCATTTTCCCTTTTTCATTCGATATTAACAATATGAAAAATGAAAAGGCAACACAAAGTCGTGTCGATTGTCGATCGACTCGACAATCATAATAGGGGTAATTTTTAAAGAAGTACATGGAAATGCAAAAAATATAAAGATGCTTTAAATTTTAAATTCCACATTAGGAGTTGTTCTGTTTTCAAGGGATGGCCTATATTCCAGTATTCCCTGTTTCATTCTCCCTAGCTCTATTCAGCGTTCAAAGTTTTATGGGTTGAACTCAAAATATTAACAGCTTCATTTTTAATCAGATAGCAGTGTTGACAAGCAACCCATATAAGGTAAAATGATAGAAATTCTCCTTATGAACGTCTCGGCTTTCTGACAAAGCTGTAATCTCAGCTATTCCATCAGTCCTTGAGCATAATACGCCTAAACGTCTTTGGTAATTCAATAACATTAACACTTAATCGTAAAGTGTTTTCAGCATTACTTAAGTAAATAAACACCAGATAAAAACTGAATGCCGAGCTATCGGATTAGATCAAGGAAATGTTATATCGCAGAACCTTCCCCTGATGAAGCATCAGGAAACACTTTTGTTTGACTCAAAAAAAAGTCATAAAAAACAAAAATAATAAAAACGGATCCCAGCATCGAAAAGTAGACTAAATTTCCTTCATTTTCAAAATCAAATAAAAATTGAAAGCAACATTTCACCAAGATTGAAGCGTTTGAAAGTAGGATATTTTTCGAAAAATTTTACTGTTGCGTTTTTTGCTTTGCGCAGTATATATAATAGAAAGCAAAATTTGGTATGTCTTCGAGATAACATCTAGAGTGTGGCAAAGAGACCCCATAGCTCAAACTCTCTTCAACATTGGAGTACGTTATTCATCAGGTCAATGTGGCGCAGCGCAGCTGCATGTATTATAAATCAACCATGCTATTAGCATACGCTGACGATATTTGCATTCTGGGTTGCAACATCATCTCCCTAAAAGATGTCTCCCTCCCATTGGAATTAACAGCCCAACAAATTCGCCGAGCATTTTACGCCAATATCAAAATATTCAAGGCTCCTCATATATCGCGCAACACAAAACTGGACATCGACAAAGCGCTGGTAAGACCAGTTATCACCTTTGGTTGCGAGTCTTGCACACTGACAGCACAAAACATCAAAAAAATTGCTGTAACTGAGCCTAAGGTCATAAGAATAATTCTCGGTCCGATTAAAGAGGGGCCCACTTAGAGAATGCGAATGAATCACGAGATCAGAAATGAATGATGAAATGATGATGAATGAAGTCGACATCATCGGATTCGTAAAACCATCAAGACGTTCAAAAAATCTAGCCACTAAAGAGGCGTTGGAGTCAGCACCAACGAAAGCAGGACCTCGTGGGAGACCGTACCTACCCGATGGATGGACGACGTTGAAAGGGACCTAAACACACTCGGTCATCGTGTCTGACGTCCTCTTGCGGTGGATCGAACTATTTGGAGGAACACTGTGAGGCGGCCAAATCCCTTTATGGGATGTATGCGTGCGTACAATTCAACGTGTCAAGTTTCCACCTAACATGATTCATGGGGTGATCAGATTTGAAAATTTAGTTACGCTCCATGTTTAGGAAACAGTGAGAAAGCTATTCGGTGTACAAAAGTATTTCCGACCATTTTGAGTAAAATAAAAGACTTGTATTTGTGTAGAAAAAGGAATAATAGTTTATTCAACGTATGCTCCATCAGAAGCTACAATCTTCGCTCAACGTTCAGGCATTAAGCGGATTCCTCGATGGAAGAACTCTGATTGTTTGGAGGCAATCCAGTCATCGACCCATTCTTTGGTGTCTTCATAAGAACGGAAGTGCCTGCGAATCCAGGGCTGATTGCATTGACCGAAGAAGCAAGGACTCTTAAGTAGCAACGTCTAGTGGATACGGCGCGTGGTGTAGAATTTCTCAGTTCTGCGCGTCCATGTAGTTCTTGATAGGCATCACAACGTATGGCCTAACGTTGTCATGTTGCTAAACAATCTTATCGTGCGTACCTGTTGTCCCATTTCGGTCGTTTTGCAGCCAGAACTTGCTTTAAAGCCATCAATTGCCATCGATAAACTTGTCTAGTAATGATTGCACCCTGTTTCAGCAGCTCATAATATATACAGAATCTGTTTGGTCCGCCTTTACGTTCTTTATCACTACTAATTATTCAAGCTTGACATCTAATCTTCAAAAAATATGCATTTCCCGATTGAAAGAAATTCAAGCAGTGATACTAACGACATCTAAGTAAAAAGGTCGGAAATACACTTGCAAACCAAATAAATCGAATATTTTTCCTCTATTTATTGAAGGGTTTTGAATTGTTGATTGATTTTAATTTTGGTTTCAAGTTTCCTGTTAGTGTTCATTCATAAGAAAGGCACATCGAAAAAAAAATTTTAAGGAGGCCCAATGATATCTAGTTACTTATTAGCAGTTTTCCATTTGCATATTTCAAGTAAACAATTTTTGACAACTTGTAAATCATTGTTTATTTAATTTCCGATAAGAAGTAGCTTATAGATTTCTTGGGCGATAAGTATGTATCGCATTTTGAAATCGTCAATTAGCGTAACTTCTTCCAAATCCAAAGAGAAACATGCAGAGTAGGCCACTGGGCCAGTAGATAATTTACCAAAGTCATCGATCCCAAATACTTGAAAAGTACTTGAAGAAATGCACAGTGGAGAGAAAAGTCACTTTTCTCTCCACTGTTGATCCTATTAGTTAAGGACAGTGTCATGCGCTTATTGGATAATGCAACACCAAATGGCATGAAAAGAGGTTCGACAAGAAGATTTAAGGGCATTGGCTAGGTAGATGATACCCATAAACAAAGGTCTACTTACATATACGTCTGTAATAAGATTTTATTAAATACTTAAATAACAACATGTTGCACAAAATCGGGCATACTTATATCTGTCCTATCAACTGCAGTGCTACAACTGAATTTAACTCGGAGGCTTGTTTGTGAACAAATGTCTAAGAAAGCTTATAAAATACTTCTGGCCAAAAAACATTTCGAAAACTTCTACGCGAAAAAAGAAACGCAAACCTGAACCGCACGGCATGAGAGCATGTTCCAAACAAACTTGGAAAAACTTGGGCATAATTGAAAGCAATAGGCCACAGAGTATTTTGTAAAACTGTACATGGTGCTTGCATTATGTACTGTTTAGTTGAAAGAAGCTTATTAATTATAAAGTATAAGTAAAATGTGCTGAAAACCTAAGTAGGTTAAATTAATTTTCACAGGAATAAAATTCTAAAGGAAACGGAGATAATTTGTTCAGGAATGTGAAATAGAGGAAAACTGGGTGTAACATATAAGTCTTCAAGCATCGTCTATTTGATAAGTTTTAATTTCTGTAGTCCATTCTGTTCAAAGAAAGAAAGAATCTCTGAACCTATCAGTATTGGCGAATTTCACTTCTAGATTAAACCTATTAAGTGATCATCATGGGGATCTGATGGTAGAATAGGTAAACCAATGCGATAGGCTTGAGATCGTACAGTTTCGAGTAGCACACACTATGGAAGACACAAGTAGTTTGAAGAACACGTATAGTTAGAGCAACTGTTATATTGATCTTGCTATTTATGGAAATTCATATTAACACTTAAGCACCAGTCACGCAATAATGGATTCGCATTCATTCATATTAGTAACCGTTGCTATTAATAAATGTTTTTTCTAAAATATCAAACACTCACCATTATTGCGATTGTCGTGTCGACATCGATAAATCGGAATAGTCGAAAATTTGTGTTTCATACTTACCATAAGTATGTCGACTTCGATAAACATTTGACCATCGATTCTACCACTTTCTGTCGATGCTAAAATGTCATCGACAGAAAATGGTAGAATCGATCGTCAAATGTTAATCGACAAATGAAGTCGACATATTATGCAATATAAATTTTTTGCTGTTTCGATTTATCGCCGTCGACAACGACAATCACCATATAAGGGTGACTGTTATGTTCTCGCCTTTTATCGTTTTTATTTAAATTTTTGTTTTGAATGTAGAACGGATGCCACATTTCGAAGCGAATCAAAATAAAATTAATTTTCACTAAACGGTTCTATAAAACGTGCGGTTTTTGGAGTATTTCTCTCTATTGATGATTGCGTAAGTATTAATTCTTGTAGCGAGAACACCGTTTCGCGGAAAAGGAGCTGCGGGGAAAGAATAAGATGAGGTAAGAAAGCTGTCATCAGCGAAAGAATTAAATGGATTGAGAGTTGAAGACGAGGGCTTTATGAAGTGGTGGCCAAAAAAGAGTACAGGAATGAACGGATCTCTAAGGGAAACTAGCAGTTAAATATATGACAAGTTACAGTCGCACCTTCCACCACCACATGGATTTTACGACAGAAAAGAAAACTCTCTAACCATGAATCAGCGAGTTATGAATTCTAAATCACTCTTACAAAATAACGCCTTACTTATGTCAAAATCCACAGCCGATCAAATGCCTTTGAAATTTCAAGCGATATTAATTAGGATTCACTTTGCTGGTAAAAGCCTGTTCCTTTGATCCATCCCAAAATTGAAAAGATCACTACACCAGTCGATCGTTCGAGGTGGAACCCGAATCTATGGTCGGAGATAAGATGGTAGTCTTCAAGGTCGCAGAACAGAAATGACAACAGAACAAATCAACGAAACAAAGACTAAATACATTATAACCGCAAGACGGCAAATTACGATTAAGGCTAAGAGGCCTTGGACACATTCTTCGCTCCCAAAATATGACCCCCAAACAGGGCTTGGAGTCTGCACCAGCGAAAGTAGCACCTCGTGGGAGACCACCTACTCGATGGATGGAATGACAAGGGACCTAAACATACTCGGTCATCGTGTCTGACGTTTTCTTGCAGAGGATCAAATTATTTGGAGGAGCTTCGTTGGTGGCCAAATACCTTCGTCGGATGTACCGCCAGGGCAAGGAAGCAAGTTAAACCTTATAAAGTAAATTAGGTGTAGTGAATAGTCTCCGTCAAATTCAATCGTCCACGAGGTTTTGTTTTCAGCTGCTCAGTTCATTTTTTAGATCACACCGTACAAGAGACATCATAGAATACGGAAGTTGTTTAGGACAGTTAATGGTTTTGTTAAAAGCACTAAATCTCACGGTGTAGCAAACGTTATAGATCAACTTAACCAATCGATCGCAACTTGCTTTTCGGTAGTTTGTTTATTTCTTTCAATCATGTAGGTTTAAATTTAAAGTTCTTATTAATTGCAAGCGGAAAATGTCGTCTGTTTTGCTCGGCGAAATAAAATGTCGCATTTGACACTGTCAAGAAAAAATATTGCATTTGGAAGTAAACCAAATGTGAAAATCCAATTAAGACAAACAAAATTATGCGTTATACATACTTTTACGGGGGAATCATAATTTTCATAGATAAACATCAAAAATCATAATACAATAATCAGAAATTCATTATATCTTATGAACATCTTAATTAGATTCTATTTTTTCTTTTTCAAATGCATGGGTAGATCGAAGAATTTAAAAAGGTTGAGCTGTCCTGCTAAAGATCCCTAAAATGTCATTGATGATTGATATTAAACATCTCTAGTCAATTTGCCACAGACCACAAGTAAGTTGCGTGGCGCCTTAAACGAGTTTACCAAACCTACTTTACCAAAAAATGAATAATTTTCTTCACATGATTTGAAACAATTCAATTTCATAATTTACTAAAATTAGACATGGCTTCCTCGTCGGCAAGGCCATTTATTCAACACCAATACCAAAACAATCGAATAAATAAACATACACCCAATTTAACAGTAAGAAATAATTTCAATTCGCGTATATTAATTTTTTTTTTCTTTTTTATTGTAGACATTCATTTTATAGTTAAAAACTATCTGTTAAAAAATGAAAACAACAAAAGGCAAAAAGAAGGTAACATAAAAATACAAAAATATTCCCACACCTGTTTGATGTGATGTCGGGCATTGGCTTGTTTTTGTATTCCAATTTCCATCCAAACAACACTCGCGCACTATAATAAACACACACAAAAAAAATAAAAACACAAAAACTATTTTTTTTGACAGTTGTCAATTTTTTTTTTTATAGATTTCACTTTATGATTACAATTATTATTATTTAATCAAACTTTAAGAATTATAATGAAAAACAAGATTTAATTAATAATGACATCATAATTTATGGATAGTTGACCATTTTTCTTAAAGGGTAAAAAAACTATACACTATAAAGAAGCGAAAGTAATCACGATTTCACTTATATGTACAAAAAACTAAATAAAAAAAAAACAAACAACCAATACTTTTTGCAATTGCTGTACGGTTATCACTCGCTACATAGGATTTTTTTTTATTAATTTACACAAAATTCTAGTTATTTTGTACACTATTCACATAATTATTTCAATTTATTATCACAAAACTAACGAAAACGCAATATATTTTAGACAGAAAATATTCAGAAAACGGCATTAAAATAATAAAAAATATTAACAAAAAAAAAAACAACAAGCGTTTATACTTTCTTAAGTTATTTCAATACATTAAAACTATTTGTACAAAACAAAAAAAAAATACTTTTTAAATTTGAGCACAAGAAAAATGTACTAGATGCGCTATAAAAATTATAAAACAGGGTCCAACATTTATATTTGTTGTATGTATGTTTCTAAATTTTATTTCATTTTATAAATTTACACATATGTATGTATATATTATAAAAGCAACATTTATACGAATTTACATCTCCACCTGTGATTTTGTTGCATGAAAATATAAAAAAAAAAATCATTTTCAAAATTGAAACCTGTCTGCTGGGGATGGGGATGGGATTGTTGGCTCTGGAGGTGGAGGGATATGATTGTAAATGGGGTCTTTTGGTTCATACTATATTTAAAATAATACAAAATTTATTTAGCAATGCATAGGTAATCAATTTAACATGGTTTATAGGCTGATTCATCCTAATTAAAAAACCAGAAGCATGACATAAACATTGGTTTTATCTTGTATTATGGATTTAAGGAGTAGGAGTTTAGAAATTTTAGAATTTTTGTAATTTAGTCAATTCATTTGGAATCAGCCTGCACCTATAAAATATACATACCATCAACTGATTGAGGTAATACTCGTATGGTATAGTATTCGTCTGACCCTCAACTGCGGTAGTCATCATTTCGTCTAGTTCTTCTTGAGTGAACGATTCACCTTCCTCCATCATGACTTTACTCAAATACTCTTTGGAAACAAATCCTTTGCCCTCAGGATCTAGAATGTTGAACGCTTCAAGTAATTTTTCGGGTGGTGCCGGTTCCATCCTAGAAAAACAATATTAATGAAGTAAATGTGAATTTTGGAGTTAATTCAGATCCTACAAGAGGGAAGATATCAAAAGAAATTCTCATAATTTGACGAACTGAAATGTTTGGATTGCCAACTGTGAACCATAAATGAAAATACTCACTTGCGATCCGACAACAGCTGAACTAGATGCGGCAAAAATTTCGATAAATGTACAATACCTTTGTTCGGTTCTTCCATCTCGGTAGCCGCAATAATTTCGTTTATTTCAACTTCAGTTGGTACACAACCTATAAATCGGACAATTGTTCCAATTTCTCGAATATCCGCGGTTTTTTGCGAATTATGATCGAATATAAGGAAAGCATCGGCAATTCTTTGTTCAAATTCATTGGCAATTGGAACTAAATAATATGCATGGTTTATCGGTAAATGTTACATACTTCTAATTTTAAGATTTACCTGGGATATCCTCTAATTGAACCTCCATAGCATAAGATTTTTACTCTATAAAATTAGGAAAACAAAAGTGACAAGCAAGAATTGTCTTGTTTATACTATGAAAACTATGAAAACTCAATTTATGAAGGAAAACCGAGGCAAATTAAAATCTAAATAGTTTGGTGAAGTGAACCTTCTTAGTTTAGCTTTAGCAAATCTATAGTTTTGAAAGAAATTGCTAGATACTGTAAAATAGTTTTATTTATTTATAGAGTATATAGTACACTCACTTCCGTTCCGATAATAATTGAACCACATGCGGTAAAAATTTTGATAAATGCACAATGCCATTGGACTCTTCAAACTCAGTCGCTGATATGATCTCATTTATTTCAGCCTCGGTTGGAACACATCCCAAAAATCGTATAATTGTTCCAATTTCACGAACATCTGCGGTTTTATTCGCATTATGATCAAATATAAGGAACGCATCAGCGATTCGTTTTTCCAACTCGTTGGTTATTGGAACTAAATAAATAAATTCAGTTTTATATTGCTATTTTGTTTTATAGTTTATTAACAAAAATACCTGGAATATCTTCTATTTGTACTTCCATGGCTTAGTTTAAAATATTATGTTTTAATAAAAAATGGCCAATTTTACAACGATCAAACAAAGTAAAATTTACTATGACAACAAATTTTATAAAAGATGTACGCTAGTTCGAAGCCCAGAATAAGTGTTTTATAATTCTAAAATCCCGTCTGTCGTTTACCACATTTTAATCATTTGTTATTTTGTTTTGACTTTGAAATCAGCTAAAGTCACAAAGCAGTTTTGAATTAGTTCCTAATTGTACATAAAAATACTTTTAAGCGAAAAATGGAAAATTCTGAGGCTAACAATAAAATGACAGATGAAGAACGGCTAGCATTGGCGGAAAAGTTAGATAAAGAATTGGATGAGTTTATCGATGGTTTGGAGAATAGAAAATACGCGGATGGCTGGTCGGAGGACACCTGGAGAGAAGAAATGGACAAACATCCATTTTTCATGAAACATTTGCCAGAAAATCCAACCGACGAACTGCATCCACTCATGGAAGGTTTACAGAAACTTAAATACGATCCGGAAGAAACTACAGCCGAAGAATTGGCCTCAAACTATCGGGACGATGGTAACTTCTATGTGAAGCACAAGAAATATCGAATGGCCGTGATGAGTTACACCGAAGCAATTAAGATTAAATGTCAAAATAATGAGCTAAACGCAATTTTGTATAATAATCGAAGTGCGGCACAATTCTTTTTAAAAAATTATCGATCATCACTAATGGACGCCAAAAAGGCATACGAATTGAAACCCGACTACATGAAACCAAAGCTACGCGCATCACAATGTGCCTACGCTTTGAATAAATTTGAGTTGTGCATGCAAATATGTGACGAAATTCTTCAAGAGGAGTACGACAGTAAGCAAGCAATTGATTTGCGAAAGGATTGTGTTACCAAGAAAACTACAAAAGAGCGAGATGAAAGGCGCCTAGCTTTGGATGAGAAAAAACGCGAGGAAGCTTTGCTTAAAATATTGGATACATTAAAATCAAGAAATATCAGATTTGAGAATGTGTCACTCATAAATCTTTCGGAAAAATGGATCCGACCTAAACTAGCACCTCTTGTTGATTTTCCGGTTTCGCTGAGTAAAGATGGAAGTTTACTTTGGCCAACGGTCTTTTGTTATCCGGAATTTTTGACGACCGATTTCCAACAGCAGCTTGACGAAAATATTGTGCTCGCCGATTGTTTGGACGATATGTTTAGGGAGCCGTTGCCTTATGATACTCAGTGCAAATACAGTTTAAAGAATTTAAACATTTACTATGAGAATCGTGTCACAGCGAAAGTGCATCTGATCGATACGAGCAAGACGATCAGGGACATCGTTGAACAGAAATTGTAAGCCTTATATATTTTGATGATATGTGGTGGATTAAAACTTTTTTTTTTCAGTTTCAACATAATAGACGGATGTCTCATGTTTTACATCCTGGCCAAAAACTCAACAAGTGAACGAGAATTTCTCGAGCAAACAAGGATACCAATTCACGAACAAAATTAAAATTCTTTTTTTCTATTATTAAATACTTCTATTATTTTCCAAACACTCTAAAATCCTTGATCCTATTTACACTTGATTTGCTAGCTCAATCGAATTGACCATGAGCATTGTGTTTTGATTTCTTTGGAAGTTGATGCGTAAGTATTGCTTCCTTCGCTTCTTTTTGAAATGGGTCCGTGTATGTGATAGTGTCTTCTCGATAATTGTTGCCTTAATATTTACAAGCGCAGGATTAACTAGAGGCTTTCCAATAATGGAAAAATCATTTCCACCCACCAGCAAGACTTTTTCGAGTTTGATTTGGTCGCCGGTCCCTGGTGGCCAATATCCCTCAACCACAATTACATCACCCGAGGTAATTTTAAATTGTTTACCACATAACTGGACAACAGCGAATAGTCGTCCAAGCTCATTTTTTTCGATATTTCGGTTAAGCTTGTCGAGAACCAGACTGGATGAGATGCTCTCACTGTTGGCTGTGTTTCTTGCGAAAGTGGTTAACACTTGTAATGGATTACAAATTGGCTGTTGCAATACGGGAACATCTAAAAATACATTTGTTACTACACTTAGTTTAACTGTAATTAAAATTTATTTTACTTTTTGAAATATTTAATAAATTTCTCGAAAAATTTAATATTTTCAACATTTTACTTATATTTGAGGTTATGTTGTTAATGTGACATATATCGAAAGCGACATTGTCGGTTAATAGCGAAACAATAATATTTCAGAACTTTTTTCGCTTATATCATTTAACGCAGGGCTTTGATTTTATGAGGGAATTACTAGAATCGCTCCACTAAGTTATTTCGAATTGTTGTTGAAAAGGTTCGTTTATTACGATTTTCTGTGTACAGATGAACGTGTATAGTGGTTTCCCAATCGACCACCGCAACGCAAGTACTGCGAAAAATATGTCTCGGCTAAATGTCGATTGGGAACACACAAAAAATTATGACATGAGCAAAACATAACCTCTAAATTTTTAATTCACAACCAAAAAATAATGCGATTCTGGTTTAATTTTTTAAACGTATGATAATAAAATATTAAAATAAATATTTAAAAATACATTTTAGCTTTATTGTTGTAAATTATTATTAAATATCACCTAGCGGAGAATGTTGACGTAACAACTTGTAGCTGCTCATGCAAAAATAGGTAGAGCCGTAGAGCAGTTGCGATTGCGAGTAGATGATTTAGCTAAGACATAAACCATAAGTGCTTATAAGTACTTGCGGTGGTCGATTGGAAAACCTTGTGCACAGTGAAGACTTCAATAAATTTCTGTAAGGAAATTAATTGGCCTGTCTGGCATCCAGAGGCCTAACTTCAAAATGGAGGAAGGAAAGACAACTAATGTTTATAACAAAGCGCGCCCCTAAACCTCGATTGAAAACCACAGCATAAACATGTTATGTACCTATTTCATTTTTCCTAATTTTATTAGTAAGTTGTTCTGGTTCAAAGAATTGAATGAAACTTCTTAATTCGAAATTGTTTTCCTCAATAGCAGATTTACCCAATGGCCCCTTCTTCTGTTTGATCAAAGATTTGCCTTCTGATGGTAATACTGATACGTGGTTTATTGAATGAATAATTTGGTTGTGGTGTATTTTACAGGTTCCTTGAGTTTGGCATCTGGTTCCAAGGCGGTACCTTGCTCTACTTGCTGCTTCTCCTTCGACATGCCGCTGCTTGCGGCGCAAAACTTTATAGGATTTTGAGCTAACCTTCCTGAAGGTAGACTAAAACCTCTTCCAAAAAAAGAGATTGATGAGCAGCTTCTTCCAGCCTATTGGGCCTGTCTTAAGAAAATATTTTATAGCAACAGAGATGATTTCTTCTTTCTCACTGCCTTTTCTTAAAAATTTCCTAGAACGTACCGTTTTGCAAATTTGAAAAAATTGTCTATTTTAAGTTTAATCTGAACTATCTAATCTTGACTTTGAACTAGCATTCGAGTTCTTAATAAATATCTTGAGCCCCAATAACTGGGTCCTGTGCAATTGCTCTGCATCAACTTGTTACAATTTAAAGATCACTCTGTAAAAGGGAGCTCTGTGGGTGGGTGTGTTTTCTTAGATATTGCTGGTGCCTTCGACTGCACTTTAATTTCTTAGTTACTGATGCTTCTAACCATTGCCGTTTGTCATCAAAGTTGCAAAAGGTTCTCCACACAAGTTATTTGGTAAGCTGTAATATTGAAGAATTGTTTGAAGTCTTTTTTTTGGCAGGCCATCTTAAGATCAGACTACGTCAAATACCTTGATATCTTAGATAATAACTTTCCTGTAAATGTCGCCTTGAAAACAAACTTCAAAAAGACACTGCCTTTGTCATATGTTGGCAATGTAATTGAAGGTCATATGAGGAATGGTGGGATTTGAGCACCAAATTATTGTCGCTTGTTTACAATCCATTGGTCCTTTCTATATATCATCTTATAAACTTTAGTTGTTGGTGGATGCCTATACTTAAGTCCTCAAAAGTTAAACTTAATGGTTTATAGGCTATTGCTTGGTAGGGGCTATTAGGGAGATATATCCACGACCCCACTTCTTGCAATGGCGGTCATTCTGTTCCTGCCCCAATAATGCATATTGATGTTAATAATTAGCCAATAATGACAAATGATAAATTGCTAACATAATTTAATCCAACCGCCTCTTTCTCGGTGTTTAACCACCAACGGATTTGTGAGTCTTGCAGAATTTTCATAAACAGGTGTTTAAGTGGATAATATGCTTCTCAGAGTACTGTCTCCCATCTCTGGTTTCTATATACGAGATACTAATTACTACGTTCAGCATGTGAAGCGAAATTATGATCTGCACTCAATTCGCTGAAATACAATAATCTTCAAGGATTTGTCTTGTTAAAATTATCTTAGAGAAGTTAGAGTACATTTCGAGTTCCATTCGAGTTCGTCTATAACTGAAATAAATAAATTTAATGTGATCGTTCAATTAACCAAGTTCTAGCACTTCTCTGTGTACTAGTGTGGTCTGAGTGAAAATCCAAATACCAAAGAGGCAAAATATTCGCGATTCTTAATTAAAGGCGTTCCTCGACTTGAACTTGAAGTGAGCCGCACGAATGCTGTTACGTATGGCTGCTGTTGTCAGCTCACTCACCAGATCCTCTTGAACCACCTGGGTGAATTGCTTTAGGCAATTAATTAAAAACATATAATACCGATCGATAATTTCATTGCATGTTAAAAAGGTTAATACAATACAATTATTTTCATAATTTCATTCATTAACATCTTCAAAATACCTCACGTTACACATTTAATTTTATTCAATTAATTATAAGAACTGAAAATCAACGACTATGATTATTGATTGAAGAGCCATGTGGGCGATAAGCCACCTCGCACTGCGACCTAAAAGATCTATTGTGCTGGACCCTACTTAATTATCCCTCCAGTCAATATTCAGGCTCTTAATGAATCTGATAATACTACTGGCCGGTACAAGATACATACTATCGGGGCTCATTGTTCTCCCTCCTAGATGTTGCAGTCTTTGCTGGAAAATGGCTGGGCATTGGCACAGAACATGTTCCGCTGATTCCGCTTCCAAATCGCAGAAGCGGCATCCATCTGTCGTACTTAGGTCCATCTTCTTAAGGGATACCTTAAGGGGACATGACCTGTGAGAAAGCCAGTAAGCAGCCTCAACTCAGGTTTCCTAAGTTAAAGACACTCCTTAACCCTGAAAGACAAAGGTGATATAAATTTCATCGCCTGTGGCAAACCTGGAATTCTGCGCCAGTAGGAGGGCTTTTGAACATCTTCCCAGCGTTTTACCGCTGCCCTAAGGTGTCTCTTAGTGACGCCGCAGAAGGGTTCTGGCCCAATAAATGGAGAGGCAGAACCCTGACGGGCGAGGCCATCAGATACTTCATTTCCTTCGATTCCAGTATGACCTGACACCCACATAAGTGTTACCTTATTTGAGCCTGCCAGATGTTTAATAACCTTCAGACAATCCCATACCAACCTTGACTCAACGATACAAGACCTAAGAGCCTTTAAGGCCGATTAGCTGTCTGATACAATATAAATCTTTGGATCGTTTAGGCCGTTTGCTATGCCTATCCTAGCGCAAAGTTCTATAGTATGTACTTCTGCTTGAAAAACGGTAGCATTGGTACCCAATGAATTCGAGATGGTAGTGCCACTCCCGTGTATTCCTATTCCCGCCCCAACTTTCGTTTTTGATCCATCTGTAAACCATACACTGCACTCCACACATCCCGGTCAGGTAACCTAACACAGAATGGTTTGTGGAAGTCCAGTTTAGCTGGCATACAGTCGGAAGGCACTCCTATGGTAGGGTCTGTTTGAAATTCCTTAAGGGTTTCCAGATGACTTACCATATTGCCTGGTTTGATATTTCCTTCCGCCTGCATTTTCAGGGCCATAATTGCAGAATCCTTTTTAACATGCAGGTGTAACGGTGTCTGTCCTAGAAGTGACTCCATCGCAGCCGTTGGACATGTTTTCATTGAGCCCGTAATACCGATGCAGGCTATACGAAGAACCTTATTCAATAAACTTTGCGTTACCTTCTGCTCAGTTTTAGGCCACCATACAACCGATACGTATGTGACCATATGCCTAGTGATTGTAAGAAATGACCAGTAGATCATTTTTGGTTGTAGTCCCCAAGTACGCCCATAGAGTCTTTGACAGGCCCAGAAATCCTTGGTGGCTCTATCTTGAACTTTCAATAAATGTTGCTTCAGTTTTTGATCTAGGATAACCCCTAGATATTTAACCTCGCTGGAAAAAGGAGCAGTAGTACCGTTTAACGAGGGAGCTGTAATCGCGAGCTTTTTCCTCCTCGTAAAAGGAACAATGACTTTTTTGTTTGGATTGACACTGAGTCCTTCCTGGTACCACCACTGCCATATTATATTGAGTGCATTTTGCATGCGATCAGAAATGACATCATCAAACTTGCCTCTGATTATGATAGCCACTTATATCATCCGCATAGCCGTGGACATCAAACCCATGGCTACTCAGAAGGACCAGTAGTCTGTCAAAAACCAATAACCACAAAAGAGGAGATAGTATGCCTCCTTGGGGATAGCCCTATACGGCCCTGATGGTTACTAAGTCGCCACCTACTCTAATTGTAGAAAGCGGAACCCTTTTTTCCATTGCGAATCCAAATCAACGACTAAAAAATATTTGTTTGTGAATTTCCTCAAAATTTTACAAATGTGGATTAGGGCCTTTGCTAAATAAGCGAACGGTTATCTTTACCTAGAAGTATCTAGTTCATTAAGTTTTGATTTTTCAACAAGTTTGATAACGAAATTTGATTTTTAATTGACGAGCGCTTGCAAGTCGCAACGAAATTTTAAATTAATCATCGTCCGCAAAAGACAACAGCATTAGAGAAATTCCAGCACAAATATTAGTCTGTTCCAAAATAAATGTCCGAATTCGATCGCAAACTTTGAAGGGTCGTAACTCGGCTAATAATAAATATTTTTAATTGAAGTAAGCACCATCCGCTTCAACACACTTCTGCCAACAAAATATAAGCATATTGAGCCCAGTCAAGGGAAAATCCTAGGTTCTGGAGGCGATGATATTCTTTTAAAGGCATCTTCTGCATAGGCCTGATCATGGAAGAGTTTCTCCTTGACGAAGTGATCCAGGTATTTCAAAAAGTGGTAATCCGTAGGTGATATGTCTTGGAAGTATGGTTCATGAGGCAGAGTTTCGTAGCTCAGTTTGAGTACGGTGAGATAGGAGACAAGCGGTTGGGCGTTGCCCCTTGCAGCAGAACCGGCCCATTCGGTTAACCAATGAAGGCTGAAGTTTGCAAAGTTTCTGGTGTCCCGTTCGTCACAGTCCTTCTCCGCTGTGATCGTTTCACCAGGTTTCAGATAGTGGTGGTGTACCACTTCTGTTGAACTCCACCGAAGAGTGACCATAGTTTTCTTCGGGTGAGCGTTTGGCTTTGGGAAATGTTTGCGAGGAGCTATTTTTCGTCGCACGCAACAATACGGTCGGGAAAGTATTCGTTTGTATTGCGTAGATAAGCAACGCGGAGCTGATTTCGTATCGGCGGTTGCGATTTGGAAATTTTTGAACCCAGCGTCGAATGTTGTGATCCATGACCGATCTTTGGCAAACGCAGTGTTGATTTTATTCACCGTTTCGGCAATATTAGTTCCAAATTTGAATTTGTAAAGGAAAATCGGACGAAAGTTGCGTTTCCCCATCGTTCGCTTTGGCAGCTATAGGAACGTTAGCCTAAAAATAAATAAAAATCAACTAAGTGGTTTACTTAGAGAAAGATTTGGTACTGGTATATTAATAGATAGATTACCGTATCGATAGAAAACATTACCGAATTAGCCGAAACATCTCATCTCAAACACGTCGTAACGAAGAAGCACACAAACTTGTACTACACGGGGGCGAATAAGCAACCTTGCCACAATTACTAGCCCTATTATGGTTCTCACCTCACCCAAAAATTTCATACAAATTTAGTCACATTTGCATAGTATTTCTCGGTGAGGTGAGAACCATAATAGGGGTGTATATAAAATATTGAATTCTGAAGGGCCAAAGAATATTGTGTACAACAAAACAATACACTATAGGGTAAGGTATTTCCGATTTAAGAGAGCAGCACCAACAAATTAATGGGCCTACTACCTAACCCCATTCTCCAATAAATGAATCGATTACGGAAGTCCATTTTTAATACTTACCTAGGAATATACAAACCATATTGTTCAAGGGAAGGTACTCGTCACAAATATCGATGTTATACATAGTAATGCAATTATGTCAATGTTTCGGTAAATTTGATTTCTGCTGGGAATTCTACCTTTCTGCATTGATGTTTTTAACGTTTTTCGATTTTTTAAGCTGCTTAAACGGCATATCAGCTGAATTCTTGACCACAGCCAAATTCATCTGCCGTTAGAAAACTTGGTATTTCTCCAGGAATTAGATTTGACGTATTTTGTCGAGAAGAGGTAGAAATGAAATTACAGATTATCTACATATTCCGAAATTAGTATTTTTATTACAATTACGAATTTTTTATTTTTGCGATTTTCATTTTTATAAATAAATTTTTTTTATAGACATTTAATAATTAGTTATTCGACATTTCTTACGTAAATTATCTAAATTTAATTTTTATTTTTATTAAACATTATTAATTAGTATATAATGATAACATAATATATTCAATAAAAATAATTCATTTAAAATTTTTTAAAAACAAATAAAAATCAATATTTTCGAAATTAATTAATTTATTAATTAAATTGATTAATATTAAAAATGATATATTTACATTTTCTTAGCTTAGGTATATAATTTAAAAATATTTACATAAAACAATTATCGTTACTGTAATTACTACTGCTACTACTATCGCTATCTAATGATAAATGCTAATTGGAATTATCCGGATCTTCTTTAATTATCGTGATCATCATTTTTTCATCGCAACTATCGGTGCTATCCGACTGGAAACTGCCCTCACCACTTTCCTGTTTTATAACAAACAAACAAAAAATTGTATAGTTTTATGAATTTGTAAAATTGATGAGGAAACGCCTACCTGTGGAGGGAAGTTAATGTGTTTTATACTGTAAACTGTTGGAGGCGCCGGAATTACATTCGGCACCCACATCAATTGATTAGGATCTTGTGGTTGCTGTTGTTGTTGCTGCAACTGTTGTCCCTGTTGATTTTGTTCATTTGCCGAATCGGGCACAATCACTGTATATATAATATCCGCTTCAAATGAATCCTCTTGCGGTTCAGATTTTAATTTTGTCGAGACTTCCATGTCCATGTCACCAGACTAAATTATTTGAAATAATAAAAAAAGAGAGAAAGAAAGAATAAAGAATAAGTTTAGAAATTAGATATTGTTTATGAAATTTTGGAAATTTATGCGCGCCTACCCCATTTCTTTGTTTCATATGAGTTCTGATATGTTTCGATAAATGATCGCTTCGCATAAACTTTTTACTACATTCGGAACACTGAAACCGTTTTTCACCTGTATGCGTGCGTCGATGTCTTTGCAATTCATCCGACCGGGTAAAACGTTTGCCACAATATTCCCAATTACAGACAAATGGACGTTCGCCTGTATGCCATCTCAAGTGAGCGCGTAAATGTGATGTCTTGCCATAGACCTTATTGCATCCGGGGATATGACATATGTGCTGTTTTTTTCGATCAGCATGTCTTTCACCTTCGATACAATTTGGACATGTACACGCGACGCGTCTCACTCTTGGTTTTACGTCCCGGTCTATGGCACTGGCGTTTGGGTTCAAATCGGACGGCGCGGGCCGTATTTGTTGGAGCGGTTGGATTTGTTGCGGTTGGGGTGTGTTGGATTGTTGTTGCGGCTGCTGTTGGCATTGTTGTTGCTGTTGCTGCTGCTGAGGTTGTTGTACGGATGGTAGAGATATTGATGCGGGGGCGTTGGAATTACTCCCTGAAGAATTACTCCCCCCACCCCCACCAGAACTCCCGTTATTGGCCGTATTAGTTTGATTCGCTTGTTGTAAAGCAGCCGGATTAGGACTGTAATTTGGCACCGTCACCGCTTGGCTTGCTTGCACCGTTGTTACAGGCACAGCTACCTGTTGTTGTTGTTGGTGTTGTTGTTGTTGCTGCTGTTGTTGTTGCTGCTGCTGCTGTTGTTGTTGTTGCTGCTGCTGCTGTTGTTGTTGCTGCTGCTGCTGTTGTTGTTGCTGCTGCTGTTGTTGTATTGCATTCGCCTGTTGCTGTAAATTATTAGCCATCACCCATTTTTGTTGGTCACTGAGCTCCTGTTTGATATGATGTATTTGTTGTGGAGAGGCGATAGCAATCGGTTGAGGTTGTGGCATATTAGTTGCCTGAATTGGTGTTAGTATATTCTGGTTGTTAAATGCACTCGCCGGTATCACCTTAAATCACAAAATGTAGATATATTTAAATAATGGAACGCAAAATCGGATTAAATTGTTATATGGGCTCATAAATTCCCACGTACAAATTTCGTGCACAAGAATTTATGACTCGATCAATTATTACAGTTACCAAATACCTGAACATTGCCAATTCCTGGAATGTTTTGAAAGGGAAACGATTGAATCCCGGCCGATGTTAGAGTATTCGGCATTTGGATTATATTCCCGGGCCGGATTTGTTGAAAGGCTTGCTGTGGTATCACGGCTATTTGTTGACCTTGTGCATTCGTTATTGTGATTGGTTGTTGTGGATTACCATCTTGACCACCTGTCGTTAATGGTTGCACCGTAACCCCTTCCATTTTCGGTAATAAATTGGCATTCGTTGTTTGAACCTGATTCGAAACGGGTGCCTGTTGCACTATAACATTTTGTGGTTGCTGCTGTTGCTGTTGAGTCTGCTGCTGTTGCTGTGCATGTGCAAATGGATTCATTGCAATTTGCACCTGTTGTATTTGTCCCGATGGCGTAATGATATTCGCCAATTGGGGAATAATTTGCGTCAGCTGCGGTATAATTTGCATCTGCGGCTGAACAAGACCAGGCATTGATTGAGCAAACGCTTGGAGCGGCACGTGGACTGTTTGGTAAACAGTTTGCCCATTCCCCGTATTTATTGGTACTTGTACAGGTATAGTCTGCATCGGCATTGGAATTTGAACGACTTGCGGCAACTGCTGAACCGTTTGTCCACCATTTGTTGGACGAACTTGAATATTTTGACCTGTGGGCACATTCAAAAGAATCGGATTGATCGGGGTTATAATACAGAATTTCAAAAATTACAGATGAGAATATTAAAAAAATAAAATTATTGAAACTAAGAACCAAGTTATAAACGTAATAAAGGTATGTTAATGAGCATAGATAACCCAAACACATAAAAAAATATTAAAACATAAAATTATATAAAATATACAATATGTGAAAATGAGATGAAATTTTCAGTTTTCCGCCCCATTTTTCTATATAGGAATTTACCTGTGCTATTTTCAACTTTAATATTTGCTAAACTATTTTGCGTATTATTTGCATTTGTTAGTAAACAGCTATTAGTTCCAACCGATGTTGGAATTTGAATATTTGTTCCTGGTATAGTTATAGTTGTTTGCTGATGTTGCTGCTGCTGATTAGCATGTTGTTGCTGCTGTTGTGCTTGCTGGTTTTGTTGTTGTTGCTGCTGCTGAACAAGCTGATTTTGATTATTTGCTACATTTTGTTGCTGTTGTTGTGAAGCCGCAGCTGCAGCAGCAACCGAAGCATTTAAATTAGCTGGCGTTCCAATTGGTATTGTTATATTTGTGCCCGGTATTGTTAGTGTAGCTTGACCACCAGCTGATCACAGAATATATTTTTTGATAAAAAAAAACACAAAAAAGCGAAAAAAAGACGAAATAGCATATTTTATCACTTATACCAAAATACAATTTAGTTAGATAATTTTATGTTAGAATGTGTGGATGAATGAATATATCTTAGAGAAGCTACATAGTGTTGGTTAATATTAATTAAGAAGCATTTATAAGCATTTTCTCTATATACAGATTTAACTACACAGCATAGGATTAAAAAAATAAAACTACATATTTACAAAACGCAATCATACCGGGTGGCATATGAACTTGCTGCAAAATATTAGATGGCATCACGCCCGTTGGCCCGCGTATAATTTGTCCGGATGGCGTTAAAAATGCTTGTTGTCCACCAATTTGAATTGCTTGTCCCTGGGGAAATTGGTTTTGATTTCCAATGTTCGAATGGATAAATATTCCCTCTTGCCCATCCATATTAACTTGTTGCAACAGTTGGAACATGCCATTTGATGGATTTTGAATTATTTGTCCACCCTAGTTGAGGTGAAATATTATAAAAATGTTTAGAAGTAATAATCCATATTACACAAATTAATCGTAAAATGTAGATCTTAGTACCTGGATAAATTGTTGCGGTATTCCCTGTAAATTCTGTAAATTTAATACTTGTGGCTGCATCTGTTGTTGTGTAACAAATGTTTTAACTGGTGTTTGTGGATTTGGCCCTGGCGTTTGAACTCCAGTTACCTGAACTGGTGTACCATCGGCCGTTGTTATTGTACCCATTTGCTGTGGTAAAAAATTTTGCAACTGTTGCAGTGTTATCACCTGAGGTTGTTGATTATTTGCTTGTTGCTGTTGTTGTTGTTGCTGCTGCTGCTGCTGTTGTTGTTGTTGTTGATGTTGTTGCTGCTGGTGTTGTTGTTGTTGCTGTTGAGATTGCTGTTGTTGGTCCGATTTAAGTTGAGCATTCTGCTGTGTTTGTTGTTGCTGCTGTTGAGATTGTGTAAGTGATTGATTTTGATGTGCTGCAGCTTGCACAGCAGTTTGTGGCTGCGATGCAGCCATAATAGCTGCATTCAACTCATTTCCCTACAAAAATAATATACGTTAGTAATGAACATAAAGTTTAAATTTAGTCATTTATAACAAACCTGTAACCCCTGTGCTTGAAGCTGGGCCACCAGGGATGCGCTAACCACCCGGACTTCCGAACCGGCGGGAGCATTTATCTGTGCAGTCTCCAGAATTTCCTTTGAAATAAATTAACTCGAACTAATTTTTTGTTTTGGCTTTTTCTAAATTTATTTTATTTACGGCAATATTACTTTATTATACAAATACTACGAGAACGAGACTAAAGGAAATCCCTTTCCTTATTTATGTTTTTTTTTTTACTTAATCCAATTATTAAAATTTTTAATAAATTGTCAGACCTTTTTTGGAAAAAAAGAAAAATTTTAAAAAAATTTAAAAATTTTAATTTTTTTTTATTTATTTAGCTAATAATTGTTAGTGTTTAGTATCTCGAAAAAAAAATTTTCATACAACAACAACGCTCTAATTTAAAAAAAAAACACATATTTACTCTGTATTGTAAATCTGTCCATAAATTTTATGACTTTTAACATAAACACAAAATAGAAGTCGACGACGAACCAAATTCTTTTCCTCCAAAACAAAATAAAAATCTTAAATATATTTCTTTCAAGTTGTTTGGATGAAAGGAAAATTGTTTTATAGAAACGAATTGTTAATATTTTTGTGGTCGTGTAGTGTATGTGTAGTATCAGATTCAGTTCGTCCAGTGTTTGTGTGTGTACACATATATTGCTTTTCTGGTTTTTCTTCATCATATTCTGAATCGTATACGATATATTCTTATTTATTATTGTTAATCTAAACTGACTTGAATGCTTAACCTTTTAGCATTTATTTCATTACTATTCTTAAGTTTGAGAAGTTAAGTATTTGTTTCGTCAAAGACTTAACAATAAGTATATAATATGGACCACCGACTGAGTTACGTTGACTTGGTCGCTATAGGTAATTAAAATTTGAACAAGTCTATTTATAGAAACTTCGTCAAGTCTGGACTCAATAGATTAAATCTTCATAATGAAATTTCTAGATCTCATGTAATATTTTAGTAACGTTACTTTTGACTATCTATAGGTGCTTTAACTGGAAAACTATGATGTCACTGAATAGGTCGAGTACAGAATTGTCTATTTAACTTCACACGTTGTTCCGTCTTAATTTTGTGATTTTGAATCACTCCAAGCTATCTGATAATTGTTTGAAACATTTAGCAACGTACGAAAATATTTTATTTTATTAGAAAAAGTACAAAATATGTTTTTAAAATCCTATTTAGATCTTACGTGGTTTTCCAATTGCACAGAGACAAGATCCGGACATTACATCCTTGATCGCGCTATGGCTTACTCAGTTCACAGTACAGTCATCTGTACGATTATATCTTACCGACCGCCAAACTTTTGAAACTTTAATCTAGTCATCATCAAGTTAATTACTTAAAATTTTTCTGTTAATTAAGTCTTTTGTGTACTACTACCCTATTTGTTGTTTTGTTTTACCACATTTATATTATTTCATAATTTTTGTAGCTACATTTTGGAAATCTGTGGAAACATGTGCAAAGCTTCACACCGATGACAACTAGCATCAACAAATGGAGCAGATATATGCCTAGTTAGTGATTGATTTTTGTGTCATTTCCTATGAAAAAAATAAGTTTTTCAATCTTTTCATTGCAAACAAATACGGATATTTTCGATCCCAAGCTACTGGAGCAGAGGAAGTGGCAATATAATCTGGTTGGATCATGAAGAAAAGCAATCCCAGAAAGAAGATAAAAGCAAACTATACGACTGTCAAAGCTCTGATGACATCAATCACGGCTAAAGACTTCAAGCTGGTACATACCACTAAATAACGATGTCTGGAAGGTAAAAGTCCCAGACTAAGATAGTTAAAGAAAACTAACTATGAAGCTTAACGCTGAGAAAGTTCTGTGGAATACTTATGAAGACAAAAATTAAGGTCATTGCTAGAGGATTACATCAAACATGCGAGAGAGACTTATTATTGCAGAGTAAAGGTTCAGATATTAAGAATGCTGTAAACATCATGAAAATAATAAAGGCAACAGCGTCCTCACAACATGAGGGCTGCCGCTTTTTATGCTAACGTTTAGCAATGGAGAAAATATGCAAAAAATCCATGACATTCGATCAATTCAAAATATGGAAGTCAGAATTGAATCAGACCAAAGATACTGCGGGCGTGCTGTAGGACCAGCAAACGTGCTAGTAAAACGACCTTACGAGCAAGTGCACATTAGATAGGAACTCAGTAGTAAAATGCATTAATTGCAAATTAATGCAAAATCGTGTAAGAAAATTTGACCTAAACCATAGAAATCCTGACGTACAAGAGACTTAAGGTCAATAGACAATAGCAAAAGGTAACAACGACGGTCAAATTTTAAGATGCGTCTCGAAATGCATAGATGCTCTAAATAAAAAACTTGATGAGCACTCTGAATAAATACCTAAAGTTATTTTTGATCAATTGAAAAATCTGGCATCATCGTTACCTAAAGTGACTAGAAAATAAAAAATTATAATACCCCTATTATGGTTCTCACCTCACCGAGAAATACTATGCAAATGTATGTGTCTAGATTTGTATGAAATTTTTCGGTGAGGTGAGAACCATAATAGGGCTATACATTTACATACGCTTAGAATAGTAATTTGAAACGCGAATGGGCTGATCCAACACATCCCGGAGCTGGAAATATTTTTATATTCACAATAAATTGACATATGCTTAACCTCCAAAACTCATTTCACTAAGTCATCATATGCCAAAAATCCGTGGTTATAGATTTTACCATGCCATTCATCCATCAGAAAGAGCAAGAGGCGGATCTGCTATTCTTATTAAAGAGAATATAAAAGACAATGAAAAATTGAAAGTTGAAATTTAATCTGTGCAAGTTACAATTATCAAAATTCTACAAAGCACAAAGAAGTAAATTTATCAGCAATATACTGTCCACCACAACATAACTTGAAAAAATAAGATTATGAGGGATTGTTTAACAACATGGGGCGATGTTTCATCATCGGCGGTGACTTAAATGAAAAAAAAAACACCTACTGGGGTTCCAGAGTTACAATACCAAAAGGAAGGGTGCCGTTCGAGACAGAAAAATTATTTAAATGCGACTTTCATTCTGGTGGCTCACCAACTTACTGACTAACAGATTTAAATGTAACAAAAGGTATACCTGATAACTAAGAGCTTACTTCGGATCACTCTCCTGTTATTATGACAGTCAGTGAAACAATAATTAAAAATGAAATCCCTGCAAGACTCTCTCATAAGAATACTAATTGGAACTTTTTTCGTGAACTGTTGGAGCAAAGTATCGATCTGCAGGTACCAATAAGAAACACATCAAAGAGGAAGTAGAAAGGCTAATAGAAAATATACAACAAGCTGCGTGGCAAAGTACTCCATTCAAATATGCAAATAGCATTAGTAGTAAAAATTGTCCACTTGAAGTAAGAGATCTTGTGGCAAGGAAACGAAAAGCACGAGTCTTGGCAAATAAATCGAAATATAGAAAATAAAACCATGCCTCATCAGAACAGTTAAGAATGAAACAATAACTACTTTATTTATCTTCACTCACTGATTGCCAAAAAGACTCTGAATACTCCTTATGGAAAGCAACGAAAGTACTTATGAGACCAACAATTTCGACAACACCCATCAGAAATGATGATGGAAGCTAGACTCGAGGCAGAAAACTAAAATCTGATCTGTTTGCAAGGCACCTCGAAGAGACATTTCAACGTTTACCCAGGCAAACTGCTGATGAAAATGTCAATCTAATGGATATATCTGATGAACTTGAAATACAAACCGTAACGCTACATGAGCTTAAAGTGAAAATTAAAAATCTAAACATGAGAAAAGCTCCCTGAAATGACTTAATAATGGAACAAATTATTAAAGAACTTCCAATAAATGTGGCAGAGGTAAGCTAAACAAAAAAATGTAACGATAAAAAGTCATTCAGACCAATATCCATAATCCAAACCATATCGAAGGTATTTGAAAAACTGCTCCTGTCCGCCAGTTTCGTTTCAAAGAAAACCAAAAGAAATAAAGAAACTTCGTAGAATGACAGATATTATACAAAGTACACTGGAAACAAAAAAAAACTGTTCAATCGTTTTTCTGGGTATATTATGATACTCTGAAATCCTACATAAGTGAAGAAGAATACTCAAGCCTAAAGAAAATTGCAGCAGGAGTACCGCAGGGTGCTTATTAGGCCCCATCTTATATCTCCAGTTTACTCGGAACGTACGTACGAGAATCAAACTCAACGAAGGCAAATCTGTACATGTGAATTTTACTATAATAAAACCAATTCTAATAGAGTTCCTATAATAATCAACACTTAACTTAGTTGCTTATGTGAACACGGCAAAATATGTAGGTATGACGCTAGATGCCAAGGTAAGATGAAAAGAACGTGTCAAAAAGAAAAAGGAGGAGCTGAACATAAAGTATAGGAAAATGTACTGGCTCATAGGTAGAAACTCTGAACTATCCATAAATAATAAATTGCTTCTGTACCGGCAAATTTTGGAACCAGTTTGAACCAATGATATATACATTCTAAAATAAAGTACTTCGGAACATTGTAAATGCTCCGTGCTATATTAGAAATGAAGACTTCCACCGAGACTTAAAGATGGAATACATCGTTGAGGTTATTACGTATTATACTCTCAAGCATGATTCACGTCTCTGACAGCATGAACACATAGAGATATGCCGTAGGCTGGACAGACCAATGGCAGAGGTAGAGAATGGGATCTAAAAACTATACCACTCATTCAAATATTTATCTAATAAAAGTTTAATTTCTAGGACTAGCCGTTGGACTATATCTCAACAATTATGAATTTAATTTTGATAAAAAAGTTACTAGATGTTTACTACTATGAATTTCTAAAGTTTATTTCCTAACACGCCTAATATAAAATTACAGACAAACCTAAGTTTAAAAATCTATGCAACACAGTTTTTGGGAAAGAGTTTGGTTTGGAAAAGTGACACTCGCATGAAACAAATTAATTGTCTTGAAATTTAGATAATAGGTAACAAATAGGTACATCATAAAATTCAATAATGAGTAACCGAAACCATTAACCGAACACAACTATTCGATTGACTAAGTTGTGTTTTGATTAATACGTATTGCAAATGTAAATCAACTTTTTTTCATTATTTATCCGCAACGTTTAAATAAGTTACAACTATAACGTTTTTTTTGGTTTTGTCATTTTTGTTAAATAAATTTTGCTCTGGACTTGCTGCAAAATAAACAGCGAACAAACAAATTGATTTTTTGCATTATGAGCCTTATGAATTATTTAAAATCGGGCTAACAGAGCTTTCTTATAACCATCCATAATAAGTATTCGAGATTCTATAAATTAGTGCTTCATAGTCCGGCTCGCGGTTTGTCCCACTCTTTAAGCAATATTAACCGGCCGATATAAAACCACGAAAATCAATTTTAAAAAAGTCGTGGAATCAAAAATAGGTAATTTAAAAAATGAGTGGAGAAAACGGGATTAGTTTTATTTGCAATTTAACGGTCACCTTGAAAACTATTCAATTTTAAACCTCTTATATTAGTAAACAAACCAGCTTTGTAAACTTGTTCTTTAAACAAGGAAAATTATCACTGCCCAACTCAATTCCCGAATTTTGCACCTTTAATAAAACTTGTACATTAAAATCCTGTTTAAAAAATTGTTCACTAACTATTCATTCAACAGTGAAGAAAACGGAAGAAAAATATATTTCTATTCTATTTAATAGATCGGCTGTTTCATTTTTTTATTGTTCGCTCACTATTCGTTTGTTACTGAATAAGCAATATTCTTAAATTTTTGATTTACTAAGAAAGAGTAATTTTGAACGCTAAAGCAGCATGAATGATTCTTTTTATAATTTGAAGGAGTTTATTGGTCTAAACTGGGTCTGTGCAATTTATTATCTTTATTTGAAAGGCTTAACTGCGACCGATTTCAAAAAGAATAAGGATCTAACTTTGGGATAGCCTGTACCAAACTGTTCGTTTTTGGTTCGGTGAATTTAAATGTGGTCGAACAAGTGTTTTTGGTGATGAAGGCAGCGGAAGGCCAAAAGAGGTCTTAACACCAGAAATGTTTGAAAAAAAATCATGATATTGTGTAGTTGATGAAACAAGGATTCATCACTACACAACAGAGTCTGGACAAAAGTCTACACGGTGAATGGAACTTGGTCAAGCGATCAAAAACACAATAATCAGCTGGAAAGGTGATGGCCACCATTTCTTCGAGCACACAAGAAATATTGCTCATCGAATATCTAGAACGATTCAATCAAGGAAAAACTAACACATTTGGCGAGGAAACAATTCTCTTCAAGCCAATGTACCCGCTCAGTCAAGAATGGTGGAGACAAAAATTTGTGTTCGTTATATTGGAAATTCATACAAACCTTGCTTCCCCATTCACCTTATTCTCCAGATTAATAGGCACCTATAGCGATTATTTTCTGTTTTCAAAATTAAAAAGATGGTTACAGGGAAAGAGATTTGATTGGAATGATGAAGTAATAGCCGAAACAAATGGATATTTTGAAGTGTTTGAAATATCGCTATACAAGACAGGTACTGAAATGTTGGATAAAACCATTGGAAAAAAAATTGCGTTTTATTATCAAAACAAGAAACTTTTCACTCCATGTAGTAAAATGGCCAATTAATGATTTAAGTAACTAAAATGGCCGCCGGCTCTGAAGACCGTTCTTAGATTCTTCGTTCGTTTCTTATTTAAATCAAATATGAATCTTATACTTCGAAGTTTCGTTCTAATGTTTTCGGTTAGAAGATACTTTTTTCTATGTAAGATGGCTTTTCGTTTCGTTATCAAATGAAGTAACACCTTTTTCAATCCTCTTGGGCTATCTCTACCATATGTTTTAGTATGTTGCGAAGGCTGGTTTATTATTCTTGGGAACTTGAGAGGTGCCCTTTTGACCAGTTGTGCTTGAGCCCTATTCTAAATTCTCTAAACTTTTGATTTTCGAGACAACTTAAAAGTTGAAAAAAATTGCGCCCATTTTTGAGAGCTGATGGTCTAATTTTTATTCATTTGATGCATTGGCTAGTTCGAACGACATCTTTAAGTCCGAATTAGTAGAGATCCCTCGGAGTTAAGCACTGGACTTCTATTTTTCAACAAGTTGATATATTTTGCATTTTGCTACCTTTATTATTATGTGTACCGAATGAAATTTGTGATTCCCCAATTTATTTTATCTCATAGGTTACCACGCAAAAGAAAAAAACTCGTACCGTTATTTTGTAGAAAAACAATTTTAAAAAACGAATAAACGTCAAATTGGACATTTGTTTTATTTATTTCGAAATGGACGCATCAGAAGGAGAAAAACGTGATTTAATAATTCGATTGTGCAATGATCATTCAGAGTATACCAATAAAAAATTGGCTAAATTGGCCGGTGTTTCCAATAATACGGTAATAAATGTAAAAAACAAAATGCAAATCAATCTTTCTTTATCACGCAAGCCCGGATCCGGAGCAAAAAAAGGTGCTCAAAATAAAATGTTGGATCAGAAAATTGTAAGAGTCATTTCCAAACATCCCTCGATGTATGTGGGGGATTTGGTCAAAAAAACAAAACAACCAAATCGATGGTGAAACGAGCTAAAACCAGAAATAATCTACGGACATACAAGAAGTCAAAAACCCCCAAAAGAAGTGTTGAACAATTTAATAGAGGGATCGATCGAGCAAAGAATCTTAACAAATGGTTGAACAAAAGAAAAGATTCTTGTATCATAATGGACGACGAGACCTACGTGAAAATGGATTTCTCGACACTTCCAGGTCCCCAATATTACATCAAAAAGAAAGGTGAAGAACTGGACGAAGCAATTACTACCATAGCTGTTGAAAAATTTGGCAAAAACGTATGGTTCGGCAAGCAATTTGCCAATGCGGCTTAAGATCACGTCCATACATAATAAATGGCCAAATCTACATCAAGGAATGCCTTCAGAAACGTTTGTTGCCGTTTCTAAAAAAACACAATAGCCCCACTATTTTTTGGCCCGATCGTGCCTCGATTCATTACGCTAAAGGTACAATGGATTTTATGAAAGCCAATGACATCGAATTTGTTTCAAAGGATTGCAATCCGCCTGCCGTGCCGGAAGACCGTCCAATCGAAAAATATTGAGCTTTAGTGAATAAGGAATCGAAAAAAGAGCCTAAAGCTGCGAAAAATGACCAAGAATTCCACTACAGATGGAAACGGGCATCCGCCAGAGTCACCGAAGACACCATCCAGAACCTAATGGCTTCCATACGGGAAAAAATGAATGTTCGCCGTCAAATGAACAAAAAGTTTGAATGAATACTATTATTTAAAAACTGTATGATATGTGCAATAGAACAATTAAAGAAAAGTAATGAATATATATTGCCGTTTAGTTTTAATTCTTCATTTACCAATCACAAATTTCATTCGGTACACATAATAGATTTGTTTATAACATTTTTTGGACATCGATTCTGAGCGATTGGCACCCCCATAGAAATGAAATACAAAGCATAGTTCTACGTCAAAAAATCATCAAAGTTCGACTAAGTACCGAGTCCACTAATTAATTCTATTGAGTAATGTAATTTTTTCCCGAAAGAAATGAAATTTTCACGTGTCTGAAAGAATGTACAAGCAAATTTATTTTTTTATTCTTTGTGTTGTTAAACTAATAATTTTTTTTAATTTAAGTTTAGCTGTCAGGAGAAATTTTGTTTGTCTTCTATAAGAAATATATATAAAAAAAAACCCTTAAATTTTTGTGACTCAAAAAATTTAAACAATTTTCTTAATTTTATTCACGAAATAAAGAACTATAAAACTGGAATCCCGTTTATTGTTGTCAGAATTGATATTTATCTTTGTTGGTGTTAGTTGTTGGAAGAAAAGCGGCGGAAAAATTAGCAAAAATCTCGATTTCTAAGGGTAACCACACACTTCAGATTCTTCTATCGGCCAACAGTTTGATCGATTTGAAAATTTGTTTGAAGACAACTTCACGTAAGCATGTACCTAATTCCGAAATTATAATTTCAATTTTGAAAAGCGTAATTTTAATATTTTAAGGGCCAGTTTTATGAACCGATTAATCGTCGTTTTTATTTTATGAAAGACGATAAACAAGAAAATTAATCGGCGCGGTATATAAAATTGAATAATGTTCAACTTTCTATTTTTGCTTTAAAATGGCCGACTTGATGCGATGATTTTTATTGCTTTAAAGGCAAAAACTGCACCTGTATCGTTGCCTTAAAACTCAGCGACAACAGAAACGACATTTTTCGTTTCTACTTAATTTAGTTTTGTTAAAATCATGTGAAGATTTCGCTCGAAATCGATCTGAATACTAGGCTTAGTAAATATGGAACTGCGCCGACTAGTTGAGTTGTTCTGAATTTAGAATTAGAGAAGTTAAAGAACTAGACCAATTTATTCAATGAATAAATATTCGCATTCTATTTTAAGAAACTAACTAACTGTTAAATTCTTTCCTTTCTTGAAAAACATGAGAAATCTATTGGTATACGACTTACTGTTAACATACTCGTCTAAATTTAATTAGATATTTTGTCATCACATTTCACGCAGCGGCGTTTTCTAGTAATGTACTAGTCGTTCGCCGAACGACTAAACAATTTTTACTTTTCATTGTATTTTTAAAAACTTTATTATCATAAGTTTTTTTTTTTTTAAATATTATGTAGAACACCCAAAGCGCACATCCAGGAAACATCACTGATTTCACGAAAATTGCTGAACCAAAAAACCCATATTGAACCTACATACCTTTTATGTCATAAAACCTTTCTGCATAAACATCAAGAAAAATTAACAGGTGCTTATCGAATTTGAAAAACGTTGCTGCTAACAAATTGCGGTTTTACAACCAGTGACAAATCAACAGGGGTGCTAAGCCATACTAAAGTATACTAAAACTGCCATGAAATCTATTCGCCCCAATAATCCTGATATAATCAACTAACTCCTGCCATATAATCAACTAACATGCCAACATTTCATTCTCAAAAAAGGTTGTCTTTCAGAATTCAAAATGCTACCTTTCCTTGAACACCAATCGATATCGAACCGAGCATTGAATGGCTATTTTATTTGACAACAATTGAATTCCAATGCCAAATCCAATTCCTTGGACAAATAAAATATGACTTTTATGTAGAACTATGTTCAAACGTGGAACATTTTATTTCACGCATTGAAAGGCCAGTGATGATTTCCGCTCGTTGGCGAAAGAATTGGATATTTATAGCAACCGGTACAATTACAAATAATCTTTTGCTGCTTTAATATGGAAAAATTGATTTAAAAAAATGTATTTTCCAAATAATTATAATTGACTAACTTTTTTGAATTGTTTTACATAGTAAATTGTTTATGTTGTTATTAACAAATTAAAATAATTAGAATGCGGCAATTAGAAGGTCCAAACAATATCATTAGTTGTTTATCCGATTTTAGAAATTAAAACAATGAACGGAAAATGTAAGGCAGAAACGATTGATTAAAAAAATTGTTTGTTATCACTGGTAATACAAACTAAAAATAATTATTTGTTGGTAAGATATTTCATTAAATTTTTTATTCGGTTTGAGCGCTCGTGTTATTCTATACTGTTTGATTAAACTCTGAACTACTTCTCTGTCACTTTTACAGTTCTATGTAGTTTATTTTTGGTGATTATAACCATCGTCCGCAAAACAAGCCCTGCTCACTCAAACAACTTTTTATCGCTAAATTTGAAGAATTTTATTTCAAAATATGTATACTTAAACGGAATTCGTTTCACTTAGTACTTTCCACGTAGCTCAACTTGAACTTTTTTTTCGTCATGAAGAATACCGTAAATAAACACACTAAAATTGAACAAACGAAACTGTTGAATTATAAACTCAACATTAAAAGAAAAAATCGAGTATTAATAAAAATATTTGATTCTTTTGTGTACATATACATAATAATATATTATGCTGTTTTCTTAGCATCACTGGCGTAGGCAAAACCCAATAACTCGTGTCTAAGAAACTTGAAATTGAAACACATAACAAGAATTCCGCCACTGAATGATAGATGAACGAACGAAATGAAAAAAAAATCGATTAGTTTTGTATTATTAAAAAATAATGTACACACAATATCATCTCAGTGTATATTGATTTCGGTGATATGTTTATGTATATGAAAATTTATCAGATAATTAATTTAAAAAAAAAAAAACTGAACAGAAAATTAGGTCAACGTTTTTCTCTAATCCGAACACAAAAAAAAAACCAAATTTAGAATCCACACTATCTACACAACTTATACAATCAACACATGAATGAATGAAAAAAAGAATTTGGGATTGTCGTAAAAAATCATTTTGAACAAAAGTGTAATTAGATTTCGAAAAATTCTATGAATGAATTTTTTTTTTAAGAATATTTCAAGAATGAGACCTCCAGGAAAAATAAAATTGATATCAAAAACTACTAGACAAAAAAAAGTGTTTTTTTGTTTTTGGAGAGCCCCCGCCCATTATATACACCAAAAAATAACACAGTGTATATGATACTGAAAACACCCACTTCGTACACACAGCGAGTGTGGCCTTTTCTGTATCGAGAAATAATTTTTTATTTTATTTTTTAGTTCACAAATTTTTGATTCAATCACACAAGACACAACAAACAGTTAATTTTTTTTTACCTGAACCGATTCCAGTTGCTGAACTTGAGGTTCTTTCATTGGTTCCGCACTCATATTTAATATTTAAATATTTTTAATTTTTTTTTAATTAAAATCGAACACATTTGTAACAAACGAAATTATTTATTTTAATTTTCTCTACGAACTTTTGTTGAAGCGTCACAAGATATAACGCACACTTGTATAAAAATGTAGTAACTGTGCACTAAAATTGTATACATATACATCACTTATACAAATGCATAACGAGCGACACAAAAAAATCCAACTTCGGTCGTTTTTTTTTTTTTTTTTTTGTGTTTAACGACGTGCTACGACTGTACAGTTTTTTTTTGTAATCTCACACAATTTTTATTTTTAGTTTGTTTTAAAAAATTTCAATTTATAAATTAATTCACTTTAATAAAATAATTATTGTTTATGTTTATAGAAAATTAAAAAAAAAATTGACAATTCTAGATGAAAACAAAAAAATCCGTAACCCAAACAAAAAGAGACAGATGAATTTTTCGACACACGAAAGTTTTTCAACCCGTCTGGGCTGGCCTCGTAATTTTTGTATTTGTTTTACTTCGTTTAGTATGAGTAAATAATGTACAGAAACTGGTCGAAAACAAACCGATCGAAATCTATCCATCCCATTTTAGCTTATACTAATATGTATACTTGGTTTCATTCGCACGATGAAAAAAGGCGGAAGACGTAAAGAGAGGTGTAAAGTAAAAAAAACAACAAAAACGATTTTGTAATAATATAGAATTACACGAAATATAAATAGCTACATATATGCATATGGGTTTTAATCACACTGTAAAAAAATCTAATTTAATGCAACGGGTCGAAACAGATGTTTCGGGTTTGCTTGCTGTACATTTGTACAATAACCAAAGAAACTTGAAATTTTTATCATTATTTAAAGGGGCTAGGACTTTTATATAGGGCGCCCCAATGAAATATTATCTCGTATTGTGTGTAAAATGCGAGGGAAAATTAAATAAAAATTTGGAATAAAATTAAATTTGTTGGTTCGAAGAGAGAAACCTTTTTTAGTTTTTTTTTTGGTAAACATTTAATTGTCCCTTATTTGGAAATGCCCTTTTTTGAAGGATGAATATTTTTTTTGACTCCTAAAAATACACGCGGTTTTATTTTCTATACTCGAATAAGCATATACATATTTTGTTGGCAGAGAATTGTATTATATATATATGTATGTACATAAGCTGGAATTAGAGGAGAAAGATTAAAATACGTACTTTACTAGTGCATTGTAAAATTTGTATTTTGTAATATGGAAGCGAGGTGTTGGATAAATTAATTTTTTGAATGGTTAAACAATCTTGGTTGAAGCAGCATTTTAAATTTAACAGTAAAAATTATTTGATTATTTGATCTTCTTTTTAAAATTTTATTTCAAGCAAATCCAAGGAACTGTACAGATCTTACATATATCGAATAAGAATAATTCAACACTGTTTTTTAATGCTGGCTATCTTATATCGGCCCAGTTTTACTGTAATTTGTGCTAATAGAAAAGACTGATTGGATCGAAGAGGCCACACGTTTCAAACAGCATGTCGTGCCGGATGATTCTGTATTAAGCTAGCCAGATACCCTCCTTTGAGGAGAATTGTAATCGTTTTGTCGGCTTTGGGGTCTATACAAAAATAAAATTATGTTGCCTTATATTTTGAAATTCGTTTCATCTAATAACTATATCATGGTTTATAATGATATCATGGTTTTATATTAAGTATCTTAAGTCGGACGGGTTGAACACATTACAATAATGTCTGCTATAATTGCACTTATCAGGTGTGATGTGAGGATTGGAAAAACTCTGGCATAAATATATAAGTAATACCTGAAAGGAAATACTTTGAAACCATCTGATAAAATCATGTAAGGAGAATATATTTTGAATGTAGGATTGTTTCTCAACAGTTTTTAGGGGTGGAAGTCAAATTTCCCAAAACTAAATCATTTTCCGGGAAAATGTTCACTTTTTATATCTTTTATATTAACTTCACCTGCTTGATTGTTTGCTTGAGTGTCCTTACGATCTTCAAATTCAAAATTGACCCACTTCCCGTGATTCTCTCGCGCTGAAATTTTGCACATCAACTTTTGTCACCTAACAATACTTTTTGGCAAAACTTCAGTTCGATCAACATACTATAACTAAGTTTTTTCTTTAATTTTCAATTTAAAAAATTCAATCTAGTAGTGTTCCAAATGTTTCTTCAAGTAAGTTTAAAATTCAAATTTGTTTTTTGAATGACCCTTTACTCATTGAATTTTAAATTTTAGTCATGGTGAAGAAGGTCGAAACTGAATTGCAATCGACCGAGTCTTATATATAAAGGATATATAGTCAAAAACTTTGTTTTTACGGGTTGTGTGTTTTTTTTTTTTTTATTTTTTTCAAAATAAGGTACGAGGATGTGAATTTATTGATAATTTTTTGAAATTTGGCTTCCACCTCCTAAAATCTAAAGATACATATCCTACATTCAAAAAATTTTTAAATGTACACTCCTTACCTGATTTTCTCGATATATACGTAAAGTAAACTTTAGCCGTGAATCTTTTTTGAAATATGTAAATTGAATTTTCAGGAACTTTATGATCAAACGTCTTTATTGGGATGTTGTCGTCAAAGATTAATGAACAAGAGCCAAAGTCCACTTTACGATTGTTGACTGAATAAATTTGGTTTTTCAACAGGTTTCCAAACTAACAATAAGTAGAATTAAACATATACTTTTTAAAGTAGAAGTGAGATTTTTTTTTTCGTGATTATGTCCGTTGCACTCAATCCTGCCGCAGCGAAATCCGGCGCTTATCTGTCAAATGGAATTGAATATTGAAGTTAATTGATCCGAAGCATTAACTCTTAACTGTATTTTAATAAGTAGTGCTAGCTAAAAAAATCAAACGTTGTAACTAATGAAACATTGGAAGTTGAAACTTACAGTTAATCAGATTAATGCCATAATTTACATTCTCCACTCGTTTGAGTACAGTAGACTCTTGTATAATGCGAATGATGTTAGAGTAAAATGTTATAGAGGATATTATCAAATAAAATTTGATCGTATAAAATTAAATATTAGAAAAAAAAATAATATTCATTAAAAAAAATGGTACTAAAATTATATTGTATATAAAAAATATAATTTAACAAATTAATTCATGATACTTATTTTGTAAAACACATTAACTAAATTCAAGTCAATTTCAGTGTCTTCCAAAATTAAATTCCACCGACGTCGATTCACTGAAAGTGGTTGTTTGTTTTCTTTTTGGACTTCTCTACAATTGATTGATTCATTTTCATTTTCAATAATATTATCTACTTCAGTATTAAATGTATCTTTTTGAATGGTTTTCCTGGGTTAAACGTTACTTGTCAATAGTTTCTCATTGTTTATTTCAAACTCTGACTGAAGTTTAAAATACGGAGCAAGACATTCGTGAAAATTCCTTTTAAATTGCATAGAACGCTCCAATGATGAATCCTTTTTTGTAAAAAAAATGTTTCTAATTATTTAACCAATTAAAGTTCTTCGTTGAGATGTTCTAATTTAAAATGTATTCCTGTTTCCTCTGAAATGAATCTTTCATGGTGGCTGTTTATAGTTAAATCATATTCATCTACTAATTCCATAAGTTCTGATTCATCTAAACTTTTGTTATTGTTAATGAATTCTGATATACATACCTTCTTTGGTCATACATATCATCTAATCCTTCCCCACCCAATAAATTGGCTAAAGTTATAATTCGGTCAGTGTCTATGAAGGTTGAAAATAATTGATTGGCACTAACTATTTCAGGCCAAATATTTTTCCAGCAAGCATTTAGAATGGACTGCTTTAATTCCTTGATGGACAACCCAATATTTTCTACAATTTTTGCTAAAATTTCTTCAAATGTTCTACGCATATTATCATATGCGTATTCATCGCATATAAGATTTCAAGGTTTCTATAATACCTTGATATAATGGTTGTATGTATAATTGATGCTTTAGACCCATAGGAGCAGATTTCTCATTTTTGGAAATGAAGGTTCGCTGCGGCATCTTTTTCCAGAATAGACCAGTTTCATCTGCGTTAAAGTCCTGGTCAGATGTACATAAGTATGTATATTCTCCTTCTTCTAAAAATTTTTGAAATTGGTCCTTAAACTTCTGGGCCGATTCTAGGTCAGAAGATGCGCTTTCTCCTTGCACTTTTATGTTATGCAATGAAAATCATTTCTTAAATCTGTCAAATCACTTTTGACCACCCTTAAAGTCATATTTATGTATCTCATCAGATGGAATTTGTTGGTTATAAACACCCATTTGTAATATTATAGCATCTTTGATCCGTGCAATTTTCCTTAAACTTTGTAACGATCGAATATCAACACTATTCTTATTTTGGTTTCATTATTTTTAATCGTTCGAAGCGTCGACTCATTTAACTAAAGTTCTTTGGAAATATCTTTTAATTTTTCGCCAGAAAAATTTAAAATTGTAATTTTTTCTTTCATTCATTATGGAGCAAACTTGCTAATTTTTTGTTACCCTAAAATACAAAATATGAATGTCTAATTTGTATACCTTTCATGTGTTAGAAATATTTATTTAAAACTTTACTGTTAATCATTTTATATTAATAACATTATTTTATCAGCTTACAGAATGCATATGCAATTAAATTGAAAAAGCAATACAGAACTACAAAAGCAATATGTACTTTTAAGTTCTTCGATAAAAAACAAAAATTTGTTTAAAAATGAATGAATGGAAAATTCCGGCTTTTTACTCTATAGCGCGTTATACGGGAACCGTGTTGTACGAGTTAAATCGTCGCGCTTTTTTTAACACGTTTTATGAAATCGCGTTGTATGAACTCGCTTTATACAGGAGTCTATTGTATTTAATGAAAAAAATTATTGGGTCGTTGATTTTAGAATGAGAAGAAATGTGCAATTTTTTTTATTCGTGTACCTTCCCGTTTGCCCTTTGAGTTATTAATAGCTCCCGCTTTACGGTGTCGAACAGTCTTTCAACATGACCACCAAAATTCAATAAAATTTCGTTGCCTTTAAAAATAGGGTTAGAAATATGTAGGCTGTTGGTAGGCTCGAGTTAGAATTACGAATGAATTGAAATGGTGACATGGATTCATTTTCGAAAAACATCAATATTCTAGTAATTTAAGATAAGGTTTTGATTTAAGACTTATCCAATTTACTAAAATTAAGGCAGAAAAACGTTCGCATTCGTAAAACAATCAGCACAGAAAAAACCACCCCTCACCATGCGTTCTGCAAACACACAGAGTAAGGGATACTTTTGTTTATGAAGATACCCAAATCACTTTCCCTTTTACATATTTGTGTTACATTAATATCGTGTCAATATGTAGTAGTGTGGTGGGGTAGGTTAGGAGATAGTTTTCATTTCGATATTTCTGTTTCAAGAATTTTGGAAAAATAGGAGGAAATTGAAATGGAAATTTGTGTTACATAAACTTTTTCTTTTTTGAAAGTATGTAATAGAAATTGAAAGTTTTCTTTTTGTGCACGATGATAATAAAATTATTTTGTATTTTCGTTTGTATAAATGTATATAAAGGCAACCAACCTAACACGCCCATTTATTTAATGCTAAAGTTTGTTATTTTTTTTTGGTTGAGTTTCTAAAATGTGTTAAAAACACATATATACCTAACCAACTAGAGGTAGTAGGCTTTTATATTTGCAGATAGTAGAATTCTATACGCTCGTTATATACTGTTCTATATATACCCAAACAAAAAATAGGAGGAAGGTGGTGGCACGCAACGCATGACGACAGGACGTGCTTCACAAATGATTTATAAACAATGTTTTTTTTAAATTTTGTTAAGTTTAGCAAGGGATTGGTCAATTAATTGCTTAATATACGCCTATCCTCATTTAGTAAATAAACACTTTACAGAGTGTCTTTGACGATTTTATTTAATCGCAAGTTGCTTGCCGGTTGAAGCCTATATCAAGTTAAAAGTGGTTAAATTCAATTATTAGGAAATATTAGTAAATTGTTAAATTTGTAATTTCCTAACAAGTGCTTGTCATTCCTAAATTTTCCAGCGTGAAACTCTTTCAAATTTACTTTCAAAATTTTAAATCTTTCATTGAAATTCCCATTGATTTCAGCTGTTAAAAAATTTGTGTGAACCCTTATACAGAGAAATACCTGTAGATGATGCCCGAAGGCCACTCTTCCCAAGAAATATTCTGTATTTTGATAGGTCTGTATAGCATAATGGATTGAATTCATTGAAATACGTTCCTCTTCAGCTCTTTGTGTTTGAATTTAAAATTGTAAATGGAGATTTTGTTATATGAGCTGTTATTTTTGAAAGTGGTATAAGTCCATATTTTGTTGAATCGAATAATGAAAGAATAGAGAAATAATAAATGCAAAAATTTACAGGATTTTGAATTTTCTTATTTTGTGCACAAGTATTAAGCCGCATCCAGACGAGGTGTGAAATGTACACTTATGCGCGCATTTAGCGAATGTAAACGTCGTGTGGATGGTTCGAATGTAATTGAATATTTTCATTTGCTTGTGTTCGAGAAATAGGCGGTAAACGACACACATCAAAGGAAACAATCGATGCATTTGTGTCCCATCCACACGTCCCATCCGTTAACAAATATAATTTGAAATGTTAGTGCATTTATCCTTAGAATTTTTTTTAATGGAAATGTTATTTATTGAACCTTGCATTTTTTTAGAGAAATAATATCTGAAAATTCGTAAAACGTAATATATAACAATTGATTTCAAAAGTAATGTTAAATGCCATTTTTCATTTAAATGGTCGGAATGGCTGTTTGGTCGGATATTATCAAATTTGCGGTTAATTTTTAGTAAAAAACCGATATTTAAATCCTTTATTTTTATTTCTATTTAATAAAATTACAGCACATCTATTTATTTATATTGCACTGGCCAAATCAATCTCGTCGTCGCCATTTATTTCCATTTTCAGTTTTGAATAAACCGAAGAACTTGAAAAAATGGTAAAAACAACAAATTTGTTCAATTTGAAATTAAATGAAAAAATTTTACGATATATGTACTAAAAATGTCTATCAGTATAGAAATGTTCATTAACATTCGCCTACATGTGATCAATGAACATTTAACGAATCGTGTGTGCCGAGTGCATAAGCACAGAAGAAAGATTAACCAGAATAGACATTGCGTGGATCAAATTTTTTTTCATCTTACCTTCTTTTTTGGACATTGAAGTATAATTATTTTCGAATATTATGAATTTTTTGAATATTTAATACAAATTATGCTGTCAAAACAAAACTTGACAAATAATTTCACTAACTATACTGTTAAGGATTCTCAATTTTTATTATTTCAAATAAAAACCAGTAAACCAAAGAATACATAACCCAACTTTCTCTTACCTTTGGCAAATCAAGGTCAAAAAAAATGAGTCCAAATTTTTCCATACAAAACAGCGTTATGTCTCTTCTGGTTGTATTCTGTGGCATAAGTGTACATTTCACACCTCGTGTGGATGCGGCTTTAGAGATGCATTTGGTTTTATTTTGGCTATAAATTTCTTACCGTTAGAAAGATTATACTGTCATTTGTCTATTGTTATCATTAACTTAATTTTTTTGAAAAATGGACTTACCACTTTCAAAAATAACAGCTCATATCCAAACTTCAAACTCAAATACTTTTGAAATACTATAAGCAGAATTCTAAATTCTATAACGTCTGGCTAGAGTCGCCTGATTCACCTCAAACATCATTTAGGATGGTCCATCGTAATTCGATGAAGTTCGTTCTAACTGTATAAAAGTAAAACTTTTACGCAGCTGAACGGATTAATCGACTATAAAAGTAAAACTTTTACGCAGCTGAACGGATTAATCGACTATTCTCGTAAGGCGCGTTATTTCCTTTGTTCAAGTCTTTAATCGGAAGTTAAAAGATTTTTTTAAAACCGCCCAGAACATCTAAATCGGTATAAAGGCCCATTATACGGTCAATATTAGTGTCATTACCATAATATCACTACCTGCGTCATTACAACACATCAGTATTATCATCATTACTGCGTATTTGTCAGTTGTCAGTTCTAGAAAATAAAGTGAAGAAGTAATAAATTAAAGGGAAATTAAATTAAAAGTACACAATGGAGTATCAGAGAAAAAGGTTGTATTGCAATAATTTTGGCTTTATCCATAAAAAAAAATGTTCGGCGCTCACGCTGGAATTGGTTAAAAAAACGCAACAACTATTCACATGTAGTGCTCTTAAAAGAAATTGGTGCAACTGAAGCAGCCGATTTTAAGAATTATTTTCGAATGTGCGACAGAACATTTGAACAATTGCTGCGAATGGTTAAACCGTTCATTGTAAGGCAGAATACAAATATCAGGGAGAGCATCCCGGCGAATGAAAGGTTCGAATTAACGCTTAGGTACTTAGCGACAGGGAGGAATTTTGAAGATCTAAAATTCTCCGCTATCATGTCACCTGCTTCAATAAGCAATGCTATTATTGAAACATGTGAGGTGCTCAAATATACGTATTACGAGATTATATAAATGTAAGTGCTGGTTTGTAAGAATAGAAATACCTATTATGTTAAATTTGTTTTTTATTTTCAGTTTCCCACAACTTCTGACGAATGGGCTGAAATTGCCGATGGTTTTGGCAAATTCCATCAATTTTATAGTACCTTAAGATCAATCGACGGCAAGCACATTGCCATTAAAAAGCCTTCCAATTCGGGTTAATTATACTACAATTATAAAAGTTTTTATAGCATTGCACTATTGGCTATTGTAAATGCAAAAAAACAGTTTGTAATGGTAGACGTCGGAATGAATGGACGAATATCTGATGGAGGAGTTATGTACTACTTGAAATTTGGAGAACTCATGCAGCAAGAAGCATTAAATTTACCAAAACCTCGTCCATTACCAAATACTAATGAAAAATATCCTTATGCGTTCATCGCGGACGAGGCCTTTGCATTAAACGTTAACTTACTAAAACGCCATTCACACAAATCTTTAGATAAAGATCGATATGTGTTTTATAAACGGTTATCAAGAGCACGAGTAGTTGTGGAAAACACTTTCGATATATTGGCGTCCAGATTGGGAGTGTTACAAAAACCAATTAGCCTTGAACCTCAAAAGGCACAAATTATTACCATGCGGTATGTTACTATTTGCACAACTTTCTTGCAAAAGAAGATAATCAGTCATATTTGCATCAAATGAAGAAAGTACAAATAATTACAACTTTGTTGATGTCCAAAGTACTTTAAGCAGAAACAGTAAATCAGATGCCAAACGAAACTGAGATAAATTATGTGCTTATTACAATAATGATGGTAAATTGGAATAGCAGTTTGTAAAATGTAAAAATTATTACTAAAATTCAATATACGAAACACACTTAAAATGAAATTCATGTGAAAAAAAATCCAGAAATTGTACTCTCTGTCTGTTGTCCATCTGATTTTAATATTTATAATTTTCGACGTAGTGCATATCTAATTTTACACGATAGTAATGACGCGAACCCTACACTATCATTAATATTGACAGTATCGAAATCAGAAAATCCGGATTTTCATCACTACCGATAATCATTCATCATTACTTCAAGTTACACGATCAATATTAATGTCAATATCAGAAAGTAATGACATGTAAAGAGTTTAAGTAATTGATTCTGGGGTTGTTCAACAATGATTACTTTTAAAGGTACTCGTATTTTGACCAAAACATTTTGAAGAAGAAATATTTTAAAGCAAAAATTTGTTGTCATACGAGTGCGGAGTGAGAAGTCTGGTTAAATTGCAACAGAGGGTGCCACAATCGCAAATCCCAGATATCATCCCAACTAACAATTTTGAAATTTATGAGCCTGATATAAGAGTTAAAATGCATCTTATATTAAACTTATAAGAGTCTTCTGGCGAACTATTTGGGCATATAAGGTTAAAATAAGCGGCATATAAGGTGAACATAAGTGTCATATAAGGCTCAACCTTCTTGAGAAAGAATGATATAAGTTATAAGAATAGTCGTAAAGAAGTCTTTGGTAAGGTTGTTATCAGAATATACATTCTTATGTAAGAGCGTTTTAAGACTTACGTTGTATTCCTATATAATTCATCGTTATAATCTTAGAAAATTACGTTATAGGATTATACAACTTTAATGATTCTTAATTCAGTTTTATAACACACTTGGTATTATCATTTGACAAATAAAACAGATAAATTAAATTAAAACAGATAATGCTTGAAAAACTAATTGCTTTTTATATAATTAAAATTAACATTGAAATTAGCATAGAATTTAGCTGCGAATTCAAATTTTTCAATTAAAAATAATAGCTACCTGATCTAATTTTTTTGCGCTCTTAAAAATTCGAATAATAAAATAAAGAATTATTATTATTTAAAAAAATATAAATTATCAAAAAAAAGAAATATCATAAAATGGTCTAATTAAAATACTACATAGTACTTGTTATGAGAGGAAACTTTATAAAAGCACTTGCTAAGTTCCTAAAATTGCCAAAATATATCAAAATATTCCATTTGAAAAAAATGAATCTAAAAAATTAGAAAATGGATGCTTTTTTTAATAATGGAAATTCCTAAACCAATGGCCGAAATGACGTTCTACGTGAAATATCTTATAAGTGTCTTATAAGCAAACGTTTAAATTAGTTTCCAGGGTCGGCTTGAGTTTATATACTTCGGTAAAACTGAAGAAATAAATATAAATTAACCAACAAAATTATGTAAAGTCATATAAATCTGTTTTTTTTGTTTGTTTTAAATAAATTTAAATAAATGTGTTGATACTCGATATTATAAAACAATTATTTTATAATAACAAGTTTGTATGACTGTCTTGTATATATTATATATTATGTATACATATTCATATACATATATATATATATATATATATATATATATATATATATATATATATATATATATATATATATATATATGTATATATATATATATATATATATATATATATATATATATATATATATATATATATATATATATATATATATATATATATATATATATCATTAAGCGCCAGCTCTAATGAGCTCAGAGCAGTGTATGTAATAAGCATTTAAAATAAGTTCTCGGCATTACCGTGACACCGTAATAGTTTTGGCATACTAAGGTATTGATAATATTTTCTTTTTTTACCATTAAAATTATAAAACCAAATAATGATTGAGCTGTGCTAGTGCTACCGAGCGAGACCTCCAATCAGGCCAATAATCGATCAGCTATACGCAATATCAATTTCAATATAACGTAATATTATAGAAATCTGTGAGAGGTTAACATTAAGCGAAAGAATTCTGTTTTTGTGATCTTACAACGAACTTCCTCTGACACCACCAGAAGCACATATGGCTGTATTTTGCCTTGTTTTGAAGTTATATCACAAAGTAGTTATTTACTCAGAGACACATCTTTCCTACGTCTCTGAGGCTTATTAAATAAACTAATGGAATTTTTCGAATGTTAAACATAGTTTTGGTACAAAATGGTTAGTGTTATATATAAAAACCAACACTTATGTATATTACCAGCCTTGAAAGCTTGCTGATACACGTATATTGTTAAATAATTTAACTACAATTTGTTTCATCTTTAATATTCATTTACCCAAAATTACACAAATTTAGTTGTAATAAATTTTTTGTAAATATCTAGACTGAGAATGAATATGTTTAATATTGTTTGTTGTCAATTTATTGTTACCAAATTGTTAAATAATATCACAATACCTAATTACATTACACACATACATGCTCTTTTTATAGCAAAAAATGTAAACGCACATTTTTAATATTCATATATGGGAATTTTTTTGAACATATTTAAACCCAAAAAAAAATATGAACAAAACATAATAACAAATCTATGTAATAATAATAAATAATTTGATTCTCTCGGTTCTAACTTTATTCTGTTTGAAGTACATTTATGCCACTAGGACATTCTATTTAAAAATGTTCAATTTGTATAAACAGACTTCTGAAAATCATTAATGTATTCTAATTGATATTTTATTTTTTCAAACGTTTGTTACCCTTATGATGCCAGCGAACGTTATCTCATGCAGATCAATCAATTTTGTTTCACGTTTATTAACCGGTCATGTAGTGATGGTTAAGGTGATGACTTAGACACACCGCGGTCTCGAGTTCGATTCTCGGTGCTAAACACAACACCGCGTCCAATTGTGTGTAATCTCGTTCGTTGTGCTGACCATCTACAACGATCACCAATAATTGTTCCACATGGTCTGAAAGAGCTTGTAAAAAAAATCTCAGTATAGGGTTAACTTTGACCTGTATAAAATATAAAATATACATGCAAAGAATTCTACACCGTTTCCTGGACTTGGCCTGATTCACCTGATACAACAAATTGGTTATACTGTTGCTAAACTGTGTATTTGTATACTTTGTCGTCAAATAATTAAATGAGATTTACCCTGAGTCCGCCACTGATAGAAATGTCTCCTAAAATAATATTTTTAATTATTTTCCTATGTAAGAATAAAGTAAGTATCTAATAAGGGAGAGGTATGAGTTTTTCTTAAAGAGAACTTATCCAAGCGTATTAAGAGAATATCTTGCGAATACATATTATATATTTAGAGACATATTTACTATATTATTTTAAATAAAAAAACTGAATAAAACTGTAATATATCTGACACTCGATTTTTAACATTAATTAGTTTTAGAATTACGTCAATCACTAAGTTTTGTTCTACGGTACTCAAACAAATGTCATATTTTCTAAAAGAAACACACTTTAAAGGCTCTTGCTAAAGAATTTAAACAATATGTAATCTTATAGTGTTCTCTATAAAGATTTGTTTATGTTTTAATCTTACAAAACTCTTGGTCAAGAGAAATCCTACAGAACACTCATAAAGAAAGAAATTAAGAGAACCGTAAGACTTAATATGTCTTGGCTAAGAAAACTTTTCCACTAAAAACAATAAGAGTATACTAAGTGTGGAGTAAGAAACAGCCTTACAACAGAATCTGCCAAGGTGTAAAAATGCCATGTAAGAATATGATATCGTTTATAAATCGGCATTTCTTTGACAAGAAGCTAATAAGTATTCAGTTTTAAACATTCTTGGAGAATGTTATTCTAGGGCTCTTTTAAGTGAAAAATATTCTTAAAAGACAATTTATAAGGCAAAATGTTAGTTGGGATGTGGCAATACCATCATGTGGCAATACCAAATTAAATTTTTTAGACAGATCTGTTGTTTAGTTCAGTTTTGACAGCCATTGAAACAGACAACCCATTGTTTTTTTGCAAACATGGAAAAAAGTGAATTTCGTGTACCAAAACAAAGCTTTATAAATATTATGGGAACTCTTCACCATCGATTAAAATGATTCATAAGTGGTTTACTGATTTTCATTGTGGTCGTACAAGCACAACTGATGCCGAACGCTCAGGATGCCCAAATGAAGTCACCACACCAAAAATGGTTGACAAAATCCATGATACACATAGTGAAAGTGCGCGAGATAGCTGAGATAGTAGGCATCTCAGATGAACGTGTGCGCAACATATTACACGAACATTTGAATATGAAAAAGCTATCCCCGCGTTTAGTAACGCCCAGACTTAGCCCCTGCGACTATTTTCTGTTTCCGAACTTGAAGAAATGGCTCGGCGGAAAGAGATTCGGCTCTAATGAGGAGATCATCGATGCAACAAACGCCTATTTTGAAGGGTTGGAGAAATCGTATTATTCGGAAGGGATCGAAAAATTGGAAAAACGTTGGACTAAGAGTATCGAGCTAAAAGGCGACTACGTTGTAAAATAAATTTTTTTTTGGCCGAAAATATTATTCCTTGTTTCATTTTTACCAGACTTCTCGCTCTGCCCTTGTAATTTAGTCAAAGGAATCATGGTCCGCAGTGCTTCATTCTTGCATGAAAGATGTTCTACATCCTAGAGAAATTAAAAATAATAGATTTTATCAAATCACCAAAAACTTCATGTAATAATCATCGATACACGACGACGTATCTAAAATTAACCAACACGCGTTAAAATGATTTAATTTTGTTGGTAAATTAGAATGTACCATAAAACAATCTTTGAAACTGTCTATCAAGTTTGTTAAAAATATAACATTTGATACTGATTCCGGATTCAAACAATCTATTATTTGTAATACAATAATTTAAACAACACGTTATACAATAATATTTACTATCCTGACGCGACTAAAACGATTTAGTCCGAATTCAGTGGATAATGGCCAAAACCCTTTATTGAGCGTTATACCGCGCTGATTCGGTTTTTGAGATTCTGGATTCTGTAAAGTACTTATGGATTGCATAGCTCCAAATTGACCTCCAATTCGGCTGCAATGGTTATTCCAAATTATTTAAGTGCGTGCGTGAAATTTTATTTTTGGTACCTTTACTATCCAGGAAATTCTAGCGCTAATGCGATGCTCACTTCATCAATTGTTTTTACATAAATATTGAGAATTTGTACTTGAATTGGTTATTAATAATTTCATAAATTTTTGGAATGGCCATCTTCCACGTCATGATTGGGTCATCGTCATTGATCAGGTTTATTCGACATACTTCTGGTAATTATCGAGTTAATTGAAATTTGTTTTAATTCGTCACTTTCAATTGATATGGGAGATAGTGCTTCCGCCCATACGTTATACATTTTCCTTTTATAAATTCGACTTTAAAATCAAATTCCTCTAAATTAAGTCTTATTCGGGTTAATTTCGATGCTGGTTTTTTCATGATGTATGTAAATAGGTATATTAAACAATTACCACCGGTGGATTGCAGTCGATTCTTTATGTGTAGTAGGGTGTTTATGTTTTTCACTTTTTGTAAAAGATTTTGATGCAAATTCTACAGTTAAAACTTGTCAATCTAGAAGATACACTAAAATCAGGATATTGTAGCACTGACAGTTGTAATAATTTGATCTTTAACACATCAAATGACTGTTGACATTCTGCTGTCCATTCAAATGAAACATTCTTTCTTAATAATTTATTTAGTGGACGAACAAAAGTAGCAAAATATTTTACGATTCTCCTATAATAAGGAAAAAGCTACAAATCTTCGAACTTCGTCTGCATTTTGTGGTGTTGGGTAATTTTGAATGACCGAATGAAATATGATGTCCCAGATAAGTAATTATAGACTGTAAAAATTTACATTTCCTTGGATTTAGTTTTAAATTATATTCGGTATGCCTTTCAAATACCTTCGTTAAGTTTTGGTTATGATGTCTCAGTGAACATCCAAATATTACTAAATTATCGACATAAAGTAATGCTGCTTCAGCTGATAATCCAGACATTGTTTTATTCAACATTCGTTGAAAGCTGTTTGGTGAATCTTTTAAGTCAAATGCGGCAATCTTCGAAAATGATAATGTGCCGAATTTATTGAAAATGCTTTAACTTTTCTTGATTTTGGTTAAACCTCAATCTGATGGAAACCTAACTGATCCAGGATTTCATCAATTCTAGACAATTCAGATTTTCTAAAATCGACTACCACTCGCCAATCTTTTACAACGTTTCCAGTTTGTTTTGGAACTAATAATAATGGTGAATTAAAGGTGAAAATGAATTTTCAATTATACCATCTTGTAGCATTTCTTTTACCTGCCTGTCTATTTCTTGTAAATGTGTTGGCGTCGAATACCCGCTGATTGTTGTTTCATGGAAATTAGAATTGGAAATTCATTTTAAATTGAATTGTTTCAGATAATGACGTTGGTATCGTCCAAATTATTATCTTGTCTTAAATTTTGCGATTCTTCCATTTTCTTATCTTTTGTGATTTTACGCGTGAGAACAGAGATGTAAAATTACGCGAAGTCTTCAAAAAACTAAATTAACTGCTTTAGTCAAGTAGTTTATGTCGTTAATGTAGTTTGTGTAGTTAATCTAATTTTTAGGAGCTATTAAAGTATCGCAAATTCAATTATGTGGATGTAAGCTGTACTCGATCTGAGTACTTAAAAGATGTTTTTTAACCGCTAACGTCAATCAATTTTAATGCTGCTTCTTATATGGTTTCAGATTTATTAGATCGATTTTTTCATCATCAAAAATATTCCGATTTTCACACCAATTTTCGTTTAGCTCACTTCGTCGGCCTGCTTGTACCAGTAAATAACATTGATAAACGCGGCAACAGAAATTCTCTGTAACTGAATAACATTTGTCAATATGGGTCTGATTATCGCTTTGTCTAGTAAAACATTGTTCCCTAATGACAGCTGAGATTTTCTTACGATCAGGCGATACATTTTGGTAAGCGTCATTTTTATTTGGTTGCGCTTTGCTTCAATATGCTTTTTCCATGTCAGCCTTTATCCAGGCGCAAACCTTAATATTTGACCTTGGTTTGTTGAGGTATATTATATCGTTTAGTACCACTGTGAGTGAATGGGACGTGTGTTGATTTATTTTCTTTCATTTTTATTCTGTAAATACTTCTCTAATTCCTTTGTGGCAGTTTCGGAAATATTGTGTGATGCCAAGATGGCTTGTTGTTTACAGGTAAATCGGCAGTGAACAACAAGTATAATAATGGTTATAGGATGCTGCCTGGTGGGACACCTGCGTTTATATTATATAAGGAAGTAGTTGCACTATTTTATTTAACCATCTATTCCCAGAAATGGGTAAAATTTCTTAGGTAGAAGCTCTTTAATTTTGTATATTAGTCCATCGTGCCAGACTTTATCAAAGGCTTGTGCGTTATCCAAAAGGACAGTAGAACAATATTTTTTTTCTCCGAAGGTGCTTTAGATTGCATTTACAATTATCTGTACTTGCTCTATGATATTATGTTGATTTCGAAACCCGAATTGATGGTCTGGAATAATCTGACTGGTTTCAATTTCGTTAAAAACATTTTTTCGAATTGCTTTGAGATTGTGGGCAGCGGGACGATATGGTGAAATTTGTGTTTCATTTTTTCCAGGTCTATGTGTCATTATGATCAACGATATCTTCCATTTTTGAGGAATATAACCGGTTCGCCTTGAATCGCGTTGATTATGAATCTTATTAGTTTTATGCAATTGTCTGGCAATTGCATTATCATTTTTCCAGTAATAAGACCATGTCCCGGTGCCTTTTTCAGGCTTATTGATGCGCATTTGTTTCCTGTTGTGTTGCAAATACTATCGCCAGATGAGAAGCAAAAGCATTGGTTTTTTCTTCATTGCTTCTCGCCTAACCTCCAGTTGGAAATCTGATCGGTGGATTCGAGTTTGATGGTCTTTTTGAGATTTTGTGGCCTTCCACAAAGAGTAACCCGCCCTTTCGGTTGCCGGGAGTTTACTTGCAAATCTTAGGGTCGGTGATTTTGTTTGTTACCCTTGACGGTGAATTTTTCGCTTTTTCAGGATATGTTCCTGAATATTATGTGACAGTTTATTAATTTTTTCAGAACTACTTATGGCGGGTGTAGCCTTTTAAATTTTCTGCTGGCGCATCAATATCTGCTGGTGTGATAAAAAAATATTCAGTAGAAAATTTTGTCGACTAGTCTCCTATATTGATCGGTAATCACTGTTACTATTATCGGTGATCGGAAGGCAGATCAGATCATACCAATCGGTTGTCTTCACATACATACGTGGAATGCCTTTACATATAGTTACAAAGTCGTCAATTAAATCAGGAACTTTTTTTCATCCGTGGGCCAGTAAGTTGGGTGACACCAGATAAATAATCCAAAGACTGTTCGCCTATAGCTTCGTAAATTAAGTTGTTTGTCTTTTGGTGTCGACAATTTCGATCCCCATTGCACATGTTTAGCGTTTTTATCGCCACCCGCAAGGAATTTATTGCCCAGTTGGTTAAAATAATCGATAAATGGTTGCTTTTTAATTGCACGTTTTGGAGGGCAGTAAACAGCCGATAACATTTTTCAGACCATTCTTCTAGCCAAATATTAGTTGTTTCGATGTGCTCTTTTCCATACTTGCTGTATTCATTCAGTGGCAGTGCCACCGTGTGCTTTTCCGTCCGTGTGTAGGGTGTCGCATATACTGAATATCTGTTAATTCTAAAAAAGATTTGTGCTGTAAGAGACATGTCATTTTTGGTTTTTGGATCGTTTCGGTTAATTTGTTAACGGTTGCATGAATTGAGACTTCTTCTTCAGTAAAATTAATTTTGCTTTCGGAACGGCACCTTTCAGAATGTTTGCATATAGATCCCAGGTTGCGCAAAACTACTGGAATTGGTCGCCAAATATTCGGTTTGTTGAACAATTGAAGTTCTTCTTGGCGTCAAAGTTCCTTAGTTGTATTTTGCCTTGATCACTCTTTATTCATATCGCAATTTTGGATTGATTTTCCACTTTAAATCCAAATACACTGGGGAACCTCTATCATTTGCGGTGTGATTTTCACCACAGTTACTAGAGCGGTTTACTATAGGATCGTTTTTCACCTTGTTGCACTATGAAGTATATGACATTTAAAAGAAACTATATTTGAGGTGTAGTAAGCTTTGGTGTGTCCGTATTCTTGGTACTTGACACACTGAACTGGTCCGGGTTTCTTCTTCGGTTCCTCGACCGTGATTTTGCGATATAGAGTAAATATTTTAGGTTATATGTACTTATTATTTTCCCTCATGTGGCTCAAGTTCTAGGCGAAATCTCTGGTTCTAGTTCCTCGCTTTTTAAGAAATTCGTAATAGATTTGGCATGAGAACCTTTTTCAACAAGAGCAGAGAGTAATTCCTCTTATGATAACTGTTAGCCCTCTCTATCGAAGTAATATTACAACTTTAAAAATCTATTAGGTAAGTGTGACTTAGGGCAGAAGTGTTGCGCCCCTATATGTAAGTTCGTATAAAGTTTGATATTAAAACAATTCTCAGTTTGGCCCAAAGATCGCACCCAAGTGGACATATATTTTTAAGAGTAGCCGGCGATCTCGTCTATCAAAAAAATATTACAACTTTCCAAAATCTAGAAGATATGTGGCTTAGGACAACCTGTTGTCCTGTTAGTAACAATCTGTTAGATCCCTATACATAAATTCTAATAAAGGATTTAAAAAAAAATCTCATACCGGCCCAGAGATCGTACTCAAGTGGACATCGACATCCTTCATTAAGGGTAGTGGCGACCCCCTCTATATAAAAAATATTACAACCTAGAACCTAAAAAAACTAGAAGATAAGTGACTTAGGACAGACATCTAGATTTTAGAAAGTTGACTTCTAGATCTTAGAAAATCTAATTTTTTAGATAGAGGGGATTGCTCACTACCCTTAACGATGTATATCCACTTGAGTACGATCTTTGGGCCAGACTGAGACATTTTTAAAATCCAACTTTATACAAACTTACTTCTAGTTTTTTGAAAGTTGCTATATTTTTTTGTTAGGGGAGATCACCGGCTATCCTTAAAATTATATGTCCACTTGGGTATGATCTTTGGGCCAGACTGAGACATTTAATATTATCCAACTTTATACGAATTTACATGTAGGGGCACAACAAGTCTATCCTAAGTCACTTATCTTCTAGATTTTGGAAAGTTGTAATATTTTGTAGATGGAAGAGGTCGCCCACAACCCTTAACAAACCACGTTTACATATTTGGGTACAACCTTTGGGTCATATTGGGAATTTTTTTAATATTCAACTTTATACGGACTTGTATATAAGGACGCATCACGTGTTTATTAAGTCACTTATCTTCTATATTTCTGAAAGTCATAAAATTTTTTTTTAGAGGGGATCATCTACTACCCTTAAAAATATATGTTCCCTTTGGCATGATCTGTGGGGCAGACTGTGACATTTTTAAATATCCAACTTTATACGAATTTACATGTAGGGACGCAACAGGTCTAGCCTAAATCACTTATCTTCTATAGATTTGGGAAAGTTGTAATATTTTTTAGATCCGGGGATCGGCCACTATCCTTTAAATATATGTCTGCTCGGGTACGATGTTTGGGCCAATACTGAGAATTTTATTAATATATAACTTTATACGAACTTAATATAGGGATACAACACGTCTGTCCTAAGTGGTCTTCAAGATTTCAAAATTTTCTAAAGATTTTTTATTTTATTTTATTAATTTATTACGACTAAGTTATTACAACTCATTTAGCAATTTTTCTTTCTTATTTTAATTCTCTGTTAGTTGGGCTATAACACAGTAGTTATTCCCAGTGGGCCTTGATCTTCCGGTTACTTCAGCAACTTTCAGTCCTCAGGAACTAAATCAAGCGGCTTCGTTCTCTTTAGCCGTCTTGTCACTGCGCTGTCGACGTCGTTGACAATATGTTGAATATCCGTGTTTTCATGGAGTTATAAACGCTGGATATATTTTTTGGCATTTTTTGTGATTTCTTCGTTGACGGTTTCCATCTTTAGATCCCTATGTAGATTATCGTTTCTAATATACCAAGGTGCATTGACAATGCATCGCAGTACTTTGTTCTGGAACGTTTGTATAATTTTAACGTTCGTTTTCTTTGTGCATCCCCAGAGCTGGATGCCATCCATAGGTCCACACAGGCTTAAGTATTTGCCTGTGTAAAAGCAGCTTATTGTGAATGGTAAGCTCACTATTTCTTCCAATGAGCCAATACATTTTTCTGAACTTTATATCCAATTCTTGCCTTTTTTTCTTGATATTCCTTGCTTTCCATTTTAACTTGGCGTCGAGCGTCATACCTAGGTATTTCCTGCCTATTTATGTAAATAGGTAAGTGATCAACTTTTAGATAGGTGAATGTTGTGTGAATTGATTTTAGCTCATTCAATTTTAATCTCCATTTTTTTGGCCAGTGGACAATTTCATTCACAGTGTGCTGTAATTTGCTGGTTGTTTCTTCGATTGTACTTCCAACCGCCAAGATTGCTGTATCATCCGCAAAGGTTACAATATCTGTTTCTCCAGTAATAGGTATGCCCCTCGTATAAAGCAAATACAAGACTGGTCCGAGCACGCTTCTTTGTGGTACGCCTGCTTTAATTCTCTTGAATGATGGGAACTCTCCTTTATATTTCACTCTGAAATATCTCCCTTCATTGTATCATTTTAATATCTCATGGAACTGCTTAGGAAGGTCGCAATGTAATTTATATTCCAGTCCTCGATGTCAGACTCGGTCAAAGGCTTGGGCAACATCAAGGAAAACTCCAGAACATATCTTTTTGTTTTCAAGCGTCTTCTCAATCACGTTAGTGACTCTGTGTACATGCTCTATGGTGGAGTGTTTCTCTCTGAAACCAAATTGATGCGATGGTAACAGGTGTCTTTCTTCAATCAGAGGTCTCATCCTTTTGAGGAGTAATTTTTCGAAGAGTTTGGACAATGATGATAATACAGATATAGGTCTGTATGACGTTTTCTCATTATGTGGCTTATTAGGCTTAGGTATCATAATAACTTCTGCTATTTTCCACTGGTGAGGAACATATTTCATTCTAAAAGCTGCGTTAATTATGTGTAGCAACTTCTTAAGACATTTTCCTGGCAAATTTTTAATAACTTTTCCTGTAATAAGATCGTATCCAGGAGCCTTTTTTGCATTTAGGTTATGTTTGATTTCATTTTTGAGTTCTTTCATTGTAACTGGTTATATGTCTAACTCATCTTCTTTTTGCATTAGAAAGGTATTTTCATCTGTTGTTTGTTTAGTCAAAGGTTGGAACGTCTCTTCCAGATGTTCAGCAAAAAGATCAGCTTTATCTTTGGGGCTTTTGGCCCAAGTACCATCTGCTTTTTTAATTGGCGGCACCTGCTCTTTTGGTCTCTTTAGTCCCTTTGTGGCTTTCCATAAACAGTAATCGCTTTCTTTGTGGCCAGAAAGATTTATTAAATATTTCTCTTTTAAGTTGTGTTCGGTTTTTGATTGGGACTTGAAGATCAATACTTTCCTCAATTAACAATGAGAATTTTCCCCAATTAGTCTTCCTGCTTGTTAACCTTGGTGGCTTTTCTTTTTCAATTATTGTTTCACTGATCGTAAGTATGATTGGAGAATGATCCGAGGATAAACCTTCATTATTTTCGATGTGGATATAGTTTTCTGAAATACCTTTGGCTATGAAAAAGTCAATCACGTCTGGTATTTTGTTTGTATCCGTTGGCCAGTAAGTAGGAATACCACTTGAATGGAATTCGCAGTTTATTTGATGTCCAGCTTCTAATAGTTCTCTACCTTTAGGTGATATTAGCCTCGAACCCCAATGCGTATGTTTGGCATTGAAGTCTCCTCCTATGGCGAAATTTTAGCACATCATTTTGAGCATTGAGAGGTAATCATCCTTTTTAAGTTGATGCCTTGCTGGACAATATATCGCAGCAACCTGCAGCTTCTTGTAATTGTTTAGTTGCACGCTAAGTGATACAATTTGCATTGTCTCTATTTCGAGTGAGTTTGACATCTTCGAAGTGTTTGATGTTTTCTCTGATGTATATTGTTGCTCCACCCCTAGCGCTTTCTGCTGGATGTATAGAATGGTAACAAGAGTAACCTTTTATTTTTGCATAAGACTTTCAAGTGAAATGGCTCTCTGCTATTAACCATATATCAATTTTTTCTGTATTCAAAAAGATTTCTAGCTCTGGAAGATGCTGTAGAAGTCCATTAGCATTCCAGGTTAATATTCTTAGTGTTTTGTTCATTTTTTTTTTGGAGTGAAGGATCAGAAGATAAAGCAACTTTTTTGCTAGAAATATCCTTAATTTTTTCTCGATGTCCTACTTGTTGTTCAAGATTAACTTGTTTCTTGTTTAGAAACTCTATATTTTCTTCTATTTTAGAAAGGCGATTGACAATATCATTCAAGGTGTTTTGCATTGATGTCATAGCTTGTTGAATTCCAACATTTTGATCTGTAGGCCCAGGTAGTCCTTGTCTTGCTGCTTGTGAGTATTTCTAAAGATGTATTTTTTTTTAGATAGTGGAGATCGCTCACTACCCTTAATGAAATATGTCCACTTGCGTACGATATTTGGGCCAGATTGAGAATTTTTGTAATATCAATCTTTATACGAACTTACAACAGCGATACAACTTATGTACATCTGCCCTAAGTCACTTATATTCAAGATTTTGGAAAGCTGTTCTATTTTTTAGAAAGAGGGGAATGTCTACTACCCTTTATAAAGTATGTCCACTTGGGTACGATCTTTAGCCCATACTTTGAAATTGTTTAATATTAAATTTCGTGTGAACTATTATATAATATAGGGACGCAACTGTGTCCACTTTTGTAAGACCTTTGCCCCAGATTGAGCAATTTTTTAATATTCAATTTTGTCAGAACTTACACATAGTGACGCAATATGTAATAAGGGTAAATTGTCTCTTTGGACAATTTAAATTGAAACATAAGTTTATTTGAATGTTCTTTGTAAATTTAAAGTTTCATAAGTAAAATAATTTTTTTACGTAAAAATTCATAATAACGAGAGATTTATTATTCTTACTAATTTTTGGTTTTTTACGTTTGCGCAGTCGTATGAAGTTTGTCCTAAATTTTGTTTTTGCGTAATTTTAGGACATATTTAGGACAAACTTCATTTGAACCTGTGTTGCACTTTGCCCATTTTATTTTCATTGTTTACCCATGTCTTCTCTATATTTGTCCCGTCTAATATAATTTGCGGAACGGGCTGTGTGGTGTTACTTGTAGTTTGGCTCATCAATTAGACATTACTCACTTATTTGTTTTTATTCAATTTAAAATACACGCACACACACACTTATTTTAATTTAATTTTATTAAGCGCGCATCGATTGCACGTATATTCTTCACGACGGTAAAATTGATCCGAAGCAAGACTGAAAGTATACTATATAGACAAACCACCAATTACTTATACCTGAAATATAAAGAAAAGCTTTTCAAGCTTCTTGGCTCTTCAGTGAAAGCTTTTTGGTGCTTGTTTTAAATATGATGACACCTAATGCAAAACAATTAATTTATTTAATGCCACAAGAAAAAACAGCGCCATATTTCGAAACCTTGACTGGTGGAGGTAAAATTAAGACATTATATGTGACAGATAAATGCAGTGCGTTATTTACATTTTTTCAAGTTTTGTCATGCCGTATGTCGTTAGAATCGTATTGCCAAGGGCTACAATAATCAATAAAAATTATTTAGCAAAATCGTTTATTAACCTATGGGACTCGTGTATTTTTTGTAGAAAACAACTCCCATAAAAAATTAAGTATTTACCTATTTTAACAAATTGTATTTAATTCAATATTTATTTTTACACAAACTAGGCAAATTATTCAATCACTCGTTTGCCACTTAAAATAAAAATATCAATTACAAAAAATAGATTAATTTAGATTAAATTTCGCGAGTCTGTTTTTTGTCGTGTCGTGTGTCGATTGCATTACGAATACCTCATTCATTTTTCGTATTTCCTTCATCACCCTGCGATGCATTATATTAATTTTGATTCACGTTGTACCTTCGATTTTCTAAAGGGCAGCGAACCTATTTTTTTCTATTCAAATAGTTCACGGAGCGCCCACATTACTCCCCCTTCAGTGACAATGCTACACCTGCTTCGACTTACCCTGCTACAAACGTTTCAAGGTATCTCTTAGGGAAGTGTACATGTCGTCCTGCTTTTGTTTTAACTGAAACTGGACGTCCAGTATTGCTGAGGGTGTTTCCTGGATTTTAGTCTGTTCCGTCTTTGGACATTCCTGATCTCGCACTTTTTCGTTGTCTCCTGATTCTTTGGCAGATTGGTTTTTCAGTGGATTTTGCGGCTGGTATCCTCTGAATCCTCTGAATTTTGTATTAAAAATGCTGGCTTTAGTCGATCTATTGAAACCACGACCTCTTTGTCCCTTATTTTCCATTTGAAATATTTATCGTGTCGTTTGAAAAAAAGGAATGGACCGTCGTATGGTCGTTGCAGTGGGCCTTGTACGGCATCAATTCTCACAAATGCATGTGAGCATCGTCCGAGCTCTGCACGTACGAATGGCGTTTCCTTTGCATGCCTTGCAGTTTGTACCGGTTGTAATTTTTGCATTTTCCCTCTCAGAGAATGGTAGGTAGAACTTCCACCCATTTGTTCGCCAGAAAACATTTTAACGCTGACTTTAAATCACGGTGCCATCTTTCTATTAATCCATTTGCTGCTGGATGGTAAGCCGTCGTCCTTATTCGTTTGAACCCGAACAGTTTTCCTAGTTCCCTAAACAGTGAGGACTGGAACTGTCTGCCTTGGTCCGTGGTAATTGTTTGGGGAACGCCAAACCGGTAGATCCAATTTTCGTACAAGGCCCGTGCTACACTTTCTGCTGTTATATCCATTAATGGTATTGCTTCCATCCATCGTGAGAACCGATCAATACATTTTAACAAGTAACTATATGTTTGTGATATCGGTAGCGACCCTATCAAATCTATGTTTATGTGTTGAAAGCGGCTCTCTGGAAGTACATGTCTTCCTAACGGACTTCTATTGTGTTTCGACATTTTTCCTTTCTGGAATTTCACGCAGCCTCGTGCCCAGTTCGCACAATCCTTATTCATGGAAGGCCATACATATTTTGTTTTTATTAATGTTATGGACGTCTTAACGCCTGGATGTGCTACACTGTGGAAATGCTGGAATGTCTCCTGTCGTAGGCACTTTGGTAGATACGGTCTTATTTTATTCTCCTTTACTTCGCAAAATATGTTTTTGTCACTGCCGGGTAGTATCATTGGTGTTAGCTTCAAACTCATCTGGCTTTTTGATTCCAATAACATATTTAGCTCCTCATCTGTCGTTTGTAAATCAGCTAATTCGTCGAGATCCACCAGTTTTGGGATCGAAATTGTTTCCACCCGTGATAAAGCCTCTGCCACCACATTATCTTTAGCCGCTACATGTCGAATATCGGTTGAAAATTGTCCGAGGTAGTCCAATTGGCGGAGTTGACGAGGTGACGCTTTTTCCGGTTTCTGTTGAAAAGCGAACATTAACGGGTTGTGGTCCGTGTAAATTACCAAATTCCGTCCTTTCAGCAAAAATTTGAAATATTTTACTGCTGAGCATGCGGCTAGTAATTCGCGGTCATACGCGCTATACTTTAGCTGTGTCGCTGTTAGTTTCCTTGAAAAAAAAACTGAGCGTTACCCAATTAGTGCCTGACCTTTGCTGCACCACCGCTCCCTTAGCATAGTCCAAAGCGTCGACCATTAACGATAATGGTTCTGTTGATGATGGATGTGCTAACATCGCTGCGTTCGCTATATCGGCTTTGCATCTCTCAAATGCATTTTTTGCTTCCACCGTCCAAGTGATTTTCGTTTTGTCGTTCTTTTTATTGCCTTTCATGTACTCGAGCAATGGCAACTGTGTTTTTGCTGCATCCTTCAAAAATCGCTGATAAAAATTGCTCATTGCTAAAAATCGTCGCAACCCTTTAACGTCTATTGGTTCTTTATATTCGGCAATGGCGGCAACTTTTTCCGGTAGGGGTGTCGTACCATTTTCGGATATCATATGACCGAAAAACTTTACCGTTTTTCGACCGAAAACAGATTTTGTCATGTTGACTACAATGCCGTGTTCCCTAAATCGATCGAACACTCGGCGCAGGTGATCCATATGCTGTTCCTCATTAACGGAGTAAACTAGAACGTCATCCAGGTACGGGAAAACGAAGTCGAACACTCTCAACACATCGTGGATGAACCTTTGAAAGGTTTGGGCCGCGTTTCTTAACCCAAAGGTCATCCTTGGAAACTCGAATAAATCGAATGGCGTTATTATCGCCATTTTCTCTATGTCCGATAGTTCAACTGGTATTTGGTGGTAAGCCTTTACCAAATCGATTGTTGAAAGTATGTGCTTGCCATGTAATCCGTGTGCCAAATCCTGGATGTGCGGTATTGGATATCGGTCCGCCACTGTTGCATGATTAAGTCGGCGTTAGTCGCCGCATGGCCGCCACTCACCATTTTCTTTCTCCACTAGGTGCAAAGGGCTGGCCCATGGGCTTTTTGATGGCCTACATATTCCCAATTTCATCATATTGTCGAACTCACCGTGTTAACCGACGATACTTTGGATATACTGGTGCACATTTCGTTTCGATCACATGAGTCACGTTGTGTTTAATCGGACTCACGCCCGCCTTTGTACAAGTTAGATCCTTATATTCCGACAGCAACTCGAAGTATGGAGAATTAATCGTTCGCACTGTAGTTACACCTGATGTTTGATCTTTCGAAAGTCTACCAATTGAACTAACGCTGGTCATACTGTCAATCAGTTTCTTTCGTTTTATATCTACGAGTAATCCGAAGTGGCTTAAAAAATCGGCTCCTATTATCGCTCTACCGATGTCGGCCACGATAAATGTCCAGGTAAAATTTCTCCGCAAACCCAAATCAACCGTAACTGTCCTGTTCCCGAAAACGTTAATCTTTGTTTGATTAGCTGTGTTTGTTTGATTGTGTACCACAAACCTAAGGGTTTCGATATCAAAAACTGGATAAAAATGCAAAAACCGATATGTATACGTATAAAATAAATTTCAAAATGCGATATCAACACAGAAAAAATGCATTAAAACAAGTTATTTACAATGATTTAAACGTATCATAAATAGCAAAATTCGTTATTGAAAAAATTGGTTGATTAATTTTGGCGCTAAATTTTGACATTCTATTCAGTTAAAACATTTACTGTGCAGTGATCGGTCGTGTTTTATAGTGTTGCCGTTTATAATAGTAAATTATTAGATTAAGTAATTTTTTTAGTTAGAAATTACTAAATATGGCAAGTAGGATATTCATACTGAAGCCTTAAATGCTTCAAAATCAAGAAAAAGGTCTATTTTAACAAGCAAACATACCCTTGATAAAACAGAAAGGTAATGTAACTAAAACTTTAATATTTGCTATTTAATTTTAAATTTTTTGTGTTATATATAAACAAAAGCAACCACTCATCGTACCAACATGTAATCATCCACTAAATGCAATTCAATCAATTTTCAATCTTATTTTATAAAAACCAAAACAAAGGTTCCCAGGATGAATATTTGTTAAGGTATGTTAGTGAGCTATATCCCTCTCTCAGAGGTGGCAATTCATCTTTAGAAAGAGCAGTGTTACTGGTGTATTACGCTCGAAATGCCAACAAAAATATCGTTAAAATCTGTCAAGTTGCGTTCTGTGCCATATTGGCGGTAAAGAAAGATCGAGTAGTTAATCTCGCTAAGCACCATTTAGAGATAGGCCTTGCCCCAGTAGAACGATGAGGAGCGTACCGTGTTGGTTCCAAAAATGAACATAAAAGGATGCTCTATTTAAATTCATTAAGAAATTTAAAACTATAGACTACACTTTTGTAGGAATAAGATTGCCAGAAGGCAATATTTGCCAAGTGAGTTCAACATAAATAAAATGTACCGGATTTTTATAGCTGAATCGCCGCAGATAATTATTAAAAATGCTATTTCCGAAATATTTTTAATATAGGCGCTTTAATATTGGGTTCGAAACACCATCATCGGATTTGTGCTCAACGTATATTATGATAAAGGAGCGAATACAATTTTAAACCGACCCTAACCAAAAACAAAGTTGGATGGTAAAAAGCTCAGTACATAAGGCGCGCGCAGAAGCTTTTTTCGACTTATTAAAGAAGGAAGCGGATGACTTTCATAACAATATCTTTCGATTGCCAGAAAAATATGGTACTTCCTAAGGTTGCCGACCATTTCGGAGTAGTAGTAGGAATATCAAAATCTTCCTAATCCAAGGAAAATGTGTTTTTGTACAGTGTGGCCGAAAATTGGTTTGGCAAAGGTTCGATACAAATAGCATCTGCTATTCATCATCGGCTCTGTATTATTTTTAATGAATAATATTAAATAAAACAATTCGATGGATTATATTTTTATGAATTTTATTTCAGATATAATAATCACACCTCTACTATTCTTTTTAGATAACCGGAAACTTCATCCGTCCATCACTAACAAGGTTTTTACTACGACTATATTATTAATACTTCATGTAAAATGAAGTTACATATGATTATATTGTATGCACCCAACAAGCATAAATATCGTCACTACAGTAATTTAAGAAACAAATTCCAACAATTTCCTCCTTTTTCTTGAATTATTCGGTGTCCGCTGTAAGGCCCATTTCTCGCATATGTTTATACATTATATTACATGTTATATCTTTCGTTAGTATATCTGCCTCTAATTCTTCAGATCGCTTGTGAGTTAACTTCGTATTTCCCTTTTCCACTTCATCCTTAATAAAATAAAATTTTCGATTTATATGTTTCGTTCTCGAACTTTGTTTATTATTCGCTGTCCAATCTATGACTGCCTTTGAATCGGTATAAATATTCACTGGTTTCTTGACTAATTCAGGTTCTTCGAGTTCTTCTATTAAATTGCTTATGAAATTTATTTCACACTGTGCGTCGCAAATTGCTATTAATTCTGCCTCCATAGTAGACAAAGTAACCATCTTTTGTTTTCCACTTTTCCAACTGATTAACGATTCACCAAGCTTTATTATATAACCACTAAATGATTTACCGTCGGCTGTAGTACACCAACCGGCATCTGCTGTTGCACTTAAAGTTCCGCCTTTTCCACTTATTCTCAAATTTATATCTATGGTTCCTTTCAAATACCTTAATACTCTTTTCACTGCCTGCCAATGAATTTCTCTTGGGTCATAATTATATTGCGAGAGTTCTCCTATCGTGTATGCTAAATCCGGACGTGTCCCTCTTGTTAAATACATTATTGATCCGATAGCTTCCTGATATTGCTCTCGTGGTATTTTTTCTGAATTCTCATAATCATCCAAATTAACTTCTCTTAGTCCTGGTGTCTTAACTGGGTTTGAATCACTCATTCGATATTTCTGTAATATTTTTTCAATATAATTGGATTGACTTAGAATTATCCCTTCATCATTTCCTTTTATCTCCATTCCCAAAAATACATTGGTATTGATCTGCTTTACTTCGATTTGACATTTAACATTATTTATGAATTTTTCTATGGTAGTATTCGAATCTCTAATGACTATCAAATCATCCACTTATACACCTATTATGATGAATTCAATATCCTTCTTCCGAATGAATACACACGGATCGGCTTTAAGTCTCTTTAATCCATTTTTCGTCATTAGTTTATTCAGCTCTAAATACCAACATCGTCCCGATTGTGGTAATCCGTAAATACTCCTTTTTAAACAAAAAACTTTATGCTCCTTCGTAACCTTGAGGTGGTTCCATATATACAGTTTCTGTTAATGCTGCATTTAAGTACGCTGACTTGATATCGTAGAATTTTTTAACTGCCTTTTTCATTAATGATATTGTCTCATATCTTATAACTGAACTGAATGATTCTTCGTAATCATATCCTAATTTCTGACTGCATCCTACCGCTACTAATCTTGCTTTATAAATTTCTTGGTGCTGTTCTCCCTTTTTAACCTTAAAAACCCATTTACTTTTTATTATTTTTGCATCTTTAGGTCGTACTACTTCCTCCCATACTTGTAGATTTTTCATATTTTGCATTTCAGCATCCATTGCTGTTAACCATTTATCTTTATTAGATGACTTCAATGCCTCTTTATACGTTCTTGGCTCTGATTCTGTTGTGAAATTCATAACTTAATCTCCGTACTTAACTGGCTTCCGTTGTAATCTCTGTGGTCGTTCATTGAGATTTTGCTCTTGTGACCCGAATTGCGTTGTGGGTATTGGCTCTATTGGTTGTTCATCTACTTGGTTCTCATTCCTTTGTTGATCTTGTCCATTATTTGTAATGTCATCTTTCGACATATCATATTGGCTTGAACTAAATATCACATATTGTAGTTCATTTTCATTGCTTCCATTCATGTCATCAGCTGTTGATTTTATCCCTCGATTCGTCTCATCGAATTTTACATCTATTGTCTCATACACCATTTTGTCTTCTTCGTCGTATATTCTGTAGGCTCTTCTTTCTCTAGAGTAACCTACTAGAATCCCCTTTTTTGCTTTTGGTTGTAGTTTTGACACGTTTGGTTTATTAACTTTGTAGTAAGCTAGACATCCATATGTTCTTAAATGTCTTACTGATGGTTTTTTACCACTCCATAATTCTATTGGTGTTTTTGTAATATGTTTCTTCTTAATTGGCGTTACGTTATGTGTATAACATGCTGTTGCAACTGCTTCACCCTAGAATTATACTGGTAAATTTCCGTCTAATAACAAACATCTTGTTTTATCCAATAGTGTCCGATTAGCTCTCTCGGCTATACCATTACTTCGTGAAGAGTAATAAATAGTTTTTTCATGTTTAATTCCTTTTTTCTTGAAATATTCATTCATTTGAGAGTTAATGAATTCAGACCCGTTGTCTGATCTTATCACTTTTAATTTATTATTTAATTCATTCTCTCTTCGCTCGATTAATTCACATAATTTTTGAAATGTTTGATTTTTTTTTCTAAAAGCTCTACGAAGTATCTTCTGGAATACTGGTCTACAACAGTTAATATATACCTCTTGTTTCCTAAAGTAGGTGTTGGCATGGGTCCACATAAATCAACATATAACCTTTCGAGAGGTTGTGTGACCTCTTCTTCATCAATTTTTACATATGATGTTCGAGTCATTTTTCCCATAATACAGGAACTGCACTCGTTCATTTCACCTTTTAATTTTGGTAAACCTCTAACCATATTTTTTGTTCCTAATTCTCTTAAATATGTATCGTTTAAATGTCCTAGTCTTTTGTGCCATAAACTATTCGAAGCTTCGTCGGGTTTGAAACAATTTTCCTGCATTGACATCATTTTATTTTCTATATTAGGTGTTAATTTAATTTCAAATAAATTTTCGTTGAAACTGCCGTTGCATATTAATGTGCCATCTGGTGAATAAATCTGTGCACCCTCTTTATTTAAAGTAACTGTATTTCCTTGTTTAACTATACTTGGTATTGACATTAAATTTCCTCTCAATTTCGGAGTATATAATACATTGTCTAACCTTAATTTGTTTTGAGTTAATTCTTCTAATGCACGAACACATCCTGGTGAAATTGCCTCTATGATCCCACCCTTTTCTGCGACGTTTATTATTTTTTTATCTGGTATTTCTTCTGACATCCACCCATTTGTTGAAGTCATGTGTGACGTACATGCTGAATCCAAATACCATATTTGATTTTTTGTAAATTTCTCGTGATTGTAGGTGGCTAGTGCAAATTCATCTCTTACAATATTTTTCGTTTCTTCAGCTATATTTGCTTGTTCCCTTTTGAATAGTCTTTGACTATGATTATTCGCGAATTGTTGTTTCATACCAAATTTTTTGTTTGAATTATTGTTTTTATTTTTATTAAACCAACAGTCGTTTTGTAATTGCCCTGGCTTCCGGCAAACAAAACATAATTTTTGATTACGTCTTGGATTAGTTTTATACACTGCAGTGTTTAAATTTATTTTAACACTATTATTATTTTTGTCTTCAAACGAAATTAATGCTTGTCGCATATCACTAAATGTTATTCCTCTATTTACTATTAGAGGTGTTGTTATCGCACTAAACTTTTCTGGTAGTCCTTCTAAGATATATCGGACTAATTCTCTATCGCTTACTGTCTTTCCTAACCCTTTTATTTGGTTTGATATACCCTGAGCACGTGTCAGATAATTTTCGATGCTCTCATTTTGTTTTATTTTTAGACGTGTTAATTCCAGCGTCAACTCCATTATTTTGTCTTCTTTCTTGCCTTGAAAACTTTCTTTTATTGTTTCCCATAATACTTTAGAGTTTCGTATCCCGCTGAACGCTAACGCTTGATCTGCTGCTAAACTTAACAAAATTAAACTTAATGCTTCTTTGTTTTTTTTAACCCATTCGGCATGTTTGGTTTTGCTTTCTTGATTATTTTTATCTATAATCGGTTCACCGTTGATTATTGTGTCCTCAAATAATAATTTCGCATCTAATAATGCCTCCATTTTAATATTCCATATCGCGAAATTCACGCTGTTCAACATTTCTATTTTGTCGTATAACTCTATTTTTTATTTTTATTATTATTAGTATTATTATTAATATTATTCACTCTTATTATTATCTTTAACTACGCTCTGCTACCAATTTGTTATTTTTAATGAATAATATTAAATAAAACAATTCGATGGATTATATTTTTATGTATTTTATTTCAGATATAATAATCATATCTCTACTATTCTTTATAGATAACCGGAAACTTCATCCGTCCATCACTAACAAGGTTTTTACTACGACTATATTATTAATAATTCATGTAAAATGAAGTTACATATGATTATATTGTATGCACCCAACAAGCATAAATATCGTCACTACAATAATTTAAGAAACTAATTCCAACACTCTGCAATCTTGATCTGAATAATAAGGGTCGTATTAGACTAGATGCTGATGGATGCGGAGGGGGGGAGGGGGAGGAGGGAAAACAAAAACTCTATAATGATTGGCATGTGTGTAGTTATTGGCTTTTGATAGAAGCGCCAGCGAATGTTACAACCTTAGAATTAATATTCCCGATTCCAGGACATTCCTACATACTCCTTGATCGTGTGTTTGCCAAATTGGAAAAAGAGGTGCCATACTCTATTATCAAAATATGGCCTATAGAATATCTTAAGTCATCTAAGAAGGGAATAATGTGATAATGTAACCTTGCGATAACTGTTATTTTTGTGTATTTTTTATTTTCCTGGAGGAATATCTTTATACAATTTTATATTATAATATTTTATGAATAAATAAATATTTATTAATCGGAATAATAAGTCTCTAATATGATTGAAATGTTCTATTATTGTTGTGTGAAATGCAAAACTGGCTATAAAATGTGGTTAGTTGCAAAACTCGCTATTTACATTTTTAAAAAGACTCTTACACTAACATTGAAGGATCTACGATTATTGTTTTTCTACCAATCTTTCACCTTACCTTAACCAAAATTATTAGATAAAAAAAATTTAGCTACGGGGCTTACATTATCCGTGGTAAGTATTTTCCGGTTTACGAGAAACTATCTATAATGTATTTAGCGCACTTTGCATTTATATGTCACATTTGTTGGTTTAGTTAAAATGGCATCATTAAACCGAAAAGGCATCAAAAATATCTCAGATCAACCACATATTTGCGTATAGGGCAAGAATTTAGAAAGATTCATTGATCAAATTTAGATTTATGCTCATACTTACCAGCAGAGGTAAATTTGTGCCATACTTACCAGCAGAGGGCTTATAATAACGTTGGATCTTTGCCATAGTATGTTCTATTCTAGCCATCTTGCATATATGCAACTCATGATTTCTGCAATTTACCCGCCTTACAGCTGACGCTTGCTTGGCACCCCAACCATAACTATATATTAAACATATAACGCTTACAAATTCCGCACTCACAAATAATTATTTTTATTATTTATTTGTAAATTTTTTAAAAACTTAATAATTATACATAAAAATTAATTTAAATTATTCAATACATTTATTTATAAATATATACGAGTAATTATATAAAAATGTTTGCTTATTAAAAATGTCTTCAGATATCTTTGTTTCGTGCGCGTACAAGCATTTTTTTAATATAAATTTAATAATTTATAATAAAAACAAAACAAAAAATAGTTAATTACAAATCAAAATTTAAGGATTATAAAATAAAATAAAATACATTAAAAACAGGAGACAAGTATACTAAATAAATAACTAAAAATGAAATCCAATTAAATAGTTTTTTTTAAAAAATTATTTAAATAAATTTTAACGGTTGTGTTTTGTTTTGAGTTTGAAAAGTGTTGATCAAGGAAGTTCTTAGATAAGTTAACGGTTTTAGATTGTTAATTAAATTTGCGTGCATTTTAACTCTTTCAGCGCGCAATTATTTCTAATACTCTTCAATAATATTTATCTTTACTTTTATCTAGAATTAAATAAAAGAAATTAATTAATCTTGTAATTTATGGAATTTGTTTTAAAATTAACTGTAGGTATATAAAATAATTATGGAATTGCATTAAGAATTCGATTTTGGTTGTGTATGTTTGTTGTTTTTTAGATAAAATCTTGGGTTTGTTGCTTTCGTTTTTTTACAAAATATTTTTGTTTAGCTTTTTTTATGTGTCTTGTTCAGAAAAATAAGATTCAGAATATTGATTGGTCTCTTATTGATCGAACTCTTGTGATTGATTAAAAAAAAAAAAAAAACAAAATAAAATTAATAAACTTGAATTACTTTTGTATAAAATTCATCAAATTTACAAGAAAAAAATATATATAAAATAAATACAAAAACAAAATAAATAAATTAAATATATATTTTTCGAAAAGATTAATAATTAAATATAGAAAATAAAATAAAATAAAAAATTAAAATTGAAAGAAATCAAAAAAAAATTGGTTATAATATGCGTTTTATTGTATTAGTTTTACAAGCCCCCACCAGAGCGATCGACAGAGATTTTCTTCTTGAGCTTATCTGCCTCGTGCACTTCCTCAGATTGTTCTGCCACACGTGCAAATCGAGAGTATGCGACATGTCCAGATTTAACGGCTGACATCATCTATAACATTGGAGAGAATAAAAACATAAAATTTATTAGAATTTGTTCGACAAACTTTTTGTTCCACAAAATAGTTTAAAGCAATTAAGCGTGCAGATATACAAAGTAAAATTAGTACTTAAGCGACAACTTTATGCAATGTTACAATATAAAATGTTAGGCACAATATAACATATTAGCATGCATAATTTTAAAATGTACAACAATTTTGTTAATTTAATTTTGAAATAATCCTGGTGACCAATTATAAAAATCTTTATTGTATATGTATATAGAAAATTATATGTATATAAATTAAAAACGGATCCTCTTAATATAGAAGACTTATTATAAATTATATGCGGATAAATAAACCAAAAAAAAAGTTGTTAAATAAAAGTGTTTTGGGTATTTGCGCTTTTAACAAAAAAATATGTAACCCCACCTGTAAGTACTCATCAAGTTCTACTTGACCGTTCATATTTGTATCAATTTCACGTAAAATTTCGTGTAATTCTTCACCAGATACTTCAACATCTCCAAAGCTCTACTCATTTAAATGATTGTATAAAATAAATAAAAAAAAAAAAAAATTTATGAAATTAGAACACGAAAACAAAAGCAATTAGATTTATTTATATGCTGAATTATGTTGTATGTAAATGTAAACACATTGATGTAGAATGATTCATAAATTCATCCCTGATTCCCTGCACAGTGACCTAAAATTGTACATGTAAGCTAACCACATTTTTGCCAGAAATCGCAAACTAAATAAATTAAGTATCATGATGTTGACAATCAAATGACCACAGTTTGAGGTTGATTATGAAGTTTGTTAGGTTGAGTATTTATTGATAAACATGCCACTGCCTTAAACTTAATCTCTTAATTGTAACTAAATGAATACAAACTTATCCGAGTTTGGTTGATTTGCCTGAACATGTGCAATACCTCCCAAGGGCCCTACAAGAGAATCTGGAACATCTTCAGTTATCTCACCATTATCAGAATTCGTTTATTTGAAGCCAAAAATATTGTAACGACCTTTTGTTTGTAGAAGATGCTGCTTATAAATACTTTTAAGTTACAAACTTTCTACATTAGAATATAAAATTATAGATTTGCTCAATTGAATTTTTTTTTTTTAATTCCTTAGTTATATATTAGTCTTTATTACCTGACAAGTACCCAAGATTAATTAATTAAACAGAAAATATAAATGCATCAATACTACTGAAATCCTCAATACAAGATTAAATGATCCACGTATAATGAATCGTTGAAAATATCTTTGTCGAACTAAATCTCCGTAAAGGAAATGTCACAGGATGTATGACTACATCAACTGAAGTTTAGTCTGTTGAGTGAAGAATTTTGTCATAGGCCACAGCATTCTTAGTAATAAAATAATTCTTTTGTTGACAGATTCAATATGAGAATCCCAACAGAGAGTTTTGTCAAAAATTACCCCAAGATTTTTGACAGTGTCATTAAAGTCATTGCAAATTCCATTGACCGATATTTTTTGGGAAATCAAGCGTAATACGGCTTGTGATATGACCAAGAAAAAATTAAAGCTAAATCAAAATTTACTTTATTGCGCTGCAAACAAATGATATTTATAATTAGTGATTTAAATACAACTCAAACGAAAGCGGGTCCAGAATAAACTCCTGTGGAACCCCAGAATCGGTACAACACGTTCCAGAAGTTACCTACTGTCTGCGAACGACTAGACAGATGTGAATAAAATAATTTGCATGTATATTAGATGCAAATTTTGATGGTCTTTCTAAGTTTATCGATAAGAGCCTGGTGATCTAAGTATATCGATAAGAAACAAATGAATATAACTTACCTATATCGACAGCCCTACGAACATCATCACTATTCTGAAGTAAAGCAGTGTCTGTCCGGCAGTAAACTAATCGGTCACAAATCAGATAAATTATTACAAATATTATTTTTTGGAATAGGTAGAATTTTGGAGTGTTTCCAAATAGAAGAGAAAGTGGATATCATAATAAATACACTATTGAAGGTGTGAAATAAGTAGCAACCAATGAAAGCAAAAATAAGTTTTATAAATTTAATGGGAATATCAACTACACATGTTGCATTTGATTTAGTGGAATTTAGAGCAACAGTGAGTTTAGTAATATCGATATTTTTAAAGCTGAAGTTACCTTCGAAGGAATCGGCTTGCGCCAAATTATTTGAACTGTAAATCACTGAACTTGAAGATGTAGAACCGAAAAAATCATTTAATTTAACTACAGAAAATGGAAAATATTTGGCGGCTTTAGCCTCAGAAAAAGAATTAATTGATTTCAGGTTTTTCCAAAAAAATCTTAGAGGGCAATGACGGATTGAGAATTTTAGAAAAATATTTTACTTTGGCACCCTTTTTTGCATAGTTAGTACTATATCTAATTAACTTAAATTCCTGGTGTTTTTGTTTTGATTGCAAAATTCAATTTTGTCAGTATTTGTAATAAACAGATTTAGCAGTGATGATGATGATTTAGTGAAATACGTTGGTTCCGAATTAACTGTTTTACATTATTTAAGTTTATTTGCTTTTTTGTTCTTACTGTCACTTAGGTTACAATTAAAGTCCCGACAAATGATGATGTTCGTATAACCAACATAGAACTCATTTAGAATTTTTTCCCGATTCGAGATAAATTTTACTTGGGTGCTTTGGGTGCTTTTTGTGCTTTTGTGCACTGTTAGTGATTTGGTGTTCTACGCTGTGCAGTCTGGTATTTTTATCAACGCGGTATTTTTATCAAGATCGAGAGCAGACTGGTTTTTATTTTTTATTATTTTGTTTCTTGTTGTTTTGCATGGCTGTGTGGTTTTTGGACAAGCCGGTCAGCTTTTGGACCTGTTTAGACGATGATATACGAGATGGGTAAAACCATACAAAATCTTACTTATTAATAATTTTGTCAAAAATAGGTCAAAAACCTTAAATTACGCTCAAAAAATTCAAAAAGAGTCAAAAACTGTCGAACTGTGTTAAAAAATGTGCTTGTGGTACTGCAAAAATGTGGAAACAAAATACTATTACTGTTTGATTAGCAAGTATTTGAAATATAAACGTAAATTTTGAAACTGTTACGTTGGATTTTGGCGTAATAAAATGAAAAATATTTTTTAAAGTTAAGTAATCGGTTTTTGACAGGAGAAAAATGATAAATGTAGCTTTATTACAGGGATGAAAAAGTTGATCCTTTAGTACTTTTTTCGGTTCTTTTGAAAATAAAAAGTACTTCGATACTTTTGTTCAAAATTTCAGTCCTTTTAAAAAATATTTATATCCAATTTTTTTCCGTAAACGTTAGACATCATCTTAGAACGGATAGAACGAATCCCAAATCATTAGAGGGTCATAAAGTTCCCTTCCATTACCCCTAATGAAACCCAATAAGGAATACCCTCTGCTTGTAATGTAATCCACATTAAAAAATTTCAATTAAAAAATAAGGGGCCTATATGCTAGATAAGCGTGATCGACCAAAAGGTATTACTTTGCAATTGCACGTGTTCAAGGGCAACTTAATCTAAGCGGACCAATCACAAAAGACAACAAGTTCGTCTTGCAGTTGCGCAGTGTCAATTAAAGAATTAATTGTAGCATACATTTTTAAGTCGTCAGCATACAATGGACACTTACAAAACTTGAAGCACTGAACAATATCGTCAATAAATACAGCCTCGGCCAAAAATATAAAGCACCCCTATCTATTAGCATTATATATTAATATTATGTCTTTCTAAACAATGGGTGTTAACGAACGAGTCATCCCACCGAATGCGACCCTTAATTATTGAAAATCACCAATTTTTGTTTTGTTTTAGGTTCTTAACAAGAAGTTGTAGCGTCGTAAAATTTTTTTATTTTAGTTTTGTATTTGATCGTGTGCAGTCTTCACATAAAGTGTTTTAAATCAAAAAGAGTTTTCGTAAGTTTTTTGAGAAAAAAAGTGTGTTTGTGATAATTATGCCTAAAGCGTGCCAACTCAGTGAAGGAATAAGGGCACAAATTGTGTTGTTGGATTCCCAGGGTGTAAGCCAAATTAAAATATCCCAAAAATTAAAATGCTCTCGTGGTGCAGTTCAATCTACATTGAAAAGGGTTAAAGAGACCGGGGACTATGCCTATAAACTACGCTCAGGCAGAAATCGTATCACTTCGGTAAGAGACGATCGACAAATTGTGCGAAAATCTCTCAAAAAGCGAAGAAAAACATCTGCTGAGATAGCTGCAGAGCATTTAACAGAACAAGAAGTTCACATTTCGGCACGGACAGTTAGAAGAAGGCTCCTGCAAGCTGGATTGAAAGGTTGTAAAGCAAGAAGAAAACCTTTGCTCTCACTTACCAACATAAAAAGTCGCTTGAGATGGGCTCGAGAACACAAACATTGGAATGACGTGGATTGGGCGAGAGTTGTTTGGTCAGATGAATCTACTTTTGAGGTAAATATAAAAAATAAATATTAAAAAATAATTAGTCAAAAAAAAAATAAAAAATTGTGCTATGTATTTTAAAAGAATTAATAGAGAAATTTATGTTAAATTTGATGGAATTCTTATAGATTTTTGGAACTCCTGGCGCAACCATCGTAAGAAGAAGAGTCGGGGAAGCATACAATCCTGATTGTATAGTGCCTACCGTAAAGCATGGAGGGGTAAACTGATGGTGTGGGGTTGTATGGCATCATCAGGGGTGGGAAAACTGTTGTTTTGTGAGGGTCCGATGAACAGTACCAACTTTGTTACCGTCCTCGAGGCTGCATTGAATGCCTCAATTCGGCAAATCTTTGGGGAAACGGATAGTTCTTCGATAATTTATCAACAGGATAATACCCCCTGCCATACTTCCCGCGTTACGATGAGTTGGTTTCGAAAAAAACAAATTCGAGTCATGGACTGGCCCGCCCAGTCACCAGACCTAAATCCCATTGAAAATTTGTGGTCAATTTAAAAAAAAAAAATCAAGGATCGCAGTATGACTTCAAAGGAAGACCTCAAACGTGCGCTGACAGAGGAATGGAAAAATACATCGAGAAATACCTGCGAAAAATTAGTACGGTCGATGAATAAAAGAGTCCTGGCAGTAATCAAAGCCAAAGGAAGACCTACAAAATACTAAAATTAATAAAATATAAAAAGTATTTCCTAAAAATATTGAGTTTTAATTTTTGTCTTCATTCGTTTTGTAGATACTGCAATTTGGGAGGGGTGCTTTATAATTTTGGCCAAGGCTGTACAGTGAACAGTAAAGGTCCCATATCTGGCATGGGCTGCCTTGAAAAACACCCGAAGGTATAACAAATTCGAAGAAACGGACCTGCGAAATACTCACACATTGATGTCTTGATGTCAGATAAGATGCGATCCTTTTTATTGGAAAAAAATAGGATCCGGATCTAAAAAAATCCCATCGGATGATTGAGTAATCAAAGCTTTCGAAAAATCTGTGTAGACAACATCAACCTGGGCACGGTTTCCAACAGTCTCGAAAACATTGCCCCAAAAAACCATCAAATTAGTAATTGTTGATTTACCCCGAACGAAGCCGAGTTGACGCGCACTTATATGTTTAATAATACGAATCTCAATTATGAGATCACTCCTTCTAAAAGATTTAAATATAGAAACTATAAACGTTTTTCTCAAATATCAGGAAACACTCCCCTTGAAAGACTCTAGCGACCATCAATGATACCTGAAAAGTTAGATATATCAGAGTTATAAAAAGAGGCCTGAAAAAATTTGGCAAACGCGTCACATATTTCATGAGGACCTGAGAATGAAACATTATTGCATGACATAATCCTCGGATAGCCACGTGAATTTCTTTTTTGATTTATAAATGCAAAAAACCGTTTAGGATTAATCAAAATTTCACTTTGGATCTGGAAAACATACATTTTGTAAAGAAAATCGTTGAGGTACTTAAACACTTTGCATAAATCACGATATCTAGATTTGTCGTTAATATCCCCAGAACGATTATAATTCTTAAATGCTCTAGACTTACGATTTGTGAGGTTTTTTAAGCGGTGATTGAACCATGATTCTGTATACATCGAACCCATAAAAACCTTTGGAACGAATAATTCAAAACCATTCGTCATAAAATACTATAAAACTTTGAAACAGCAACCGAAATGGCCAATAAGTGAAATAAAACTGTCCAATCAACACTATCAAAAAAGTTGTTTCGTGTTGTTGCGACACCAGATCAGCATTCTTAAAATCAAATTTAAAATCGCTCTCAATGAAATTACAAAAATCATAATCTAACAATTAAAATTTAATTAAAAGTGGCGTGTGATGTGCCGCTACATTCGGACAAGATTCTACCATATGTCGATGAATTCGCAAGATGGAAAAACTAAGTCGAAAATACGTTCAAATTCGATAAAAATAGTATTGAATTAACGCGTTCCAAAATCGCAAAACTTTATAACACAGCTAGAAGTGATATCAACGGATGATCCCATAAACTGGTCATCGATCCAGCACCAAGAGATTTTTGGCAGATTAAAGTCGCCCACAATCAACACCTGATCAGTTTTATTAAATAGTGGTTGAACATTATTGGCAATAAATTCAATAAATCCTTGGTAAAAGTCTGAAGTACTACCAAACGGTATATAGACTCCCAAATTGACTCACCATAGTCACAATTGACGACGACGATCACACCACTACCAGTGATCTCTCTAATATTTGAATCGCGATCACTACGAAAAACGGTGTAGCATAAAGGAAAATATTCCACCGATTTGAAATCAACCAGGTCTCCGTAAAAATAACGATGTCCTAGTTATAAGACAAAATAGATGAGTAAATTGGTATCCCGCTATTATTTTGGTAATATACGTGTAGATTATTGTTGCTGGAATTATTTGATGAAATGGTGGGCATAATACTATGGAGTTTAGGTTGATAGAAAACTTTACTATTAACATTGGTAGATCACGGTATTATTCCACAAGCGTCAGTCTGAAGTTTTTTGGACGAGGTACAAACTCTCGGACCAATGCTCCGGCAGGCCATATATGTAGTTGAAAGAGTTTGCTTAAATGTACTAAATCAACGGCGATTTTGAACGAAATGTAATTGAGCCGACTAACGTCATGGCCAACTGACACAAGCACCCAACACTCAATCTCATCGTCAGAGATTATCAGCTTACCATACTTAGAAATTTCCGTAAAGTAGCCGGTTCAGTGGTATGTTACCAAATTTTGAGGCATAAATGAACTTCCTATCCGGAACCGCTTTGATAGTATCATCGGAGTCGTCGCAAGAGCCAACAATAAACTCCGCTTGCGGCGGTTGAATTGGAGCACTCGCAAATTCAACAGTGACAGGTGTATCATTATTAGAATGGCCCGGGATGATTGACCTATAACAACGCTGAACTTTTTCAATAGATCATTTACATTGAACGGAATAATGCCGAGAGATTGATTAACAGTAACAAATTAGAGAAAAAGAGTCAGATAAAAATGAAATTCAAAAGTAAAATGTCATACTACGAGCGAATTCCGTTTTTCTCTAATTTTGAAGTAATTTTCGGAATTAATTAAATTTAATTTGATTGAAAACATTACATTAATATTATAAATAGGCCAAAATTTTATATATAAGTGATTTTAATATCATAAGTCTCGCATTCGTAATTCGTGCTTGATGTGGTAAGCCCGTAATTCTAAACAAATTATCTGTGCCGACTTCTAAGACCTGGTTAATTTAGCAACAGAATATCTGTTTCTAAATAATTCTTCACAAAATCAGCATTTAACGTTTTAACTGAACACTCATAAGAAAAAGAAAAAAGTTTAAATACCCTTTTGTCACTTTTAGTTACACCTATCGCTGAAATATGTTAACACATCAAAAAAATTAAAAAGTACTTTAAAGTGTAATTTAGTCCTCTGTTGCTCAACATTTTAGTACTTTGGGATTTATGTAAATTTCGTCGTATCCAAATAAGAGTATTACATCTACAAATCGCTAATTTTTTGAAGAGGCTTTAAAGTTGTTAATGCTAATTTCGTTTTAATTTTTTTTTAAATAAAGTCCTTTCCTGAAAGTGTGGCAAGAATTTTATTAAAAAAAAATTAAGCCAAATTTAACATTAAAAACTTGACACGCCCCTCTAAAAAATTAATGGTTTGCAGATGTAATACTCTTATTCGGACACGACGATTTCATCCCTGGCTTTATATACGTATACGAACAGTTTCACAATTTACCGGTATATTTAAAAAACTTGCTTGAAACAAAAAGAATATTTTGCTTCCTCTTTTTTGTATTCACACGCACAGTTTCTGTCACTTTCAGACAGTTTTCATACTTTTCTACAGTTTTTGTCACTTTTCGACAGTTTTTAACACTTCTCGGCAGTTTTTGACCATAATTAGGTCAAAAACCTTAAATTATTGTCATAAAGGGTCAAAAACTGTCGAAAGTGTCAAAAACTGTCGAATAGCGTCAAAAACTGTCGAAAACTATCAAAATCTGTCGAAAAGTGTCAAAAACTGGCAGAATGTGTCAAAAACTCTGCATATGATTTTACAAGAAATAGGAAACGAAATGTGCTTATTGTTTCATGAGCAAATTTTTGAAATATACCGGTAAATTTTGAAACTGTTCTACCTGTTGAAACGTAAATGAAGTTAAAATTTTACATTTTGCAAATTTTGTCCCTGTGAAAAAGTCAGGGATGGTTAGAGTCGAAAACTATTATTTATGACCCAGTTTTAGGCACTGTTTTGACATGTGTTATTGACAGCGCTTCAAAACCTGTATTTTCAACACTTTTTGACAGGACTTTTTGAGAGCAAAAAATTCAAAAATGCACAATTTGAGCTTCACTTGCGTTTAGAATTCTTTCAATAGATGAAACAGTTTCAAAATTTACCGGAATACTATATTTCAAAAATTTGCTCATGAAACAATAAGAATATTTTATTCCCTCTGTTTTGTAATACCAAACACACAGTTTTTGAAACTTTTCGATAGTTTTTTTTTTTGACAAAATTGTCGAAAAGTCAGAATTTTTAGCGTTTTACCCATCTCTGCGAAAAGTTCTGTCAAAAAGTATCGAAAACACAGGTTTTGAAAGAATATCAAAAACTCGTGTCGAAAACTGTGTCATAATTCTTGACTTTTGATCTGATCCGCAGATCAGATCATGTCTCATGAAACCAGAGATGGGTGAAACGCTAAAAAATCTGACTTTTCGACAATTTTGTGAAAAATAGGTCAAAAACCTTAAATAATGGTCAAAACCTGTCGAAAAGTGTCAAAAACTGTCGGAAAGTGATAGAAGCTTTGCGAATATCTGTGCGACATTGTTAAAAATAGGAAACAAAATATTCTTATTGTTTCGTGAGCAAGTTTTTGAAATATACTGGTAAATTTCGATAATGTTCAAACTGTTAAAGTAGTTCGGAACGTAAATGACGTTAAAATTTTATATTTTTCAATTTTTTCCACCTTTCAAAAAGGCGTGTCAAAAAGTGTCGAAAACTGTGTCATAAATACTATTGCTGTTTTCGACACAACCCATCTCTGGTATTAAGTAGAGCCAAACAAAATAAGGTGAAATTTAGTGCTGATAAAACGTAAGAATAAAGTAAGGACTGCAGATCGAGTCAATTGGTAATCTATCAGTGCCTAAAGATACAAAATCTCTTCAACGATTTTTGGGAATACTGAATTTTTTGCCTAATTTTGTATCAAATATATTAATAGAATCACAACTGTCGAGACAGTTGTTGAATAGGGAAAGTGAATTTAATTGGGAAGAAAGACATCAACAGATGTTTGGCAAACTAAAGAACCTGTGAGACTTAAACATTAACACACTTCGACATGACAAAATTGATAACTACACAACACTTTTGATAATAGATGGTGAGCCGGTGTCATTAGTGTTTTGAAGCCAAATAATGACAGAATAATCTTTTTCGCTATTATTGACTAAAACTTTTTCGAATTGCATTTGCATGTACCAGGTTGCACAATTTCTTTTATAGATATAAAATACAGATAGAAACCGAAAATAAAGTCTTTGGTTAGCTTATTTCTAAGGGATATTTTAGAAGTACTGCTAGAACACAACGAATTTATGTTAAATATTCGTTTGAGCTAAGTTATTTACTGATATACTTATATTGCTGATATGCTGTCAAGAGATCTAGATAAAAATGAGAAAAATGAGATCAGAGGAGAAAGCTAGATAATTTCAAATAGAAACCAGCAAGGATAAAGGTTTAAGAGAGGTTCTAAAAAATATTCATAAGGGATTGAGCGATCCAGTTAAAGGTGAACATAATGGAATAAGATAACCATACTGGTGTAATATGGAAGAGAATTTTGAAAGAGTAGTCAACATATGATCAAATGGCTTGTCATGACATATCGTGATGAAATGGCTCTATAACAGGGAGGATGAGTTTTATTCTGATGTATCGATTGTACACGACATTGATGAATAATCCACTTCAATCACCCAAACCGTCACCCCAATTTGGATTCAAAACCAGTAAGAGTTCTGATGAAAGGTTCAATCCAACATTAGGTGCGTCGAACAACATAGCTTTTCACACAGCAATTTATGAATCAATCTACTCAAAACTAAAATAACGTTATGTACATGGTTAATGTTTAGTGCGTATGTGTGAAGTATACAAAACTAAATAATGCGCGCAGACTTAGTACAGTTTTCCTAATCCAGGCCACATGGTAGAACAAATTCACTTAGATTTATGCCATAAAATTGCCAACAAATTGTGATTTTATTATTCTTTACCTGTAGATAATCGGACAAATCTAATCGACCGTTATATAGGGCATCGACTTCACTTAATATATAATGCATTTCTTCGCCAGACACCTCAAGTCCTAAAGCCTTTTAATTGTATAAAAATATTGGTATTTATGATTATTAAATAAATTTGACTGGATCGTTGTTTTGAGATTGTTTTGAATGTACCGTTGACCTGCTGTTGTGTGTTTATAAAAAAAACTGTTTAATATTAGCAAATATAAAATGGTTACCTTAAGTGCCCGGCGAATATCGTTGATTGATACGTATCCTTTGTTATCCTTATCGATAATTTGGAACCGTTTAATGTACATTTGAATTTCTTCTTTTTGTAGATTAATTGGGATTTTGTCACGAGATTGACGATTCACAACCATACCCATTTCGCGTGCCAAAAATTCAGATGCCGTTTTAATTTGTTTTTCTTTCTCCTCTTTTGACCAATTTAACTCTTCAGCCATAATATCAACGATTCCAGGTAAAGCTTCTTGTGCCGCTTGTACATTCAAAAATGATAAACGTATACGTCTTGCAATCATATCGATTGCTGTGCATGCATATTCTCGAATACCGTAACGTACTTCAGCATCAATATATGGGAATTCTGGATGAATTTTTTTGCCAATAATTGGCCAACGTTTACCGGTCAATGAAGCCATTTTAGCAACAGCAAAGGCACGATCACCGTACGAATTTGATAAATGTTGGGCAACTTCGCAGTCTAGACCAAAATCTTGTACCAACCGGATATACATGGTGGGTGACCAGCCATGAGCACCTTCGATTAAGAATCCATCTGTAATGCATGGATTTTCTTGTTTTAGGCCACATGCTTCGACGGCAGCGTCTAGTGTATGTTCGGCCATAGCACGGTAGGTTGTCCATTTACCACCAGCAATTGTAACCAATTTCGATTTACTTACATGGACAATATGATTTCTAGCTAGGGATTGGGTGTCATCTTTATTTGGATCAGACACTAATGGACGAATACCGCTCCAAGCGGATAAAACGTCACCTCGACGCACATCAACGTCAGCATTCAAATAATTTTTAATTTCCTGTAAAATGAATTGAATTTCATCTTCAGTTGGTTGTGGATTGTGTGTAACTTCACAAGGAAGATCCGTTGTACCGGCAATGGTTTGTCGCTGCCAGGGTAAAAAGAAAATTACACGACCATCTGAGGTCGATGGATCGAGCAAACCCATTTCGGCGGGACTAAAATGTGTTAATCAATTAGTTATCGTTATTAATAGTTGTTCGATTTAGCTTACCTGTAATAACCTGGAAGTACAATGTGCACACCAGAACTTGGACAGCAAATCTCTTTAACGGTTGGATTGTCCATTTTCCGAATCGAATCGGTCTGTGGACCGGTTGCATTAATAATACATTTCGCTTTAACCACCCATTCTTTTCCGGTCAATTCGTCCTTAACTTTAGCTCCACAAAGGACTAATTCACCATCTTTTCCCGGTTTTTTCAATAATTCAAGTACACTAACATGATTACATACTGTAGCGCCATGTCTAGCCGCAGTTAAGGCAATAGCTAAATTCATACGAGCATCATCTTGTTGTCCATCATAGTAGACAATAGCACCGCAAAGTTTATCACCTTTCAACATAGGGAATAGCTCAAGAGCATCACGTTTTGATAATAAGTAAGAACTTTTTACGTTTCGATCTCCGGCGACAAAATCGTAGGCTTTAATACCGACCCAGTAGTAAGGTACTTGCCACCACCTGTCAAGTAAAATCAAATATTAGAACATTACTAAAATGAATTACAAATTATTAACTTACTGATACACTGGCAACATAATAGGCAATGGATGAGTTAAATGAGGTGCAGAATTAAGCATATTAGAACGTTCACGTAACGCCTCTTTAACCATTCTGTACTGTTCAATGTCGGCTCCAAGAATAGCTTTTTGTAAATATCTAACACCACCGTGAATCAATTTGGTTGACCGAGATGAGGTGCCACTGGCAAAATCATCACCTTCGACCAGTGCTGTTTTAAGACCACGTGTCGTAGCATCAAGGCAACAACCTGCACCAGTTGCACCACCACCAATAATGAGTACATCATACTCGTCACCACCCTGTAATTTGGTGACTTGTTCGGTTCGGGACGGTAATGGTCGTTTGATACGTGTTTTCGATGCCAAATTTACTTTAAACGGTTGTTCTCTATTCGGTGATAATACCCAAGCGGCTAGTGCAGCGCCAGCACATGCTCCTACCGTAGTTACTCCAATTTTTCGAAATTTCGATGCCATCGCTAATAATTATATTTGGGTATGTTTCCTATTTAATCGTCGTCCTGCAATAAGTAAACAGAAATATCAATGAATTTTCTCTAATTACAAGTCCATTGCCATATGCAACACTTCAACAGGTTGATCGATTTTTAACAATTTGCTATTTTTGTCGTTAGACACACTAAATCGAAATAACTTTTTTTTTTTTTTTCAAGCGGTTCGTTGGCCAGATGCCAGAGAGTATTTTTAAAATTTTTACGATAGCCCAAATATTTTTACGAATCAAAACCACGTGCATATGAAATGTATTTTCGAAGGTCTTCATAGTTGAATGATCGATAAATATTTGTGGTGTGTGCAGTGTGTATACCCATCGGTTTTAAATTAATGATTGTGTTAACCGAGTCGGTGAGAGAAGACTGTTTTTTTAAGGTGGGCGTTTAATTAAATTTAAGAAGAGTATTTTTAAGATAAGTTGATTCATCTTTTGCAAAGAATAGTAAATATGTTCAGAGATTCTCGGAAACTAACTGCTTGAATTATATCAAATATTTGTGTATACTCGTTCTAAGCGTAATGCCATTGCACGGTGGTCGATAAATTTAACTCGTCGAATTAAAACGTTATTTATTTACTTAGCCTAGTTAGGTTTTTTTGGCCGAGTTGGTTTTTATCTTATTTTCAAATGGGTTTCATTAAATACTAGCAGGCCTACAGGTATCTTTATATTGAGTCACACGCTTAGCTAACAGAAACTGGGGCAATTTAACCTCTGGATATTTTATAAAACTTAACCGATGACAAGAAATTAGGTGAAAGTTTTCGAAATCGAATTGGTGAATAGCGCCAATCGAGTAACAAATTTTAACCCCACTAAAATTTTCACTTTCAACGAGTGGACGCCTCGCTTAGCATGAGCGGACGCCTCGGCTCAGTGAGTGAACACCTCGGCTGATCGGAGCAATCCTAGCGTCTGTGGCAGAACATTTATTTTAAATTAAAATAATTAATCTAAAATTTTATTTAAAATTACAAAATAGCGATTTACAGTGATTAAGAGCACTGTAGCGAGAAAACGCCTCATCTCATTGAGAGTAATAGAATGCCTCATATGGTCGGAGTAATTAGGGTATCAATTTGTGTGTAACTGTGGCATAATTAATTTACAGATAAATTTTAATTTTAACCAGGCTTTCTTCCTGTACCAACATAATTACCAATATATACCGCCATTAGATAGCGTGGACCCGACATTCTTCTTGTGCTCTGCGGCGACTTATTCAACATCGATGCATCGCTAAACCTGAATTCGTGCGCTTCATCAAGGACACATTCAACCTGGACTGGGTTTCCAACACACTAACCCCGAGGACTTTGGGAGGTACATGCATGGATCTCACATTCGTCAGAAACATCACCGCTGAGGTCATGAGCTTCATATCGCACTTCTCGAACCACCACTCAGTACTTAGTCGTTTGCGCACCGTCGTTGTACTCATTGGTTTGTTTGTCACGCAAAATTCCTACAGCCCTGTAGACGACAATTATATTAAGAACGACCATAATATATTATTCTGTGAAAAATTGATGTGAACTTGATCCAGCGTATGAAGAAATGTAAGAAACTGTGACAAATTTATGGCAATGAACCCCTGGTAATTTAATTTACGTTGATTACATATTTCAAACCAAACTAAGGACGTGTTCGAAGTTTGTGATAATTATTCCAGCTGTAATAATTTTATGACATTATTTTGTATGCAACCAAATTATCACAACCACTACGTGTTGTAAATTTGACACTTCTGTAATAATATTAATAAACAAAAGCGCGCAATAATAATAACTAAGCCGTATTACGTTAATTTATTTCTCAAAAAAATAGTACAAATAAAACTTGTTACAAAATATAGAAGAGAAAATTATTTCACTCCTGTCAAAATTATTACAAAAACGAAATTATTACAAACTTCGAACACGTCCTAAGTACCTGCGGCTTCCACAAGCCGGAGCCATGGGTACTAATTCAAATAGTGTAATAAAAATGAATCAAAATTACTCAGAAGCAAGATTAAAAGGTTGCTAAACATCTTAATCGTTTAGTACAATTCAAGTCATCAACTTAAGTATAATGGATGATAAACATGGCGTCTGAACCGCTCAACTCTACCAGTGAGCCGGCGATATTTTTTTATTTGACACAGCAGCTAAGTTTAAGATGTCAAGTTTAGCTTCGATTTACCACTTCACAGTCTACAATATTAAAATGAAAAGTGCGTGGGTCGGTTTATGAATTTCGTGCTCCAACTAGTGTGCGTCACCATCACCAATCGTAATCAGATGATGAAAAACCACTCGCATCACTTTCCCTTCGGAATTCAAACTGCCGAACTACCTTCGTAAACCTTCGTTAAGTAAGTTCAATTATTTTTTGACATCTTTTAGAATCGAATTACAAATAACCAGACAAATCATCGAATACAGATATCTGCCAATTTCTGATAAAAACTGAAACCGAACCTTTTTTTATCGATTTCGAGCAAAATTGTAAAATCCATAATTTATTTCCTGAGGCTGAGAATTGCATGAATATTTCTTTGGATCAAAAAAATCATCGATGCCCACAACATAATAAAATTCTCGAATTTGCATAGAACGCGTGGTTATCGCTCTATAAAAGTAGGGAACAAGCTAATACATATTCAAAATTTACTAATGTTCACCTTTTTCCCCTTATCCACTGTTATAAAATTACATATAGACGTCGAAAATAGGCGTCGATTTTCTTAATTTTTTCTTCTCTTTTCTTTTTTCTTATTCCTTGTCATAAAATCAAACGGAAAATAAACATTGCATGTGGTTTCCTGTTTTGGTTTGTGGCTGGAATATCTTCGAAAAGTGTTCGAAAATCACCAAACTTGAATTATCACGAGCATCTCTAAAAATCTTTAAAACCGAATGAATTACAGAATCTAGAATTAAATAAACTCATACATGATTCGAACGCTTTACGAGCGATCAGGGATCAATCACGGTGATCGCTCTCTTTTACATTATACATACCATATTTCGTCAAAAAAGAACGAAATAATGCGAAAAAAAAGAGCCGAAGATTTAATTTTTTTCAAAGAAGTATTGTAACTACATAGTTGTTAAAGCGTCATCATTCCCCTCTAAAAATCAATATGTGTCATTTCGCTGAACTGTAAAAAACATATTTTTTTTGTTCTCTAACCATATCAACCTTTGTGCCAACAAAACACAATTTGCGGGAAGCGCTGCTTTGTGTTTTAATTTGAAAAAAAGTCCAGCTGATGGATACCGATTGCTGAGTCAATTATATGGAGAACATGCTCCATCAATAAAAACATGTGAGTACTGGTTCCGACGTTTTAAAAGTGGCAATTTTGACACCAGTGACAAAGAACGCGAAGGGAGGCCAGTCAAGTTTGAAGACGCTGAGTTGCAGGCGTTATTGGACCAAGATTCATGCCAAACTTACGAGGAGCACGCTAAAACTTTGGGAGTTACTCAACAAGCGATTCAAAACTGTCTCAAGGCCTGCGTATGGTGCAAAACACGGAAATTGGGTTCCGTATGAACTCAAGCCAAGAGACGTCGAATACCGTTTCTTCACGTGAGAACAACTGCTCCAAAGACAAAATCAGTAGAGTTTTTTTGCATCAAATCATGATGGGGGACGAAAAGTGGATCCACTACGACAACCCGAAGCGCAGAAAACCGTGGGGCAAGCCCGGCCATTCATCAACTTCACCGGTCAAACCGAATACTCATGGCAAGAAGCTAATGCTGTGCGAGGGGATCAGTTCGGAGTGATCTACTATGAGCTACTACTGCCTAAAACCATCGCTGGATAACATTACCAACAACAATTGATCCAGTTAAGCCGAGCATTAGAAAAAGACATAAGAAAGTGATCTTTCAGCACGACAACGCTCGGCCGCATGTTGTAAAAGTCGTCAATCAAACTTTGGAGATGCTTCAATGGGATATCCTACCCCACCCGCCGTATTCACCAGTCATTGCTCCTCCCGACTACTACTTGTTCCGGTCGATGAATCCTGGCATGGCCGAGCAACACTTCTTTGCTTTTTCCGACGCGGAATCCATATCGTCGTGTCCAAATAAGAGTATTACATCTACAAATCGCTCATTTTTTGAAGAAGCTTTAAAGTTGTTAAAGTTAAGTTCGGCTTAATTTTTTTTTAAATAAAATCCTTTCCACAAAGTGTGGCAAGAATTTTATTTAAAAAAAATTAAGCCCAAATTTAACATTAAAAACGTAAGACGCCCCTCCAAACAATTAATGATTTGCAGATGTAATACTCTTATTTGGACACGACGATATGCTGTCTGAAAGTTGGGAAAAGTCGTAGCTGCGATGGACAATACTTTGAGTAAAATACATTGTACAAATTTCTCTGAATGAAGCTTCGAAGTTATAAAAAAAACCTCTAAACTTATTTGTACACCCAATATTATGTGTTTTTAATGTGCCATCTCAAAAAGGATTTTAAGATTGCTCACGCAACTGGAGTAAAATAAAAAACCAACCTTTTATTTGTAAATTAATTTAGAATAAAATAATCCATGAGACTAATTTCCACACAAAATTTCAGCTCTCTGGGACGTGTGAAACTTGGTTAAAAAGGACCGAAAGGAAAGTTGATATAAACAGACAGACAGACAATCAAGGTTCGTGTCAAATTAAATAAAACGTTTTAAACACAAACTGAACAGTAGCTTTAAGCGCTGGGAAAAAGATATGAGAAAAGGAAAAACTGATACAAGAATACTCATGTAAACAGGGTGTTTCAGCCTGTTTACTAGCGAGTATCCTTGCTTCAGTTTTTTCTTTTTTCGTTCCTCTATGTATATCGCTATAATTATAATCGCTCGTTCGAAGAAATTACGATATTCGAAAATTTGATTTTCGGAAAGTTATTTAATCGGAAAAACTTAAATTGAATAAACATTTTTAAATTTAAAACATATAATTAAGTGAACAAAGAAAAGAGTACAATATAGTAAAATTTCCAAAAAAAAGTTTAGAAAAGAAAAGATGTTCAAAAAGAGTACTTGTACTCTTTACAGAGTACGTCTGGTACGTGGTCCTCATGCTCATGATGTCGTCATCGAGTGACAAAAATACAACCATTGTTTATATACATAAATAATAAACACGTTTGTATAAATAATAAATAATAGATCATACTACACTAAACTAAGCAGAAGTCCCACGCTGCGAGGATGCTGTGGGACGTCTAGTCAGTTTACTGTGTTGCCCCATGAAACCAATATATGTAATACACAATTTTCCGCATTAGCGAAACCATCAAAAACTCATGTACGTACAGTTTGTCCAATATTTCAGTGAAAGCGATTAGGCTCTGGTCAGTTTATACTATACACATAACAAACAACTAAAAAATAAATCGGCTTAAGCCCAAACTAATCCAAAATTTTTTTATGATTTTTACGTTATGACATTTTATGCTAAATTATGATAAGTTACTGTAAAAAGATACGCCAAGACATGTTCAAAATTTGGAAATAATACAACATTTGGGACACCACCAAATCATTAAAACCTTAATTGTGGTGTCACTTTTGGGTTTTTTTGGTGCTTAATATCATTGACAAACTGCGATTTAATAAATCGGATTTAGTGAATTTTTCGAGATTAGCCGTAGTGTGTTAAACCTAATTTTTGCTAATCGCGTTTTATTTCATAGAGTATACCTAATCCAGTTTAGCTAAATCGGATTTAATAAACCGCAGTCTGGCAACGCTATAACTGATTTAAGCTCTTAATTGAGCCAACGACTGCCGGTAGAAGAATACTATCACAATTTTATTTTTACGTTTCTTCATTATTTTTTTTTATTTGGCACAATAAATCGGTTATTAACTACACACGTACCTACGCATATGTATCTTCTTTAAAAGAAGCACCGTTTTTTATATGTCTCTCAATTAATCAAATTTATTATGGAAATCTTTCAAGGTTTTCCATTATTCATTATTTCTACATACAATGTTGAGACTTTTACTTTTTACATATTGCTTTTTTTGTTTTTTTGCTCAAGTAGAGGGTTAATAAACCAACCAGTTAGAAACCTTTCGCAGAATTTAACAAAAACATTATTGTGCCACACACAACTCACAAATGCTCTGCGTGAATAATAATCATAATGTAATTCGACATTTGATTCAGTTTGCGCGTCAATTTTCACTCTGTTAACTGATAGCTGAGCGAAAAGTACAGGTCATATGTTCATACATTGCATTCTTATGATGCGTGCCAGACCGATTTTGTTGGCTAAATTGTTAATGTTTTACTGAACTTATTGCCATCTATGAATGACAGGTACGAACTAATCGACTATTTAGAAAAGTCGAAAATTTAGCCGGTAAAATCTACCTGAGGCACACAGCAGTAAGCTAAGATTTAACGAAGTCAGTAAAATGGCGGAAGAGATGTGTAAACAGTCTTGTACAATTTTTGGTACAGACAATTCTTTCATGTAAACAAATTTTGCGAGGTTTGTAATGTAAGGCAGTAATACAACAATAAATAAATAAAATGAATACCGTTGTTTCCAATAATATTCTACCAATTGTACCATAGAAAAATATCACAACTTATTAACTTTGTAAAGTGTCATTAGAATTAGTTTGTGTTATTTCAGCTACTGACAGAGTCTCCGTATCAAAACTTTTATCTTGATAAAACTTTAGATCCATGAATATAAAAATATATTTTTTTCATTTAAACGACCGTTATCAAACCTTCCAATTAATGGATTTTGAACTAATACAATTTAGCTTTCCATCTAGTGCCTTCTGCAGCCTGTTGGAATCATCTTATCTAGATTAAAAAAAAAAAAAATTAAGGTCGCATATTTGACAATTTAGAAATGGAATATCTGTTGAAATGACCGACCCTTTTCAGCTTGAAATTCAGTTCATTGTTTTCCATTTAAAATCTGCAGACAAATTAAAAATAAACCTTGAGAAATTCTTGATAGGAAAAAACTGCTACATATCTTCCACACTAACACTTTTGAATGAAATTTGAAACCAAAATTTGAACAAATTTTAGAGAAACGGAAAAATTTAGAAATTTAAAATTTTTCTGAATTTCTGAACAAATTTTTTTAATACTCTACCAATCATAAATTAAACAGAGCTCATGTTAACACACCGATCCAAATATGTTCCACAGAGCTCTTACAAATTTTTGTGTAGAGCTTTATAGGATTTTCTTAAATTGAGGCTACTTTAACTTGCTACTGACTGATTTTTGGTGATAAAATATTTTCCATCAACTCATAAGATAATTCAAAAAATGTTTAGCTTTATTTTCAAAAACACTTCTGTGTTCAAGAAGAAACTAGGTATATATACCAATGTTGTACCAAGTAGATCTTGCTTGGGATTATCTTAAAGGTTATTTCAAGGTCAAACTAGTTTTTTAAATAGGAACCTATATTTTTTTAAGCAGCTCAATGATGTACGTAATTCAACATCTTTAACTTAAAATTTTTGTTATTCGTCGTTCATTCTTCAAGATATTTAGCATAGTTACGTTAGATTAGAAAGTTGAAATTTTTTAGTAGAACACCACTATTGGTCAATGGTACCTTGGAAAACAAAAAATAAGATATGAAGTAGTTCCCGCCATTTTATTTACAATTCAATAGAACAAAGAAGATTTTTCTTTTCTACATTAACATCTGTTATTTTAGCTTTAGATATCTTGAAAATGAACGTCGAACAAAAAAATATTACAATGAAAGATATTGAATTGCTTACGAATAGCACATTATTGCTTAAAAAAACTATAGGTTCCTATTCAAAAAAATTAGTTTGACCTTGAAATAATCTTTAAGATAAGCCCAAAATATAACATACATAATATGTATCTCCCTCCCTCTTAAAACCATAAATTTTTTGTATGGAACACATTTATCAGAAACGCTTGGTTTTTGAAATAATTCGGCTGGAAACTTTTCTAATGAACAGACGGGTATATTAAATTTGATTGTAATTCTACAGGAACTTTGTCTTTTAATTTAGTGAATAAAACCATATCCAAACTTTGAAATGCTCTACCAACCAGTTGTGTACCATAGTTTTGAAAAAGAATTTTTATATTTTCGAGAAGAATTTTACGGTAATATAAGGAACCGAAATGAACAATTTGTGATTATTTTCAATAACTAAATTAGGATTTTCGCGCGTATTTTCCAAGATATTTCCCGAATTACTAACCGTTTTAAATTAAAACATCTTAAACTAAAACCACTCAGTCTTTTCCTGGACAGATCAAAGACAATCCCGTAATGTCAATGTAATGACCTCTGTCCAATACATGTTTGATAATAAACGATTTATCACCTTTTTTGTTCCTTATACATATGTCTACCGTAACTGATCTTCTAGTCTGGATTGTCCAACATTCAGCTTATCGCACGGATTTTTCAAGTTTTTTCGTTTTATCTTTTGTGGTTGCCAACATCTCAGATATTTTTGTATTACTGCTTTCTACCAGTTCCACATTCAATTTTTTCCACTCTCTCTTTATGGTAGAAGACATACCCTTGATAAATGGAATCCGTGAGGCATTCTTTATCCTAAACTTGCTGCTTTTCTCTTTATTCTTTGAAGCTCTTTATCGTAATCGACTTGTTTAAGATGGATAATTACAAGCCAGTGTACCATAATATGGATCTGCGCTCTTGTGCTATACCAGATGATAAGACTCTAACACTACTACTACCTCCAGGAAAGGTAGCTCTCCATTTTATTCCATTTCCTTAGTAAGTCATTCGAAAGTTTCAAAATTCGGCGTGCCTGATTTTTCCAAATTACTGCAAATACATCGTCGACGTACCTCCTCCAAATTCTGAGAAAAAGTTGGTCTTTTTGCGGATCTTCGGCCTTTTACGGGTCCACGTCTTGATTTTTTCTATAGGGATGTTTGGGAAAAGAGCTGTAATATCGAATGATAAGTTTTTGCAGTACCAAACTCAGGGAAAGAATCAGGGAGAGAGCCTGATTTTCAAAATTCGTTCACTAACCAGTTTGATATCCACGTCAGTGACGATTTGTCTCATTTGTTATCTTGTTTTGTGATACCACTGTAAAAATGTTCCAAAGTGGGACGAAATATTTTGCCGTTTTGCCACTCGCTAGTTTCAACAGGGGATTGAGTCGGTTTATGTGGACTTAACAGACCTAACAGAGCTACCCTTATCAATTTTCTGTTTATTTCGTTGTTTTTTCGGTTTACTTACCCTTCCTAACCTCCATAACCCTGTGAATTTTGTATTATTGTTTTCGATGGTACTCTGGCTGAAGGTTGCTCTTCTGGTTCCAGGTTTGTATTACTTGTTTTAATGTTATTTCAATTGTTTGAGACCACATACTCTATTTATTGGTCGAAATACATTTTAAATTTTATTTTCCAAATCAATAGTCATTTTCCACTTAACGAAATGTTAGACAAAAATTTAGATAGAACCTAGAGAGAACCTAAATAGATTACGATTGGTCGAAACGGAATACCAATTTTATGCACTTTTGGCAGACCATATATATGCGAGGTCTTACCATGGTAATTTTTAAGAAATTCAGCCAAATTTTTATTAATTTTTCCGAAACGTTCCTAAGACCCAATTGATTACCTTTAATTTTGACTGAATTGAAGAAATACCAATTTTCCGAATTTCTTTAAAAGTATTATTGTTTGACACGAGTAACTCCATTTTTGCAGAATGATCTATTTTTTGCAAATCGGAATGCTCATTCAAAACACGTTTTGCCTTTTAAACATCTCGAATTTGTTGGATTTATTTAATTCCTAAACGTTGTTTTCCTAAATAATTATTTTACTTAAAATTCCTTAACACATTCACTAACCTATTTCGAATCTCGTTACGAGCCGGCTCATTAAATTCTGAAATAGCACTCTCTATAATCAGCTATAATTTTGTGATAAGGAACAAAATTTATTACCTAATTTACAATCCACTTTGTCGCAAAAATCTTTTGCTCTTGGTGTTGACTCAAATTTTCACCAGCTGTCTGAATTCCTGCGGCAGATTCAATTGGATGTTTTAATTTCGATACTATTGCCATTGACAAATTAAAAAAGTTCTTGATATGTTGAGCCAAAAGCATTTTCGAAAATTCGGTAAAAACTTTTTTGAAAATTTTATTTTGATGGTTTGAAAGCTTCTCTCATTTATCTTAAAAACATTTCACTTGACATTTTAGACCTCTAGCAAAAATTTTTTCTTATTTCTTATTTAAGGCTTTCGCTAATGCCTGGACACTATTATGTTTCCAAAAACATTTTTTAAATTTTGAACAAATTCTTTTTTATTTTAATGTTGATCCATTTTTTCAACCAATTGGGATATTTAATTCAGTTATTTGATAAGCTTTAATTTATATAATTAATTAATATGTATTTTTAATTTTTATTAATTCTTTAGTTAAGAAAATCTTGTGAACATGTTAAAACCGATGTGTTAAAAGCATCTTCCGTCAAACCTATCTTCTTTTATCGGTATGTTGATAATATCATTGAGAGCACTCCAAATTCAGAAATTGATAATTTTTTTAATTTGTGTATAGCTTTACCCTGCGAATTAAATTTGCATGTGAAATTGAAAACCAAGGTCGTTTAGCCTTTCTAGATATAGTGATACGTAATGATGACGGAAGTTTAACTATATAGATTTGCGTTTAAAAATCCTCACTCATTATATTTAAATGACGTTGAAATACTTGGTAAGAAGCAAATTTCCAGGAAGTTTTCAAATTCTTATTAAATTATTACGACGGTATTTTAAAAATTTTTTGTTGCTACATTTTAAATTAATTTCACTTTGTTTGTATAACTGTTTCGGTTAAACTGAGTATTTTTAATTTTTCAAATTCTATCCTAGTTACGTTAGGAAAACATTCGCTATAAAAATATTGTACGCTTGAAAATGATATTCCGATATACCGTTGAAATGTCGGATTAGAGAGTTACTAAAAAATATAATATGTATAATCAAAATAAACATTTAAAAAAGTACGATAAATGTCAAATGAGTGATGGGGGAACCAGCGAGTCGGTAACAACTTTAAGTAAGAACGCGATATACAGAAAGTGCATGTTACTGACCAGCGAATCTTTAAGAACGTTTCGTTCAGTTCAGCCGTCACTTAACAGAGCGAAAATTAACGCGCAAACTGAAGGATATGTCAGAATACATCAAAATTTCCACAGCACACTTTTATTAGAAATAATAAATTTTCCCATTCATATTACAATTTTAATACTGTATTTGTCAGTTGTTACGGATTCGGTGGCCGATATGTCAAATCTTCTGTAAGGAAGTAATTTCGTCAAATTCTTTAAGATTTCTTACTGATTCGCTGGTTAGGCCTTGATTTGTAAATACACTCAACTCCATAACTACATATATAACCACTCGTTTTTTTGAATTTTAAAAATAACGGATTAAGATATTTTCAAACTTTTGATGCCAGATGTTGAATAAGGACGTAATACAGCAAAATATTAAAAAACCCGTTACAAAATTCAATTGTTTTAAACAAAAAAACAATTTTTTTAAAATTGCTATGTTCCATAACTATATAACCATAGCAGCCTTTCTTCTCTAAGTCGAATAAATGAATAAATATTTTAGTTTTATTTGGTCTGTTAAATAATCAAGTGCTGTATAAAAAAAATGCCACGTGAAAAATATTTATCAGACGAGGAAAAAGGCAAAATCCAACCCTCGTTGGAGAAGGTTTTTCTTTTCGGAAAATAGGCAGAAGAATAGGCCGCCATCATGTAACGGTTGCAAATTATTTGAAAAACCCTACTACTTACGGGACAAGAAAAACCGGAGGACCCAAAAAAAAGATGACTTGCCGGGAAATACGAGGGCTGGTTCAAGCCGCCAGCAATTCCACGAAAACTGTTAAGCGCCTGAAAAGCGATTTACAGTTAGATATGTCCAAAAACACGATCCGTCGGGCTTTAAAAGGTGTTGGACACCTGAATTATACAAAAATGAAACATGCACCAAAATTATTGCCACGGCACAAAGCTGCACGACGTGAATTTGTTAAGGCAAATATGAAACAGGACTGGTCAAAGGTAATTGAAAAAATTTAGTTCTATATTTATTATAACTAACCATTATTAATCAATAGGTGATTTTTTCCGAAGAAAAAAAATTTAATCTCGATGGGCCAGATGGTATTCAGTACTATTGGAGAGACCTTAGAAAGGAACCATTGTACTTCTCGAAGCGAAATTTTGGTGGTGGAAGTCTAATGGTATGGGGGGCTTTCTCTTCTGTGGGTACGCTTACCTTAGCCTTTCCATCAACCAGAATGAATAGCACGGAGTACATTGGCGTCTTGGAAGATCACCTTTTACCTTTTCTTTACATTCATCAAGAGGAAAACTGGATTTTCCAGCAGGATAACGCTCCAATCCATAAGAGTCAACAAACCAAATCTTGGTTTGATAAGCATTACATACCAATTTTAGATTGGCCTGCTTGTTCTCCAGACCAAAATCCCATAGAAAATTTTTGGGGATTATTAGTCAGAAAGGTTTACGAGGGTAACAGACAATTCCAGACGACCAATGAGTTGAAATTGGCAATTGGAAGTTCCTGGAATGAATTATCGCCCGAAATTATTAATTCATTGATTAGAAGTATGCCCAATAGGATTCTGGCGTTGGCCGAAAACAAAGGGGGGCCGACGGCATATTAATTTTTTTAATTTTTATTTATGTTATTAAAGTTTGAACGTGTAATAAAAAGTGGTTATATAGTTATGGAACATAGCAATTTTAAAAAAATTGTTTTTTTTGTTTAAAACAATTGAATTTTGTAACGGATTTTTTAATATTTTGCTGTATTACGTCCTTATTCAACATCTGGCATCAAAAGTTTGAAAATATCTTAATCCGTTATTTTTAAAATTCAAAAAAATGAGTGGTTATATAGTTATGGAGTTGAGTGTAGTTTTCGATAGTTGCGAATTATATTGAGGACATATTCACACATAGTAGGCACAAAACACAAAGCACGTGTTTTACAACACCACTACATTAAGCTATGGCCACATGAAACATATGGTATATACTTCTACGGGTTGCTACGATTATAAATACTACTTTCAACTAAACAATGATAGTCGATTAGTGCGAATCATTTTTAATTTTTTATATTTGTCCAAACTAAATGTATCGAATTTCAAAAATTACAGATAATTTTGTTTAAGGGTTACTTTGACAGACTACGCTTTGCGATATACTCGTACGTACGTTTAAATTAAAAGAACAAACATTTGTTATTATTAATCAAACCCACCCAGCAAATTTCAGTATTTACTAGTAATATTTTGTCTGTCAACTTAAAATTAGAAAATTTAGGTTAATCTTAGCAACAAAAATAATTACTATAGCAACACAAATATTTGTACTAATAAAATCGAGGAAGTTTAACGTTTGTCAGCGAAGTTGTGTACGTGGACATGAAAAACAAATAAATTTATTGGCACAAAAATATTAAATTAATTACATTTTCTTTTTTTTTTTGTTTGATGGCATACCGCGATGAAAAGTACAAAACGAAGAAAGTATTCTATTCGTGTACGAAATTGAGAAGTTTTATTGTATAATTTTTTATTACTACACGTATATGATGGGGGTCACATTGGTAAATCTAAAGGTATATTGTTTTGATTATTGTATTATATATGAGTGTGCACTTAAAATTAATTTGATTAGCGTATTTATGTCAATCAAGTATGAATAAAAGTAAACACCTATAAAAAGTATTAAAAAATACTTACAAGGGATTATCAATATTTGCCTTATCATTAGAACAGCTAGGTCTATTTAAACTATATTTTCAGTGATAAGTAATTCCGTGTAAACAGTACGTTTATCGCTGATGAAGTTAATTCATGTTAAATATGATTATTATTTTAAAATAATAGACACGTTTTTTAGCGACAGTATTATTTTGTGCCTGAAGGCTGAATATATATTATAAATTTATGCAACTTAACTTGTTCGATATCAACGTGGTATATTTATAATTGTCAGTAACTAGTTCCAGATAATCATATACCTAATAATTACCTTAATAATTTTAACGTGGAAAATGAGAAATCTGCTCAATTATAATGATTTTTGTTGTTTTTTTTAGCTTAGTTTAGAACTTCAACTCTACACAGAATTTCTGTAAGTTGAATGATTTGCATCAAATTTCATTTTAATCGTTTATTTTATAGAATGTGAGAAGCTTCCCAAGAATGGTTTATTTTCTTTAATTCTGGTTAAATACATAGAGCGTTTCTTGAACATGCAACGTCTCTTTAGCTACTCTCTTATATCGTACAATTTCTAATATGCAACCGGCCCTAAGGCCACTATTAATATGTTTTTTTACAAATAACACTTAGAAGAATATTAGTATTTACAAACAATCATTCGAGGACGCTCGGACGTTAGATAGGTCATCAAAATAGCTTTGTAAAAATGGTGTAAATGTTTGCATAATTGACATGTTTGAATTGAGACAGCAAAGAAAAGAACATTTAAAAGAACTTTGAGAAAGGCTAGTTGGAGCTTTTTATTTCTAATTTAATATTAAAGCTATAGTTATTAAAATTGAAAATGGTTCTAAGATAAATTTTCTAGTTAAATTTGGCATAAAATTTAGCCTATAGCTAAAAATAGTTACAAATTTAAAATTTCGCTTTCGATTTCGCTGATTAGAATAAAAATATGTTTTTGTTCTGATTTGTTCACGCTGAGTGAATAGTTGGTGCATAATTCTTTTAATTTGATGGCTACAAAAATAAAAAAATCACGATGAATTTAATTGTTTGACGTATAATTTCCACTTTTTTTTCATTTTGGTTGTTTTTTTTGGGTTTGACGTAAAATGTAACGGAACGAAGTCAGGGTGACAAGGAATTGACGAGCAGTATTTCTTATCAAGTTTGCTCGAGGAAACACCAGGAGTGTTGAATTGACTGAGTAGAGAATAATATTTTATTCTTCTTTATTCGAGGCCAAATGAATATTCACCATGATATGTTAATTTTTTACTCACTATTCAGTTCGAACAAGAGAAGAAGAAGTTGAGAAATTCATTTAACATCTTTCGAACTTGCATTTTGAAAAACCCACCAAAGTAGACTTTGATGAGGTAAAATATGTCAGTAGTTTTTATCTATTTTGTTATTTACCTTATTGAATCATATACTACAGTGTTTTAGGTAAGACATGATTTATTCACGTTTTTAATAAAAATAAATTGTTTTTTTGATGTAAAAGTTTAAATTTCCAAAAATGGGGTTAAAATGACTTGATTCGTTTATGCACTATTGTTAGCAACTTTTACGAAAGTTATTTGTAGATTTACTAATTATCTCAGATATTTCTAGTTTTGATTATTCATACGATTTGTAAAATTTTGTGAATAGTGTTTCCTTTTTTAACTTGTGCTGTCATCTATGAAATGTTTATTGACTTAGGGGTTATTGACGTATTACGTAACGCTTTATGAGGGTGTGGAGGAACGATTCATTAATTTGTTACGATTCATTACCGATGGAAGGATGCAGTTATCAAAATGTTACGTAATGTTTCTGATTTTGAACACAATAAAAATTTCGTTTCTTCTGCAATAGATATAATAGGCATATTGTGAAATAAACGAAATTATTATTGTATTCGAAAGGTAAGCTCAAAACACAAATTGAACAAATTGGTCTAATTAAAATAAAAGCTTACTATAAATCTTGTGGTCATTAAGTCAATAGACATAACAAAGATGGCAGCACAAATTTGTTAAAATCGAATCAAAAATTACCACCTGTGGAAATTTCAAGTGCAAAAATTGTAGGAACAGCAAAATAAATTTGTGATGAAATATTTTTATTTTCTGTAAACAACTATAGACATCTGACGAACACTAGCAAAACTAAAGAAAAATTTAGCAAGAAGTATTATTTTAATTCGTCAGAGCCAACTTTGATTTATTTTTCAAAATGAAAGTTCCAAAAATATATTTTAGACGTAATTTAATTTGAATATTTCTGTAATTAATACTTTTTAATACCATATATTGGTTCTGGTAAGTTGTTGTTAAAGATATGTAGGAAATTTTCATTGAAAAACTGGAAGCTAAAAACATCATTTTTACTATGGATTCTTACGGCAAACAATGAAAAGTTTTACCACTAAAAAAGCTTCTAAAAATTATAACGTATGATTATGGCTCTTTACTCTAGAAGACCGTGCTATTTCTCGTAGAAATAATAGCAGAATTGAAGAACAGATAAATAGAAAATTCAACATTTAAATTTTTTAAAGCTTAGGATTGGTATCCGTTTAGAATTTTTAAAATTCTATTAAAATTATTAAGTTAATTAAAAATAGGAAAATTTTGTCATATTTATCAATAATAATACTAAAGATTGTTACGTCACTTGGTGGGTATCGTTCCGTGTTTGTGGAATTCATTTTTTAAGAGCGGGCACCGAGGGAGAAAATATTCGCATCACTGTACCTTTTTGGGTGCTTTAAGTACTCAAACGTAGATGGTGGTGGTGCGAAATGTGAATGAACAGAAGCCTTTGCGAAAGGATTGTTTTCGAAGAAAAGAAAAAAAAAATCATACTATTTGAGTTTTTCACGCGAATGGCGGTTAGCTCCTAGATTTTCTTTGTGTGTACGATTTTCAAGTTTTGTTATGGTTGATTCTGATAAACATTTTAGTTCGAATACCAATAAATAAGTGTAGAATTCTCTACGTATTTAACATTCAAGCTGCGTACAAGGTACATTTCTGGTGAAAAAAATTTACACCACAAACTTAACTACATGAGTTGAATACGTATGCTTGCTAGGTTTGCAACCCTGCGGATTACATTTTTGCCCTCTGAACCCAAATTGTTGCCTTCTAAATCATTTTGATTACATTATGTTGGTAAGCCTGGTTAAATTTTTGTGCGAGTTGAAAATAATTCAACTCATTTAGCTAACTTCGTACTGTATATTTTTTCAGCAGAAATGTACCATGTACGCAGCTCGAGTGCATAAATAATCTAATTGTGTGTTAAGACACGTGCGGAACAATTAGTTCACGATTCAAGCCATTTATATGTGAAAGAAGAGAGTTCGAGCTTGTTTTTTTCCCTCGAATGGAGGTTGAATCAAGTGAGGATTTGGGATACAAGTTACAGTTTGAAAAAAAGAAACCTCTAAGAGAAAAAATAAGTGAGTGAAAAAAAAAATATTACATAAAGACAAAAATTATAGTAATTAAAAGCAAAAAAAAAAAATACCCGGTCGTTGTTATTAAAAAGAGGGGTTAGACCCAAAAGTGACCAGCTATAAATTTGATTGTGAATATTATTTGGTTGGTTGAGGCAACCTACCTCAATATGAAGAAGGCGACCACATGAAGATCGCAAACTACCGTCGAGTAGCGGCAGTTGGAGGGACGAAATTTTAAGATGTATAAAAATTTTGTTTGAGAACTTCAATTTCAATTCTTTTCTTGTTTCCTGTTTCTGCCCATGGTTTAGTATATTTAATTAATTTTTTTAAAACAAATTAAATTAATAAAAACGCAAAAAAAAAAAATATTTGTACAAAAGTATATCTAAATAATTGAAATTTCTAGATGCGATAGTCAGAGTGGGACTCCCCCAAAGCGCTTGGGGGAGGATCACGGCGGCACGTAAGTTAAAAAGAACATTTTTTTTAAATTTTTGTTTGTTTTCTAAATTTAATTTTTATCTTCATAATTTCTGTTGCAAAGAAAAGAAAAACATTTTCAAACTTTATATGTAAATATTCCATTATTTCTCCGAATTTGGAATCGTGCTAGTTTTACCGTGTTGCATCAAATTTTCTTTCCTCGGTGTTGGGTGTAGTTTTCCTGTCAAGTGTAATTTTTATATCATTGTAATTCGAAGGAGAAGATGAACTAAATCCTTCATTTTGAGACAGATTGCTGCGTGGGAGCTGAGGTCTAACAGGGACAGGAGGGGTGGACCTGGAACGTAGTGTTTTTGGGTTATTTTTTTTTTGTTTTTTATTGGAGACCTGCTATTGCAATGCGTATGATATTCCCACCCAATGGCATTTCGATACCGTTTTATCCCACTTCGGGCCATACATATTAGGTCGAACCAGGTTGACGGCCTTCCCCATGCCTTACTCGTTTTCCTTTTTGCTCTCCAGCGACCCAATCTTCTGTTAGGTATGTATAAGAGCCAAGGTCCAAATTTTGCAGTTTATTCAAGCATTAGAGTCTGACCCTATTCTCCACACGACCTACCCTGAAGCCTAGTCGGCTACTATGACCTTGTCAGACCGCTGGCCCATGATCTGTTGAACAATGAGAATCACGGTATGTTTTACGATTTTATAAAGGTCCAGTGACTCAGAATTTATTACGAACTTTACTAAAGAACAATTTTAGATTTTAGAATTTAGATTTGAATTTTAAAAATTGTCAATTTCTGTAATTATTTTTATTTTAACAAATTTATTGAGAAATTAATTGTTTTTTTTTGATTTTGTAAAAATTTAAATTAAGTATGTTAAGAATCTTAAAATTTAAAATTTGTTTTAAAGTTGGGAAGTTTTAAAATGTTTAGAAAATTTTCGTACTCGTTATGATTTAAAATTCGCTACGAATTCTACGATCTACTAAATAATTGTATGAATTTCCAACGTATTGTGACGATAATGGCCATCATACAACAAGTTCATGTTATGAACAGCGATAGGTCAGACGGTTGGTTCGTAGTACAAACATAAACATGTTTGCACACCAACGCACAAATGCATAATGATCTGGTAAAAATAAAGAACGTCCAATAATATAGCGTACAAAGGAAAGCGTAGTTTAGTGATTGATGAATAAAATGAACAACAACACAAATACGACCCGTCGACAATAATGAATGATGATATTTCCAGATGATTATGGGTCATAAACAGAATACACAAGAATGAAGATGATTTATGATACGCAATAAAGGAATTTCCGAGAGCAGTATCAAACTGGTATATAAATACGACCGATGGCAAGCAGGGAACAGTTTTTGGTTTACTTTAAATCATGTAACAAATTAAATAAATCTGTTGTCATAGCCACCACCAGTGGCAAGCGGACAGATTTAAATAAGTAAAGTAAAAGCCAATATTAAAGTGTATAAAAGTAAAGGGAAATAAAGTCGAGTCAAGAGACATAAAAATACACAGTGTTTTTAATTGCAAAATCCGGACGAACTCAGAAGCCCAGTTCGTAACAGTATTTACAAAAATTATATTCGAAAATTGGAAAATTTAAGAGTTTTAAAAATATAGAATTGTGTCGAAACATTTCAATTTCAAACGTCATATTTTAACCTAAAAGTCATATTTTTTTAATTTGATTATTTTTTTGCATCTCTACATTTTAATTTTTTAACAATTTTTTCTTTCGTTTTTCGGATCACATATAGGTACATATCGATACCTTACAGCACACAAGTGCTATGTCCACTTTTTACAATTAAAAATAGCAGAGAGAGAATTGAGAATTCCATTAAGATTTAGAAACAACACAACTGTGTAATTGATGCAGCTCCTTATCCCAAATTTAGATATATAAAAAAGTAGATATTAAGAAAAAGTGGACATAGCACTTGTGTGCTCTAAGCTATCGATATATGTACATAATAGGTTTCCGTTAAATGCAGAAGCTTCATATTAATCTATAATGTTAGAAGATAGTTATAAAAGGAATGAAATAAACGAAATTTCTGTTGTTTCTGCTCTTTGATAGACGCTAGAGAATGCCTTCCGAAATTAGGCTTGTTTAACAGAGATGAGCAGTTAAATTTAGTTTAGTATTAAGAAGTTTAAATTTAACAAATTTAAAGGATTGAGTTAATGATTGCTACAAAACTTAAGACATTTTACACGAAATTTGAATTTTTAAAGATCTTAGTAAGAACTTTGATTTCCTTTTATAAAGTAGAAAAACCAAAAATTAAAATTTTTGAAGCATTACCAAATGGATTATTGGTTTTACTAGAATTACTAGAATAATAATATTTATTACTGGATAATTGGTATCCATTTCGAATTTTAAGGAGTTTTTAAAATTTTACGAACTGACAAATTTATGGCATATCATTTTAGTAGATACTTCGAAATTCAAATTTAGAAATATTTTAGAATTTAATTTTAATTAATTAAATTAGTAATAAATGAGAAAATTTAACAATTTTAAAATTAAAAGAAATTTTATTATGTTTTAAAAAATGCTTCAGAATTTCCTAAGGACTTTACTAAACAACTACTTTACTAAACAACTACTTTTGAAAATAATAATTATTTAACCAAATAATAATTATTTACAATTTGTAGAAATAGAACAAGAATTTTTGGATTGTACGTCTTTGATTTTGTAAAAAATTAAGTTAAGAATTATAAAATTTTGAGAAATTGTCAAATTTCATTTGACTATTTAATTAATTTAAAATATTTAATTAAAATTATAATACGAATTAGTAAATTAGAAATCTTATATTGGAATTAAGTAAAAGAAAATTCGTCTTATACTAGAAGTTTTCGAATTATTTTAAAAAAACTTTAAAAATGTTGGCAAAGGTGGTTTTGTACATGTATATTTTGCACAAAACAATTTTTTTTGCTTAGAAATTTGAAAGTTGGAGAGTTTGAGACATTTTTCAAAATATTCATAGAAGCAGTAGTAATAATTTCATATGTTTTTACAAAAATTATATTTGGAATTTCCCAAAATTCAAAATATAAAGTTCTTTTGAATCTTTTTCAGTTAAAACGTAAAACGCCATATTCTAACATGTTTCAAAATAAATTAAGAACTAATATATTTTGAGGTTTTATAATTTTTAAACTATTATACAATATAAGTACCATAAATTCGGGAGGTGATGGAGGACACTAATCTGAACAAAAAAATTATACGAGAGTACATTTCCTATCTGTAACAGTTATAGATATAATTAAGGTTCTACTGAAAAATTAGTCAACTTGAATTTCACTTATAACATAAAAACGATTATTCCCAGATTACTCAAATAAACGTTTTCTTATCGCAAACTAATACTTATTTATTTACTTATTTACAAAAAAATCTATTCTACAGTTAAAAAAAACAACTTAATGAATAGTAACTACATAATATAATATAATAATTAAAATTTGTACAATACGGAATATATGTCAAAAATATTATAAAATCAAAAATTGCAACTACGAATTTCGTAACGAAAGCATTTTCTCGATTTTTCAAAATGAAACAAATGATAATAATCATTGAAAATTCTGGCCATTGAAGCCGTCGCTTCGTTATAGTCATAATTAGTTCTATGAAATTCGATAAATAGAAATTCCCTTCGCCGCAAACTTCTACCCGGCACATAAATGTTCCAGGCAGAAATAAGATTAGGGCATCTTATACGACCGTTCAAAGAATCCCCGACAAACATTGCTGACGCAATTTTTCGACGCTTCGCTAAAGTATCAATTCGAAGGCTTAGACACCGATTTTCATACCCTGGAAGATTACGCACTTGCTGCCACATAGGCTGATTACGATCTGAAAGATAACCAAGCTTTCTGTAAATGTAAATGGTAAAACGTTTCTAAATTGATTCCAATCTTTTAATCAGTACTTCATGGTGAGGATACCAAACCACCGCCGCATATTCCAGGTGAGATCTAACTAGAGAAGTATATAAACTAACACATGAAAAAATATCAACAAACTCTTTTGACATTCTAAAAATAAAACCCAACATAGAATTGGCTTTTAATATTATTTTGTCTAGATGTAAAGCAAAAGTTAATTTTTGATCAAAGAATACACCTAAGTCAACAATTGAAGTTACTTTACAAAGTTCATTATCCTCCAACTGATAATTGAAAACAATCGGATTGGATGTTCTATAGAACGACATGATGTTGCATTAATTAATATTGATCAACAATTTATTCGTAGAGGACCAACGAGATAATGAATTAATTTCTGATTGAAATACTTCTGCGTCATTTAAAGATTGAATATGTTTAAAAATCTTCAAATCGTCTGCAAATAATAAGCAGTTACAAAATTTAAAAATATTCGGAATGTCATTCACAAATAAAAGAAAAATGATTGGGCCCAAATGTGATCCCTGCGGAACCCCAGAATGGCAATATATATAATCCGATTTGACTTGATTCAATAAAACATATTGTCTTCTTCCCACCAGATAAGAACCAATCCATTTTAAAAAATTAGGGGCGACACCAATTTCAGAAAGCTTTTTTATAATGATTGTATGGTCAATTGAATCAAAGGCTTTAGCAAAATCAAAGTAAATCGCATCAACCTGGGCGGCTTGTGACTCAAGTGATTCAATAGCGAATTTAGTAAATTGTAAAAGATTGGTAGTCGTAGATTTTCCACTGGTGAAACCGTGCTGAAAATCCGAGATAATTTCTTTTCTATGAAATGACAGATGTTTTGTCACAATTAACTCGAAAAGTTTTGGGATCGATGAAAGAATTGAGATTCCACGATAATTGGATACATCAGAGCGGTCCCCCTTTTTGTAAATTGGAACAATATGTGACACTTTCCAAGCGGTTAGAAAATAGCCGTTAACTAACGATTGGTTAAAAATAAAACATAACGGAGTTGCAATATATGATGCAAAACATTTAAGTATTGACGAGGGAATACTGTCAGGCCCACATCGATCATTAAAATCCAAAAGGGAATTACAAATATCATCTTCAGTTATAGATAAATAAGGAATATTAAATTGACAATTACTGACAATAGGGTCATCAACAATAAGACTACTATTATCTTTATAAACCGATTGAAAGAAGCTTGCAAAACCTGTACATATTTCTGATACAGTGCAGAGCTGAACTCCATCATAATTCATAATCGACGGAAAGCCCGTTGTTTTGCGCTTATCATTAACAAACTTCCAAAATGATTTGGGGTTTTGTTTGATATTAGCTTCGATCGTTTTTATGTATTGTAGATATTTAGTATGAAATTCGGATTTAAATTGATCCCGAAGATTGACAAAAATAGATTTGTTAGAGTCACAATCATTGGTTCGAAGTCTGTAAAAGGCTTTATTCTTACGGTTACGCAGATTAATCAAATCCGAATCAAACCATGGAGGGTATCTGTAGTTACGTTTCCTTTTCAAAGGTAAGAAACGGTCAAAGCAAGAAACAGCAAATCATTAAAACTTTTTACATTTACATCAATATCATTGTTAAGAAATAACTCATTCCAGCATATGCATCGGAGAAACTCAGACATACTGTGGGAATCGCATGCTTTAAAATCATAAAACGAATCATCCACAGAAAATTCAAGACATTTAGCATTAACGTTATTAACATGAAATTCAATTTCGAGAGAATTATGATCTTTATCATTGTTCTTAAAAGATGTCAAAGATTCGTAAACTGACAAATATTCCGTATTATTAACAAAAATTAAATCTAGAAACGAATTATTATCATTAGAATATAAATTAATTTGTTTAAGATTAAAACTAAATAATGCGTCTATTACCGCCGAGTCATTGATAGACATAACATTAGAAGGTAATATATCTAATGATTCGGAATCAACCGACCAATTAATATTGGTTAAATTAAAATCGCCCAACACTACTATAGTATCATTACAATGAGACATATTAACTATTTCACTTATACAATCTATGTGATTTAAATAAATATCGATAGAAGATCTAGGCGGTATATATAGAACTATAAAATAAAATGTTTTTTTATAAATAAAAACTTTAACACATAAAAATTCAATTGTTACACAGCTCGGTAAAATGATACGCTCACAATGAAGTGATGAATGAACAGCCAAGAGGACACCACCTCTCGTTTGTTTCGAGCTATTCAAAGGTGATCTGTCACATATAAAAACAACAAATTCCACAATGAAATCCAGTTTCCACAATAGCATATAATTGGAAATGCATCGAATAAAATAAATTGCGGAATTCCATAGACTTCGATGACATTCCCCCAACATTGCGATAAAATAATTTATAGAGTATGCAATTCGATTTTTGGCTGGGATCTGTTATTGACTGCATGGAGGTCGTTGAAGTAAAGGAAAAAAAATTATTGTTCTTATTTTGTTTCCTCTTATAAATCACAAATTCCTTTATCAATGAACCTGATGGCCATGAGCTAGGTTGAAGCAAGCTATCCACGCTAGATACCGGAACATTTATCCGAAACGAAGAAAAATTACGGTCTTCTTCATTGATTCGACGTGATAATATGCGTTTGCAACTAACATCCATAACACCAAACTTGTCTTTTAGATAGGATAAAACTTCCAGTTCAGAAACGTCTTTATGGAGTCTGGACACAAAAATGGTTTTCCGAGGTGCAACCACTTGGAGTGATGAAATCAAGTCACCGGTGCCGATTATAATTTGCCGCTGTTTCGGAATCGTCGAATGTTTAGATGAAATTACCCGTTCATGTTGAGAACTCGTTGTGTTACTAGATAGAGTTAGACAACCATCATTAGTCATCATCGTCGATAATAAATTTGTATCCAGTTCAGTCTGAACTGGAGTTACGGTACCACCATTATCATTACTTTTATTATTAATGTTTTTATGATTCACATACGTACTATCATTAATTTTAATATTTTTATTATTACACATTTTATTTATAGAATTTGAAGTAACGGCATTATGACAATTTTTGGTATTGTATAATTTTGAACTCATGGACATTAAATCACTCTGAAGGTTATGAAAGTTTGTATTAATAACATTAACAGATTCTGTTATTTTTGAAAATAACTTCATTTGGGATTTTAACAGGCCATTACAGTCGTCACAAATATATCGTAGATTTTTTAGCTGACAAATTAAATCAAAGGTCGTTTTGCTTTTGATTCCAAAACACTTAAAGTCAATTACTTTATCACAAAGAACACAACAAAAATACTGTTCTTTTGAAGTAAGACCACATGCAAAACACTTCTTTTCCATTATCACTAGAGGAATTATTTCACTGAAGCTAATATGACGGCACAAATTAGCAACCACAGTCAAGAAATAAAACAATAAAAAAATTAAAATTTTTAATTTTTTTATTTTTGTTTTTAATAAAAATTAACTTAAAAACACGTCCGATCGGTATGAGTACCAATAGAGGAGTCCGTAGGTTAAGGGGGTAATAAGTTCATCAAACACCATAGAGCCTTGTGCAGGGGTAATAAGTTCATCAAACACCATAGAGCCTTGTTGTGCTGAGCATTTTGTTTTAATGTGAACATGAACTAGTTCATAATTTAACAACAACTCAGTATACGTAACAATACGTTAATTATTTTAAATGTTCAATTACACAAATTCCAAAATGGCAGATCTGCAAATATTTACGGACATTTATAGCGAGAAGTACTCTAATCGCCGAGTAACCGATATTCGGACCATTTATGAGAATCCATCAGAGACTTTGGGAAAATGGTTCCTTCAAACGAGGAAGTGTGCCAGGAAGGCCGGTAACAACTAGAACGCCTGCACTAGAGGAAGTTGTTCTCAATAAAATAGCAGAACAATCGAAGACGAGCATAAAGACTGATTTACATTCAACGACAATCGACGTCTGCAAAAAAATTGAAACACAACATAGGAAAAAGTACAAAGACAAAAAGAGAAAAAATAATCATCTGCTTAAAAAAGTCAATTGAAACCCGAGAAACAAACCCAAAAAACCTCGTCTGCCTTTTTTTGCAGATGTCGAGTTCCATCTTTTTTCTGTAAAATCATCGATACGTGAATAAATAACTATAATAAGAACTAAGAAAATCAATCATTTGCATTGGTTTATGACATTTTTTGTTTAAATTTAGTTTTTATGTGCGTAAAAAAAACGAATTTTTGATTTGACATCTGCATCTGCGAAATTTTTTGAATGTAAATCAGTCTTAAGAAATATAGCTATCTCGATCCCTTGTAGTGAACAGACAATTTGCAGTTACTTACCTTTTATTTCAATTTGACCAGAATGCCGTTGTTATGGAAATTTTCTAAGTTTTGGTTTAAATAAATCACTTATTACCAGAAAATAAAGACGGTTTTCTTAAACGATGTCCGTATATGTTGAAATTTCCCGTATGCTGTAAATTATGGAAAGATCGGTTTCTAATTTTTTGTAAATTAAAAATTGTTAGATACACTGCGTGACAACAGGATAGGTTCAATATATTAAATGTCTATAAGTATCAATATTTAATCTAAAAAAATTGTCGTTTCCATGGCAATTACTGCACATGGTTCTACATTATATTTGTAAACTTTCCATGAAATTTATAGTTCAATTATTTTTTATCAACAATTGTTTTCGAATACTTTTTTGAAAACACGGTCATTCAAGTGCGACACCAGGATAGGTTCAGTCGTTTGAAGTTCAATTAAAAGTAGCAATAACGTAATTTTTGAAATATTAGTGTTTAATAAAATAAGTGAAGATTATTAACGGGTATTTCTGCATTATAACTACATTATGGGTCGTGGAAAAACATTAGGTCTAGAAAAAATAGGGAAAATTGATGCATTTAATGAAGAAGGCTATTCAAATAGAGAAATTTCACGTAAAATAGGGAGAAGTTCAAATGTCGTTAATAATTATTTAAGAAACAAAGAAAACTATGGAAAAAACCAGAAGTGGGGCACAAAAAAAGCTACTATACAAAGAGAGCGGCGTTTTATTTTAAGGGCAGCATCTAATTCTACAAAGACTGCTCGCCAATTACGAGATGAAGCTGGTTCCCTTGCAAGTGTCAGGACTGTACGACGCGTTATAAAACGCTGTCCAACAATAAAAAGGCTTCGGTTGAAGAAAAAACCATTTTTAATGCAACGCCACAAACAAGCACGCTTGCAGTATGCAGAAAACCATATGACCTGGGACTTACAATGGAGGTAGGTAGTATTTTCGGACGAAAAAAGATTTTGTTTGGATGGACCAGACGGGTTCAGTTATTATTTCCATGATATAAGAAAAGAAACGAAGTATCTTGCAAGAAGGCATAGCCGGGTTGGCTCTGTAATGGTTTGGGGAGCAATTTCTTATTACGGAGTCATAGATTTGGTACCTATAATAGAAAAGATGACGGGTATACGCTACAAAGAGATGCTACAAAGACAAAAAGTGAAAATAGAAGAAATTATGCAAGATCATCCATGGATTTTCCAACAAGATCATGCAGCAATTCACACAGCAAAGGTGGTTTCAGACTGGTTTGAGAATGAAAACATTACGGTGTTAGATTGGCCTGCAGTATCACCGGACCTAAATATTATTGAAAACTTATGGGGTTGGTTGTCGCGAAAAATTTATGGAAATGGAAGACAGTATCAATGCAAAAATCAGTTAATTCAGGCTATTAAACAGATCTGGACTGAAATCCCATTAGAGATTATAAGAAGTTTATACGATTCTCTAAAAAACAGGATATTTGAAGTTATAAATAAAAATGGAGGAAATACTCATTACTAAAAATAAAAAAATATTAAAAAATCTAAGATTTGCTGTTTCACTTTCAGTTTTTTCCAACAAAATATAGGTTATTTGACTTTTTATTTATGCCGAACCTATCTTGTTGTCGCACCAGAAAATACGTATTTTTGAAAAATCATTTCCAAGTTTTTACAAAAAGCAGTACCAAACTTATATATGCTAGGAATTAGTAGCAAATATATTACCAAACAAACTGAAAATATTTTTAGCTCAACAGACATTAGCGTATTGTGTGAAAAATATAATATTACAGTGAACCTATCCTGTTGTCACGCAGTGTATCTATATTGTCGCTACTACTTTTTAGGTGAAATTTGCCGCCCTAGGCCGGTACCTTTAGAGCCTATAGGTAAATCCGGCCCTAGTAATCCTTAATCAACTAATCGGAAAATCAACAAGCTTCCATTTTGTCTATGAGACATATTTAGTTTTCGGGTATTTTAGATAAACCGTCTAAAGTAAATTAACTGATTGTTATTGGTTTTTATGTTCAGTTAAGTGTGTGGCTATTTCGGGAAATTAATCGCTGTGATTCTATAATACAATAAACAAATAATCGCATAACAAATATTATTTAATTGCACATATTTAAACTTCATTAAGTAATAATATTTTATCAAGGTGGTTTTGGTTAGGCAATCATAATATTCTAATTATATTCAAAATAGATTTTCAAAAAATGTTCTTCTTCTTTTACATTTTTTTGTACCATGTTATAGAACTTCTTATTTTTCGTTTGGGGTTTTCGTCTTTCATGTACAAAAATGCCGTTCGAATGTTGCATGTAAAAAGTTTTTGTGCTTTTATTAGGCAGAAAAAGAAAATAAGTTTGATAGACATTCTGGCTTTGAGTTTAATTGAAATTCGTTTAATATACGAACATTGTACGTCTACAGTCTACAAATAGTTTGACATGTTAAATATTTTTTTATCGATCTTTTAACTTAAACAACACTCATATACATATGTATAAATATATGCTCGTTATAGTCATATTATGTTGATATATTAATTTGGCTGGACGATTTATACAGACGTTATGTCGAATAGTTTAACATACAATGTCTAGAGTGTGGAGAGCAATGTTATCAAATTTTGTGTTATCATTTTAATCAAACCCGCAATTTAATTAAAATAATATGGCTTCTTTGAATCGCGAATATGTATAATATATTGTTTACAACGGCTGTACACACATAAGTAGTTACACTTACATATTTCGCAATTGACTTTGAAATTTTTTTATATAAAATGATGTAATCAAATATGATTGAAGTAAACACGTGATTTAAAAAGCGTGTATGACTCTAATCAATTTAGTAAACGATTCCAAGTAACTCAGCAATAATAATTATTACATTTGTATTAAGTATTTTTATCTCAAGCTAAATATTACACGGTGCGGTTTGAAAATTGGCATAACCGCAAATCTGTAAATAAGAGTTAGCTTTAATTAACAAGACGATTTAGTTTTACAAATCAATGTGGTGAAGACTGAATAACGAAAATTTTTCTTATTTGTCAGCCTCGACTACTAAAAAAACAGTTAGTTAAAAAATACAATTTTATTAAAAAAATTTGCAGTTTATTTTGTCTACGGTATTTAGTTGATTCTATACGGCAATTTAACATATATGCTTCTAATACCGTACTTTTTGAATTGATCTTTCAATCTCATTAATTTTTAATTATATTTTAAATAGTCGAAGCTAAAACTAAAGGTTTCCTAACGTGTTGGAAAAATGACGTTTAACATTGAAATAAAATTTTCGGTAGATCGGTACTTGTACATATGTCAACCAAATGTATGATTGAGTTTTAATGTTCATTTAGAAGTACGCCTCAAATTGTACTCACTGCTTATAATTTTTCCATTCGGTTGGTTATTATTATTACCCCAACTACCAATACAGTTCCTCATAATATTGATCGGATGTTCATAGCATTCTTAAATATTATTACATCTACAACTTATGCTGCAGATGTTATGCTGTAAAAAAATAGCGGCAACAACAACGGAAGCTTTGGTATTTTATTATTTTCATAAGAAGTCAATATCAAGGGCAAATGCAAATTTAATAGAGACGGCCATTCCCACTATGATGTTATTTGCTGTACTTTTACAATAAGTATAAAGAGCTGCAGAGTTTGCTAGAGAAACGCTCACCATTGCAAAAATGTGCACTCTCTAGTTCGTTGAAACGGAAAATAGTAAGGCAAACCAAAGTCGATGCGTGCGATAATGCAGTGAAAATCAATAAATCACTTAGATCAAATGACAATGTTAATATTTGTGATGAAATGGAATGTACTCCGAGAAAATGGTTTAAGAGGTCGCTTCAGAGCTAAGAAGCTTCATTCGACAAAACGTCATAAAAAACTAAGACTGAAATTCGCAAAGGTGCATAAAAATTATACAGCCTTGGCCAAAATTATAAAGCACCCCTCCCAAATTGCAGTATCTACAAAACGAATGAAGACAAAAATTAAAACTCAATATTTTTAGGAAATACTTTTTATATTTGATTAATTTTAGTATTTTGTAGGTCCTCCTTTGGCTTTGATGACAGCCAGGACTCTTTTATTCATCGACCGTACTAATTTTTCGCAGGTATTTCTCGATATATTTTTCCATTCCTCTGTCAGCGCACGTTTGAGGTCTTTCTTTGAAGTCATACTGCGATCCTTGATTTTTTTTTTTTTAAAATTGACCACAAATTTTCAATGGGATTTAGGTCTGGTGACTGGGCGGGCCAGTCCATGACTCGAATTTGTTTTTTTCGAAACCAACTCATCGTAACGCGGGAAGTATGGCAGGGGGCATTATCCTGTTGATAAATTATCGAAGAACTATCCGTTTCCCCAAAGATTTGCCGAATTGAGGCATTCAAGGCAGCCTCGAGGACGGTAACAAAGTTGGTACTGTTCATCGGACCCTCATAAAACAACAGTTTTCCCACCCCTGATGATGCCATACAACCCCACACCATCAGTTTACCCCTCCATGCTTTACGGTAGGCACTATACAATCAGGATTGTATGCTTCCCCGACTCTTCTTCTTACGATGGTTGCGCCAGGAGTTCCAAAAATCTATAAGAATTCCATCAAATTTAACATAAATTTCTCTATTAATTCTTTTAAAATACATAGCACAATTTTATTTTTTTTTTTGACTAATTATTTTTTAATATTTATTTTTTATATTTACCTCAAAAGTAGATTCATCTGACCAAACAACTCTCGCCCAATCCACGTCATTCCAATGTTTGTGTTCTCGAGCCCATCTCAAGCGACTTTTTATGTTGGTAAGTGAGAGCAAAGGTTATTTTCTTGCTTTACAACCTTTCAATCCAGCTTGCAGGAGCCTTCTTCTAACTGTCCGTGCCGAAATGTGAACTTCTTATTCTGTTAAATGCTCTGCAGCTATCTCAGCAGATGTTTTTCTTCGGTTTTTAAGAGATTTTCGCACAATTTGTCGATCGTCTCTTACCGAAGTGATACGATTTCTGCCTGAGCGTAGTTTATAGGCATAGTCCTCGATCTCTTTAACCCTTTTCAATGTAGATTGAACTGCTCCACGAGAGCATTTTAATTTTTGGGATATTTTAATTTGGCTTACACCCTGGGAATCCAACAACACAATTTGTGCCCTTATTCCTTCACTGAGTTGGCACGCTTTAGGCATAATTATCACAAACACACTTTTTTTCTCAAAAAACTTACGAAAACTCTTTTTGATTTAAAACACTTTATGTGAAGACTGCACACGATCAAATACAAAACTAAAATAAAAAAATTTTACGACGCTACAACTTCTTGTTAAGAACCTAAAACAAAACAAAAATTGGTGATTTTCAATAATTAAGGGTCGCATTCGGTGGGATGACTCGTTCGTTAACACCCATTGTTTAGAAAGACATAATATTAATATATAATGCTAATAGATAGGGGTGCTTTATATTTTTGGCCAAGTCTGTACAATTGAAGATTCGAAGAAGGTGATATGGTCGGTCGAGAGCAAAATAAACAGCTTTGGTTTATATGCCCAGCAGTGGGTATAAGGCGCAGAAGAGGTGAGGCACTGCAAGGCAAGTGGGGCCAACTCTGAAGTTTGGCGAGGGATCTATGATGCTGTCGAACTTGGAATGGAGTTGAAAAATGTCACAAGATTGAGGAATGAATGACTGCAAAGGACTACATAAACATTTAGAACCACAAGCTAGGGTCTTTCTATTGAAAATACGACTTTTAAACAGGATAATGACCCGAAGCATTACGCCAGAATTAGAAAAACATGATTCGATTAAAAGTATGTCCGAGTTCTCGGTTGCCATCTCGCCTTATAGCTAATTATCTAAAATATCGATGTCCAACGAGCATATTTGACAAGTAATTTGAAAGTAAAACTCCAGCAGAATTGTAGTTTGACAAGAAGCTTGATTTAATATTATACAACCATATTCCAACGGAAAAACGAAGGAAATTTGAAGCAAAGACATCGAAATGCTTCGGTATGCATCGAATAATTCACATCCCTTATGTGATATTAAGAACCAAGAGCAAATCATCTTCAGAAATATCACATTCAACCATAGATCGGTATTGAATTGTGCTGATGACAAACGGATAACCGAAGAGAATTGTAAAGATCCATTGGACTAATAGTACGAATGTGGAACGTACTGGTGACATCGAAAATATTTTCAATAGTACTAATAAAGATTACTAGTACTGGATGTGCTGGTCACAACAGAGATAATGTGAACAGTGCTGATTTTAAAGCATTGCTAACAACGAGCGGCAGGCCTTACATCTAAGTAACCTGAAAGTGAGGTACATTACGCATTAGATGCACATTTACCAGATGGATGTAAAGGGAGCAGATGAAGAGATATTTATGAAACCACCAGTCAGCAAGCTACAAACGGCATTTTATGATTTGAAACAAGACTCACATATGTGGAACCAGGAATTCCACGATTTCATCACTCGAATTGGCAGGTATTTAGTAAAATTGGTACGAATGAATGCAAGCCAGCAACTAAACCGATTGAAAAAGGCTTACGTTTGCAAACGAATCATCAGATAACAACACAAATGTACCTTATCGTGAGTTGATTGGTTATCTCTCGTATATGTAATACAGACAGCGTGATCGGATTAATGTGCAACTGCAAACTATTTTAGTCGTTTTCAATGTTGTATTACAGACATGAACGAGCCTTACGTTACATTAAGTTATCGATTGATCTCAACTTGGTATACAAACGGGACGAAAGCACAGAACTGCTACTACTTTTTTAATCTATTTGGCAACAAGGTGATGTGGGCTTCTCATAACCAATACATAGTAGCACTATCATCAGCAGAGGGGGAATATAAACCATTAGATGCATAGTTAAGCATAGTTAAACCGATAAGTAAAGCTTAGTTAAGCCGATTATGATTTTCGAGGATAATCAATCATGTAAGAAAGTAGCTCAAAAACCGATAGATCACCGGGTGAACAAACAACTGATATCATGACAAAACGATTAAGAAATATTCAATTTTAAATTCAATTAGTTTCTTGTTCCTGTGAAATTTTAAATATTTCGGTTAGTTCCATGATAGTTTATTTTGTATTTTGAATTTTTTGTTTGTTTTTGATTGTTTAACGTAAAGTTAAATTATTATTATTGGATTAATAATTTCCAGTTCCTTATAAAATTAAGAGGCGATGTTAGTTTAGGGTAATTTTGCAGTGATAATAATCTTTCCTTTATTTGAAATTTCACCAAATTTCATTTTTGTACAGTGACACTCACACAGTCATGCATCAGTTATGGACCAGTTAGTTGAATGAAAGATGTCTCAACAGAATAAGAACACGTTTGTAACTCTCATGTAGATTTATATTTTTACTCATTAAAAACTATTTATTATAAAAGAATCAACGATTTTATCTAGACTTTGCTAAATAAATTCTCTAGGGGACCATTCCCATAAAATAAAATCTCAAATTTATTTTTAGTTCACAAAAATGCATTGGCTCACTGGTTCTCACCGTCATTATGTCCGTTACAGCGGGTTTTGCGTTTTTCTGTCGTTTGTAGGAAATTTCAAAATAACGCCCAATGTCTTATTTATAGCAAAATATTATCAAACAATTCATGGTACCAGCAAAATTACATCTTCATTTTGAACTAAATCACTCGGTGTTTAAGGCCACTTGCTTATTTTGAGTCATGTAAAAAAATTGAACTTGGGTCACTTTCAAACAACACTATATCTCGGGTGTCTCAATCCACGATCTCGCTGATGATATCGAGTTTGAACTTCTCGGCTACATTTATGGGATGATTACTCACTATGCAATTAGACGAATCGACTGAGCTTGCAGGTCTTGCTATTTGGTTGGTTTAATATTTAAAAAATGCATTGAAGAAGAGATCTCACCAAACACCAAAGAAGGAAATGCGTTTTGACTGGAAAAGTGACAGCTGCGGTAAAACTTATGAAGAATACGGCTAAGAACTGCACAAGTAGTTACTACTTTCTTCGCAGACAGGCTCTGACATAGCTAACAATATTTCTCAACTTCATACCGGCAACTTTAATAAAAGTCGTCCATTACCCAACCCTTCAATTTCATTCAGAAGTGCGGTGGCTATCACGAGGCAAAGTTTTTGCTTAGTCTTGTCGTACACGATGAGTTTTATACTAAATGATTTAAAATTCGATTCGTCTGATAGAGTGAGGGGACTTGTATTAATAGCTGCGTTTGTTAATCGCTCCCGATAGCTGCTATCGAGAGCCGTCATGTAAAAAGTAGCCCCCGATAGCGCGATTTTTTATATAAAAAAGTTTAAGGTTATAGGTATAGAAAAATGACGGCTATCTATAGCAGCTATTGGGATCGAATAAAAAAACACAGCATGTCAGTGCCGAATCATTAGGGTCTCTAATAAATTTCCTGCTGGGATGTTGTTGTAAGCGATACTCGCGATCTAAATAATCTTACGACCACAAACTAATTTTGGTGGCCAGACGGCTAACGAAAAGTTTCATTCGATTCAATAATTTTTATTGAGAAAATTTGTGCCACTCGTTTATTGTGAAATGCTAATGCAGTTTTTCTATCATTTTATTAATGATTATATTTATCGCAGTTGGGTGTTGGGTGCGTCTCAATAGGGTAGGGGTTGACCGTCTATAGCCATGTATCTCGTGGTCTATATTCCAACGCTGCAACTATGTAGAAACCACCAAATGTGTCTAGTATACCTCCACGTGGTAACACCCGGGCAACGATGTGAAGCATCGGCGAAATACTAGAGGCGAGTGCAATACACTATAAATGAGCAATGAGCAGAACAAATAAGGAAACTAATACCCCAGGTGGTACACCTGTTGCTCAGGTAAATCCACCCTCTTCGGAGGTCGGTCTCATGGATTCTGGGGGAGACCAGCCATTGCTATACTACAATTATTTTAACCAATCCCAAGACATGTTGGTGAATAAACAAGCTCATTTGAGTGAAATAGAAAAGGATAATTCACATCTCTTCCAGAGGAGTAACAAAGTCGCGTATTCTCCGAAAAGAGGCGGTAGTCCCTCCATTGAGGCCAGCAGCCACAACACTCGTTTTACAAACGAAGAAAAGCTTCACAATGAATTGTGTAAAGCTAATAATGCATTAGTTGAAGCCAACAATATAAATAAGCAACTGAATGTTACAATTGCATGGATGCAGGAGCGTATGAAGACGCTTGAAAACGAAGTTAAAGCTCTTAAGCCAAAGGAGGACATCGGTTCTACTCCTAACCAGAATACAACTCCACAAGAATATCATACGGATGAAGAAGAACTAGCTCGAGAAACTGAGTGGATTAGAGTTAAAGGTGGGAGAAAAAAAAGGAGACGGAATAATACGCCCTCCCCACCTCAATTAAAGGATAATGTTCCAAATATTATCCAGAAACAACCAAAAAAAATACCTCCACCACCACCAATAGTAATAGATGAAGTCAAAGACTACGATGTACTCTATGAAAAAATAAAAACCATAACTGCTACTGATAAGTTTAATGCAAAGGTGATGAATGGAAACACCATCAAAATAAACTTAGAAGATGCTGAAACATACAGAAAATTGACAAAAATGTTAAATGAAGAAAAACGTGCTTGGCACACGTTTGAAGATAAACAAACCAGACCAATTAGGGTCATGGCTAAAAACTTACACTCTACGTGTAAACCAGATAAAATAATTGATGACCTGAAAGCAAAAGGATTTAAGGCAACTGAAGCATCGATTAAGCTAAAACGGAGAGGCAAAGTACCTCTCAACATGTTTATGTTGACCTTCGATACTGATGAAGATATCGAAAAAATTTATCAAATTAAGTACATCTTGGGGTGCAAAGTGGTTATTCAGACTCTAAGAAGGTCTAAGCTTATACCACAATGTAAACAATGTCAAGCCTATGGACATACACAAAAATATTGCAACAGGGAACCTAGGTGTGTCAAATGTTTAGGTAAACATCATACCAAAGATTGTGTAAAAGCCCAAAATGTTCAACCTAAATGCGTTCACTGTGGAGAAAACCATCCGGCTAACTACAGAGGATGCAGCGTTGCTATTGAACTGCAAAATATCAAAAATAAGAACGTGATTGCTAAAAATCCAAGTTCATTCAGGAAACAAGCAGTTAAGGTGAACCGACCCGAAGTAAATCGTAGAGTGTCGGGAACTACTCAAGGACAATTTGGTAAAATGACTTATGCTCAAGTAATGATGAGCAACGGAAATCCAGGAAAAACTGCTCAAAATGACGATATAAGTCAAACACTTAAATTAATTTTAAGCAGACTAAATACATTTGATGAGCGATTACAGAAACTAGAGTACAGCACTAAGGGAGCCATCCCTAAACAGAAAAATGGCCCAAGATCTTAGAATCTTATGTTGGAATGCCAATGGACTGATGCAACATCAACAAGAACTGCAAGTGGTCCTGGACACAGAAAAAATCGATGTATGTCTCATCACGGAAACACACTTCACTAGACAATCAAACATTAAATTTAAAAATTATCAAATATATCACACTATTCACCCTGGAAACACTGCTAAAGGAGGTAGTGCTGTTATAATTAGAAATAGTATTCATCACTATGAGGAGTTAAAATATGAAACGGAAGAAATACAAGCAACTGCTGTTATTGTCAAATCCAAAAGTAGTTCTATTTGTATTGCTAGTATTTACTGCCCACCGAAGCACTCAATGAAAGAAAAAGAGTATCTCGAGTTCCTCAGTAAATTAGGAAAACGATTTGTACTTGGAGGAGACTTTAATGCAAAAAATGTCCACTGGGGATCCAGATTAACAACAACTAAGGGTAAAGAACTCCTAAAAGCTATCAGAAAATGCAGTTGTGAAGCCCTCTCAACTGGAAAACCAACCTACTGGCCAACTGATCCAAACAAAGTGCCAGATCTGATTGATTTCTTTATAATAAAGAACATATCTGTAAATTATGTACAAGTAGATGAAAGCCACGACTTAAACTCTGATCATTCACCAATACTTCTAACGTTAAGTGAAAAAATCATTCAGAAAGAAAGAAACCCTTTCCTAGTAAATAATCACACTAATTGGGCATGCTTTAGACTATCGCTAGAAGAAAAAATTAACTTAATGGTTCCATTAAAGACTGAAGAACAATTAGACAAAGAAGTTCACAAATTTGTAAACGATATACAGCAATCAGCTTGGGAAAATACTCCTGAAATTAAAACGAAAATCAAGGGAAACAATTACCCTATGGAAATTAGGGAACTCCTCGCAGAAAAAAGAAGAGCGAGAAGAGTATGGCAACAAACAAGGGCCCCCCAAGATAAAACTCATTTGAACAACCTCACTCAACAATTAAGAAGAGAGATCAAAGAATTGAAAGATGAATCAATCAGCAACTATTTAAGAAAATTAACTAATGATAACAGTACTGATTATTCTCTTTGGAAAGCAACCAAAAGAATCAAAAGACCAATAATGCAGATTCCCCCAATAAAAATAGCAGGTGAGAAATGGGCTACAAATAATGAAGACAAAGCTCGAGAATTTGCCGAACACCTCGAAAAAATATTCCAGCCACATGAAGACCAAACGTTGGAAGCCGAGATAATAACTGAACAATCTGTGCAAGAAAGTAAAGAAATCCTACCCACAACACCAAAAGAAGTCATGCGTGAGATAACAGCTAATATGAATACGAAAAAAGCTCCTGGGTACGATCTTATTACTGCAGAAATCTTAAAAGAACTGCCAAGGAAAGCTCTGGTGAAACTCACCAATCTTATAAATGCAGCATTTAGAATCAAATGTGTACCAAGCTTATGGAAAATTGCAGAAGTAATTATGATCCCAAAACCTGGGAAACCACCACACATAACATCGTCTTATAGGCCAATTTCGCTATTGCCAGTCATGTCCAAACTCTTTGAGAAGCTTCTGGTAAAAAGATTAAATCCGATAATCGAGAGTAAAAACTTGATCCCAAATCTTCAGTTCGGTTTTCGCAACCAACACTCAACAATTGATCAAGTACACAGAATAACCAGTATAATTGAGAAAGCATTAGAGGAGAAAAAAGTCTGTTCAACAGTATTTCTAGACGTTGCACAAGCGTTTGATAGAGTGTGGCATGAAGGACTTAACCACAAGTTAAGGAATCTTCTACCAATGCAATTTGCTAAGATACTAGAATCATACTTGAAAGATAGGTTCTTCAGGATTAAATTAGATGATACATTTTCTGAATTGAAAGAAATCAATGCAGGAGTTCCACAGGGCAGTGTATTAGGGCCGGTTTTATACCTACTATATACTTATGATCTTCCTATATTAGAAAACAACACAGTGGCAACTTTTGCAGATGATACGGCGATCTTAGCTGTTGGAAAAAGCAACGAAGAATCAACACAGAAGTTACAATCAATGATTGTAACTTCTGTGTTGATTCTTCGTTGCTTTTTCCAACAGCTAAGATCGCCGTATCATCTGCAAAAGTTGCCACTGTGTTGTTTTCTTCTCAAATATATAAATGGACAAAAAGATGGAGAATACAACTAAATGAAGCTAAATCAGTTCACATCAACTTTACAAACAGACGAATCGAACATATTCCGATTACCATAAATCGGGAAATAATACCGCATGCGAACACAGCTAAGTATCTTGGCATGACCCTGGATGCTAAACTACGATGGAAAGCACACGTCAAGAAGAAAAGTGAAGAATTAAGACTTAAATACAGAAAAATGTATTGGCTGATGGGAAGGAACTCTTCTTTATCAACATACAACAAGCTTCTACTTTATAAGCAAATATTGAAACCGATTTGGACTTATGGTATTCAGCTTTGGGGTTGTACCAAACAGAGCAACGTAAATATCATCCAAAGATTTCAGAATATGGTATTAAGGAACATCGTTGATGCACCTTGGTATGTTAGGAACAATGACCTTCATAGGGACCTTAAAATGAACCTCATCTTAAATGAAATCCAGGAAAAAGCACGGAGACATGAAGAAAGGCTCCGCCAACATGTGAACATTGAGGCAACTCAGCTCCTAAGCATCACGAATTTAGTTCGCAGACTTAAAAGAACCAAACCTTTTGAGCTGGTGTGATTGTCAGTTTAAGCAGCATTATGCTGATCTAAAATCCACAACAAAGATGTGGTTTACATCAATTTACCAAACACTATGGAATGCCAATGGGAAGAAGCCATAGATTAATTTAAGTTAGTAAATTAAGTCAGAAACAAATTGCTAATTAGTCCAGGAGACTAGATTGTAATTACATAAAATAAATAAATAAAATTTATTTTAAATTAAAAAAAAAAAAAAAAAAAAAAAAATTTATCGCAGTTGAAATAGAAACTAAAATCCGATCTTGCACGAACATAACTTGCTTGCCACATTGTGCCACCATTGTTTGACGAAAAAGCAAATGGAGATCAATCATTACAAAGCAGTAAAATTTCAATATTTTGCATTTTTGTTTGTAATTTTTGTGTTTGGAATATTGACCTCCAACTTTTTTTTTCTTCTGGCCAATGGTATTCTCAATAATAGGTTGTATGACTTTTTATAAGCAGTATATCAACCAACAAATGGACAATTTGAGGATGATGGTGTCTCACGTTCCTGTAGGTATCTTAGTTGCGTGCCCTACAATTAAACTCATCATTAAAGGCACTGTCAGGTCGTACAATAATTTGATCGGAACAAGTGCGAGACCAAAAAATAATTTAAAATTTGTTACGTAATGGCGCAAGAGTTAGGGTGATCAGACGTTCTGGTTTCTCCGGACATGTTCTAATGTGCCAAACGTCTGAGGGTGTCCGGGTAAAATGCCTTCTGGTGCTTAGAAAATATTCGTTCAGATCACAAATAATAAATTGACAGCAAATACAATATTTTGAAACAAACAAAGTGAAAGAAATAATTTTTACTAAAAAAAAAAAAATCGAGACAAACCATCAAATTTGATCGATAATTATATAATTATTTCATTTGTGTCAAATCTCCATTTTCCAGAATATTTTAAAACTAATTTCAATTTTTTAGCAGGTACTAAAATTGCTCCAAATATTAAATTTGTTGTCAATTTATTTTTTTTGTCGTTCTAAATGTTTATTTCATGCCCAAAAATAATTGTTTGTGTTCCCTTGCAATAGTTCCAATCAATTATAAATGTTGCCAATTTATTATATTTTGTTCCGGAAAAGAATTTTTGAGAAATTTTTGTTTGTTGCTCGACGCCGGTTGGCAGCCTGCCTAAATTTATTAGCGGATATTTCGGAGGAGTCAAAAAATTAATAATTTAAACACAACTTAAATGTTTTATTTAAGAAATCGAACCCCAGCCAGCTTGATATGGCCCAAAAATATCTTTATGGTGATATTTAATTTATTTTGGGTTAGAAACTACTTAAAGAATCGACTTAACACCTCAAAATGTCACTATAATACCGCGACAAATGTGTGCGTGTGTGTATTCCATTTGGTGCTGAAGGCTGAGAAAATTATCTGGTTTGGCTGTGTATGAGAAACCAAATCTAATTTTTGGTTTATGGTATCAACCATAATATCATTAGTACGAGTATTGTTCCAAAATTTTTCTTGCCGTTGGGCCATGTTTTATTTTCAAAATTCTGAACCCAGCCCAACTTTATGACCGAAAAATTCTTCAGGCCGTGAAGTAATAAGTTTTATAATAGGAACAATATCATTATTGGTGGTTCGCAATACTTCTTGAATTTGGCTCTTATTTTATTTGAGAAATGTGACCAGAAATGATATGGCCCGAGGAATTCTTCAAAGCGTAAAAAATTTGCCCCAAATGAAACTTTTTTGAATTTGCACCCATCCCGTTGAAATATTACATATGACAACCAACATATTTGATGATCAATGAATGAGAGGCAGCACTTCCAAATGATGAATCAAGGTAGCGGGTTTGAAACTTTTCTGGAAGAGATTGTTGTAACCTTTTCTGTTTTGTAACCAGTGTATGATCGTTGCCACCAAACCAATTTATAACATATTTCGAGACTTAATATAGGTCCTGGCTTTTCTAAGTCGAAATGTTCTGGATTTTTTAAACTTTTTCAGATTTTGTCCAGGTTTAGTCGTTTTTGACCTGGTAAGCTTGCCAATAGTTAAACTATAAGAAAATATACGTAAATTGACAAAGTCGATGGTCGGAACGCCTTAAACCAAGTTACTAAAATAAAATTATTTTCAATGTTACACGGAAGAATAGACTGAAGTGTCACTTTGTGATGTGAAAAAAATAAATAAAAAATTAAACACATTATCGCGAAGCTATATTTGTTGTTAAACCGAATTAATTAAAGAACCAGGCAATTTTATACTTGGACTTAAATTGTGAATTGGACAAAAAAGGGGTCTACATAGTAAGAAGAAGAAGTTAGAATTTATGGCCATTAAATAGTTTTAGGTTAAAGGTGTATGGCTATCACATAGCTATCACTAGCATCACATCTTTATGTGAGATTTATGTCATCTATAAATGACTGGTATATATAGGTGGACTATGCATAGTTCAGCTAGTCAATAAAATAAACTATATAGGATGTCAAATTTAGAAATATCAATGGTACGTATAAAGCTTCTTGGATCTCGGTAATTTGGTGAGCCCTATACATGCCTATACGTAACAAGCTGTTTTGTAACCAAATTTTAAACTAGTAAATGAAAAAAACAAGTTTGTAGAGCACCTTTTATTTATGCTCGTCGCAGGAGAATAAATATTCACGACTGAAAACTATATAATAACTGAAAAAATTGAAATCTTGTAATTGGAAAAATAAGAAAATCGAACTTCCCCGCTCTTGTATTTTTCGAGTTGATAAAGTTTCAGACTTTGGAACTTTAGGGACCTTTGGAACTTTACTCCCTACCTTCCAAATTCCCAGCTCGTTTAGTTTTCGAGTTGCACCAGAGAAATCACTCATGTCAAAATTTAATGAGAGGGAGTTTTGTGCCAAATTTCAACTTTCTAGTTGAAAATGCATTACGAGATAATGTGGCATGCATTACGAGATAAGGTGCCAAATTGCAACTTTCTTCTATTAGTCAAAAGTGACCTTAACGAAGTTGAACGACACAGAAATTGCTCATATCATATCGAATAAAATGGAATAAAAAATGGCTAGGTTTGTTTTTGTTTAAAGGTTATTTTCACTGCAGAGTTTTGTAATTCCAAATTTTTAAAAAATAAACAGAATTGTTAATCAACAAAAAAAATTAATTTACGATGCCAAGTTAAGAGAGAAGAGAACTAAATTTTAATGAGCATCTGAAACTGACAATTTGGAGGTAAAATTTATTTTATTACATCCAGATTTGAGTTGAATACAAAATTTGACCTTCAAAAATAAACATGCAGAAATTGGTAAAACTGTGTTTTTGTTATTACCGGAAAATTCTGGATGCACGTAAAAATACATTATGTCAAACATTAGCCGGTAAATATTTTGCCAAGTAAATGGCAAACAATTTATATATTTTTACTATGCACATCCACTTGCCAAATTGCACCGTTTACATTACTTGATATACTGTATTTCATGTTGAGACAAACCGCAATTTTAAAAATTAAATAAAATTCGTGTCAATCTTAATAATATATCTATACTACAGACTACAGTATTTATAGTATGCACTAACTACTAGAAACTATTTATAACGTATAAAATAAAAATTTTCTATTATACGCTCTCAAATAAATTTTTTCACAAAATAATCAAACCCGTCCGAATGATGTAACCACAAATTTTAATTTGAGCTAGTATATAAAGTTATAATCATATAGTTATCAAATTCACAGAATTTTACAAATATTACAGATTATTATACGTTACACAATAACTCATAAACTAACATAATAATTATTAAACATAATTATGACTCATAAACACACTTTTTTCGGCACAATCAATATAAGTCACTAGAAACTAGGTGAAATTAATAAATACTTTCACTTTTTGTTTATCTATTTTTTGGGCAAGGGCAATACCCTTTTACGATAAGTATAGTAGATAAAATGTTCATGAAATCGATTTAAAACTACATAAAAATTTTCAAGAACTTAACACTTAACAATATTGGAATATAATTTTTCACTCACGTTGAAATTTGAATGACACCTTTATTACGTAAAATACAATTATTTTACGTTAAATTACCTTTTTTTATTTTTATATAAATCTAATTACCTTTTAAATGTTTAATTTAAAATAAATCCAGCTTAATCCCAAATTTTCCGATTAATCCAAAACAAAAACAAAAAATTCGAATTTGATTAATTTTTTTGCTTTAATATTTAATTCGTCATTTAATCGTTTTTTTAAATTTTTTAATTAACTAAAAAAAAGAAATATTTTAGATGTTAACACTTCACTAGTAGCTAGTGAACTGCACTGTGTGTGCAATAATTTTTTTTTTAACACATTTCAACTTGTTAAAAACTAAATTTAACTTTTTTGTTATAGAAGTTTTTAAATTAAATTAGAAAATGAATTATTTTTTTTGGCAAAATCTCAAAAAAAATAACGAAAATTAAGTAAAATAAATTTAATTTGAAATTATTTAATTTGTTTGATAATGTCTCATCATATCACCATACACAATACGAATTATTATGTATACACAAACACTACTATAGTAAATATTAAATCACAGCAAAATAATACATAAACGCAAATAAATTATTTAACTGAATAATAATTTTAGCAAATATATTATGGCCTATTGTGTAAATAAAACTATACCTACTAACTAAAATAATTATGTTTAAATGCCAGTTGCACTCCACGAATACTATTTCCCAATTGGAATGTTTAGGGTTTTGGCTATTTAATCAATGTATTTGTCGTTCGGTTTGTTTTGTTGATACAAATAATTTTCCCCTCTTGAATATTTTTTTTTTTAATGTACGCAAGACGATAAAATATTTTTCTTAAAACACGGCTGTCAAGTGTGTATGGTTAGTATATAGTAATAATGGGTGTATCGTAAAATTCAATCTTTAGTCTGAAATTATGTTGGAATACACAAGTATTGGGTGAAGAATGCATGCGATCATTTTTTTACTATTGGGAAGTAAGAAGAGAAGCATTAGCATACGCGTTTAGAAGTAAGCGATCATTGTTTTACTATTGGGAGAATTTAAACCTTATATCTATAGACTATACGATCGGGAATTCCAGTAAAAGAATTTTTAAATCTCATTTCTCGAGAAATTTTATTTAATCCGTAGACTTTGGTCTAAAACAATTTATCTACAACAATTTTACTAAAGCAATTTACCTAAAAACATTTTGTCTAAAAACAATTTATCGAAAAACGATTCGTGTAAAGCAATTTACCTAAAAAAATTCGTCTAAAAACAATTCATCTAAAGCATTAATTCATCTTTTATTAAAGCAATTATTAGTTGAACTATTGTTTGTTCATTCTTGTGGTGGAACATGAATACAATGTGTTTCGTCGGCAAGTGACCGGCCAGAAAATTTGGAATATTTATGTAAAATTCTTGCAAAAAATCCTTTAAAGTAGGGGTCTACCTGTAAAACTTAAAAGTAATGTTGGTGACCCCTTTTCAAATTTTTCATCATATCTCCCAAGTTATGGGTTCGATTTTAATTCTGTTTGCGTTTTTTGAAAGCCTATGAGTCACTTTATTGGTTAATTTGCACACTTAACCAGCTTTTTTTTAAAGAGATTAACAAATTATGGGAAAATAACATTTTTTTAATTAAAAAAATCTATACTTTTTGAAAGAATGAACTGTAAGTCGAGAAAATGTCCCATTAACATAATTATTTTATTTATTATTATTAATCTACAGCACAATATCTATAAATTCACAAAACATTGTTACTACCTAATCTTAAAAATACCGCCCAAAAATCATCTAAAGAAAGTAGGAAAATTAAATAAAAATTACTTGATGTCTAAATTAAAGTCAAAGAGTTACAAAATAATACTGTTTTATTAATAATCAATAAAAACAATTTTTATTACAAATTATTAAATTTTTTTTATTAAATGACATGTTCGAAATGCCCTCCACCCTCTTGTAAACAAAGAAAGGCTCCCGTGATCACACTTGTTGTTGTCCGACGCCATTGTTCAGGGTTGCTTCTTTTTTCTGCTGCAGCCGAGAAAATTCTTGTTGTCAATTGCTCGCGGGTTTCAGTAGGAACAGCGTACACTTTCTGTTTCATAAATCCCCAGAAATAAGAATCTAGGGGCGTAAGATCAGGGGACCTTGGCGGCCAGGCTACAGGACCTCCTCTACCGATCCACCGTGGGTAATTTTCATTCAAATAATCACATATTATCCTTGCAAAATGAGCTGGAGCCCCATTTAATTGCAGCTGCATCCGCCTTCTCCTCAACAACGGCACTTCTTCCATGAGCAAAGGCAACATGTTTTCTAAAAATTCTAAAATTACGTGTTGGTCAACCCTTTTGGTAACACGTAAGGTCCGATAAGTTGATCGTGGAAAGTTGTCTCCCTTACAACGTAGGGATTTTCGATGGTCCAAACATGGAGGTTTCAATCATTTGTTATACCCACTCTGATGAAAGTAGCTTTCTCTGTCCACAATATTCTCCTTAAAAAATTAACATCACTTCTTTGCTGTGAAATTATCCAGTTACAAAAAACTGATCTGGCCTAGTTTTATCGACAGGAGACTGGTACCTGTCGTAGAATCAGCGCGTATTAATCGTAATACTTCCTCTTCTACATATACGTTAACATTCACGATGGACTCATTTTGTTGTTGGAATAATCCTTGTTCGGAAAAACGTCGAGCTACTGCAATGAACGTCCTATACCCAAGTACTGGCCCGGCTGGATATCGACGCCGGTAGTCTTCGACAGCAACTGTATATAAAAAGCATATCGACTACATGAGAAGGTGGTAGGTAGATCATGCAAATGTGTCATTGTAATGATTAAGCGTTTACTTAACACAAACTGTCCTTTTAATTATCACACAAACTTAAAATGGATCGGTTAGCGAACAATTGAGATGTTCGCGAGCAACTTCGGGTCGCTCTTTGCGATGGCGTGCTCTTAATTTTGGGCCCCTAGCGAGCCGTCTTGGAGAGAGGTTGGCTTCCTTCAAGCGTCTTATTACTGCCATGTACTACAACAGCTACATCTCGAACTTGTCTTAGCTCCTGCTGCACTTTGACGCCCGTGAGATGGCGATTTCGCAGTGAAGTTAGGGCGATAAATCGATCTTCCCTCTCAGACGTACATCGATATCGGCTGGTAAGTGGTCTCCAATTGAAGGTACCAGTTTCCTGAAACGTTCTGGATTCTCTTGGGACAGCGGATTGGCTCATGTTTAGCCAACGAGCAAAATTCCGTCGATTGCGTCCTTCTTGTAATAAAGCAACAACTTGTGCGGCTTTTTCTGGAGTAGTATCTGGTAATGAAACTGGTAGAGATTTGTTCAGGTCAACGTTGGCAAGTGACTGATGGCAAATATTGGTCACCGTGGTATTATACAGGAGATTGCAGCACGCCAATTTTTTTCACCGAAACATCGCATTTTGCTACGATTGCTTTAATTTGAAAAGTACTGTATAGATTTTAATGATAAAGGTGTCTTTGTAAATATAAAATACTAAACTGTCCAATAAAAGTTGTTTTACGAAAATCGGTTCAGCCATTTTAAAATATGTCTTTTTGTACGCGCTAGAAGCAATCTAATAGCCTATTGTAAAAATCCTTCGATGGTTCAAATTTACGACTTGAACATTAAAGTGAGATTTATCATGTTAGATAATCTGTTTTTAGTCAAATTGATTTTACATAAAACGTTTTTTAAACATTTTTTTATTCGTTTTATACCTTAGAGGACGGGGGCTGCCACCCATTTTTTAAATTTCTAGCATTTATAGAGATTGGAGGATTTTTGAAAAATTTATGTTTTTTAATAATAGTTCACATACTAAAATAGAGAACTCCCCAAAGCGGCTTAGCATTGGACCCTTTGCGCAATAATGACAGAAAACGTCGGACAAACTTCAAAAATATTTACATTTGGAACAATATTTACGTTTGTATTCCACATACTAAAATAAAAACTCCCCAAAGCCGCTTAGCGATCCTTCCCGCGCAAGGATGGCATGAAATTATGTAGATACCTTTCGTTTTCATATTGTAGTTAACAAAAATTTAATGGGGTCTTCCTTTTTCGATAGGGCACTTTGTATTTTTGGTATTTGTTTTTTGGGGACTTTTTCGTTCAAGAATATGGTAGTATCCCTTTTTATTGATACAATTTAGTGAGGACACATATAACTTTTATGAAAACAATTTTTGGGATGGTTTGTTTACTAATTTACTTCGGTAATTATTTTTATTTAAATAATTTGAGATAAATTGAGACGAATTGTTTCATTCATCTAAAGATTTGTTTTTAGACAAATTGTCTTTAGGTAAATTGGATTTAGTTAAATTGTTTTTAGATAAATTGTTTTACACAAATTGTTTTAGATTAATTATCTTTAAATTAACTGTTTTAGACGAAATGTTTTTAGATAAATTGTTTTTAGGTAAACTATTTAGACAAAAATCTGTTTTCCACTTTATTTAACTAATCTCGGAAATTTTAAAAACAATAATTTGAATTGCAATAAAACCTTTTTCTAGAAAATAAATTGAAATACATACAAACTTTAAACAGGATGTCCGGCACTGAAGGTAATATATTGAAGGGGTGACTTTATTTAGGACTTTATTTTGGGGCGTTTTCGAAAGTTTTTCGTCAAACCGGCATCGCGGATGCCGTTAAACCATTAATTTAACGTCAGAACACATTAATTTCTAAAGCTGACTGATAATTACCCTTTGTCTGTTTATCTGTATGGATAACGGTGTGATGCTATCGACATCATTCTCGATGCTTGCTAGGACGTTTTTTTTATATAAATTACAACCTATACAAATATGTTGTGTTTCTTATTTCGGATCTAATCGATCTGATCGATCTGAGTACTAAAAATCTGTGTTTTTATATAGCTTTTTAGTACTCAGATAGATTAGATCGACTAGATCGGAAATAAGAAACACAACAATAATTACCGTTGTCTGTTTGTATGGATAATATAACGTTTCGGTACGTTTCGGTTTGTCAATATTTAAATGTGTAAAAGATGTATAAAAAGATTTAATCTTTTATGTTCTATTATCGTTTCTTTGAACGAACTTGGAATTATCACCAACACCATTATCAAAAAACAAAATACTATAAGTGAGCATACATTTAAAATAGAGACAAAATTGTTTACGAAAAATTTATCACAGAATGAATAATGAAAGTAGAAAAGAACGTAAATTGTATACGAATCGTGAGCGAAAGTACAAACATCAACGGCGTTTACAAGAGGACCCTGAAGAAGCTAAGACACAGTATAGCACAAATTGCTGATCAAGTTCGACTATCAATATCGATTCAAAGAGCTAAGGGATCGGAGGAGCAGGCTGCAGCACATCTCTATCAAGCTTCTCAACAAAGACAGTAATCAAGAACCAGACAACAACTCGAGGGATCTGAAGACCAGGTTACAGCACTTAGTCAGCAAGCAGTTGACAAAGTTCAGCAATCAAGAGCCGTGCGAGAAGCTCAAGAATCTGAAGAGCATAAAGGCGAGAAATCAACAATTCGGAGTAGTTCCTAGGGGGGACAAAGGTTCTGTTTTGTTGAAATTAGATAGAACAAGTAATCCAGCACATCCTCAGTATCGAAATTTTATGAAAGTATCCGCTCATTTAATTCAGCCGTGGCTTTTGCATCCATGGGCGCACAAATCCATAACTTAATTGGACTTAGTCCATTTGTATTTCGTGTGCACGGGCAAATGTATCATCGCACTGGACACAGGCATTGTTTACTCTTCTACTTAAGTGGACTGTATTAATAAATCTTTCGTTAATTTCTTGGTTTCTTTTTTTTTATTTTTTATTTATTTTTAACTTAGGAGGACGCTGATAACAATTTCAACCTTTTTATTCTCCTTCGTTTTACATACTCTCTATTTTAGAACACACCATCAAGATGGCGACTTAATTCAACATAGTGTTACCAAAAGTAACTTTTCAACGTAATTCAAAATAGTGTTACCAAACGCAACCTTTTATTAGTTTTCAGAATGTCCGCTACAGAACAGGCATCCTGAAGATGGTGCACAACGTCAATATGCTCAATTTTACGTCATCGATTCCTCAATGGCAAATGTTATTATATTATTCAGAATTTACACCGTTTAATTCGACAACACAACGTTTACGCAAACGCTAATAACACATGCCTATAGTGAAGTACAGCAAGAAGAGGAACACCGAGCTGCTACTAATAATCATTCGACACTAATTGTAAACATGGTATTTTGACGTGATCGCAACACTGACAGACGGCGTTACAATTTACGAACCGTCGATGAAGTCACAATGATCTTTCGCTCTGCTGATGATGAACCCGCTTTTGACTATTCATCAATTTAAATATAATAAGTCCATACTTAGATTCCATGATATATGTTCTATTTTATCCTTACGGTTGGTAATCGAAAATGCAAATTATTCTCGACATTCGTCCTGGTAGAGTGAGAACACAAATAATGCTTCTTCAGTGGAAAGTTGCCCAAATAGCTGTCAGAGTTGGTCGCTTCAGTCCAATATTACATGGTGGAAAATTATTTCAACAATGGGCAGTCGATTCTCACCTTCAAGTCGAGGCAAATAATCTTAATTTCGTTCGGAATCAGCAGGGACGCTTGCGTGTAGAACAGTACCGAGGACTAACGGATCATTTGAACGACGCAAATAGACCGGATCTAATAGCGCGTGTATTCAGCATCAAGTTAAAAGCACTTATTGAAGATATCACCAAAAAGGGATTTTCGAACTTGTAATACTGTTTCATTGTGCCATACCAAAAGCTCCTTACACGCAAATACATCTGCCATATCAAGTAAAGAATCATGTCAATCAGTTAAGGCCGTAAAGTTGTTATATTAAAATACATCTACAAAGGTTATGACTGCGCTTCAATGGAATTAAATTCAAGAGATTACTTGTTCACAATGAAATCAGACAATTTTTTGATGCACGATACGTTTGCGCTCCAAAAGCAATTTGGCGACTTCTTGAGAATCCGATGTACGATCGCTCATATACCATTTATCGAAAAGCAAGGAACAAGCAATTGAGAGGGTTAATAATCGTTTTACACATTTGACAGCATGGTTAAAATTAAATAAGACTGATGAAAATCCAAGGCGATATTTGTACTCAGAAATTCCTGAATATTTTACCAGGAGAGGTGCTTGGATGAAGCTTGCAGTGCTTATATGTCAACACAAATCCGTTTGACATTTGCACTGATATGTGTTTTCAATTAGCCGCAACATCCAGTTGATCTTTTTTAAATTATATGGAGTTCTTATTGGCCGATTACAACCGACACTATGATGGTTTTAGAGTAGAAAAGAAAGCGCTGCAAAATATTGAAGCAGTGCTGCGAATGAATGGCATAAAATGTAGTGAATTCAATTTGCCCGAACTCGGTCCGCGCCATAATGCCGAACGTGTTTTCGATATTGCAGAACACTCAATTCTTTTTACAACAGCATACATTTGATGAGATATCAGCTTCGTTTGATAATTTAAATGCTGATTCACGCTTCATTTTTCATGAAGGCCCCGGAGGCGCAAGCAAATCATACCTTTACAATACACTGATGTGCTATGTAATTCGAAAAGGACAAAAAGTTCAAGCATTCGCCGGCACAGGAATTGCAGCGAATTTGTTGGCAGGTGGTCGAACAGCACATGGTAGATTCAAAATTCTACTTTCGGCAAATGAAACATCTTTTTAAAACATGAAAATTCCATCAATTGAGTTGAACAAATTAAAGAAAGCATATTTGCTGATAATCGACGAAGCATCTATGCTTTCCACTCATTCGCTTCGAGTAATAGACCTGTTACTTAGAGAAATTATGAACGACGATCGACCATTCGGAGGGAACTTATTGATATTGGGAGGTGACTTTCGTTAAACAGCAAATGTAGTGCCAAGAGGTACTGTAGCTAACATCATTGAATTGTGCGTCAAAACTTCTTCACTGTGGCGTTACGTCAAACAATGCAGTTTAATTAACAACATGCGCTCAGCAGGACAACATGAATATAATGGTTGAAATTCCTAATGCAATGGTGGAAAAGGAACAGATTAACTCAATATTTGATAGTTCAATAGGAACGACAAGTCCTGATAAAGTTGTTGAAACTGCCAACAAAGCCATTTCCACAACAAAAAGCATTGATGCTATAGCACTCAATTTCAAAATCTGGAACTTATTGTTGGAAATGAAACTGTCTATATGAACATTGATTCTATGATTTCAGATGATCCGGAAATGCCGCGTATTTATCATGCTTCTTTGGCCCCATCTGTTTTTCCACTCGACCATTTTTCTACGCTCCTCTGCTAATAAGTCTACAGGAGGCAAACCAACAATCACACAGACACTCTGTCATCCGAAAGTGCCCGAAACGCGCACATTACTCTTAAAGCCTGAGTATATAGACGGAAATCATCTTACGCCTATAAGAAATCATCGCTTCGTCGGCCCAAATTTAGAGCTTCAGTAGCCAACAACAGTCTTCTTTTTTGTCGGGCTCCACCTGTATTTGCCATTATTCGAGACAGCGAGTTTCTTATTATGGAGACTTTTTCATCCCTCTTACGTTGTTCATATGGTCCTTGAAGTTTAACCTGACATCAATGGTGACACCCAGGTACGTCATGGCTAGTGGTGAGGTAATAATACTCTCATCTGCCTCCCTATGTTATGGTTGCCTTTATCTTTCTGCCAGTAATTAGCACTGATTCGGTCTTCTGTTCAGCCAATTATACGTCCGCTGATTGCCACAAGTTGCGGATCGAACGTATGGTCTCGCCGTAGATCCGGATTACCTCTTCCTAGTATTTAGCCACAATTGCAATAGCAATATCGTCTGCGAGGTCGATGACCTTCACCCCTGCTATGATTCAAGAGTCGGTCGACAATCGACACGACTCTGTATTACGTTTTCGTTTTTTCATTTGATAAAAACATTACGAAAAAGGAAAAGGCAACACAGAGTCGTGTCGATTGTCGATCGACTCAAAGAGCATAATGGCTTCCTCAAATATTCTGAACACGCCATTATATATTATGCTCCACAATAGTCGTTCCAGCATGAAACTTTGTGGAACATTCCAACCCATGATTATGCGTATTCAACGGTGCCGTCATTCGTTTTATACAGCAGAATTCAGTTACGGAAGTAGTACCCGGTAATGTTTAAGAAATATCGTGGAATCTTCCTTCATAACAATGGCAAAATATCGCTTCCTGCCTCCCTTCCATCTACTTCCGACCATTTTGCGCAATTCCCTTAACGAAGTTAACATCTTCAATTGTTGAAGTGTGCCTTTCTAAAGACATACCGAAGTTTTGCAAGGTTACCAGACTCACTACCTTTATTGTTGATACATATACGAGTCTGTAAGATGACAGGTAACAGTACCAGCCTTTTTTTCCATCTCAGGAAACATGCTGCTTCAGCGAAGAAGCATGAGTCGAAAATATTAGCATAAAGCTCGGCTGAACAAAACTTAATGAAGGTTTTGAACTCTACACGCGTATTGCAGATCTTGTTCACCTCTAAATCTTGAGCGCTGACACCTCCACCGCATTTTAGATGTAAACCCGTAATCTTCATTCCACCAGTAGATAGCTTCCCTTCCACAGGCATTGCTGCAGACCATGCGTTTCTAATAGTATTCATTACTTGAGCAATTTCGTCCTCAGCTTCTCCCGAAACACTTGTGTTTTCTAACATAACACGCACAAAAGAAAAGTTTTGATCCCCATATCTGCTTTATTTGGTTCGCACCCACTTTTCAAGAGACGTCTTTAATAAAAATGCATCTACAAATGCTAATATATAGCCCGTATTTATAATAGGACTATCTGCGGTGTGGTAAAGGCTTATAATAAAACCACTTCCCGATCGTTTGATACTCTGCTACCCTATTCAGAAGCCCAAGTATTCGATCCAAGTAAGTTTTAAATTCCTAGAAAGACGCATTCGGTTGAGCGTTGTCCAAATATTAACCTTGCGGTTTCTATATTATTCTTGTATGATGTTTGGTCTAACAGGGTTGAAGATTACAGGGTAACTTCTATTCGAATTTTTGCCTTTGGAAGTAACTTTTCCGACCAGACTGCTGGGAAGGCTAACATCTCAAAACGAGTTCCGCGATACGTGGCTGTTATTTCATTGATGACAAACGTGCCTTCCGAGCCCCCCAAATCTCTTCCTCGGTGCCTCCTGTACTTCTCTGCCGTTGTTACTCTGTCGATATCCTTGATTTTGACCAAATAAGAGACTTTATCTTAGCATCTTGACCAATACTACCCTCAAGGTTGTCTCGGTATTCTAGCTTCCTATTTTGATGAACGTTTCAGAAACATTCTGAACCAAGGTGGAGGAAATATTCCTTCTAGTGAATTTTCTTCTGTTTGGTTTCATTTTACCAGTCGTTTGAAAAAATCTGTGGATACGTTTTATTTATGGATGGAATCTTTGTGCTCTTGTGACTTTGCAATTTGACATGGTTTCTGGATATAAACGGTGTTCCAATTTGAGGTTAATTTAAAATTTGCCGCCATTTATATTTTTTGATATGCGATTAAACAACGCGTATTTATTGTTAAAAATTATTTTGAATTTGGTGAAAGTTACGCAGAAGTTATAAGAAAATTGCATACAGAATGGCCATGCCGAAAAAAGCAACAAATACCATCGTAGTGATCAAAAACATCAATACGTTATCATTTACAGTAATTACACATTCCAGGAATCACTTTATTCAGAATTTTGCACAAACATCATCATTTGAAGGCATACAAGATTCAAATAACTCAGAAAATAAAGCCACCAGACTTTGGATTATGTCGTCAATTCGCTAATCGGGCCTTACAAAAAAAACTTGAAAAGGCGAATTTTTTCAACAAAATCATCTTTAGCGATGAAGCAAATTTTGAACTGGGTCTTTGTAAACAAGAAAATCCACAAGAAATAATGGAAAAACTGATGCATCCACAGAAAGTGATTGTCTGGTGTGGTTTTTAGCCTGATGGAGTAATTGGACCATCTTTTTTTGAAAACGAAGCTATAGGATTGCTATTACTGTAAATGGACCTCGATATCGAATTTTTTATTTGACGAATTGGAAGATATGGATGTCTAGAATATATGGTTTCAGCATTAATTGGCCACTTAGATCTTCCGATGTAGGATTTTTCTCAATGAGGCTGTTTGAAGGCAAAAGTCTATGCCAACGATCCACGAACTATTATTGATCTAAAGAAGAATATTATTAATTGTATTCAAGCAATTGAGCCGCAGTTATGCCAGAATGTCATCGAAAATTTTGGTAAAAGAATGGTAGCTTGCCGTACGGCAGTAGGAGGTCACTTACAAGGCATTATTTTCCATTACTAAACCGAAGGCTTTGTACTAGCTAAAATTTAGATACTTGTCAAATAATTTATGTGTTTTATTAAAAATTTAAAAATTAATCTCAAATTAGAACACCCTTTACAAGAGTTATTGGCGTTCTGACTCTGCTCCACAAATTACCACACGATGCGAACGACTTACTAATTGGGCTTTTTTGGTAGAGTTCTCACATTTTATCTAATCTTCAACGCCAATAATTATTGCATGTCAATTTAATTTTATTTATTAATTAAAACTGTAAATACGTATAATTATAATTTAGTAACATAAAAGTAGATTATTTTACAGAATGCTAAGATGTAAAAGAAAAATTACATAAATTAATACAAAACATAATAATTCTTTCTTATACTATATGTCTTAAGATTAATTAATATCGATAATAGTTTTGTTTAGTAATAACATTATATTATTATAGATTACGGCACATTAAATTGGTTTGAGTATATAGATGAAAACAAGAAACGATTTAAGATCAAAAGTATCATTTTCTGCAGTTAATATTTTACCGGTAAAACTTTGTTTTATTTATATTCTGAATACATAAACTCTTGCCCTACATCGTAATGTAATCGCTTCACCTCAACAAGACGCATTTATAATGCTCTAGTACACTCTTAAACTATAAAAAAAAATTTCTTAATCAGCTTGTGTCTGGTTTATCGTGCAGCCACGGCCGAAAAATTGGTAGCGTTGATGGATAATGTGTGTCTGGTTTTAAAACCGAATCGGGCCATGTATTGTTTAATTCACCGTTTGAATTTCGAAATGGATATGTAGCTAACACGATCGGTAGTTGAAGTTTTACTGGTTTTTCCATTGATTTTGGTTCAATTATAAACTGCAAAAACCGAAAAAAAAATGTACAAATTAGTTATGAAGTTTAATATTGTAAAATATTTCACGTGTGTACTTACGAAAACATCATAATGTATTTTTATTATATGACATCCTTTTAAGTGTGTCGGTGGCAGCGGTGGTACATATAATTGTTCATTTTGCCATTCATCAATACCATCGGGGCGAATTTTGCCACGCGATATCACAGCCAATTCACGTTTCTCCACTTGAATAACTTTACCGCGAGCCAAATATTCAATGGTTTCGGTTAGGGCAGCTTTTGTACTTTTCACAGTAACCTTACTCCCGTTTGTAATTAGCGCCGAAATTGATATACTTTCGCCGGGCACATAACCACCTCGATCTAATGCAACGCGACATTTTACTTGACCCCCACCAACGCATGACATCCCAAAACGATGATCGATATCACATTTAAATGGTTGCGCTAGAATTGGTTCTTCTAAATTCAAATCAATCGGATTCATAACAATAAAGACTTGATGATTTTTATGTATTAAACCGGATGGTTCACGTAATGCAGCCTTACAATAATACTGGATCCAACCATAACGTCCTAAAAATGTTGAAGGCAAACCTTGTGGTAATCCTAATTTAAATGGAAAACTGTGTATCCCTGGCGATAATACAGATGGACCTTGATCCGGATCGCCAAGCAATCGCATACGGAAATCAATATAATTTTCTTTATCATATGTGCGCTCTTGTCGTGCCGACCGGACACGCACTACACCTTCACCAACGACATGGAAGTGTAAACCTAAGGAAATTAAAAAAAAAAAACAAAATTAAAAAAATTAATGTTACAAACTTAATTGTTTAATTATTTAAATTAAGTGAAGACATTCTTGAAACTACAATCAACTATACACGTAATAAAACGTCTTATATAAACACTGAATGATAATTGTGTGAAATTAACGAATTGTGAAATGTGCGGTGGTTTGCATCAATAATGGTATATACTATATTATAAATTGTTGGTGGGAAATTTTGAATTTAAGTTCTCTCGTCGCGATTATTTTTGTTGAACTTGTGATTGACCTTTCACAAGTATTTAACCATGCGGTTTCCGGAGAAAGCATTAAATACCTACATACATATATCTCATTGTAATGGTAAATTTTTTGTAATTGCTGTAATATAATAAACAGTTACAGAGAGCGACACAAGGAATTATTTTATTGCGCGCCAAAATTTAGTGAAATTATTAAAATGGTACCCAATTCTGTGGTCAAGACAACTTTTAAATTTCAAAATCAATCTTTTGTAAAATCATTTTGGGAAAGATCAGTTTGACGACCACATGTAAAATTCCTCCGCTGATATGAAACAACATTCAGTGATACAAGTTGGCTGTGATAAAAGCTGGTAGGCCAACGGTATGTCTAGCTCAACGACAACGGCGAAAATCTCGAATAATCAACAAAATCTCGAATAATTCCGAAAATGCCATTTTGCGTTCGAGTGAATTAATTTCATCCAAGCAAAGACTGCGGTTTTGAACGAAAAGGTTTTGTACTACCGTCGGAGCGGTTCATAGATTTATATTTCGAGTGAAATCATTTTCATGAACCCTCTCATAATTAGTTTTTCTGTGTAAATTCCAATGTTCATAATTTTTATCAATTTTAAAAACGACTTAAACGACTGGATTCTAGGTTTTTGCCATCAATTTTTGACAAATTTGGGTTTCTTCTATTGCCACAACCGCACCTCAAATGGTGACACTTTTATAGCATTTAGGACTTTAGTTGACTAAATGAGAAGAACGATTCTCCCCAGAAAAAAATTGGTAAAGCAGTTCACACCGACACGGTTTTAGTTCTGTCGGTTAATGTTCTGTCCAACCTTGCCACAATGAAACAAACCGCAATTTGTTAAGAGAACAAAGAGGGGAAATATTATTTAACTGGAGATTGGCCGTTTTTTTGTGAAACTGGGCATAAGTCAGTTAAATATTTTTTGGGGTTTTTAAATTGGAAATAGTACAAAAGGCCATATTCAATTAATTTGAAGAAGATTTTTTCAAAAATATAGAAATCCTTTTGGAATTATAAAGTTAACTCTTTTCAAAATTAAATTCTGGAAAATAAAAGCCGCTAGCTATCCCAGTTCTACAATATTGTGCGTTCCCTTAAATTGACCTTAATAGCTTCCCTATAACATTCTTTTACCGTTATGCTGAGAATGATGATAATGGAATAATTTCGTGTGAATAGGTTTCGCACAGCACAGCATACCATTGAAACCATGAATTAAATCCGCCGGAATTAATTCCGCGACATCAATTTTTTTAAGAAACTGCGTTAAATTCGCGGGAAATAATTTCATTTTTTTTGCGGCGAATTAATTATCTTTCAGTATGAATTAAATCCGCAGCGAAATTAATTAATTTTTAAGTATTAATTAAAACTGTTACATGTTTAATTTATTTGTACTAGTTTGATAATAATACGTTCAATTCATTTCAATCTTTTGTACTCCAACAACTTTTTCTTGCACGTTTAATAAGATGTCACTCATGCCCAGCATTGGCACCCAGAAGGCACAAACACCTGGGTAAGTTCAAGATGGAAACCTGTCAAATCTCGAAAACAGTAAAGTGCGGAATGTTTTATGCTACATAAGTATGGCTCAAAATGGTTCCAGCAAGGATAAAGAGGATGTATCCAGTGGTAGAAGCCTGGTCTACAGTAAAACAAATTAAATCAAGCTCAACCAAATACTATCACGCGATATCTCTTCTACACCGGATGTAATATAGGGTTGGATGCTCACGCGATAAGAGCAATAGGTGAGTGATTTAAATGAGAAATATGAAAAATTACAGTTCGAAGTAATATAAAAAAAACATTGTCAGAAACGGAACGTATCGAACAGGTGCTTGGAACTTGCTGATTTTGAGAAATCAAGCGTCCAAATTTGAGAAATCAAGCGTCCCTCGTCATCGGAAATTTGCTGTAATTCCGGTCTACCCACAACTTTATCTAAGGAGAAAACAATTCCTCACGAAATCGGCCAAACTCTGTAGAACGATCACCTAGTCGATCTAATTCATATTGCTGGTTTCATAACAAGTTTGTCCTAAGAGCTGGTAAATGTCGGGAACCGTGTCTGTTTAAACGATCTAATTCTCCTTCGCCTTTGAAGCCGGAAAAGTAGAGTACCCTATCTTGCTTGCGATGGTAGGTGCTATGCAGCAAACTTGTCGCCTAGTTACTACGTAACCCGACACAAAGTTATGCTTCCTAATAGAGGAACCGAAGCTTCTGGAGCCGAAGTCACAGTTGCTCCTTTAAAATATTTTTCTGATGCTCTTGGCGTTACGGATTTAGGGTTACGTCGTGACTTTCGCCATGCATTTGTCGTCGGATCAGTTACCGGACTGATTAGTGAAGCTGATTTCCCGGTCAAATTCGATTTGGTCATCTACCTTAAGAATAGATCTCTTATCAAGAAGAACTCCCGGTGAAACATTCTGTCGTGCACCGAATAGTAACATAAGGGCTTTTACCTTTTGCCACCCGACACGCCTAAATCTTGAAAAGCATAGAATAACGCGGAACAAGGTTGACCATATGATGCCACTTATGTTATAAAGGCCGAGTTCTTCCAGCGTCGAATATCCCTTACACTTACTGCCTGAACCCGATTAGCGGATAGGTATCCTCTTCCGCATATTCACAACTTTCCTATGTATCTTCAAGTGTGCAAGATGTTCTCAAAGATTGGCCTAGTTCGCGCTTACCACCAAATACCCGTCGCTGCTGAAGATATATATAAGACTGCTATTACAGTTTTCTTTAAGTCTTTTTAAGTTCATGAGAATGCCTTACGGCTAGATTTTGTCTACGTATATATCGACGATATTTCAACTTTTTAAACGCCTTACAGAATACGGTTTAACGATAAAACCATCAAAATGTGTGTCACGAAATTACCAAGGATGGCACAAGACCATCAAAGGATCGAATCATGGCTGTTCAAAACAATCCCGAACCAATATGCCTATATTAGGCAAATTCAGAGATTCGTGGGCATGGTTAACCATGACTTTCGTTTATTCCTAACTTGGTCGAACGTTTAGCTCAAATACACGAACAACTTCGTCCTTATAATAAAGTAAGTAAAAAAGCGTAAATTAAGTTAACGTCTGGGTGCGTCTGGGTAACGTCTACGTGATATTAAACATTTTCGATCACAAGCCATCGACAAACGCGACCGTCAGTTTGACTACATTACACAGTTCAGCACTGATATCCGTTACATCAAGGGTGAGAGCAATGTTGTAGCAGACGCTTTGTCCCGATCTGCGATGAACATCAGGCCTCCGCTATAGTTTGTACGGCTCTTGGTATGGAGAATCTCGTTTCTTTGCTAGAGTCGAATAACGAGCTCAAAACTCCCATCCAATCGACATCAAACTCTATCAGTTCAAAGCGAAAGCACAAATATATATGAGATCCTAACAACGACCTATCGATTTGGTGTGACACTTCTTTGGGAAACAACCGACCGAAGCGAAGGTAAGAACCCAAAGAAGGTTTCCCAAAGAAGTTTGGGAATTGCAAATCTATTTTTTCAAAGCTAAATGGTCTTTCTCATCCGGGAACTCAAGCAACGCGTAAGATTATAGCGTCGAAATACTTTGGGCAAAGTGTATTGCTTGCCAGAGATCGAAAGTTGGTTGTCATACACGTTCGTAATATGGCCACTTGCTATTCCTTCTGATAGGTTCGAGTATATTCACTTGGATCTTATTAGACCATTACCACCGTCCGATGGTTAAAACTATATTCTGATGATAGTTGTCAGATTCACACGTTTTCCAGAAGCTATTCCTATAACTGACATGATGATGATTTCCCTGGTATGTGCATTCATAAGCCAGTAGCTAACGAAACTTTTAGATTCTCACAGAATATGGACGGTGACGTATCATCGACCTAGTTCTCGTTATAAGCTCGATCGAACAATATAAATTGGAGTGACGAACTCCCATTTATCCTCCTGGGCATTAAAACATCGATCAAAACTGATCTTGGGTACACTCCAGCCGACCTTGTCTACGAACAAATAAGCCACTCTTCACTGGTCGGTAGGCTACAACAGACGATGCGTAACATCGTACCCAAGGATATCCGCAGCAGCCTTCAAAACAACGTTTTTATTCCCAAATACACTTGAAGGATTGTGTTTTGTTATGGACTATATAAAAGATTTATATTATTTATTGACGTTATAATATATTTATTTATTTATTAATTCTTAAATATGGAGTAGGAATATCGAGCGTCACGCTTCTTCTTTCGTATCTGCCGCCCTCTCCAGTCAGAGTCCACATCACACTCGTCTTGTACAGTGTGTAATCAGTGGTATCTACCACAACATCTTCCTTGTCTTTTAAAAGAAACATACTTAAGATATTTTAAAATTATACAATTCAAAGCAATCAATTCAAAAGCACAACTTTATAATTAAATATAGAAACAAAACTAAAAGTTAAAATTAAAAGTCAAATTGGACCCATCTATCTATCCTTCCATACAATAATCTTTGAACTTTTCGGGCATCCTACTAATTCGCCTCGGACGAGTATGTTGCTGTGTAGCAATTGAAGTCATTTCAGTAGTAGTTGGTAAAAATGCATTAGGGGCATGAGACGATACTGGAATCTGTGATGTAACATTCTGTCTTAAAACATTATCGGTGTTTAGATCGATGGTACCGCTAGTTTCTTCATCGTAGATATCCTCTGTCGTCTTTATAGTAATTGCATCATCAGAAAGACGAGGCTTTATATGAATCAAATCTCGTCGATAAGCTGAATTATCAACATTGACCGCATATGATCTATCCGTGATTCTATTTTCTATGGCCCGTTTTGTCCATAGTTTATTATTATCGGGATTTAATTGAACAAATACTAGTTGTCCAATAGTCAATGGTGGAAGAGATTTCGTTTTTTGGTCATAATAGTATTTGGCCCGACGTCGATTCTCTTCCAGTTTCTCCGGAACATTTTTAATTATTTCGGGTTTAAAATTCGATGTTATTGGAGGTATTCCTGTTCGCGTTCTTCTTGACAGCATTCTCTGAGCTGGGCTCGAATTTGTTTTGTTAGGAATATTCCGCCAATGTAACAAAGAATACCAGATATCTTCGCCACTTTCTTCACTTTTTTATATTAGGCGTTTGGCAATTTTTACAGCTGATTCACCTTTACCATTGCTTTGATGATAATGTGGTGAAGAAACAACATGGGTAAATTTTCATTGCGAAGCAAAATATGCGAACTCTTTACTAACAAAGTTTGTTCCATTATCTGTTAAGACTCTTTGAGGTATTCCATAGCGGCTAAAATGGCGTTTGCATACGTTAACAACTGAATTGGAAGTCATATCATTTAATATATCCAGCTCAATATAATCCGAGTAGTGGCATACAGTTACTAAAAATTTTGTTTGTTTTCCTTTATAATGAGTGAAAAATACATCCATCGATATGAATTGAAATGGGTAAGTTGCGATATCGTGAGACAGCATCGGTGGTTTTGCAAGAGAACTTGCATATTTTGCACAAATATCACATTTTTTTACCATTTCCCGAATCTCAGAAGTCATACCTGGGGGCCTATTCTTGAATTTCACATCCATTTTCCACATGTGGACATCTGTCAAAGTTGTAAAAAATTGGTTCGAAAATTGTAATTCGTATATAAAACACATGCGGCATTGACATTTTCCTATATGGGGAATTTTTCCACATGCTTATACCCATTCGGAAATATTCTCTTAGTACTGAAAAAATTCAATTTTTATGAGTTTTGACAGATGTCCACATGTGGAAAATGGATGTGGAATTCGAGAATAGGCTCCCTGGCCAGAAAACATTCTCCCTTGCGAGCCAAAGAGTTGACTCAACACCATTATGACTCACATGTACGTTTGTACGTATCAATTTTCTTAATTCGCATGGAATTAAAATTCTATTCTCCATAAATATCAATCCGTTTTGTGTTGAAAGGTAATTTTTAAATTTATAATAAAGTTGAACTTCCTCAGGAACGTTTCTAATATTATTCGGCCATCCGTATGTGATTAGTTGAATAAGTTTTTGTAAAGATCTGTCATTTTGAGTTACCTGTCTAATATTCTCTATTCTTTCGTCGGTTATATTTAACCCTTGTACTGGATTAACATTCTCAATTAGATGTATACATTTTTTTTCACGAGGTATTATATCATTATCACATTTTCTACTGGCATTCTTGATAGTGTATCTGCAACAATATTGTTTTTTCCTTCTATAAACTCTAATTTTAAAGAATAACGTTGCAGGATCATTAACATTAACTGAAGTCGCTTCGGTGCTTTAAGCAATGGCTTTTGAAAAATATTGATCAAAGGCTTGTGATCAGTTTTTACGGTACACATATGACCAACGATCATCTGGTCGAACCTGAAGCACGCAAACACAATCGCGAGCAACTCTTTCTCTATCTGAGCATAATTGCGCTCTGTAGCTGTCAATGTTCTGGAAGCATATGCGATAATATCGTCTTGTTGAAATAATGCAGCGCCCAAGCCAGAACTATTCGAATCACACTCTATTGTAATTGGCTTAGTACAGTCAAAATACTTCAAGGTTTTAACATTCCCAACTAGGAACTTTAATTTTTTGAACTCATCCTCCTGAGTTTTTGTCCAAATCCAAGGAGTATCTCCCAACAACAGTTTTCGTAATGGAGTACAATGTGTGCTTAAATCTTTTATGTATCTCGCTAGATGATCAATATCATGCCCATAAATCGTTGAAGATCGTTTTTATTTTCTGGAGATTTCATATTTTGAATAGCACTGATTTTTGATGTATCTGCTTTAAGGCCTTCATTTGATAGAATATGACCAAAGAATTTTACAGATGACTGGCATAACTTCAATTTTGATTTATTTAATTTACAATTATACTGTCGAAGTCGAATCATTAAACTTTCTAAATTTTTATTATGGTCAATAAGCGCTTCCTCTTTGTTATCACCGCTTCCGTAAATCGAAAGATCATCTGCTAACACCTCTACACCTTTAAGATCATGTGTCATTTCGTACATCTTCATCTGGAAAATTTCAGGCGCTGAACAAATGCCAAAAGGTAAGCGTTTCCAGACGTAGCGTCCAAATGGCGTCCAAAAGCATGTCAATTTACTGCTGGATTTTGTTAATTTTACTTGCCAGAAACCCCTTGCTGCGTCACACGTTGAGAAAACTTGAGCCTTCCCCAGTTCTGGTAAAATTTCATCAACTGTAGTAAATTGACAATTTGGTCTCTTTAGAGCTTTATTGAGAGGAATTGGATCTAAGCATATTCGAAATGAATTCGGTTTTTTAACAATCAAAACATTACTAACCCAATCCGTATGTTTCGTTATGTTTTCGATAATTCCGTCTTGAACTAATTTTTTGAGTTCAACTTTCAACTTATCCCTATAAATCACTGGAATACGACGCGCTCTTTGTATAACTGGTTTGACATCTTTATCTATCTCCAGCTCAACTTCTCCTGGAAGGAGACCATAGTCCCCAAATACATCGTTATATTTTTCGATAATTCGCTCAGTATCTATTTTGTCAAATTCAGGACTGGCATCCGTTTTCCTAACTGTTTCAATAACTTGCAGATGATTATATTCGAAATTCCTTGGATAACTTTTAACTTCATCACTGTACTTAACTAATTTTAATGCAGAGCTTGCGTTTGATGACAACAATAGACCATGATTTCTGTTGACAACTTGAAACAAAAGAGTATACCGCTGTTTATTAATTTCACACGGGATCTTAACTTCTCCAATAGTTTTAATGGTATTCCCGTTGAAATCAATCAGTTTATATTTCGATTTGGAGACTACTGGATTTTAATACTTTATACATACTATAACCTATTAAACACGAATTTGAGCCCGTGTCCAACATACACTCGACCTGTTTCCATACATTTCCAAATTTTAACTTCAACGTTACAATTACATTAAACTTGGAAGAAACCGTTGATTTTCCGTCAATTTTAGCAATCAATAAACTTTTTTGATTATCATTATCATCTTCACTGGAAACTTCATCACTGCCGTTCGGGTTGTTGTTACAGATCTTGTTAACTCGATTCGTTTTCCGTTTATTGGTGCTATTATTATTCTTGAAACATGCCACTTCTAAATGATTTTTCTTTTTACATATTGAACAAGTTTTTCCTAAAGCGGGGCATGTCCCTTTTTCAAAAACATGTCACGCAGCGCAAAACTTACATTTTCATTTGACACTTTCCGCTGATTTATTGGTAATCTTGTTTACCGGGTTGGCTACGTTCGTTTCATCACTCTTCATATTTGATAACTTATCTTGGGTCACTTCGGCAATTTTTCAAACATCCATCGCTTTGGTTAAGGTCAAGTCTGGAATTTCCATTAATTTCTTCTTTAGAGGTGTATCTTTGATACCCACTACTATTCGATCTCGTAGCAGTTAATTCGAAATATCATCATTACCATAATTACCCAACTTCACTAATTTCTTTAATCTTATCCAATAAACATCGAAGGATTCATCAATGTATTGGTTACATGTGTTAAACATGTACCTGTCGTATATGACGTTGGATTTAGCTACCACACAATCACGAATTTTATTTATAGTTTTTTCTTCGGATTCTTTATCTTCATCTGTCAAACCAAAATTCATGTACCTTGTTTTGGCTGTGGTACCTATCGCCGATAGCATGAAGCTCGTTTTTTGTAAATTTTTTGATTTTTCCCACAAATTCATACCTGTAGCATTGCAATAATCTTTCCAATTATTTTCGAAAATTTCCAAATTTTCCCTTACGTCACCGGTATCTACATTCAACGATGCTGGCCAAGGAACATTCACTGGATTTCCGACAACATTTCCAGTTGCTACATTTTCATTGAGTTTTTTATTTGTTTCCTCCAATCTATTATTAAGAAGCTCTATTGTGTTAGATTGTGATTGTAAAAATTCTAACAATGCTTTATCCATTATGATTTTATGATGAATAATGTTATTATATAAACTAAATGTTCACGACACTTTTGAGGTTAAACACGATAAACCACGTTCACAACAAATTACTAAACAGTATTTTCGATGAAAATATTTATTCATTCGACCACATCTGACACCATGTTTTGTTATGGACTATATAAAAGATTTATATTATTTATTGATGTTATAATATATTTATTTATTTATTAATTCTTAAATATGGAGTAGGAATATCGAGCGTCACGTTTCTTCTGTCGTATCTGCTGCCCTCTCTAATCAGAGTCGACATCACACTCGTCTTGTACAGTGGTATCTACCACAACAGACTGCGACCAAGTTTTCGTCCGTGTGAATAAAGTCAAGACTAGCTTGACACCATCATATGAAGGCTTTTATTTATTTATTTATTTATTTATTACCAGCACTAACAAATAGCATAGTTACAATACCAATAATTTTGTACATAAAAATGTGTTACAAATTATTATTTCGAATACGACTCTTAAAAAGATCCCTTGAAATGTTAAAATCGAAAAGTTCTGAATAATGGTTAAAATATTTTGACGTACGCGCGACCGGTTCATCAATTCCATAATTCGTACGATGAAAAGCAATACTCAGTCTTAACTGTCGTGGACGAAGAATTCTCTTAGAAACGTAAAATGAATATAAGTCAAACAATACCGGGCAATTAATCTTAGCACAAATTACATCCCGAGCAAATACTGCATGAATCATCTCTCTTCTGAATTCAAGACTACGAATGTTCAAAAGTGTACAACGACCGGCATAAGAAGGTAAACTAAATCCTGAAGTTGACCTTGGAAGTCTTCGGAGGGCAAATATTAAGAACTTTTTTTGAATCCGCTCAATACGATCACTAAAGATTTTCTAACCAGAACTCCAGATAACTAAAGCGTATTCCAAAATGGGCCTAACAAAAGCAGTATATAATGTCTTGAGAGTATATGGGTCAAGCTCGTCAGAGCATGTCTCTTTAAGAAACCAAGCATCGAGCCGGCTCTAGCTACAATCATTTCTATATGATTAGTAAAACTTAGGTTACCTGTAATCAAAACACCTAAATCAATAAACTGAGCAACTCTATCTATTTCCACGTTTTGTAAACTGTACGAAGCTACAATCAATATCTTAATTCGTGCAAATAACATAGTTTTACATTTTGAGATATTGAGAGCTAAACGATTTTCGGTAGTCCAATCACTAAACCGATTAAGGTCCTGTTGTACCAATAAAACGTCTGCGCCATTTCGGATAGTAGCGTAAATTTTAAGGTCATCTGCATATAACAGACATTTACAAAACTTAAAACATGTAACAATATCATTAACAAATAGAATAAATAATAATGGACCTAAATGACTGCCCTGAGGAACACCAGATGAGAGTGTAAACTTCTCAGAATAGTTTTGACCAATACGTACTAGTTGAGACCTTTGCGACAAATAAGATGATAACCATTTTATAGGAATAAAATTAGAATTCACTTTAATCAATTTATCAATTAATAATTTGTGATTAATTTTGTCAAATGCCTTACTGAAATCTGTATAGATAGTGTCAACTTGGGCACCTTTTTCTAAACAGCATATCGCATCATTAACAAATACCGCAAGATTGGTTGTCGTTGATCTACCTGAAAAAAACCGTGCTGTTGGGGAACATTTAAGTTTTTAATATTAAGATAAATACAATGCTTTACCAGTTTTTCAAAAAGTTTAGGGATAACAGGTAATATAGCTATTCCTCTATAATGCTCAAATGGAATTTTTAGGTCCCGATTTAAATACTGGAATTACATACGAGGGTTTCCAGCACTGGGGAAAAATACCTTGCCTAAGGCTGTAATTAAATAAATGTGCTAAATGGCCACTTAAAACTTCGGCGCAATTATTTAAGAGTAGTGAGGGAATACTATCAGGGCCCGTAGACATTTTACTATTAATTCCAACTAAAGCCATTTTGATTTGTTCCCCCGTAAAAAAAAAAATACAGTGAATATGATTATTGACCAAGACTTGGTCACTGGGAGATGTTAAAACATTTTATCGAGTGATCAAAAAATACTAAACGGAAATACTTAATTATCGAGCAGAAAGGAAAATCTACAACGATCTCCATCGACAGACTGAAACCTGTTTACCTTACGGACGAAATAAAGCCACCAATATCAACCGAGAAAACAAAGAAGCCAGTACCTCGCCCCGAAGGGCGATTTGAGAAGAAAGAAGAAACGCAACAACTTCAACAACAACGTCAAGCCACATTTGCGATGGTTCGGAAAAATAGGGTGACCGCATGTATGATGGAACGAAATATCGCCCTCCCCCCAACCACCGATGGAAAAAATAGTGAAGAGAAAAAAAAAAAGAAATACTAACTATCGACTACTTATATATGTAGGTGTCTGGAACCGGGGGGTCGAGTCTTTAATGCTAACATACCTTTCCTTCCCTTCGGTCTTGTTATATGTAATGGATGTAAGGATAGAGTAGAGTATTGGTAATATTATGAACATTTTTTTGGAGTCAGTGAAATTTTATTTTAATAAATCAAATTAAATTTTATGAAAACAAAAAGTATTTAATTTTCTTTTATTTGATTACGTGGGCCATTAAAGTCAGTAAAGTGTAAGTGGAAATTGGGTGTGGTCAGATCTCAAACGACGGTACAATAAACTCTTAATGCTGAAACTAAATCAGCATCATCTCATCATTCACTTATTAAATGGAAATGAATAATTCAAGGTAACCGCCGCAAACTAGAAAACTAAACGGATACTTAAAATTACATTCACAGAAATAACCTTCTGAATTATCATCGCATGTATACCAAGTCGTTCTTATTCTTAATATTTGTAAAGAGGTAACCATCACTATTGTATGATAGTAACCTGAAAGCCACATAATTCCAAAGCTAATTTATGGAATATATGTACCAATAAATCGCAAACTCGGCATATTTGTTTCATTATAAATCCAAATTCCATCTTCACACAAAATAATTGTCTGTCTTTAAAACTGGTTATTTCTGGGTTTTTCAAATATTTCTTCTTTTAAAATTCTCTTTTCTTATTCTGCGAAAATACAAAAATTGCAAGCCAAATTGCATACCGGAAATATCTGTCTCAAGTAAAAATAATCCTGTATTTCCGATATTGATCACAAAATTGTTGATCATGAAACTCTGGTTAAGTATTATGTACCATATATTAATATATACATATAACGTTAGATCACAAACAATTAATTTCACTCCAATCTTATGGTATAAAGCTAATATTAATCAAAACCACAAAAATCATTACTAAATTGATTAACTAAAATACAATTGATATTGAAATATAATTAACAATAGATCAGAACCAAAAAGAACAATCGATTAAGAAACTATTTATTGTTTAGTCACGTTATTATTAAATAACAATAAGTGTTGCGGCCAATTAGCGTACGATAGCGTAATGAATTAACAGATTGAAATTAAAAAGTGAAATGTTATGCGTTAACCAATGACTATACGCTAGCCATCTGTTTCTTGTACGTATAAATCAAACGGCATCATCTCATCAAAGAGCGATTAGAAATTATCTAAGAAGGAAATTGGCTTCTTAAGATAATATACAAATTGATGAAAGTCATGCGCGTTCGTTTTAATTGAATGCAAAACATGTGTGAAACTTTTTTGTAAGACAACAATTTATCGTTTGATACCATTTTTATGTAAAGAAGCCGAATAAATTGGTTAATTTCCATTAATAATCAAATAATTCCACAAACTGGAATTTTTATTAATTTCTAATGTAGATTCAAGAAAACTGTTTTTTTTTGTAACGGGAGCATTGGTATGCGTGACCTTGAATTATGTAATCTAGATTATGGTAAAATGAGAGCAAATTGTTTAATAAAAATATGCAACTATTTTTATGCCTTTGGATTTTACGCCTATATACGTAATTATAATATTGTAACTGTTAAATAATCCACAAACTACTACACAAACTCCCACTAAATTTTTTATTTTATTTTAAAAAAGTTGACAAAAAGCGTATTAATTAAAATTGTTCTCCAATAAATTACTGTGCGATGAGCATAATTCCTGTATTTGTGTATACACAAAAGGTTAAAGGTGGGCATACCATAAAATTGTTTACATTCTTATTTCTTATGTAATAATGTGGCATTCTAATGTATTATTTGTAGAAGGTAAATGTGATATTTACAGAAATCAAAGAGTGTGATGATGGTAATATTTTACAATAATTTAATGCTAAATTCAATCTTCCCAATTAAAGTATAAACATTATAAATTGTAGTTGTATTAAAACCAATTTCTAGTTTAAAAATAGCATCTCTTGAGTTTAACCAACCTACTTGGACTAAAACATTAGTTGATATTGCGGCGGGAGAATCTAACTTTGAATTTTACGTCAAATGGTCGTGTTTTTTTATTCGGTCCAAGAAAATTTCGTTTTTTCAATTAAAACTATAAAAAATTAATCATCTTTTGCTAAAAACTAAATAGTTTTTCAATATAGCTATTTACTAGAATTGTGTGTTTTGATAATATAATAATTGGTATTGACAATATGGCATTCTGTCAAATTTGTTCCATAAATATTACAAAATGGAACAAACCAGGAGTGCAATGTGCGGGCCAATGTTCCCAGTCTTTTCATCACAAATGTGGTGAGATTAGCCATCAGTTATTAGAAGATATTGATGCTTGTAAAATAACATTATTATGTGAAAAATGTAGGAAAACTGAAGTTAGACGTTCAGGGGTTATACACGTTGATGACAAAAGAAATTGTGATGAGCAGAGACATTTCCCAGTTATTGAGAAAAATGGATAAATTAATTGAACAAAAAGAAAAATGTGCAGGCCATTTTCCTTATGCCACAAATAATTAATCCAATAAACAAGATCAGGGTGTCAATTTGGAAGCGTACTATCGAAGCTTGACCAGAATAATAATAATTCTGCTCCATCAATAATATTAAAGTCGATCTAGCTGCTGATCCAATGAGAACTAATAACATCGAAAATCAGTGTATCAATGGAGTGGGACCTCTTTCAGATATTATTAAGTCAGCTACATCGCAGAAGTACATTTTATGGTCGCCGCTTAGTAAAGCAACCACTGAGGAACAAATAATCCAATATCTGAAGAAAAAATCAAATTTTGGTGATGGACCTGTAGAGCGTGAAGTTGGTTTGAAAGGAAAGATGATGCCAGCAAAATAAATGAAGTCGAATCAAATTAAATTACGTACAGACGTCGGCTGTTTGAATATGGAGAGCCAATGGTTTGCAAACAAAACTTAAGGGGTTATAAGATCTTGAGGACGCAAAATCAAGGGTCATTTTATCCAATTTATTTAAGAAAAACCAAATGATATTTTAAAATTCGGTTTTTAATAACAACGAAACAATTTTATTTAAAAATAAGATGGCGTCACAGTGGCTGATGAAAGGAATCTCCTTTTTTTAATGGGTGGAAATCTGCAGATCACAATTTTCAATCTAGAACAAAAAACGAAAAGATTTTGAAGAAAGATCTCAAAATCTAGTGAAGTACGTGGGATTTTTTAAAAATGTTGATTTTCACAAAAATGGCGTCAATATAAAGGAAAGTTTTTTTTTTATGAAAAATCGGTCGAAAATCGGTCATAAAATCGTTAAATTTTAATTGGTCAAAAAAATCCTACGTTCTTCACTAGATTTTGACATTTTTTTCAAAATCTTTTTGGTTTTTTGTGCTAGAATGAAAATTGTGATCTCTAGATTTCCATCCATGCGGAGGTCATTAAAAAAAGGAGATTCCTTTCATCAGTCACTCTGCCGCCATTTTTTTTTAAATAAATAAAAAAAATTCGTGTACTTCAAGCTGCGTACATGCTATACATTTCTGGTGAAAAAATGTACACCACGAAGTTAGCTGTATGAGTTGAATTATTTCCAACTAGAACAGAAAGTTCACCAGGGTAACCAATTTTAACTAAAAATTATATTATTTGGCTAACTTCGTGGTGTACATTTTTTCACCAGAATTGGAGCATGTACGCACCTTCAAGACTTATATAAACATGTACTAAAAACTAAATTTAATAAGGTTGCTTTGTTTTTTTTAAAAAATTTGGAGAATAAATAATGAAAGATAAAGCATGGTTTCCACGATGGCGAGGCGAAAAAATTAGGCAAACTAAAAAGAGGAAGGAATAAAAAAAATAATATAAGAGTGAGTGAAACAGCAACAAGTCGTTACTCCGAATTTGTATTTATTTATTTTTGACATTTCGAGATTTCATAACCTATAACTTTGTGTTTTGATTGTTATTAAAATTAAATTTTGTTCAAAATGGATACTGTTGAGAATCTAATGGCAATATATGCCGTTATGTTTTCAAGTAGCACTGAGAGTGATTCTGGCGATGAAAAATGTGTTCCCCCAATCAAAAAAGAAAAGAAAATATTGGGTTCGTCCTTTCTACAATGAGAGAAATGAAAGTGGTGCTCATAGCACAATAGTTGAGAGGATGAAATCTCTGGATGTAGAGAAACTATTTCATAACTACATGAATATGAGTGCCACCAAGATGGAAGAGTTAATGTTGTTAATTGGGCCCGATATTCAAAAGAATACTTTCATACGAGAGCCTCTAAGTGTGAAAGGTAAAACAGTCATATTTGTTTTGTGATATAGTGAAGTTTTAATATGTAATTTGATATTTTATTAGATATTTGGCTACTGGCGAGTCACAACGGAGTTTGGCACTATCGTACAAGTGCTCACCGGCATCTGTGCATCTAATTATTCAAGAAACCACCGCTACCATAACAAAATCCTTACGAGATTTAGTGTTTCCTAAAATTACGGAAGAAAATTTTATTAATATTACGAAAGGCTTTCACAAAAAATGGAATTTTCCCAATTGCATAGGAGAAATTGATGGGAAACATGTAATAATTGAGGTATAATTAATAAATAATACGAATTTCTAATTTTATGTCACTATTTTAGGCAGCAGCTAAAGGAGGATCTGAATTCTTTAATTATAAGAAAACTCATCGATAGTTCTTCTAGCTATCTCTGACCACGATTACAAATTTATATCCTGCGACATTAGAGCAGCCGGTAGACCAAGCGATGGCGGAACTTGATTAGTTAAATCAGTTTAATTAGTTTTAATAAGTCTGCGTATTTAATTGTATATATATATATTATATATATATATATATATATATATATATATATATATATATATATATATATATATATATATAATATATATATATATATATATATATATATATATATATATATATATATATATATATATATATACATATATATACATTTATAGTATATATATATATATATAGTATATATATATATATATATATATATATATATGTATATATATATATATATATATGTATATATATATATATAATATATATATATATATATATATATATATATATATATATATATATATATATGTACATATATATTGTATGTATAAAGTAGAATTTTATATATATATATATATATATATTGCAGAATTCCAGAGCCATGTGATGTCGCAGAAGACTTAAACAAATGTCCATTTGTTTTTGTTGCGGACGATGCTTTCTCGTTAATTGGAAATATGATGAAACCATATAGCTCGAACAACTTGACCCAAGAAAAAAGAGTTATCAGCTATTGCCTAAGTCGCCTTAGACGAATTATTGAAAACGTTTTTTGAATATTAAGCACCAAGTGGCGAATTTTTAGAACAACCTTAAAGGCAAATGTTTCCACAGTTAAACGCATAATTGAGTCATCAATATGTCTGGACAATTGGCTTCGACAAGATATAAATTCAGGATATATTACGCCCAATTTAGTAGATAGTGACATCAATGGACGGTGTCTGGTTCCTGGAGAAGAGAAGAAAGGTTGACTTCCTTAGAAGAATACAAAGAAATCCATCATTTACAGCAAACAAAATAAGAGAAATATTAACAGCACACTTCGTTGGTAGCGACGCCGTAGAATGACAATGGGATAAAATTTAATAATAATTATAATTTTAATATCTAGAAAATAGAGTATTCAAAAGAAATATACGACCACTTTGTTGTAGTTCTATGTTATTTTAATGATTATAATAAAAAATGTAATTAAATATATACATATTGTATTATTCGTCGTTGCAATATAAATCGAGTTCCTTATATATATATATATATATATATATATATATATATATATATATATATATATATATATATATATATATATATATATATATATATATATATATATATATATATATATATTAATTGTCTTTACACAACAAAATCCAAATTAACGGTTCTATTTTGAAATTTGTTTTATTCTGAAAATTTTCTTCAAATTGACAACATGAATTCCGAAAATCAGCGGCTAATCCGAAAAAATATGATCCATCTAATTTTTTTTTCGGATTAGACGTCCTATTTCGGAATGCTGAATTAAAATATTAAAACCTGGACGTCCCAATTTTTCTATCAAAATGGTATTTTCTGTCTATCGAACTAGGGCATCCAATTTCTGTCCAAAATATGAATACCGGTGTTTCGGTATTACTTGACAACAAAACTGAGTCCGGTATTGTTTATGTAATACTTATAGAAACATCGAGCATTCAAAAAAATAGTTTTAAATAATATACATAATAATAAAATCAACCTCGTATTACTTTTTGTGCAATTTTTCTTGTTAACCTCATTGTTTATTACAACGAAAAGCCTTTCTTGCAATCTTATCGATAAGGATTTCCCTTTGCGCTTGTGGGTTTCACTTCGTATGAAGCTTCATCTGGAGCAGGGGTTGAAGAAAACCGTTTTATAAGACGGACAATTATATTAACTATTTCTTTTCTAGTTAGTCGATTAAAATTGACGTCCGAGCCAAAAATGCTTTGGACTTACTTACATTTGTGCAAATATTGCAAAGGGAAGATAAGTTCGTCTTTCTATGATTCTCTGGACCAAAGAGGTTTTCATTCGGTCAGCTAATGGTCCTTCTCCCAAAGGTTAAACCATGAATGCCAGGGTAGCGTCAACAGACAGAAGAGTGGGATTCCTCTGACACAATGCATCTACTGCCAGTTTGACTGGTAAAATCATAGTTAGAAACCGTTGATTCTATTCTCTAGAAACGCCCGTTTCGGTAAATCTGATAGTTGATTTGAGATGCAATTTCTTAATTTATAAAACCGCTCCATCATAAAAAGTAAGCTATTCCATCTTGTTTTTGGTTCTAAGATTACAGATAGGTCTTTGCCGAATTCAGTTTAACGTAAGATTTTAGACTAACATTTTTGGTGGGTGATCGTCGAAACAACTTTACAATCTTTCAATTTAATTTATTAATGGAGCAAAATTATTGGAACGTCCTTTCTGTTGTTTTTCATTCAGTTTGGTTTTTCGTAGAGTGAAACATCAATCATACGAATGAGCTATACGGTTAGATTGTTCCAACACTCACAAAATAAAAATTATTATATTGCGTTACTCTTCCTGAACCTTGGTTTATTTATAAATTTTCAAGAGTTTTTACGATTCCTATAAGAATTCTGACTACTTTAATTAAAATTCAATGAATATTGGGCGATTAATCAATAAAAATGTAAATGCCGAAATACCGGTATTGATCGCTCAATACCGGTACTAAAAAATGGTCCGGTATACCGGTATTTCGGTTTCCGGTATACCGCTATTGGATGCCCTATATCGAACTATTGGTGAATTTTTGCTTTCTCTCGTTAGTTTGACTAATTTTTTCGCCTCGCCATCGTGGAAACCATGCTTAAATAATGCGAAACAACACTTGCACAAATCATTGTCTCAGGTGGGAACGTTAAGCGGCTTTCGTCCAGTATTTAGAATTAATAAGCGAATAGACCAACAGATGTGCAAATAACAATAAAATATCATGAAAAATGTGGTAGATCCTTATTCCTTCGAAAACTGCCGGTTTAATTTACTTTTCAATAGAATAACGATCCTAAACACTGTGCAAGCTTATTGAAGTTTTAGTTTACGGATCAAAAATTAACTGTTTTGGACCAACCACAAAGCGCTGACCTGAACCCAATCGAGAACACTCGAGATGTCTTCCGAAACACCGTACGGTGATTCTGAAAAAACAACGGCTACCCACCCCACTAACGGAGCAACAAATTTACGGGCTCCCAAAATTCATGAGCTCATGCCTTGTGTGCTTAGGCGTAATCCGCCCCTGAACTTGCTGGTGCTTTTCAATTTCTTTAATGGAGTTACTGGTAATTTCAAACAGGTTTGTTGATGTTGATATTTTTGGGCGTAAAACCAGGACGTGATTTGATCAAGAAAGATAAATTCTTTGTTAACGTTGTGAAATTTTTTAAGAATGAAGCCGGAGTGTCACCAAGACCACATAACTGAACCTTGGAAAAACTCCGCAAACAACTTTTATATAACCTGCGGGTCGCAAGATTTATGTTCGTTGAGTATCACGCACGCTGGGTAACCAATAATTTCACGTTTTTCTTTAAACAAATCTCCAAAAATGTTTACGATCCTTTCTTATTTTTTCCTTAATATGGCAAATGTAGCTCCTATGTATACTTTGTTTCACTCAAAGTATAGCTTTCGAAATTTTGGTTACACGCATTGAATTTATGTTTGCTTTCTTTTCTCAGACAAGAATTGAAAATACCCTTGATTATAATTGATCGCCAAATTGTCCGTCTGGGCTTCTAGGATTATTTGCTAAACGAAATTTCTCCAACTCTTAGAGCCTTTGGACAAATTGTTCTACATCAACTTTGGCGAGACCAAAAAAAAAACCCGACATATTTTGTCTTAGTTTTTATTACTCTACAGAAATTCGACCGTTGTAAAATATCTCCTAAGTATATAAAACCTCTCGTACTTGTGACAAATTCGTCGCCATTTGGACAAAAAAATATCAACAGTATTGTGTAGTGCCTGGCGCAACAATCTCAGAGGTATCATTCCAATAATCCAAAATATTTTTTAGCTTTAACCGATTAAAAAACTTGAGAACTAAGAAACTAATGATTATCCATCATGAATGATCATTCATCATTGATTTCAGCATAGTGTTTCGGAAAATTGTGGTTTTTCATTCAACTATCTATCCTATTTCTGGCGTAAGGGGCTGCTATAGAAAAAGAAAACACTTTTAAATTTAAATCTAAATATTTTAACGAAATCGTTAAATCTAATATTTGTTGAACTATTGCTGCTGTTAAATCTTGATATCTCGTCTTCGGAATTTTCAAATTCGCAACTTTTTTATGTAAAATCCAATTTTACTTTAATTTATTTATTTTGAATTCTCCAAATATGGAAACTTTGGAAATATTTGAAACATTTAACGAATCAAATTTATGACAATTGAGATACTTTCAATTTGTGGAGTTTAATTTTTTCAATATTCTTATTCCTAAATTTCTAACATTTGCTTTAAATTTTGCTTAATGCCCGACCGATCCATCTTTACATTACACTTCACGCCAGTTTAATAATCGACCCGTGCGATTGGATGATGAAAACACCCTTTTAAATCATAACCTTATATATTTTCGAATTCGTGTCATACGAATCCGTTACCTCTCAAAAGACATGACAGACACCTTAAGAAGAATGGGTAATATTGGAATTGATAATAGAAAATCCGAATGAGAATAGCAAAGTTTTACATTTTTCAACCTGCGAATTTTTGCTGTTAAAACAATTGGAAGTTTAGCAATTTTGACAGTTAATTTAAGTGTAGGTAAAGTTTTTTGGCTCTGTTAACTGCAATGAAAAAATATTTTTGACGGCGTTAACTTTCAGTTGAAGGCTATTTAAGTTAAATATTTGGAGATTATCCTACGGAAGAACATTTAACTTTTTGAATTTAAATTTCCATTATATGATTTCAATATGCATAAGTTCTTACAGGTAACCCTCGTATATCACAGTGTTTACATTCCAGGAAAACATCGTGTTGACCATGGTCGGCGGAATTTGGTTCTACCAATTTATATGGAGTGCTATGGGGGGCCATTTTTTATATGAGGCTCTCGATAGTAGCTACCGGGAGCGAATAAAAAATCCAGCTAATATCGACATTAAACATATGATAGGGGAACGTGTATAAATGCGGGTTAACCTAGCTTTGTTCTTCCGTGTTCTGCACATTTGCTACTTAGTATACGTAGTAGCCAAAATAGATTCCATGACAATTGGTTTGTTTTGCAATAAATGTGTTTTTGATGGGTGTCCCACATTAAAGAATGCTGGATCTATTAAAGTCTTTCATTTTCGAGTTTAGAGGCAGTCGAGTGAATTTATTTGTCTAATAAAATATTTGTTTTAAATTAATTGGATTTTTCAAATCCAAACATGGGAATTGTGCACAATTTCCTTTCAAGAAACAGAGAATTTTGTTACCCATGTAAACATAGAAACGGTTTTCAGCACGTAAGAAGACCATTTAATATTTGAGTTTTTACCGAGCATACGGCGTTTTAAGAACTGCAATTGCAAATCTGCTTAATAAAATGACTGTCATGTTTTCATAATTGGTATTAAAATGAACGAGTCATTACCGTAGATTTTAAACCCAAAAAATGAATTCACCCAGACTTTGTAGAAGGTCGGCCTTGTATTTTCTGTAGTATTATGTTTGTTAGTTTGTTGTTAGTGTGGGCAAAATTTTATAATCAATATTTATCCAGCATTTATCCCACTTCCCAAGGCCCAATTGAGCTGAAATTTTGCACACCACCACAGTAGACTCAATATTGAAATATGTTCAAAATGGTGGCCGCCCAAAGATGGGTGGGTTACCTTTTTCGTTAGAGCCCCTTGATATTGGTATGAAATGAAAGGGCTTGAAAAAATTCTCTGGATTTGGCACTAGAGATTTTGCCAATTGAAAACATACATGATGAAGTAACTAGAAGCTATCACAGTATAAAATAATACCTCCTTCCTATTTGCGGATCGTCAGGGGCTTAGCACTTCGTTTAATGTCACATCGCTCCTACTGAAATTTGGTTAAATATAAAATTCTGTGGATCTGTTCCTAAAGATTCTGTGAAATGGCCACATACATAGGTAAAAAAATAAGAGTTCCGGAATCCAACCAAAATTTGATTAATAAAAAATTCTGCGGTTTGTAAAAAGTAGGTTAAATATTAAATTCTGTGGATTTGATCTTAGAGATTTTGCCAAATGGTCACATACATAATGAATTAACTAAAAGTTATCCCAGCATCATAAAATTCTTCCCTTATTTTTGCGGATCGTCAGCAGCATACAACTTTGCTGGATGACATCTAATTCCTAACACAAATTGGTTAAATAAGAAATTCTGTGGAACTGATCCTAGAGATTTTTCCAATTAGCCACATACATAATCAAGTAACTAGAAGCTATTCCAGTACCAAAAAACACCTTCCTTATTTTTGCGGATCGTCAGGGGCTTACAACTTCGTTTAGTATCATATCGTTCTAAACACCAATTGGTTAAATAAAAAAGTATGGAGATCCTAGAAATTCTGCTCAGCCATTTTAGCCAATTACTTCGGTCTAAAATCCTGTCAAAAATGACCAAAAATTTGGTTGGTCCAAAATCAATTTTCTCGATGTTTTGAAAGTCCCTGGAAGTCCCTGGAAAAAGCAAAAAAAAAAAATGGCTGTCCATCTGTCTGGAAGTCTGGACGTCTAGATGTCTGTACCCACGGTATGTCGAAAACGGCTTGCCCTATTTACAATTTTTTTTTCGCCAATATGTTTGTATGATCACGGCGAAGATTCGAGAAGCTTTTGGAACCTTTATGTCAAGAGGGTCGGGTACCTGCCATACGAATTGACCCAAAAGACCTGGTTATAGAAATATTTACAATTTTTTATATACGAGTATGTATGCTGGTTTGAATATTGATTTGAGCATTGAGTGTGGGGTTGAGTTGAAGGTTAAGTTAGGGGTCAATTTGTGGCCAGTTGGCCAATTTTTTATATATACTGGTTTGAGGATTGAATTGAAAGAGAGTTTGCGGTTGTGTTGAGCGTTGAGTTGGGGCCGTTTGAGGGTTGAATTGGGGTTGAGTTGATTTAGTGTTTTATTAGCAGTTGAGCAATCTACCATATATGTATAAGTGAGTGTTTTTATGTATGTAGGTACAGGATATGTGTATGATATTTAAAGAAATCTACACGCCTTGACCGATTTGAACCAAACTGTACACAAATACATATTGTTTGTGACTTATGATGTTAATGTCTCAAACCTCAAATTGAACTTTTTGCAATAGCTGCGTAGCAAATTGAACCTTTGGCCAATTAGGATGCAACTTATCTATTTCTTAACGGATTTTAGCAATTTGACAAAGGCAATGGAAATGGGATTCTAAAATGATTTTTAGATGAAGTTCTGGAATATGGCCAATTAGGACGGAAATTGCCTGTTTATCAACCGATTGTGATGAAATTCGATAGGTAGGCTTTTATTGGGGTTCTAAAACTATTTTTAGGTTAAATTCTGGAATATGGTCAGTTAGGATAGAACTTGTCCATTTCTTAACGGATTTTAACAAAGTTCTGCCATATGGCCAATGAGGATGAAACTTTGCTATTCCTTAACCGATTATAATGAAATTTGAGATTGGGAATGAGGATTTAAAATAATATTTCCAATTTCGAAACTCTGCACTATTGGTAGTAGTTTCAATGCTGTCTCGCGGGTCCGCTCCACACTATATTTTTCTATACATAACCCAAAGTTTAAAGCGAACAATTGGCAAAAAAGTTTCTAATGGAACTTGGAGTATGTTTACACTGTCTTAAAGAAACCTCAACAGCTGCGTGATTCACAGAAACCTAAACAGACAGCATTATAGAAGCCATATTGTCATATTTCTCACAACCTCGTCTAAAAATAATTTTTGGGTCACATTTCCTTCTATTTGTTCGAAACGTTAAAATTCAACATAGTCGGTTCAAAATAGGTAAGTTAAATTCTTATTGACCATATTACAGAATTTTATCCAAAAATCATTTTAGAATCCCATTTCCAACGCATATGTTTGGGCAATAGCCAAGTTCCATCCTAATTGGTCATTCATATAATTTGTTAAGGGTTCAATTTGAAATGTAAAAGGTTCATTTTCAAGTGCAAAAGGTATAATGGTATGACGGTATGTTGGTATGATGGGATGATGGTATGATCATATGGTACGACGGTATGATGACATGAAAGTATGATGGTATGATGGTACGATGGTATGTCGGTATGATGGTATGATTATATGACGGTAGGTGGAATGATGGTATGATGGAATGGTGGTATGATGGTATGATGCTATTTTGGTATGATGATATAAATGGAGGGTGATGGTATGATGGTATGAAAATGTGGTCGATTGATGGTAAGATATACATCATGGTGTGATGGTGGGATGGTTCGAAGGGTGGAGCTAAGCTTAGTTGAAGTAGAGTTAGTGAGTTGTTCGGTTAGGGGATAGGTTAAGGGTTGAATTGAAAGTTGATTAGCGGTTGAGTTGGTGGTTGTTGAGTTAAATTAATCAAGACCGAAGTTCTGATCACCTTATGAGGTTCCAGCCCTTTATATTTGATAATTTTAAATTTACACGAATGAACCTAAATATACACATTAAATTCGTTGAATGAGAGAGGCTGTGTATTTTTATGGCTATTATTGTTGTGATTATGAGTAATTTCACTTTTGGCCTTGAGCACAACGTCAAATAGATAAATGTTTTCTTTTCAAAATATTTTAGATTGATATTTGATTAATCTTCGTTTGGTAAAAGTTTTGTGCATGACTTGAGATCATTATTAACATTCATATAATGTAGCAATTTTTCAGTTATTAAAAGTGTAAATATGTATTCAGCTTTATTATAGTTGTAATGCTAATTGCAATAAACGGATAAATATACTGTAGGTTTAGATTTATGAACTAAATGTGTTGATACCTCTCCAAAATGTTTAATAAAAACACTCATTGGTTAGAAGGTGGTAATTTATATCACAATCGCATTCAATCCTATACAAGTTTAAGCACTTTCACTATCGGAAAACTTAAGCTAAAACCAAAATTAGTAAGATCAACATAACGCGCGAATGTAACCTTGTCCCATTTACAATAAATAAAGGAATTTAAGCTGTTGAACAATTTACATCACCGACAGAATATTAAAGCAGATGTTTGCCCGCCTTAACTCGTAAATAAATCAAATCTTGTCTTAATATTTAAATATAGAAATTGCAAGTGAAAAAAATTTCGTCCAAAAAAAAAGTTGTATGGACGATTGCATAACGTACAAGTAATATGTATAACCAGAACCCAAAAATGGTAAATCGAGTTTATATCAACTAAATAATAAATAAATAAAAAACGCGAAAACCAGAAAATTATCAATAAATCCATATTCAATAAGTAATAATTGTTTATTCCATGTATGTGTAACATGCTAAATATAGATTTTTCTACATCCTTACCTAGGGCTGGTGTATCTTCTTGTAATTCCAATAGTACACGGCCGGATAAAAATTGTCCCGGAAAATACAGCAACGATGTATTATCGAATAAAATTAAAAATTTTGTTAATTTTCTTGGCATTTCGATTTAATTAATTTGTTTAATAATCCCGCAACGTACTACACATATGTCTCTAAATTACTATATCGATAAACAAACACACACACACACACGCAAAATTATAATACACCACCGCACATACGTCTTACAAGAGACTTAAAGTTAGCAGGCGCATACACAAAATTAAAAACTGGTTTCTTGTCTATTTTGTACGTCTTTCAATCGTTCATTTAAGTCTTTTATGCGGTTTGAGCTTGTATGTGTCAGTGTATTTTGATTTTTACTTTTAATTAATTTTATGTTTTGGTTAATTTAAATTTTGTTTAAAACATTATTTTGTTTTTTATTTTATTCAAGACCTTCTAAATTTTAATTTTATATATTTTTGTAGGATGATATTTGAAGGTGGCGTTCAAATTACTTATGTGTGACAACACCTTAATTGGATAACAATTTTATTAATTTTTATGATTATAAATACATATTTAATTTTCACTTTTCACTATTACATAAAATTATACAACTATTTTAATATTTTTTTATTTTTTATTATTGCAATTGACCGTATTCTAAATAAAACAATAAAAATATTTAATTTTATGGCACTATAAAATAATTTTTTTCTAATTTAATTTTTTTTTTAATAAATTTATTTAATAACGAACAGCACACCATATAATTGTTACTGCACTTCTACACTATTAACGCATATACTAAAAGAGAATTACTTAAGAATACAAAAAAAAATTAAAATAGACGCGAGAAATTAAAAACTTTAATAAAAGTGACTTCATATTTTTTTTTTTAGTTCGTGTATTCGTTTCCAACTCATGACAAAATAGTTTATGGGAAGTATTTTTCTTTTTTATAGTGGGGTAGCTATTATTCAAAATTTTTGTTTAAAATCAATTTGAATGATAATTAAATTCTTGATTTGATGTTCTGGCCTTCGAAAAATGTATCACTTGAATTCACCTTTGCTTGTATTTACAATGTAAATAAAAATATGTTTAACGGTTGAGCGACTGTCCTTTATCATGCAATTTCACGATTGAGCTGAGCATCAGTATTTAGCCTTGTTTATAATAGGTTGTTGTGTTGGGTTTTAAAGCATTGCTGGAAATTTTAATTGTTTATATTTTTAAAACGTCCTGGTAATTTTTGTATTATACATACATTATTATTTAATAAGGATAATCAGGAAACAGTTTCTTCTTGTTACGATTTGCGGGCTAAAACCGATTCGATCACTGGATTTTGCCATTAAAAGACATTTCTTATTGGTAATAAATTCCATTCTGTATTTTCCCACACAATTTCAACCGTTTACTTCAATATTTCACTTATCACTGTATTTCTCTTGATCACTGATGATCATTCTTGCTGTGGTTAAAGTAACCTCATAAACTGATTAACACTCGGTCACTGTTTAAATCATACTGAGGTCTATGCAAATTGGTCGCGTTTATATACCAATTTGCTACTGTTCTCGCTTCTTTAAAGCGTCCTTATCTCAAATTGACGACGTGTGTGTTATTCAATCGATTCGATGATCGTAATTGGTATAGTCGTACTTGATCGCGTATTTACACTCTTTTTTGTTGAGATGATTCTCTCCATTTCTCCTCTCATCATTCATCAAATATGTCGTCTTCGTTTCCTCTTAATGCACGGCTTTATTTTAATTTATTCTTCAAATATCCCTACATATATCAACATCTTTCGTCACTTCAAACAACCTAACTTCCTGCATTGACTTTATAGTGTTATGTAGGACATAATCGTCACAATAACCCCACCGATTACGTTTCTGCTTGATGACTTTAAACGACCGTTCAGAACTTTGTTCTAGCGTCGGATGTTTACCATTTCTTCTTTTATGAATGTATAGCCGAACCGAATCTCCGATTTAGGTGGTTTTTCCGAGTTGTTTATGTAGACTCATCAATATCCAGTATATTCAAATAAATTTTAAACCAAGAATAGTTTTGCTGAGTTTAATATAATAATTATGTTGTTAGTAACACGCGTAGTAAAAATATGATTTTACTTTTTTTGTAGAATTGCAATTTTTATTATTTTGTATTTCTGTATATTTTGCAATTTTTATTAACTAAGTTTTTTATAATAGAATTTATGTACAATAAGACAATGAATTAAGAATAATGGTTTCAGTTTACTATGATAAATACATACTTACTTTCGACGTTGTCAGTCAGCGTCGAAGAACTCATCGAGAAGTTACAAGAAACGCCTGAAGACTTCGCCCATCTTTTTAAAAACTATACAAAAGACGGGAAGGAGCACAAAACAACTGTGTACCTAGAAGGAAATTTGCACATCGCTCTAACTTGTTCAAACAATACTACGACGAAATCTACCCTACTTTCAAGAAAGGAAGCAAGTTGTAAAGTAAAGAAGTAAAGAAATTATGACTTACTGCTGCTAACAAAACAACAGACATCAACAGCTGATCAGTTTCCATCAGGATCCATACCAAAGCAACCTTGATTATACAAAGCCATAGTCTAAAAACACAGCTTTTATAAAGGAATTAGAAACGAGGAAAAAACCAAACTTTTCATAGTAAAATACACAAAACATATGGGAAATCACTTTTTTTCCTAAGACAAATTTTTAAATGAAAACGTTACAAATTCTTATTTATGATTTCTGAAATACTTTCATAAATATTTGAATTTCAACATACATATATGAATATCGTTTAAGTAAATCGTTTTCATTTTCTTGTAATAATTGAATTATTTAAACCAAAATATAAAAAAATTGCTTAACAACAGCATTCTGGTCAAATTAAAAAAAAAGCTTACTACAATTCGTTTGATCATTAAGTCAATATACATTACATAGATGGCAGTGATGTCCGTAAAAATTTGGTAAAATCATACCAAAAATTACCAGCTGAGGAAATTTCAAGTAAAAAAATTGTAGGAAAAGCAAAACAAATTCACAAAATATTAAGTACGAGTGATAATTTTGTGACTAAATAATTTTTTTCCTATTTATCTGTAAATATTTTAGACATCTTACGTACACTAGTAAAACTAAAGATAGAGCCAACTTTGATTTATTTTTCAAAATGGAAATTCGAAAAATATATTTTAGGCATAGTTTAATTTTAATATTTCTGCAAGTAATATTTATTCAATAACAATATAGTCTTCTTGAATGTTGTTGTTCAAGGTATGTAGAAAACATTTATATAAACGTTTATAATATATTTGCTTTTTTCATTGAAAAACTTGAAGCTCAAAAACACCATTTTTACTATGGATTCCTATGGAAATCAATGAAAAGTTATACCACTAAAAAAGCTTCTAAAAAATACGTCATTATGATTATGGCTCTATACTCTAGAAGGCTCTGTCCATACTAAGCGAAAATACGAGAAAATTACATCAAGTGAAACTCAGTTGGCGAAAGTCATATTCCTGGAGTGTGTTCATAAACTTTACATTGTAACGATATTGTAACAATAGCTGTATTTTGTTGAGAAAAAATTAATTCGAATTATTTTGGAGTTATTTTTTTCTTAACAGAATAAGCCGCGAAATAATTGTTAGATTTAATTTGTATATTCGATGTTAGTATTTTTTCTGTTTTTCATTCAAGCAGTTACGTATTTTATTTGTTCGAGCTCGAATTAAATAACATAAATTTTTTGTTCGAATTATTTAATTCCTGTCACGTGCAATTGTTGTTGTAAATTTCTCAACAAAATACAGCTATTGACAGCTAGAAAGGCAGCATTTAGCAGAGTAGAAAATTGCAATGTAAGTTTATGAATGCTTTGTGGTTACAATATTGTTACAATGTAGAATTTATGGACACACTCCAGGGTATAGTATGTCAGATTCGAAATTCTCGTTGTTCATTTGAAAAATTTTATTTTATGTGAAAAATTATGAATTTGAAACTAAAATCATTTATCGTTGCACGTTCCGAATATTACGGTCAAAAGTCCAAAATTTCCGCTAATGCTAAAATTTGGTGTACTATAATTTATGCTTGATATAAGTCTGTATTCCACTATGAATAATTGACTGAACTGACTTCAAGTCAAAAGAGGGCAAAAAAAAATACAAATCCACAACACAATATTTATGGAGATGTGTTAGTTGAAAAGAAGAAAAACGTTGAATAAAATAATGTCGCGGGAAAATTTCGAGCGCTGCTAATTTTCGCACGCGTTCCTTTTTCGTTTTTGTTTTTCTCGAATATTCTTTTCCCGCGGCGATAATCTGCATTTAAAACTTACAAAAGCGTCAGCTTTTAAGCAAAAAAAATTATTTTAACATACTAAAGCTTACACTGATTGTTTATGCAATGCTTATATGCAGATATTTATTTATGTATTCTTTTTTTTTATTCACTACACCGTGCCACTGTATATACATTTTTGTACCGAAAAACTTGTACCTACTCGTACATAAACTTTTACCGATATAATAGCACAATTTATTAAAGTAAACAAATACACTTTATTCGGCCACTGTTTTCACGTAGATATTATTTTGTGTAATTACAAATATCGAATGACCGACCGAATTTTATTTATCAATAAATAAATAATAATACAATATTTGGTTTTGGTGAGGGAAGAATGATAACAAGAAGAAAATCGACGATCATCACCATCTATCATAATTTGTTATTATTAAATAATTACCCACCGAGCAAACGGCGCAGTGGTTAAAGCTGCGGCGTTTGGATCGGGAGGTACCGGGTTCGAATCCCGATAGGGGCGGGATGCAAAAGGGATTTTTCATCATCCGATTACGATCGGTGATGACGATGAACACAACTATGACCCCCTGTTGAGAGTGCAGAATCCATGGGCCGACCCACCTTTCATGTCAGCACTATAGGTTGGCATGAAGCAATGCAATGTGCAGGTGGTTTATACAAAGCGGGTCTATAGCCGTACGTCCTCGATTTGGCTACTACTGCGTAAAGTAGGACGGTAAAATTAACTGCGAAAGAGTTGGGAGTGCCTTGAGCCCCAGGAAAAGATTGCATAGATTAAAACCAAAAAAAAAAAAAAAAAAAAAAATAATTACCCATATACCAATAATTATGGTACATTATATTTGTCCAAGTAACCTAATCAAGGTAATTACAAAAAAAGTTAATTGCCAGTCACACCCAATTTCGCATCCACAAAATCATCATAGTCACTACAATTTATGATTGAAAAAAAAAAAAAAAAAAGAAATGCTCCAGCAGAAAATTCAACCAGATTAAAGCTTACCCTACCTGGAACATAACCAATGTTACACGCCCAACCAGCAATTCGCGAATTCAATTCCTTTTTTTCATTGTGGCTTTATAAACTGCACAATCACACTTGATTCCCAATAAGTATACTCTAAATTTCTCCAGAGCTTTAATGATAGCAAGAACCTCCAATTCATAGCTAGAGTAATTTTCTACGTGTTTTGTTGTTTTTTTGCTATAACACAAAACTGGATGGAATTGTAGGTCTGCGTTGCTGTTCAGTCCTAAAAATTGCTGAAGTTGTTTCTCCGTTTGTGGGACTGAGAACTTCTTTATAGCTTGAATTTTTCTTTTAACCAGGTTGATGAAGCCGTTTTCGATTTCGTAGCCTAAATATTCGATTCGCTTCTTTAAAATCTGGCACTTGCTCCATTTAATGTCTAAACCATTTTCAGCTGCTACCTAGAGTACCATCTTGAGCTTACACAGTTCTCTCTTCCACATCTTTGGCTGGTATAATTAGATCATCCATATAAATACAGACTACTCTCTTCATCGATAATGATCTAAATATTTCGTTTATGAATCGTTGAAACACAGCAGGGGAATTGCAAAATCCGAATGGACACTTTAAAAATTCATAATGTCGCTGTGGCATGACGAATGCAATATACTTAATTGAGTCAGCGGCAACTGGGACATGAAAAAAACCATTTCGAAGATCTAAAGTAGTCAAAAGCTTGGCGTTTTGGAGTCTATCTATTTGTTCTTCCATTAAAGGCATCGGATACCTGTCTTTGACTATCTTCTCGTTTATTTTCCGGTAGTCTATATACAAATTTCCTTTGGTATAGTGAGTTAGTATAGTGATTGTTTGTTTCATTAGTTCCTGTCCCAAGATAATATCGACCGATAGCAACTCATCATCAACACTATGAAAAACTACTATGTCGATAAACCTTTCGAACCGACACCATTAAATTTCGTAGATTGATTCACAAAGTTTGGTTGGCCAAATTTTTTGAACATCGATTCGCACATTAGATTAATGTTACTACCACTGTCTACCAAAGCATTCACAATAACTTTCTGGATGTAATCTGCTTCACATCCTTAAATTTCAAGCCATCGTTCATATTTATTGTTGTGCAGGCAGTGTTCTTTGTACTGTTGTCACTTTTTGAACATTTTGTAGCGATATGTCCAAACTCGTTGCATTGGTAGCATTTCGATTTACTTATATGTTCCATGTTTCCACATTCGAAACATCTATCTAAGTCTTTCGCTTTGTTGGATTTAATATTCTGATTTATTTTGTGAAGCAATTTTTTAGGCTCTCGTTAGGCTGTTTCTTTATCTTTCTCTTTTTATCGTGAACTTCTGTGCTATTCATTTTGATTTTGATCTCAATCCTAACCATTAAATTTATTTAATGAATCTTCGACATCTTTGAATAATACAGTTGCAGCGGTTGTTTGATTCGCGTTTACATCGGTGGTTGATTGCAGTTGACATGCTTTCAACATTTCATTTTCTCGTTTCAATATTTGTATTTCCCTCTCTTTCAGCTCTAATTCTTTTTTGGTTAATTCTTCTTGCTGTAAACGCTAGAGGAAATATTTGGTTTAGGCGATAATCTGCACTGACCGAAGGTTGTGTTGCCGTATTCGATATTGCCGCCGGTGAGGTACGTTGAGAATATTCTTCTAATCTTTTACGAAAACTTGTAAATATTTTTTCATAAAAGACTTCATCAGTATTTCGGTATTCATTATCGCCTTCTCCGTTATCCTGGACAGTACTTTCTCGGTTTCCAATGATACGACCTTGCTTGTTCCGCTGCGAATTGTCGTGGTCCGTTTTACTGAATTCGCATATAGAATTTTCCATCTCGTGTATGTTTCAAAATTTACGGTTTTATTTTTGTTTTTCCCCATTTTTTTCAAAATTGATTCATTTTCACGCAACAATTAATATTCACCGCACCTCTCGTGCAGCGTAGGACGGATTGTTGATTCGCCACACGATAACATAATTTGCTCAGATGAGGGAATTATAATCTCCGAAAATGAAAATCCTTCAACTGATTCAAGATCAACACCAATGTCTTGTCAATGCAAAACCATAGCGCAGCTATGACTATATTTAGACAAATGGTAAAGCAGGAATTTCTCAATATAAAAGACTCTTCATAATCGGCTTCAGAACAATTTTAGTTTATTACTTTAAATACAGCGTCAAATGAATTAAAACACAATTTTAGTTTATTACTTTAAATTTTGTTTATTATTTATAGTTTTACAAAATGAATATTTTTGGAATTAAAAAATCTCATTAATTGTGTTCTGCAACTCCGCCCCAATAGTGAGCCTCGAAAAGCAACACATTCGCTAGCATCACAACGTAAGATACACGCTACCGTCACAATTTTACACAATTTTTTTAATTTTGTTCTAGCGCTTTAAAATATATTTCTCCAACGACTTTTCATTATCCCGAAGCGAAACTCAACCACATTTCGTGCTTTACTATGCACAGCATTGAATTTTTCTTTGATTTTCATTCAGGTTTTTGTAGGGTGTTATCACGGCGCACGGTTCCAGCTTACATGGGTAAGGTAGTAATTACGAGGAGGATATTGGCCATTTCTATATAAAGGGCTATTTTCGAATATTCTATTATCCATGACTGATCATGGATATCCTAATATATATATATATATATATATATATATATATATATATATATATATATATATATATATATATATATATATATATATATATATATATATATATATATATATATATATATATATATATATATATATATATATATATATATATATATATATATATATATATATATATATATATATATATATATATATATATATATATATATATATATATATATATATATAAGTTAAGTTTATACTTGTAGTTTAAACTAAAAGAATATTTTTTAGGACTATGTCCGCTTTATTTTATAACCAACTTATATCTAACTAGTCTACATTTTTGCTTTACTTTATATAGTAATAAAAATATGCAAGTGTATTATGTTTAATACACGTGCATTTACATATTTGATGATTTGACTTAATTAATAAAATATGCAAATGTATCATGTTAGTACACGCGCATTTATATATTTGATGATACGGCTTAATTTATGTTAGCCGTAACTTGAACCTTTGATATATGCGCATTCCATATTTTGCTGATGTGATTTCCCATAGAATGCAATGGCATAATTTGATGACATGGCTCTATCTTGTACTTAACTCCTCCCCCTTTAAAAATCCTCGTCTCGTGGATTAAAAGTTTAGTTGAATTGGTTGTATCCCTAGTGGTGTCGTTGTCTGATTTGCAGTGCCTTCTTTTGGAAGCCATACCATTTTCTTCCGTTTTTTGTATCCAATTCGTGCAATGAAGATGATAATTGCCATTGTAATTGCTGTTATGATCCCTATATCTGTTGCGTTATTGTTCCGGTAATCTACGGCGAGTTTGTCTAGTAGACCTATGTTCTTTTGATGTAGATTGTGTAGATACTCCAGGTTAAGTTTCACCCCTCTTTGTGTGATATTTGTTTGCAACATAGGTGGAAGAATTTGTGATGTTTTTATCTCCTTGTTGGTGAAGGTCCATCCTTTTATTTCTAATGTTTCATTTTGATACTGAATCAAGAAGTTTCCTTCTAGATGTTTGTCCGAACTATTGTGTGTTATCGTACCGTTGAAATTGTTTAAAAATATGGTGTTTTCGTTTACAGATTCGATTATTTCTTTCTCGTTAAATGAGAACTCACATCCTGCATTGAACCCTTTCATTAGTTGGTTTATACAGTGGTCTTCTTTTAATTCTTGTATCTGGTTAAGCCCACATATTGTGACTTCTCTTCTATTTTTGCATTTGTCAATCATGCCATATACTTTATGTTGATTTATTAGAATTTCGTTATATTCTAAGTGAATCTGTTTATTGTACTTGATGGTAGACCTTAATTTTACATGGTGAAATTCCTCTCCGTTTGTTTTTGGTATGGAGATGACGTATAGGATTATCGTGTTCCTCATTAGCATAGCTGGTTCCGCGTGTTCTATGGCTTCAATCTCATTATAATATGGTAGGGTTTCTATTTCACTCACTAATCGACTGATTTCTTCTTTATCCAACAGATTTGAATTAATTATACCTCCCTTGGCCAGTTGTGCTGCTCTTACTATTTCCTTCACTTCTTCTTTTAGTAATTGAAGGCGGTTAAACATTGTTTGTTGGAATACTTCATTTGTACTTTCATCTAGGTGTAGCTGGATTTCGTTGTGTTGTTTGAGGATTTGTTGAATCTTCTGGGTAATGGCTGTGTTTATTTTATATTGCTCGTTGTTGTTCTCTATTATCCTATTTTGACTGTTGAGTATGGTATCCCAGTCAGTTGCATCTGGTGAACCTGCAATCCATTTCCACGCTGAGCCAATCCAATTGATTGAACGCTTGGTTTTTTGTTTGTGGTTCTTAAGTTCTCCTAGTAGTTTATTGATTTCGTTAATCTGATATGTTAACTGAGGTTTAAAGATGCTTGCAGGGCTGATGTCTTTTATTTCTGATTGTATTCTGGACAGGATATCTTCGTAACAGCTAAGATCAATTTGGTGGATTATCTTGAAATTGCCACTGATTATGTTTCCATTCCCTTCTCTTATAGAAACTATTGGGGTGTCGTAGTGATAGATATTTAAGGACGTTACCGTAGTCCAAAGGCTCAAGCTGGAAAGAAATGAGCTTTACTTAGTTATGTTTTTTATATGTGTTTTGTGTATTCTTCTTCCGGAGTTGGTAGTCACTGTAACTTTATTGTCTTTTGCTACAGTTTCCTTTTTAAATTTAGGTTTATTTTGCCTTGGATTTGTTCTCGTTGCAAGTTTCGCACTCCTTTGTGTATTTTTTTATTAAACTTGCCATCTGTGGGAAGTAGTATTTTTCGAGAATCTGTTCTTTATTCTCTTTCCAATTTCGATGAGCTCTTCTGTGTTCCTCCTCGATAATTCTGAATTTGTTTTCCTCGTTATTTATGTCTTCCACTATTCTTCGCGTTAATCGTATCTTGTAGTTAACGAAGTCTTGTTGGTAGATTTCCTGAAGCATTTGCATATATTCTTCCGGGATTTTTATACCATTTAGTAGTGTCGGGTGTAATTTTTTCTTCAAAATTTTCCTTAATATATCCTTGTTTATGTCGGGTAATGCGATGTAGTGCCGATGGTAGTTACTGTGAGGTTCTTCGTAGATGTACATATCGTCGCCTCTCGTGAATATTATTTGAGTTTTAAAAACGTTTATTGGCGATTCGCAGTGTTGGATCAGCTGCGTTCCATCTTCTTCCGCACTGTGTATGGTATCGCTACTTGATGATGAAATGGTGTTCACCGCCAATTTTAGCCTTGATAAAGCATCTGCAACCTTGTTAGTGATGCCCGGTTTATACACTATTGCGCCCGTATCTATGAGGAATTTTAGTGTTTTATTATTGTGGCACTGGTACTCTAGGTAAGGTAGGCTAGAGAGGCCTCCTCTATAAAATTTACTTCATCATCTGCATCTGAGTCTTCGTCCTCATTGTCATCGTAGTGTCTGATATATTCTTCGTACGGCTCTTCATCTTTCTCTTGTATCAGATGAAATATTCTTTGTTGTTTCTGAGTTCTTGCGTTTATATCAGAGCTTTGTTCCCTCTTGTAGCTTGGGTTTGGATAGTTATCTGGTCGGTTCATATAATTGATCTTCTTGGTTTTTATTGATTCATCCACATCCATCGGTGTTGGTGGCTTTGGATGTTGCGGCCTTTGTGGTGTTCTAATATCTTGTTGTTGTTGATTTATACCGTATCCAATGTTCTTTTGTTGCAGGGATAATCTGGGAAGGGGCTTTGGTGTTTCTTGATGGTGTTTATTTTGTGAATACATTTGGTTAACAGGTATTGTGACCATGTTATTGAAATTTCTGTTGTGTATTGATAGGTTTCGGAAATTGAGATTTTGGATTTCTAAACAGGACGAATACGCTTCAGATAGAGTTGCCGGTCTTTGGATAGTGAGCATTCTTGACAATTCGGCTGATAACCCTCTTATAAACACGTCTAATGCACGGTTTCTATACATCTCGGTTAGTACTCTCATTGTGTCCATGTTGTAATTTTCTGTTTTCACCTTGTTTATTATAAGTGACAATTGATGATTTACGTTTGCATAAAATTCATCTATGCTTCTATTTCCCTGCGTTAATTTGCTAAGCTGATGTTCCAGCGTACGTTGGTCTCTCTTATCTGCATAATGGAGTGACAGGCAGTTCTTAATTTCATTCCAATTTCCATTGAAGATGTTATATGAAATAAGCGCCGAGTCTGCGGTCCCTCTGATTTTCTGACGTATACTGTGGAGGATGGCGCGATATATAGGTTTCTCCTTTACTACTTCATAATCCTCTAGTATGCTTTCTACACTGTTTATCCAGGATACGTAGTGTAGTGGATTGCCGTCAAAAATCTGTAGCTCCTTCACGCAATCGGGGAGTCTGCTAATTTCCTTTAAGTCGTTTTCGTTTTTTGGCGCACTTGGTGCAATATTGTTAACGATGGGTTGTTCCCGGGCTTCTAGGCGTTCCAATCTTTTTTCCATTTTGCTCATTAAATCAATGTGGGCATTGACTGCTCCGGTCAATTGAACAACGGTGGCTTGTAGTTGGTCGATCGTAGCCATTGTGGCGTTATTATTTATCGGGTATATTTTAGATTATTTATGAGTTTTTGTATTATGTTTGGATTATGATTGATATTTACTAGTTTTAATAAATTTGTATTAAAATTAGAGTATTCAGGAATTTTTTATTATTAAATGTTTATTTTTTTAAACAAATTTTATGATTATTATTATTTATCGGTTTTTATAATTTTGTATTATATTTCGTACAAGTATTATAATATATTTATTGAGTTTTTCACTTACAGTATTATGATTTTCATTGGTGAGGATTTTTCCTATGGTAGAAATGATGCAGGGATTTGAGTTTCCCTGGAGATATAAGCTGGAGTGTACACTATTTTTTGGTTCGGATGATTCGCAGGTTTCCTTTTTGGCTACAAACGTTGATTCTTGCCCGTGGCCTACTAATGGTGCGATTTCACTCACGTTACTCTATATATCACTTTTTATTATAAAATTACTATAGGGATAGTAATTTCTATGTCACTTTTTTATTAATTTATTATGATCTACTGTTAATAATAAATGTTTTATTGTGATAAAAAGGATTTTTTATAAAATTATTATGATCGACTGTTAATAATAATTATTAGTTACACTTTTTTTTTTATGATAAAATTATTATGATCGACTGTTAATAATAATTATTCTGTATAATTAGTTATACTTTTTTTTTATTATAAAATTACTATGGGGATAGTAATTTCCATGACACTTTTTTATTAATTTATTATGATCCACTGTTAATAATAAATTGTTTTATTATGATAAAAAGGATTTAATTATTATGATCGACTGTTAATAATAATTATTATGGTTACACTTTTTATTATAAGATTACTATGGAGATAGTAATTTTTATGTCACTTTTTTATTAATTTATTATGATCCACTGTTAATAATAAATTGCTTTATTATGATAAAAAGGATTTAATTATTATGATCGACTGTTAATAATAATTATTATGGTTACACTTTTTATTATAAGATTACTATGGAGATAGTAATTTTTATGTCACTTTTTTATTAATTTTATTATGATCTACTGTTAATAATAAACTTAATTTTACTGTGACACTTTTTTAGGATAGCTTTAAATTTGTTTCGGCGCCAGTTAAGTTTATACTTGTAGTTTAAACTAAAAGAATATTTTTTAGGACTATGTCCGCTTTATTTTATAACCAACTTATATCTAACTAGTCTACATTTTTGCTTTACTTTATATAGTAATAAAAATATGCAAGTGTATTATGTTTAATACACGTGCATTTACATATTTGATGATTTGACTTAATTAATAAAATATGCAAATGTATCATGTTAGTACACGCGCATTTATATATTTGATGATACGGCTTAATTTATGTTAGCCGTAACTTGAACCTTTGATATATGCGCATTCCATATTTTGCTGATGTGATTTCCCATAGAATGCAATGGCATAATTTGATGACATGGCTCTATCTTGTACTTAACTTATATATATATATATATATATATATATATATATAATATATATATATATATATATATATATATATATATATATATATATATATATATATATATATATATATATATATATATATATATATATATATATATATATATATATATATATATATATATGTATATATATATATATATATATATATATATATATATATATATATATATATATATATATATATATATATATATCCAAGGCACAATTGAATATCCTTTATAATTAATGTATTCAACATGCTTTTGAACAGGGCATGTTATCCTTATATGGAAGACAACCATCTATTGCTACAACTGTGTTCCGAAATATTGGTGATTTTGCCCTGGCACAAAATGTATCGCTTATCGGTCCCAATTCCTCCACGATTGGAATATCTACGACATCTCTCATTTTATCTACAAAAAAAATCTAACATTTTATATATAATATTACGAATGGTGTAACGGCTTTTCCAGGAAAAATTTTCGACGACTCTGTAACTACTCTTTAGACCAACCATATATGCTTAATTTCCATGAGTTGTAAAATCTTTTGAAAAGTAGCCTTTTAAAATTGATTCTATCTATGGTTGCAGATCCACCCTAATTTGTAAATATTTTGTACGCTACAAAATATAAGTTTATTTTAAGTAATTATTAGTAAAAATAACGTAAAATAATCATTTACATTACCTTGAAAATTTTTCTCGTGTTGTACATACTTTAATCTAATCTCTAATAAATTTGTGTAAAGCCTACAAAGCAGAATAATTTTACTGGCATGTATTTTATAAAGAAATTGTTCATTTTTATCTTGGCTGGTCTATATTGGTTTAATTATTACTTTAATATTTAATTCCTTATTAATTTATTTTCACAATCACAAATGATGAAACGTCAAAAATTTTAACTGCTTTCAACAGGCACAGGAAAGCGATTAAAAAGTGAGGTAAGTTTTATTATTTTAACCACAATTAAAATATTTAACTTTTTAACCGAATGGCACACGACCTATTTTGGAATTTAAATTTTTTAATTTACCTAAAATAATTTGCTGGTGGCAAATAATGGAGCCGATTCAATGGAAATCTTCTATTTTTCTTTTCTTCTATTCTTCTATTATTTCAAAGAAAACTCGATACCATTTAAAAAAATCTACGCAAATTTATGGATGGTTTCAAAATCACATCTAATTCTCGTAGAAACAGTAGCAGAATAGAAGAAAAGACAAATCGACGACTTAATCCGCAGAAAAGCCAACTCCATGCGTCTTTATTTTTCAGTAGCATCATAAAACTGTGTAATTTACTCGATATGACAGTGAGTTTAATTTCCAAGGTCCCATTCATGTAAATTAAGCCTTTTAGCGTCGATTTTGGTTTTTCGCTTATTCAGAATTATGACGGCTGATGTCATTTAGATGCTGCTAATAAAATGTGTATTTCGACTAAAATTGGAGTTGGCGTTTTTTGCGGATTAAGCCGTCGAAATAGAAGATTTACATTGAATCGAACCCAATATCGCCAACTTTTAAAAATAAATTATATCTAGTAAGCTTTTAAATAGAGCAAGTCATTCCCATTTCCAGAATAATGTAGTCTCAAAATAATGTAGTTCGTATTAAGACAGCCCCAACTTTTGCCTGTTCTTGAATCCATGCGGGTTTCTCAGTTGTGGTCGCGTCTTGTTCCCTTCCTGCGAATTTCGTTTATTACTATTTTGCTGCAGCAGAACCAACATTTTTAATTTTACTTGAATTGAACAGAATAATACCAAGGGTTGCCACAAAAAGGGGAATATGCCTAGTAGCCTATACACTGAATATGTGCAATGTATCTTCAGTTATTCAGCTAGAACAGTTTAGAGTTTCGAAACAATCTAAAAAGACCAAAGTCTTGAAATCCTGTGAAAAATGAGCAAAAATTTGGTTGGACCACTTTACTCGACGTTTTGAAAGTTCCTGAGTCCGAAAAAAAAAATAAAAAAAAAATGTCCGTCCGTCTTTCTGGACGTCGTACCCATGATATCTCGAGAACGCCTTGAACGATTTAGAATTTTGTTCGCCAATCTGTTTCTATGGTCACGGCGGAGAATTGAAAAGCTTTTGGCACAATCTGTACATCAAGAGGGTCGGGTACCTGCCATACCAATTGACCCAAAATCACCTGAAGATTAGCGTATAGTGAGCAGTTGAGTAATCTATATATACATATTAAAAGTGAGCGTTTGTATGCATGTTTGCATGGTGATGGTGTTTGTGATGGTGATAGTGATGGTGATGGTGTGATGGTATGATGATATAATGCTATAATGGTATGTTGGTATGATGGTATGATAGTATGATGCCATGTTGGCTTAATAGATTTCAGACTGTTTTTGTTCAGGGATTGAGTGTGGGGTACAATTGAGGGTAGAATTGGGAGTTGGAAATGGGTTCAGGTTTAGTGAGGGTTCATTTGTGGATTTATTTTGGAAGAGTTTTAGGTTAAGCTGGAAATTACCTTGAGTTGAGTTCACGTACGCTTGTATTTTTTCGGATCATGTTGATTTGGGGATTGAGTAGAGCTGAGTTTTGGGAGTGAGTGTTGAGTGAGATTTATTGAGCTTTATTTTGGATTTGAGGATTGACTTGGACGTTAAGATATGGGATTGAGAAGAGTATTAAGATGGGATTGAGCGATAGGGTGCAGTTGGGGATTTATTTGGAGGTTGAGTCGGGGTTGCAGTAGAAATTAGATTGTTGAATACATGTATTCATGTAGTCTTCGAACCGTGTTAATTTATGGTTTGAGTTGAACGTTGATTATGGGTTGAGTTGAGGGTTAAACTGGGGCTGTGCTAAAGGTTGAGTTATGGTTAAGTATAGGATTGGGTTGGGCTGTGGTCGAGTTAGGGTTGAACAGCGTATGATTTGAAGTTGTATAGGATTTTAGATTTTAGGGATTAATTTAGAGTCGAGCTTACGATTTAATGGGAGGTTAGATTGAGTTCTTTTTAGTTGAGTTAATACACGCATGTAGCTTTTAGGATTGGGTTGTCCGTTAAATGTCGAGTTGAGTGGAGGATTGTGATTTGGTTCGAGCTAAGTTCAGATGATGTTGAGTTGAGGTTTATTTAGTTTACGTTGGAGGAATTATTTGGGGGTTATGTTTTGTAGTAAAGTTGATTTTGTGATTGAGTTGAGGATTGGGTTGATCACCACATGAGGTTTCAGCTCTTTATATTTTAACTTTTAAAAATTCTTTTGAGCTTAAAGTCAAAGTCATCTCATACACAGGTTCAAATAGTAGGTTCCACGAGCAATGCAAATTTGCTTACGAAAATTAGCATTAAATATCGACAGAATCTAAGGTGCTTAAATATTTATCTCACGATTTTCAAATAAAAAAATTACTTAGGGCACTGAAACTGATGTTAATTAAAAATAGGATGTTATTTTCTTCTACACCCAATAAAAACAAAATATGTATTTTGAACATAGCAGAGCGTGGTTTCGATCCACGGACCTCTGGGTTATGGGCCCAGCACGCTTCCACTGCGCCACTCTGCTCTTGAAGCAATATTTCTAAAAGCATCATAGTACAAGTCATATGCTGGCTCTGTCGTCTACCTTGTTTCTCATTATTATGCTTTTCCACATTTTATTATTCAATTCGCGCAGATAAAATCCGATTTGGTTGTAAATATGTATAAAATAAATACTTGTACATCCAAAACAAACGTGTGTATGTTTGTTGTATACGGGTACACATACTTAAATAGTAAATTTCTTATGGATTTAAATTTTACTTTCTTCTCTTTTCTTACATATGTATACATGTACAACATACATCACGCTGATAACGTAATAGGAAACTGCTTAACGTAAATCATCATCAATGTACATATCTACTTATGTTATTATGACAACCACTTCCATACAACTCGTACGCGTAGGCTACAGAAAATATGTATACAATTTAACAATAAAGACTGCAACAATCGATTATTTGAAGCTTGTTTTTCTCAGTGTACGAGCATGCAAAAATTGTAACATTTATGTGGGAGTTCATTTGCATGTACATAATCGTACAAATACAAACAATCAAATAGAAAAAAATGTAAATAGTTTTGAAATTTGCAATACTGAATAAATGCAAATCTTTAAACAAAAAATTCTGTATATAGAAGAAGAAGAATGAACTATTGGATACAGTGTTATAGCAGATTGTAAAACTATAGATTAACAAATTTCATTGTAGCCTACCTAGTTGGAAATCAAAAGTTTATGGCATGCTGCGTTTTTGAAATGATGAGAACATTAATCGATTGCGTGATTGCACAGTGTAATCACCTCAGTAACCAATGATTTATCTGATGTAATTAAAATCAGAATAAAGTATATAGGACATTGGCGGCGGATTCTGTGCGTCATCAACACTTCTACAAACCAATGACACAAATTTGATCTTTTATTTTATTTACCGCAAAATGTTATTTGTGGTTCAATTGAATCGTTATTTGGTATAATTTCTGATGTATTATATTACAAATATTACAAATTTTTAATCAAAATATGATTTCAACCAATATTGAAAGTTGAGCTGGAACCTGAAGTAATAAAAACTTAGGGCAGGGATTTATTATATAGAAAAGTTGAATTGGAGAAGCCACTCAAACGTAAATGTACCAACTGTCAGGAATATGGAAATTAGCCAAACAATTGCAAGCTACTGGCTATAGCCAAATAAAACAAATATATTTGTGTAATATATGGCAAACTGCATGACAGCAGCAAGTGTGAGCTTATAAATAAAAACAAAACAGAGGCAAGAAAAGGAAGTAATTATGATAAAAATGTATTTTCTTAACTCCTTGTACGTTTTGGTGCACAAAGTTAAGGAAAAAAAATTACTCCACGTCAAAGAGGGGAACAACAAGCACTAAACGCGGAAGCTATCAGAGGTAATTTGCTTAATCCAACTCCAAGCAACGGCCAGGGTATTAAGAAAGTGATAAATATCTCGTGAAGCTCCTAATGAAAACCCAAAAATGAACAAAGTTAAATTAGTTGTTTGCGATGCTAATGGGCTAGTACAACATACACTAGAGGTATAAAATTTCCTTTTTGTATACAGTATCGACATTATGCTGATTTCAGATCCAGATTTTACAACTACGAGCCATAATTTGAAAATTACTTCAAAACTATGGGAGATAAAGTCCTTACAGGAAGTGACTACAACAACAAATTTTTGTATTATCCAGTGGGGTTCAAGATTAATATCTTCGAAAGGAAAACAACTTTGGGAATGTATGCAAGATGAAAAACTAGATCACATTTCTACTGGCCATCCAACTTATTGGCCCACTGAGAGACGAAAAATTACCGATTTACTGGACTTTTGTTTAACAAAGGATATAGCTAGACATCTTATAATGGCCAAACTTGTTATGATTAACATTCTCAAGAAACAATTTCTAACCATGGTTACAAGTCAACCTCTGACATTGGTAACTATTCGGTTACATTTGTTTAATTCTCTGACCAGGTGTATTATAACCGTAAATATCTGGTTGAATAACTGGCGATGCTAGACAAATTTTATGATTTTTATGTAGTTAATCTTCAAAGGTAAAACTTGGTAAGAAATTAACATGTCAGTTAATAGCTAACACTTTTTACCCATTTTTAATCTATGTTTGGCTTGAGGAATTATTTTCTGGGTTTGATTACAGCCTGTTATATAATTTTATTATCAGTAATATATTTAAGTGTTGTTTAACCTCTGTAGGGATTAAAAACTTATCTTTTGGAATGTTTCTTACTTTCTTAAAACAACTATTAACCGAGTATGCCAAATGTGTCTTCCATAATTATTTTGTATAGACTTTCCATAGTACTCATTAATATATCGAAAATAAGTTTAATCCTAAGTCGATTTATAGTTAATAGCGAACTTAATGGTTTAATTTCAACCACGGTGAACCAAAGTTTAACTTTTGCTAACTCTGGTTAATGTTTGACTTGTTAGTTAGAAATTAATGCAGTTATAGTTATAAATATTACCACCACCGCTAATTATATTCAAATATATGAATATGAAGTTAACAATAAACTTGTTGGTTTAAAATCAACCACCTTTCACCAAAGTTGATTTTCAGTAAGAATTTAGTTAATATATTACTTATTAGTTAGAAATTAATGCAGTTTTTGTTTTAGATATTACCACCAACGCTTATAATCATCACAGTTATATCATCAGAGAATAGCGTTAGTAATAAACTTATTGGTTTAAAATCAACCGCCTGTCAACCAAATTGCAACCATAGTTGATTTTAAGTTAAAATCGAGTTAATATGTTACTTACTACATAGTTAGTAATTAACCCATTTCATATTTTGTTCTAACCAGTAACGCCAACCAACTAATATTCTAAAGATTCGTTATAGTTAAAATTGTTGAAGCAGTAAGTGCAGTGTAAGTGTTTGTGGTGAATTTAAAAAAATGAAGTCCAAACGAATAAATAAATTTTTAAATCGCGATACTTTCAGAAGGCGTGTTCAGGCTTATTTGTTAAAAAATAAAAGTGCAACCTCAAATGTGGCTAATGTTGAAGTACGAAGTGTTAACAGTGCGAATTCATTAAGTTATGAAGTGAATAATGAAGATGAAAATAACAGCTCCGATAAGGAGGAATTGGACAGTGAATCTGCATCAGAAGAAGAAAAAGATTCGTTTACTTCCCAAAGAAATCAACTTAGATTATGGGCAATAAATATGGCCATTCTAATTGATCATCAGATATATGGAATACCAAAAGATGCAAGAAGTTTGCTCCAAATACCAATAAATGTGAAATGTAAAATTGTGCCACCAGGAGAATATTCCCATTTCGGTCTTAAGAAAATGCTAAGAAAAGTTTTAGAAAATGTGCTAACAATCCCAGATAAACTTTTACTGAATTTTAATATTGATGGCCTTCCTATTAGCAAAAGCTCAAAGGGACAATTTTGGCATATTCTGTGTTCAATTCAGGATTTTAACATAAGACCGTTTGTGATTGGAATTTAATATAGACATACAAAACCAACCAATGCAAGAGAATATTTAGAGGATTTCTTGAACGGATTGAAGGCGCTGCTCATTGAAGGAATGACCATAAAATACATGTAAATTACTATTGGAATTAATAATTTTATTTGTGATGCTCCAGCCAGATCCTTTATTAAGGGAACCAAAGGTCACAATGGTTATTTCGCTTGTGATAGATGCACTGTAGAAGGAGACTATTGCAATCGGACGAGCAAAATGAGTTTTAGTCAATTTGATTGAAAACTAAGAACCAAAGAGAGCTTTCGGATTAGAATTCAGGAAGAACATCATACAAACGATTTTCCGTTGGAAATATTACCAATTGATACGGTGTTATCTTTCCCAATGGACTACCTACATTTAATATGTCTAGGGATAGTAAAAAAATTATTACTAATGTAGATAAAAGGAAACTCCAATATGACAACCAAACTTTCATCTAGGGATTCGAAAGGTGTATCCGATGCATTACATAAAGCTTGTTCAACCCAACCAATTGAATTGAACAGGAGTATTCGCACATTAGATGTATTAAGTTTCCACGCGATAAAATGGAGGAACGCCTTAGCGTAATGGAACGGTCAATAGCGGAAATTAAAATTACGCTGGATCTAATTCTAGAAAAAATTACGGCATCACGTGTGGTAGAAAATAAACTACACGTAGATGAAAATGAATGGAGTAAGTTTCCATTAAAAAATATCGACGAAATAGAGGATTTGGAGAAGCGTCTGAGAAGTGACAAATCCTTTAAAATTAATTTGGTATGTTTCAGTTATTAATGAAAAATATTATATTGTACTATAATACCTTTTACATTTTTCTAGAAAAAGAAAATATCAGTTTATGCTGTTGCAGATGCCATTGGGTCAGCTAAAGTTTTGAGCAAATGGTTGATCCAAGACAATTTACTGAAACATTTTTCATGGGCTGGGACCTCTGAAAAGCATTCGTTTAGTTCCTTCAAAGAAATTTTAGAATTAATTATCGCGACTGTAAGACTAAGTCATCCTAATTATACTGCACACGCCAATGCGAATTTCTTCAAGAATTATTTAAAGCATGCCAAATTTAGACTGCAATCTAGCTCTAGCTTTCAATTGACACTATTACAATGTTTACTTTAAACATTTCAGAAACAAATCCAAAAAAGCTGAGGTTGCTGTAGGAGATGCTGAGCCAATAATTCAACCGTGAGAGGTGCCCGCATTCAATATTTTATTATTGATTATTGATTTTTCAACTGAAATTAGTGTTTTTATGTTAATTAAAAGTTCAATTATTAATAGTGAATTTTTGAATTGGTACCTGAATTGAATTCGATTAGAAATATAAATAAATAAATATAATTTTTGCTCAATTCTATGGTTTTTATTTAGTAGTGTTAAATGGAGCAGAATCTGGTTATAGTGCGTTAGATTTTATCCAACATCCAACCTTCAATGTGGGCTGTGAAATAACGGGTTTACAACTGGACACTCCCAACTCATAAGTTGAAATATAGTATTTTAATGACGAGAAAGTTTAGATTTTTTAGGTTGGATATCGGTTAAAAATTGCGATGGTTAGTTTCCAACCATTTTTATTTGAACTGTAGGTACCCGGTTAGAAAATAACTTTATTCAAACCTTTGTTGGTTATATGAAGTTTGATGCCATACTGGTTATTCAACCGTATCATGACAACTGAGGTTAACATTTACCCTCGCATACACTGGTGAATTGACGGTTAAATCAACGGTTGAGTAACGACAAATTAACCAATTTAAAACTAGTGCATTATTTTAATTTAAGTTTAACAATGGTACCGTTCTCCAACCAAAAATTGTTACTTGGGTTCTGATCAGTCACCGGTGAACATGTAAGTTCTAAAATTATTGCTACGATTCAAAATACAACTCGCTAAAAACAAAACATGAAATTGATGCAGCAGTGCACAACTTAACGGACAACAGCTTAATTTACTTAAAGTTGGACAAACCGTCCAAGAATATTCAGCAGCTGTTAATGTCACAGATCGCCTACACTTAAATCAAATTTAAAATAAAGATTGAAAACCCTGAAAATGGCCCTATTAAAAGAACTGGATGAAGGGGTTCAAAATTATCGTTTTAAACTCACAGCAACTAAAGGAACAGATTATTCCATGTGGAATTCTAGACGTAAGCTGAAACAATGGTAGCATGAAATGTATTTGCTCGACATCTTACTATGATTTTTACACCCAATATTGAAAATTTGGAAGCCCCGAATTGATACCTGATGATGCAGAACCTGAACGAGTCCAGCCAATTAAATTAAAACATTGACCCGTAGCAAATTACTTTAAAATCTTAACAGGCTACTATCCTGAAATATTCGAAATTTCGCAAATCATAATGATTTCAAAACCTGGTAAAGATGAAACAAAATTAAACTCATATTGTCCAATCAGTTTACTATCAACTCTCTCTAAGCTTTTCGAAAAATGTTCCTGCAAAAACCTAAACCAATTCTACATGAGAAAGTATAGCATAAACGATTAATACACAAAGCTAGAACACGGTTGAAAGGTTTTCTAAAATCATTAAAAATTATCAACTTGATCGAACGTTTGCCGGTGGAGACTCTCCTTAAGGAGATAAGAGATAAGAGACCCAAGTGTTTAAATCTTGTCACCCCTCAAATATATAGATACCGCTGCTAGTTTATTGCGTCATGGTTGGTCATGTTCTCAAAAAGATTTTGAGACCAACGAAAGCTACAAATTGGTTTAACGAATCAAGTAACTCCTTTATCATGTTACATTGCAGTATATAATCATATCGATATCATCTACGATGGGGAGAATCTAATTAGATTGATGAGTCTAAGGTGTTTCCGCGACTTAGCATCTCGTTATCGAACATCGGAGCTAATTGCAAAAGTTTTCGATAGCTTATTCTTAACTTTAACAGAAAATTGTGACAGGATTACTGTAGCTATAATATAATACTGTACTATATCGACTAAAATATAGTGAAGTCCAACTAAAGATTGAATTAATAGATCCAACTTCAGTTGATAGAAGTTCATTTGAAGAGGATTATGGGACTTTTGAAGCTAGAATTTTAGATTCATGACCTTCAATATAGTGTTAGTGGTGCAGATGTCGGGAGGCGCTCAATAGTTCATTTGGTTTAAATAATAGTTCATCTTCAGTCGAGATGAGACTCCCAGAACTTAAATTACCTACTTTCTCTGGTCTAGATGTCGAGTGGCTTAGTTTTCGAGATTCATTTGAAGAAATGATACATAAACGGAAATTGGATCCGATACTTAAATTTCATTACCTGATTACCCATTTGAGAGGAGGCAAAGCATATTCATTAATTGAGCACTTGCCAGTTTCTGCTCAAAATTATCAATTAGTTTGGGACACAATCTACAAACGGTAAAATAATGAACTTTCAATTAAAATGTTTCATATACCAAAGCTATGTACGAAGCTAAACCCACAATAAAAAATGCATCTAATTCTTTACAGTCCTTCATAAATTATACTGTAAAGCATTATAATGTCCTTAAAGCTTTAAAGGTGGAAGTTCCTTCTTGCGATCTAATTTTAGTCCATCACTTAACACAACAACTAGATAATTCTTCACGTATTGCAGTAATTAAGGCAAGTGATGTAAATACTCAATTAACATTCGATAAGTTTATTGAAATATTACAGAATAGAGTACAATTGTTGGAAACTCTAAATCCTTATGTTGATTCGAATACGTTTAATAATAATCGTCAACCGTTTAGAAAACCTTCAACCAATTTCAAATCAACGTATCATAACAATTCTAAAGCATTAAAATGTAGTTATTGCGATGAAAATCATTTGAATGTAACTTGTCCTTCATTTTTAGATTCAAAATTAAATGCAAAAATGAGTTTCGAATTTATCCGCAGTAAAAGATTATGCACAAATTGTTTGGTGGAATCCCACAGTGTACGTGATTGTCGTCACAATATATCATGTAACAAATGCGCATTAAAACATCATGTACTATTGCATTTTGGAAACGATTATTTTGTAAAATCAACACACAATAATCAATTTTCAGATTCAAAGGATAAGCAAGCCAATGCGAACATTGTTTCGAGTATGGAGTCATCACCAATTGCAGAATCAAGTTCCGTTTCTGGTACACATTCTGCTATTTCAAATTCACGTCAACACATATTGCTTGGGACGGCTGTTTTTAAAATAGATTCATTAAATAGCATTATACGCCAGAGCCTTACTAGACAGTGGCTCATATTTGAACTTCGTTACTCAACATACTTGCAATTTGTTGCAGAGTAAGAAACATCCTATATATCAAAACAAGTAAGTGGTATTGGTGGCAACATTACTTCAATTCATCATATGGTTATTTTGTCAATTTCATCACGAACATCGGACTTTTGCGCAACAATTGAATGTCTCGTTATACCTAAAATTACGGGCCACTTGCCATTAAAACAAATTGATTTAAACCTCGGTTTATTACCACGTGATATCGAACTCGCTGATCCACAGTTCAACGTACCAGGTCCTATTGATATTTTGATTGGTGCCGAGCTTTATCAAGATCTGTTTAGTGGAAAATCGTTACAGTTAGCTAATAGTGTACCAAATTGATATGAAAGTGTTCTAGGCTACGTTGTGATTGGAACATCTGAATCGTCTGTATCAGTTTTTATGTGTGCTGTAGATGAGACCATGGTTGATTCAAATTGTGAACCACCTCTTAAGGGTTTAGATAAAATAATTCGAAAGTGCAAACCTGAAATTTATAAACAATATACAGAATTCATGAATGAATACTTATTATTAGATCATATGTCAGTAGTAGAAGATACTGATCAAATAACTTGTAGTTACAAAAAGTCGTATTACATTCCACATCATTTCGTGTTAAAAGAAAGTAGCGAAACCACCAAATTGCGAGTGGTCTTCAATGCTTCGTCCAAGTCGTTGTCGCCAATTTCATTGAATGACTGTTTAAGAGTTGGTCCAACCGTGCAACAGGACTTATTTTCAATTGTTCTTCGATTTAGGAAGCACGAATATGCCTTTTCTGCGGATATCGCCAAAATGTACAGGCAAATTAGACCTAACGACCAAGATCAGGATTTACAACGTATTTGGTGGAAGAATAATTTAGCAAATCCTTTAAAATGTTATAAGTTACAAACAGTAACTTACGGTTTAGCCAGTGCGCCGTATTTAGCCACAAAAACTCTTCAGCAGATGGTTTGGATCGTGGCATCAAACTAAAAAATGATTTGAAGGCTTTGTTAAATACTGGTAAATTTGACTTAAGAAAATTTTGTTCCAATCACGTCGAATTGTCAGAAAAGGAATCACAATACAATTTAAATTCAAAAATTACAAAACGTATTGTTCTTTCGGAAATTTGCCAGCTTTTTGATCCACTAGGAATTGGTTCGCCAATTGTTATGATGGCGAAACTTTCCATGCAAACACTATGGTCTACTCGAGATTTTAAATGGGATGAGATATTGCCCGATAGTTTATTAGCAGAGTGGTTAACGTTCAAAAACTGAATTAATCGATTTGAATAAAATTTCTATTGCTCGATTTGTATTGTTGCCGAGTCATGAAATAGTTGAGCTTCATGGGTTCGGAGATGCAAGTGCTTTAGAATATGGATGTGTGTTCTATATTCGAAGTGTTGATCGTAACGGAAATTGTAAAATCAGTTTCTTGTGTTCCAAATCTCGTGTTGCTCTTTTTAAAAAATTAACAATACCTCGGCTTGAATTATGCGCATAGCATTATTGGTAGCCCAAATGTCCAAGCGGTTGGACTGTGGTCTGATTCGGAGATCACCTTTTATAGGATTCATTCAATTCCAGATAAGTTTTCTACATTTGTTGGTGCCAGAATTTCACAAATTCAAGATGATTCATCAAAATTGGACTGGCATTATGTACCGAGCAATGAAAATCCTGCTGATCACGTATCGCGCGGAATTATGCCAAATGAGTTCCTAAAAATCGATAATTGGCACAGTGGTCCTTCATTCCTATTACAACATAAAAATGATTGGCCTGAACATTCCGTTTTTAATTTACCTACAGAAATACTAAGTCTAGAAGTTCGTCAACATAAACAACAAGTGAATGTTAGTGTAGAACATCCAGAAGAACTATTTTCCAAGTTTTCAAATTATCAAAGTTTAATCAATGTAAGTGCTTGGATACGCCGCTTTATTCATAATTGTAAAAATAAATGTAATTTAGGTCATAGAAAAGGCCATAGAAGTGGGCCTTTAGCCCTGGTTGAATTAAGGGAAACGTTAGATTGGTTAATTAGAATCGTGCAAGATCAGGGGTTTCCAAATAATATTAAACCAATTCGTGCAAAAACTTATGTAAACCATAAAAGTAGCCTAAAAACTTTATCACCATTTATAGATTCAAATAATATTCTTCGTGTAGGTGGTCGGATCGATAAGGCAGATCTACCCTACAATCAAAAGCATCCAATTTAATTAGAGAGCATGAACGTTTACTACATGTGGGTCCGCAGGCCCTTTTATACAGTATTAGAGAAAATTATTGGATTGTTAATGGTAGAAATTTATGTCGCAAAATATATCATGATTGCATCCGCTGTTTTAGAATACGTCCAAAGATGACCGAGCAACTAATGGGTGATTTACCATTTAGTAGATTAGAACAACCACAGAGAGCTTTTACCACCGTGGTGATAGACTTTTGCGGTCCGTTCTTCGTGAAACCAATGATTCGTTCCAAAACAACCTTGAAAGTATATGTTTTTGCCTTTTCATTTGCTTCGCTGTAAAAGCAGTCCATCTATAGATAGTTATATGATATTGATATGTCTTCTAATGCTTTTATAGCTTGTCTGAAAATATTTGTTGCACGTCGTGGTTTGTGTTCAAACCTTTATTCGGATAATGCTACCAATTTTGTCAGTGCACGAAGGGAAATAAAGGAAATGAGAAATCTGTTTCTATCACAGCAGTTTCAAGCTGAGATAATAAAATATTGTAATAGTAATTCCATACAATGGTTAACAATTCCTCCTCGATCTCCACACTTTGGGGGCCTATGAGAAGCTGGAGTTAAGGGAGCAAAATTTCACCTGAAACGTGCTATTGGTCCTCACATTTTTTCTATCGAAGAATTCACAACGCTAGTAATTCAAACAGAAGCATGTATGAATTCACGCCCGATTACTGCTATGTCAAGTCATCCTGATGATTATGCAGCACTGTCACCGGGACACTTTTTTAATTGGTGCTCCACTCACTGCATTACCTCAGCCATCATTGTTGGAAATAAAATCTAATAATTTATCTCGTTATCAAACAATTTAATGTACACTTCAACGGTTTTGAAAAGTCAGAGGCAACACAACTCCATCATACACAAAATATAAAAATATAAGCAATCAAAATATAAGATTAAATTAATGTTCGTCGATAATAACACTATTCAAATTTGCGTGAAGAGCCGGCTTGTTCTGGCTTCTCTTTAGCCTATATTTTGTTTCTCGGCAGCAAGAAAACACTCCTTATCAAACAAATAATTTTTTTGTTTTTATTTTACTACACCACCAATCTATCAGATGTCCATCGGCCCGATCGTCAGTTTCAGAGGTACGGAACATGTCAAGATTGTAGTAATGTCCTGCTCTCAGATGAATCAAGATTTTGTCTGGTAACATCAGACAAACGTATTAATAAGTGGAGTAAGTAAAAGTGTGTCATAAGTGTAGGCTCACTTACAGGTTACAGCAATAAGGTGTTTAGAGAAGTGCGTAGAACGTCATGTAATACATTTAATCCATATATTGGAGAACATTTTGGTTTTTCCAAGATAACGCAATGCCACACATGCCAAGAGTAGTAAATAACTACCTTGAAAAAATTAATGTACATTATACGAACGCTAAAAAGGTCAGTGAGGAGCCCAGATCTTAACCCGACTGAGTATGTTTGTGACATACTAAGGAGAAAGACACGATAAAGAAATGCCACCGTTTAAAACCTTTTAGAGCATCAGAAGTCTGTGGTGGTTAGTGAGTGGGAAAATATCTGATATAAATTTGATTTCTAGTATGCCAACGGCATGTGCGATGTCTGCATGAGGAGATAACACATGCTTTTAAAGTGCCCTTTAAGCTGAATTTTTCCAATAATTAATTATAGTTTAATTTGAATATCCTCACAACTACGACAGTAGTCATGTGAGAAGACACCAAGTCTACTCGCATGCCTCCCTATGAGACAGTGCCCCGTAATCACTCCAACAACCGCACTGATCTGACTTCGCTGAAGTGAGATCAGCTGTTTAGATCTCGCCAAGTCCAACTTTGGCCAGACCTACCGGATTATTACGCAAGAGGTGATACTTGACCATCTGTCATTCGTCGGCTTGCTAGCTTCTTCCTGAAGCAGCAGTTTGCATACCGCAAGAGACATTTCAATATCCTTTCTGCTTTCTGAGAAGTGGTCCGTTGTACCACGTCGAGCCAGTTCATCGGCATTTATATTCCCTGTACTTATGAAATGTCCTGGCACCCATAAAATGTGGATGTTGAACTCTTCTGCCATCTCGTTAAGAGATGAGAGACAGTTCTGGACCACTTTCGACGTGAGGAGTGTGATTGAAGCGCTTTAATGGCAGCCTGACTATCCATATATATGCGAATATCACAAACTGATATTACATTATACCTCAACCAGTCTACGACTTCCTTTATGGCAGTTACTTCAGCTTGAAAAATGCTACAGTAGTCGAGGAGACGGAAGGAGAGATTTAACTGAAGTTCCTCGCAGAACACTCCAGCCCCGACTTTCCCGTCCCATTTTGAACCATCAGTGAAGAAGTTTATAACTCCTGGTTCCAAAACTGCACCCATCATCCAGTCCTCCCTGGATGGGATCCTAGTTCGGAACTTTGTGTCAAAAGATAGTGACGGGACAGTATAATCGGTGGTCTTGGGAATTTGTTTGTTGCACAAAATAGATGAGTGCCCTGTATTGTTGCAGGTCCACATAAGGATGGATTTCAGCCGTTTGACAGTACAAGCTGCCAACTGTTTCCCCAAGATATCTAGAGTAATCAAAAATAGCAGAGTCTCTAGTGCCTGAGTGGATGTGCTCCTCAGTGCACCACTGATCCACAGAGAGATTGTTCTCTGAACTTTTGTCAACAGCTTTTGGTTGACAGTTTTGTCCAGAGCAGGCCACCAAACTATTACCCCATACAAGAGTATGGGTCTGGCGGGGCTCCAGCCCCAGGGCTACCGTAGCTTTCTTAGCTCTTTCCAGAATATTAGGTTTCCAATAAAATTTGCTATCCAAAACGAGACCCAAAACTTCGCATCAACTGTAAAAGTCAAGCTGAACCCATTTAATGTGGGAGGACCGATGTGAGGAAGTTTATATTTCCTAGAGAAGAGAACCAATTCGGTTTTGTGTGGGTTCACATTCAACCCACAGCCATTGACCCATAATGAAAGAGTGCCCAGGGCATTTTGCATAAGCTCACTAAAGGTGCCGGGATATTTACCGCGGACACCAATAGCAACATCATCCGCATAGGCAACCACCTTGAAGCCACCGTCCTCCAGTCTTAGCAACAGGTCTGTTGTAGACACAATCGATTTATTCATAAGATGATACCTAAAAGAAAATAAATCAAATTAACGTGTGAAAACAATTCAAAGCAATTTTCATACCAACCTGTGACTTGTTGATAATCTCCAGTATGCAGTAACCTAAACTAACAAAATAAAAAATTAAATTAAATTAGTTCATGTATTAAAATTATATATATTATGTAATGTTATATCTCAAAAATACCTATCTTTAATCACAAAAGTGGCTATAGTTCACATTACCATATTTAAAATTTATTGTAATAAGGCAAACAAAAATAACGCATTTTTGTTTACCTTAAAACTTATTGAACAACCACATAAACATTGTAAATTTCATTCTCTATTGTAACCACATAGACATCTAGCGTCAAATTTATGTATAAATCTATTTGATTCAATATTCTTGTCTGAGATAGCCATCTATCGAAAATATGTAAATTAATTTATACCCTTTGATAGACATCTATCGAAAATATGCAAAATATGCAAACTAATTTATACCTTTTGTAAATGACATTTTCATAAGTGGTAAAAATAGAAAATAAAATTCTTCTTAATTCAACCACCATACCGTGAAGTCAAAAAATAAAATTAATAAAAATTAAATCAAACCGAAGCCGAGGAATTTTTATTAAGTGAATATTGGCATACCTATAGCCATCAATCAATCTACTATCTTCAATTTCATACCAAGTCTGTCTTGATCGTGATACCAGAGTTTGGTGCGAAACAAGGTCATTTATGACCAAGTTCCAAAGCAGGGGGGACAGTACGCCACCCTGTGGCGTACCTCTGCTTGCAAATCTCAAATTAGCATTTATGATCCTGCCTCTTAGCATCTGAAAGATGACAAGCTAATCGGTCTAAGGTCTTTGGGATTGCAGTGTGAGCGTTTTCCCGCCTTAGGTATGAAAACAACCGTCACTTCTGTACATTTACTAGAAATGTGACATAGTTCTAGGCTGCCTTTGAAAATTACCTCTAACCAGGAAATTGTTAGATTCGTAGTTTGTTGAATATCCGCAGGGATAATACCATCGAGTCCAGGCGACTTATATGGTTGAAAAGTGTTTATCGCCCACAGGATTATTTTTCTGCTAATAATTTGGCCTATGAGGCTACTTGCCCTTTTATACTGATGTGCTAGGTACAGATTCGGAACAACCAGGAAAATGAGTCTCCATCGGAAGTTCCGGCGATTCCGCGCTATTAGTGGTCCATATCCTATCCGGCCGTTGAAGATAACTTGGGATGGAAGGACCAGTTGCTAGTACTTTGCGTAGCCTAGATATCTCCGAAGACTCCTGAATTTTGCCACAGTATAATCTCCAAGAGCTGTTCTTGGCACTTCTCAATTGATATTTGTAAATTTTGAGGACTTCCTTATTGGAGTCCCAGTCTACAGCAGATTTTGTTTTCCGTGCTATTTTGAAGAGTCTTTTGCATTTTCGACGTGTTTGTTGTATCTTCTTGGACCACCAGAGTGGCCGAGATTTACCCCTAGGCCTGCTAAAGAGACCAGAGCCCAGTATCGCTTCATTAAAAGCGCTGGACAACTCGTCCACCAAGCCATCGAGCTCTTGCGCAGATTTGGGGGTTTTGGCACCGGAACTGGTACTGAATTACAGTTGGTTTTCCTCCTGTTTCTGTAGATTGGACTTTTTGGAGAAGTCAAGTCCATTTCAAATTGAAGATAACAATGATCAGAAAAGGAGTGGTCCTCCGACACTCTCCAGTTTAATAAACTAATCGTCAGAAAGCTTGAGACAAGAGTAATATCCAATACTTCCTATCTATTACTAGTTATAAAGGTCGGCTTATTGCCTATGTTACCTATATGAAGGTTAGTACTTAGGGTAGTACTTCCCCAGATCGTGTGATGAGCATTTCCATCACTCCCAAGGATGAATCCAACCTTGCGCTTCTGAGCCTCCAAGATTAGCTCACCTATAGAATGATTGGTGGAGTATCCACTTCATCATAAGCTAGGTAAGCTGATACTAGCCAGAGGTTTCGTTTATCGACCTCAATGCTGAAATAAAACATTTGAAATAATTCTGAAGAGTTTATGTGTCCGTATATGAAAATGACTTTGATGTGATCCTTAATTGCGTCAGTGTATAACAACTCAGTAATTGTTGAGCAGTATAAAAACACAAGAGATTTTATCCAATGAATGGTTTTATTTGAACTAACTAAATCAGTATGATTACACTGATTATATTGTGTAATTAATATATGCATGATTTAACGTGGAACCTCAAATTGTTCGCGAGTGAAGTGTTATCTCTCGTCTGTATGCTTCTTTCTATTGTGAAATTCAGAATTCTTTACCAATTAAATTGCGCTTTGATTATCCATATGAAGAACAGGACTTTTTTCGAAATAAACCTGTAAATCACCTATAAGAGCCGTTTTGGTGGTGCCGCTACATACTCTGACTCTGTTGTTGAAAGTGCAACATTCTTCTGCTTTCTGAGCAGCAACTAATCATACTAAAGCCCAGCATGAATATGTATCCCTTGGTTGACCTTCTTGTTAGTTAGCCGCACCTGCATAATCGGCTTTAATGAATTTTATAGTTCCACTAACCTGTAATTGCACTAACTTAGTGCGTAGTTGCACTAGTTTAACTAACTGCATATGCGATATCTGCTTTTGTCGCAACATCTAAATACATAAAGCTGGCAACTGCTATTCGACAAGTAGACTTTCGCTCCAACAAGTTTAGTTGGTCTACAATTTGTCCGAAATCAGCTTGAGTTGATACTGGATTACAATCTTGCATGTTGAACCTCATCAGATCTTATCTACAAGCTTGCATGTTGAACCTTAATATCTTTAAAATATAGTTGTACTGATGCAAGAAAATGAATCCAGCTTTCAGCTCAGTAATTTCCATCCCAAGAGAATAATCTGCATTGCCATACGTTATTTCAAAATTATTACGCAAGTGTTTTATTAACGGTGTTATCAGGCTTTAATCGTTTGCAGCAATTAATCCATCATCAATGTAGAGAGCCAATAAGATTTTTTATAAATAAATATGCAAGGATCAGCTTTCGATGTAACTGGTCCAAACTTAAGTAGAAACGCAGTGAACGAAAATCAGTTTTGATATCAAATTGTTTCACTTGTTTGGTTAACACAACTCGGATTGATGAAAAGATGACAACTGGGGTAAACGTTTCTCTGAAATCGACAACATATTTTTGGCTATATCCTTTGACCACCAATCTCACCTTGTACCTCTCTACTGTGCCATTCTTTTGTAACTTGACTTTATAAACTCAGCGATTTTGTATAGCTTTTTGATCAACTGGTAACTGAACAAGATCCCACCTTCGGTTTTTTATTAGAGCTTCATACTCTTCTTCCATTGATTGAAATCATTTTTCTTTTCGCGGGGATTTCATTGCGTCGTCGCAGCATAATGGTTTTTGAAATTCCGTTAAGAAAACAAAATTATCTTCAATTGCAAGGTTTCCAGTTTTATTACTGCTACGAAGTCTTTCCTTTATTGATTCAGCTTCACATACTGGATCTACAACCTCGTCATTTATCTCATTCGTCTATCTCCCAAATACACCTAATACAGTTTTTGTTATCAGGAATACCAATAATTGGAGTCACAATCGGTGAATTTCCTTTCAACACCCTATCAGTAGTCAGATAAACTTCATCAGAGAGGTCTTTGAATTTAACATCACGTTAAATCAGATACGATTACATTCGCAAATGATTTAATGAGCTACCGGGTGTTGCAAAACATAATCAACATACCTTATTGCACCTATTGAAATACAAAAATCTGGGGTTTCAATTTTGTAGAGAGACAGTGATGCGTCGATTAAGACGATTTGATTAAAATAACCTGACGGTTTTTAGCTAAAAGGTGATACTACGTTTCGTTAATAATGGACCGCCTGAAATAAGATTATGTCGGTTCATCAACTATAATCATCAGCCATTGCTCGGATTATACTGAATACAGATGATTTAAAAATACTGCTTGAATTAAAAAAAGAACGAAAACGGCTCTGTTAATAAATACTCGCAACCGATATTCAACATCCTTCGATTTCAAAAGTCAAAACTCAAAAGCTTGTGGCTTTGATGGCTGTATATAAATTTGTGCAAAGAAGCTGAGAGAACACCGTTGTAATTGCCTCCAACCCTACCGCCGTAACCAGTATTTTATCCGTTTATTTTCTACAGTTGAGTATAAAGGACGGAAATATTGTAGAAAGTACACCACTGATAATCTGTTACAATTTATTATAAATATATCCCATGTTGTCTAGTGGTTAGGATATCTGGCTCTCACCCAGAAGGCCCGGGTTCGATTCCCGGCATGGGAAATTATTTTTATCGTACACAATAAATTCATCCAAATTTGCCTCTGGCGTTATACATTTGCCGTTATCTTTAAAAATTAAACCTCTTCACATTTTTTAGATAACCTCGATGCCCCCACACATCTAAAACAGAAACGTCACTATACTTTTATTTAGTCATTTGAGTACCAAACTAACAATGAAACACTTCCAAATCGTTGTAATACTATTATTGATATTGCCAATGCTAATTTCTTGTGATCGCTTCTGTAAAATCAAACCCACCGATAAATGTGGTGAAATGTTACAAAACGGTTATTGTACCATAATCAAGGCGGATGACTTCGATTATTTTGTAAACGACTTTGAACTACTATCGATGTCAATGTATCGAAGTTTGATTGTGGATAAATTTAACTTTATCAAAACGTATGGTATGCCAAAAACCAGATGGCACAATGGGATGGAAATAATTGCAGAGCACATTGTGAAACGTATTGGTTTTATTGATAATTTATGTGTGTTGGTTGGTTAGCAAGTGTTCTAAGAAGTGTGGCAAATATTTACCAAACTAAAAAAATAATTTTTATCCATTTCTGTATTTCTTTCACAGAGGAATATACATTTTCACATTTGGTCATCTCGATGGCGGACGTGAACGAATACGATATTCGGCGATTTTTGATTAAGGGAATTGAAAAACTTGCAAATGATACACAAAATGCGGCAAATGAGAATTCAATACGGCATAATAATGCGACTAATTGGAGTAATAATGAATTGTTGAATTCGGTGAACGGAATTGGTTGTAGTTTGTCGGCATTTAAAGACGATTACCACAATACTGAGAAGCAAAATATAAACTTGCACTGCGTTTATACGACAGATAAACCATTTGGAATATATACGAATGGCGAGTCGTGTGACAGTTGTACATCGAAGGCCTCGCCAAAATTTTCCAAGTGTTCAACTCTGGCAACGTATATTTGTAGTAAGTTATTTATATTTAAATGTGGTTGGCGTAAGCTATTTAATTATTTTGATTTGATTTTTCAGTTAAAAAATAAATCAATTTTTTATGGTAATAAAAAAAATATCTTTTTAACTTCTTTTGTTTAGGCTCCGGCGAGATTCGAACTCGCGATCTCCTGTTTACTAGACAGGCGCTTTAACCAACTAAGCCACGGCGCCTTATATGTAAATTTCCAACTCTTACCAGACAATGTATCCTCACTAATTTATATAATGTTTAACGTGACCACCCTTCTCAAAAGTCGCAGCGCTATTTCTTGCTTTAACGATTATTTCGTAGCGAAGTAGAATAAATGATGATGTTCACAACTCGCCAATTTTTAGTTACAATATTTTGTGCTAATAAAAAATATCGGTTGGTTTGCTTCGTTGGATGTGGTAAACATACCTCTCCTGTTTTTCTCTGAGTTTCATTTTGCTTGTTCTGGCACCTAATTTCCTGTTATATCAGTTGTCAAATTAGACTGATTTGGATTCTAAGATTTGGAATGAAAACGCTGTGGCAGCATTAAAACAGGTCAGCATGGAGGGAGAAACAGTTAACTGGGCTTGAGCAACTGAGAAGAAGTTATCTGCCTTAAATCAGATAACAATCTTTTAAAAATAGAGTGCATAAATTGGAGGAACAGCTCGGCAAAATAGATGAACAAGTAATATTTAATAATATCAAACTCTACTACATCGAGGCCGCTTGTGACAAACCTAATCAACTGATGAATTAAACCAACATTGGTATTAGAGGCTGTTATGTTTAGTGTTTCTAAACAAGATATTGTTCGTAGCTTAAAATAATAAGTGTGGATTAATATTCTTTATTAATATTTAGAATTACATGTTTCTGTTCGTGTACAGAAAAAACTCTAACCTAACATTCTACTGTCAAAACTATAAAAGAGTACCTTTTATAATTTTAAAGCTGGCTTCACATGACATTCCTCCCCACCACAGTTGAGTGCTGCGATCACAAATCCAAACGAGCTGGAGCCCTATGTGGACGTTGGCTTCGTCGAATAACTGCGGAGTTGGATCTACTGTTGCCGTTGTTGGTTCGGACCCGGTTACCGAAACCTGTTGATTTTGAGGACTGCGATTCTGTTGAACGGTGGCAGATGAATTTGCGGATCCTTGTAGTTGGTGTGGGCTGCGATCTAGTGCCGCAGTCGGCGGGCTCTGTCGTTCTCGGATTGCATCTGCATGTCTGCATTTGGTGGTTTGATCGGGAAATGCAACACAGATGGTCATACACATCTGTTATTTTGCTGTGTGATTGTCCCAGGATTCCATTTCGTTTCATTGTCTGTTCGCACCCATACGTTATCACCTGCATTGAAATGGCGTTCTTTGATGTTGTCTCTATCGTGGTACAACTGGCTTTTTAAATTATGTCTGTTTATGTTACGTTGAATAGATGGCTTTATGTTATCGAAAATTGTTGGAAGCCGTCGTCCCAAAAATATCTCAGATGGAGCTTTGCCCGTTATACTATGTGGTGTGTTGCGATAATTAAATAAAAATGCATTGAGCTGAGCATCAAGATCTTCGTTATCCTTTTCGCTTGACTTCATTCGTCGTTTAAATGTTTGAATGAATCTTTCTGCTAATCCATTTGTCTTTGGGTGGTATGGCGAGGACGTAATATGTTTCATTCCCTCCTTCTCACAAAATGTTTTGAATTCATGAGACGTGAACGAGGTTCCATTGTCACTAACGATTACTTGAGGCACTACATAACGAGCGAACAAACTGGTAAGCACTTTCTCAAGTATGTTTGTCGTGATACTTGAATCCGTTCCCAGACGCGTGCTGGAACGTTCCATGAGTATAATGGCACTTCTTGTTGACCGTTTCGGTTCTCTTGGCAACTTTGGCATCGTTTAACGAAGTTGTCAATGTCCTCATCGAGTTTTGGCCACCGTATGTAATGCCGAGCCATTGCACGCATAGCTACAATACCCGGATGGCCGCTGTGTAGTCGTTGGAGTGTGGCTATACGTAATGATGCAGGTAGCACCATTCTTCGTTGCCACATGAGGATATTGTTTTCTACAGACAGTTCGTCTTTGCGCTGTAGAAACGATTGGAATTGTGATTGTTGCCACATCTGTTGTGTCCACCCTTGTTTCACTGCACTAATAAAGCGAGAAACCTCCTTGTCATGCTTTTCTCGCAGAACTGGAGGTCATCCATCTTTGCTTTTCCAATGTAGTTGACGTCGTCTTCAATCTTTTGCCTGTCGGAGTGTGGTTTTTCTGTTGTAGTCGACATACGCTATAAAAAATCGGCAAAAATGTTGAATTTTCCCGGAATGTATTGGACGTCACAGCTATATGAATTTAATAGCAATGCCCATCGAATTAAACGATTATTAACGAGTTTAGGCAAATTGCAACTCCCGCCAAATATGTGCGTCAACGGTTCGTGGTCCGTGACCAATGTAAAATGTGTACCCGCTAGGAATCTGTCGAACTTTTGTACCCCAAAAATGATTGCAAGTGCTTCTTTGTCAATTGTGCCGTAATGTAACTGAGCACTTGATAATTTTCTTGATGCAAACGCAATCGGTAAGTCAATCCCGTCGCTGTTGCGATGACTAAGGACAGCACCAATTCCTTTGTCTGATGCGACGCATGTAACATACAGATCCCTTTCATCATAATACGGGTGTAAGACCTGTGCGCGTGCAAGCTGGAACTTAATTTCGTTGAAAATCGCTTGTTCATGACCCGTCCATTTGAAACGTTGATTTTGCCCTGATAGTGTGTGTAAATCAGATGATGTGCCGGGCAATTTCGGTATAAATCGCTCGTAGAAATTTACAAGCCCCATAAATGAACGTAACTCTCGGCTGTTCGTTGGTGGACTGGCGTTGATTATGGCGTCCAGTTTGTCTTGTGTTGGGAAAATTCCCTCTTTGTTGAAGCGATGTCCTAAGTACACTACTTCGTTCTGGAAGAAAATGCACTTCTCTCGTTTGATCCGGAAACCCGCTTGTTGTAATCGTGTGAGTACTTCTTTTAAATTGTGCATGTGCTCGGCGTCGGTTTTTCCTGTGATAGCAATATCATCGAAGTATATCGCCAATGAGTCAATAATTGATAATATATTTTCCATGTATCGTTGGAAAATAGCTGGAGCGTTTGCTATTCCAAACGGTAATCGATTGTACCTGTAGTATCCCATGTGCGTTGAGATTGTGAGTAAATATTGTGACTCTGGATGTACTTCGAACTGTAAATACGCATCCTTTAAATCAATTTTGGAGAATCGTTCTCCACCAGCAAGCGTGCGCCGTAAATTATCAAATAATGGTACTGGATGTTTCTCCAATAGCAAGCAGGCGTTTATCGTAACGCTGAAATCCCCACAGATTCGTATGTCTCCGTTGCGTTTTGGTACGTTTACAGTTGGTGTAGCCCATTCTACCGGTGTTTCATTTAGATCGACTGGTGTCAAAACGCCTTCGCTGACTAATCTGTTGATTTCCTTTTCGACATTGTTCTGTATCCCGAATTTGACATATCGGGGGTCGAAACGTTTCGGTTTTCCATCATGTTTCAAGTGTATTTTGACTTTGTAGTAGATGCGCCCCATTGTATCACTGAATAATTCGTGGTAATTTACAAACATATTTGCTAACCCTGTGTGTGTTTGGGGTGCCTGTATCATTGTATGTGATTCGGCGTTTGTAATCGAATAAACATGTGCGGGAAATGGCATGTTGAAAGCTTCGCACCATGGTAAACCAAACAAAAACGGTTTTGCTAGTTTCATGACAATTACTGGTAATTTGAGTGTTTCGTTGTTGTAGGTTACGTGTATATCTGCCTGACCCAGAGTTTGTAATTGATGACTGCCGTAAGCCATCAGCTTAGGTGCCTGTATTAGCGTTGGTTGACCTATTTGTTTCCAGAGATTTTCATCGATGATGGAATGTGATGCACCAGAGTCGTAATCAAATGTAGCTTTGATTCCATTGACGTGAATGTCAATGCGCTTACTTGTTTTAGTAACATGATTTTTAGTGTAAATGAAAACACTGCCATCATCACTGTTATTGCTGTTACTGTCAGCTGTGGACGTTGCCGCCATTTTGTGAATGTTTCCAGACTTACGTGGATCACCTTTGGTGGGTGTTACAGTTGTGGTATATCCACTGTTTTTTTGTTGTTGATACATTTGTGCTCTGCCCATTTTAATGCAACATGACGCATAGTGACCACTTCGCCTGCACGAATGGCATATCACATTTGTTGCTAGACACATACTGTCGTTTGTGTGTCTCTCTTTACCGCAACGTTTGCAATAACTATATTTGCGTATAACTTTTGTGGAAGTTGTGTAGTGTTTGTGTTTCCATGTTTCGATGCTTTTTTCCGTGTATTTTATTAACACTTTCTTGATTTCCATTTGTTGCATTGGGTTTTAATACGTCGTTTTCTGCTCGTTCTCGTGACTGCACCACTTCGAAAACTTCTTTAAATGTCACTTCGCCCATCGTCTCCATTTCTTCATTTGCAGCGTTTTTGACTGTAGGTGTTGTTTTCAGATCCGGCCATCTCTGTCGAAGTTCGATTTCGGCATGTTGATGACGATCGAGATTCTCAAAATTACAGTCACTAATTGCGCGTAATTCGTTTGCATATTGTTCGAAGGATTGTGTTTCTTAGCGCGTACAATTCCAAAACTGTGACAATGCTCTAAATCGAGTCGTTTTGTGTGTATACAAATTAATAAAATGATCGATGTATTTTGTTCGAACGGTGTGGTGGCATCCGTAAAAGACACTTTAAGTTCGTGATGAGTGTCCGGTGACAATGAATACAGGAATAAATCGCGTTTTGCGTTCACGTATAGTCCTGTGTTGGAACTGTTAAGTTCTTTAATGCGACATTGAGCCTCGAAGGCATCGACAAAATTTTCTGCTGATGATGTTGAAGATGCGACATATCGCTTGCATTTAAAAATGTTTTTAATTTCTCGAAGTTCCTTTTCATCTAAGTTTTGCGGAGTTTGTTGTTGGGTATCTGTATCTCGATTTTGTCCCCGTATCACTTGTACTACTGTTTCCATAAGCGCGGCGTTATTCCGGCTGATCAATTCCACAAATTGTTCAAAGTTGCTCTTTATCCATTTTGTTTATGGAGGAAATAATTCGTGAATATAAATCCTCGTCGTCAGTATGTTATGCTTAGTGTTTCTAAACAAGATATTGTTCGTAGATTAAAATAATAAGTGTGGATTAATATTCTTTATTAATATTTAGAATTACATGTGTTTGTTTGTGTACAGGAAAACCTCTAATTTAACATACTACTTTCAAAACTATAAAAGAGTATCTCTTATACTTTTAAAGCTGGCTTCACATGACAGAGGCCTTCCATTACAATACGACGACATTCGAGGACTCATTATGAAAAGATCAGAGTCAAAATTGAATCGATGGATATCTTATCAATTATACCAGTCCAAAAGCAAATTCGTTCCAATCAGAACGAGCCACATAAAGCACAATCAGAATCGCAGCACTATTTTATTGCTCAACTAACAACAACGTAATTAAAAAACAAAATTTTATCGCAAATGAGAATAATTAAAACATTTTCCACCAGCAATCTGGAAAGAGCCCTTCCTCAAAATCATCCGGAGCAAAGGATCTACTTGATGTAGAATCTTACTGCATTCCAGACCATAAATTGTACAGTGAAGCTAAAGAAATAAAAACAAAATATGATTACAAATATTTATGGTGCAAAGACGTGCAAATCTAACATGTTGTTTAGACAAAGAGGGATATGGGATACAATCACTCAACGAAATGTTTTGGTTTAGGACAGTTGCTGACTAGGAATCTAAAGGGGTATAATATGTAAAGTAAAATTTATTTCTTACCTTTTTCCGTTCTGTGTTCACTCAACCGACAATCGGATATCTCTGATCTATGTGTGAAACTAATCATATCAATAAAACTCGCTCATTTAACTTTCGTCAATCTTTCTTTAATAGAATAATATTGTAACTGCTTTTGTACTCAAAACAACAGGAGTAATTTTGTTATTCTGCAGCAAAAATTAAAAGCTTAAGAGCGAACTTTGATTTGTTTATCCTATACGTTTCTAGTTTGCACAATACTCCAGATTTAATATTTGTATCTGAAACTTGGATATATTCACATTAATGCGCGGAATTTTACTTATCTTATAATTATTATTATTATTATTATTGGAGGGGCCATGCGGGCGATCAGCCACCTCGCACTGCGACCTGAAAGATCTATTGTGCTGGACCCTGCTTAATTATCCGTCCAGTCAATATTCAGGTTCTTAATGAACCTCACAATACTGCCTCCCGGTACGTGATACATACTATCTGGGTTTATTGCTCTCCCTCCTAGATGTTTACTACAGCATGTAGTTCCGCAAGAAAGATGGTCGCATTGGAGCCCAAGGACTTCGAGAGGGTTGTCCCACTCCCGTATATTCCTACTCCTGCCCCGTATTTCGTTTGATTTTACTCTTACGAGTTGCTGGGAATTGCAAATCGCCTTTAGGTCACCCAGCTTTACTACAGGAAGGCTAAATAAAACTGGAGGGTGCCTGGTATCCAGAGTCCGCATATTTTGGACTGATTAACCTATCGGCCATTCATCTATCGGCATATGCTGTCCCACCTTACATTAGGGTTTTTTGTCAAGGTTTTCTCCTTTAGCGCCGTACTTTAGCCTGTGCCAAATGCCCAAAAATGTGCCAAATGGCCTTAGTTACCAGTGGTTGCCACGAGGAGGTAGCATGTACACTTGCGAATTGTGAACAGGTTACACCTTACACAACTAACCAGAACAGCTCACGTGATGCACACCCTACTGGAAGGTTACGGAGCTGGTAGATTAATCTACTCAACTTTGGTCCCCCCCCCCTCCAATAGAGGCCAAACCACCAAGCGTGCTGTAATGAAAAGGACCATTCTGGTGGTGTAGGCGTTTGTGTAGATAAAAGCACTGTAAGATCATCGCTACAATATTTTGACAGGACTACAGCAGATCTCATAATATTACACATCAAACTTGCTAAACAAAATTAGAGCTTTGTATGTGTCCATGCTTGCTTCTTATGGCTTCGATAGTCTAATAAATGAACCCACTAGTAATTGTAAAAAGTGGTGGACATACCATACTAATTATACAATTCAAAATTTACCTATTCACTTTTCTGACCATAATTTAATTAAACTGTATATTTGTCTTAAATCGAACAAACCTGTAAAAAATAATAAAACGCAAAATGTCTCTAGAATTAATTATATCCTATTATGCGATCATCTAAAGGTTGAAAGCTGGGACACGGTGTCTAATCAAACAGACTACAATTTGGCGTTTCAACATTTTGTAACAATTTTAAATTTCCATGTTTCATCTGCTAAATTTACAAGAAATTGTAAAAATCAAAAACTAAAGTCATGAATGAGTCAACATTACTGAAAATACCCGTAAAATGTAGGTCTTGTAGAGGAACCAGTTTAAAGCTTTAAACACCTCTCGAGTTACGACGAAAGCAGAATAGAGATCTATGAAGCATATAGTGTAGTGAGAATGACGCATGTTTCGGCTTTATAAAGTTGATTTTGTTGTATTTTAAATGATTTTGTTTGATCCTTGGGAGGGTGGCACGGGAGGGTGGCACGGTTACTGGGGACCGCGAGATTTACCAAGCGTTCGAATATTAGTTCAAAGTTAAGATTAGATAAATGGTAGCTCAGATTAACCTTAAAGTAGATCACCCTTTCAAAATTGTAAAATGGGATATTTCTTGGTTGGTGTACTACGGTGGTCCAGTTTTTATTTAGAGAAAGAAGAAATCGTTCCTGTTGCTATTACATAATATTTTTTTAAGACAGCCCAACAATTTCTTCTTGGTTGCTGAAGGTGAAGTGAATGTCAGAGTAACTATATAATCGGACTCCATAGAAATAAAAATGGCTTTAGGTTCTGACAAATATTTAGATTTAGAAGAAGATGTGGTAAAGTTGTTTGAAATTAAAACTTTCGACATCAAATGAAAACCATTTTAGTGCTTACTGCGTTGATTTATTTGTAATATAAGTTTTGCACTCCAAATTTACCTCTTTCGAACTTCAAATTCAACCTCTCACAAATCAAATTAAGCCTTTTAACAAACAAATTCAACCTTTTACAAATCATGTTTTGATTTGAAAAAATTGAATGTGATTGACAACAGATTAAATTTATAAAGGGAATCAACGGATATCGGAGTTCGTTCGATTTATAGTTTCTCATTTACCGAATCTGTTTTATTACCGCTTACCGGTAAACTCTAACTATTTTAAATATAAGGAAATAATAAATTCAAAATTAAATTTGCAATTAGTGATGGTGTTTTTTTTTGGTTGTTTTCGGCAGGTTCTCCTCTTTTATATCCCCTCGTCTCGGATTTCATGTTTTAATCTCTTTTTAAAATTTCTCGAGATTATTGGAATGTAGCATGGAAATGGGATGCAAGCTGTTCGAGACTTAATTGGTGATTCGGTGTTTCGAAGCACTCAGGTTATTCGAGATTTTCGAGATTATTCGAGTATTTTTGAGATTGTCGCATGTATGTATGTTGTATTTGATAGTTCGAATTTAATCGAAGAATATGATTGTTGATATTTACGAATTTTTTTTTCTTTATCTCCATTTAGGAGCTAATAGCTTCTAGGGCGTCTACTAGACTGGACCATCGAACTCTATTTGGGGCTGTTGTCTTTAGCTCCTTCCATGTTTTCCCGAGATGTTTTGCTTCGGTTAGCACCGTTCTCCTCCAGGTCATTACTGGTTTTCCAACTTTCCTCTTTCCTTGCGGATTCCATTCCAATGACATCCTGGTTATGTCAATTGGTGTCTTTCTCAGCGTGTGTCCTATCCATCTCCATTTCCGTTTCCTGATCTCATTCTCAATGTCCACTTGGTTAGTTTGCCGCATCAGTTCTTCATTTGTGATGATATTCGGTTAGAAGCATTTGATTAATCGCCTAAGGCATTTATTCACAAATACTTGGAGCCTTCTTGTTATTTCCTGCGTATGTTTCCACGTTTCACAGCCATACAACAGTACTGATTTTACACAGGCATTGAACATTCGTATCTTGGTGTTTCTTCCACCTGATCTTGACACAGTACAGCTGAGGTGTACGAATTTTTCGACATCTTCTATTGTGTCTTGGTTGATGCAAAGTGGTGTACTAATGGTTGTGTTCAGTCTCAGGGCCTTTGTCTTTCTTATATTTATCTTGAGCCCGACGTCTTGTGCTATTTCTGATAACTTCTGTAGCTTTTGCTGCATGACTGTGTATTTGTGTGTTAGCAGGCAGATATCATCTGCATAGTCGAGATCATTGAGTCTTCTAATTGGATCCCACTGGATACCGTTTGGTGATGCGATGTCTAGCTTGCGCATGACACTATCCAGTACTATGGGGAACAGTAGTGGAGATAGTACACATCCTTGTCTGACTCCTTGTGTGTTGTAGTATGTGTCACTCTGCCTTCCTCTATGTTGAACTCTATTTCCAGCATCCCGATACATTTCTCGGATGAGTTCGGTTATTTTCCTCGAAATGCCTATTTCGCCGAGTGCTTTCCAGATTGCGCTTGTTTTGATGGAATCGAATGCGCCTACGAAGTCGACGAAGAGTAGATATAGTGGTGAGTTCCATTCGTGGGATTGTTCGATGATAATTCGGACTGTGCTAATGTGGTCTGTACAGCTTCTTCCTGGTCTGAAACCGGCTTGTTCGTTTCTTATATGTTGGTTAACAGTTGGTGATATTCGTTCAAGGATGATCATTGCTAGTACTTTCATTATACTGTTAAGGACGGAGATGCCTCGCCAGTTTTTGCATTCTCTTAAGTCGCCTTTCTTTGGAATCGTTATGGTTAAGCCCTCTTTCCATTTTTGCGGAATTTTTCCGGTATTCCACACTTCTCTTCATCGGCTTTGTTATTTTTCAGCTTCTTTATGGCACTTGTAACTTCCCGCTCCGTTGGGTGGATGGGTATTAATGGTTTTGTTATAGATGCCATCTGGAAGCTCCTCAACTGGTTCGCTATCTATGCAGTTGTTCTCAAAGAACTCTTTCCATCTATTTAGTTGTTGGTCGTCTGTGGTTAGGACTTGTCCATTTGAATCCTTTATAGGTGGTATATTTGTAAGTTTTCCGGTAACCTTTCTTACACACGCTGATTCGGCAGTGGTGAGAATGTCTTCCATATATTTCCTGCGATCACTCCTTGCCATTTTCTTCACTTGTCTAGCTGTCCTCATATTTTCTTCGAATTTCCGCCGTATTTTGATTGCTTAGTTGTATTTAAAGTTGGCGGCGTTCCTCAATTTTCTTCCACGTTTCATCTCTAATCCATGGTTTTCTTGTGTTGTCTTTGTAGCCAAGCACACTTGTAGCAGTTTTTACGTAGGCTTCTTCTAGTTCTTCCCATTTTTGATCTATAGCGCTGGTTTCGTTATTTGGTAGATTGGTTTGGAGCGTTTCATTGAAAGTGTTTCTTATGTCAGTGTTTCTCAATCTATCTATGTTGAATTTCCTCCGATTAGTTCTTGCATTTTTCACAGCAGCTGGTTTGATTTTGAAGGTTGCTATTACCAATTGGTGATTGCTGTGTACATTTGCTCCTCTAATTGCTCTGACATCTTGTAAGGACATCCCCCATATTTACGAAATTATCCGGTACTATTTGAGGGTTTCATTCTTATTGTGTATCGTTTTGTTGAGTTTAGTTATAACTTCCTTCGTAGCATTTTGCTTAGTAATATTAGTAACATGAGCTATAATAAATTATTCCATCCCGTCTTACAGTAGGGCTCTTTTAAATTTTTAATCGAAATATGTAATATTTTTCGTCATTAGGTGCTCAAGGGCCTTTTTAACGTCACTTCAGCCTCGGAAACGTGTGAGCTACATTAAATTAAAAAAAAATAATTTGTTTTTCTCGCGCTGCGATGTTTTATCCTATTACTAAAATACAGGATAACGTAAGGAATTTATACTCGCAAAAACTAGAAAACCGTAACATGTCCGGGAAAACCAACACGTATCGTTACCCTTTAGCTTGTGGAACTTAGATATCTACCTAATTAAACTGCAGAAGCAAGGTGACACGGTAGAAGCAGTGTGACAATTGTGATGAGTTGGTCAATTGTCGGGTCCATTTGAAATGGTTCTTAAAAATTATACATCCGTTTTTATGAAAATATACATATTTAATAAATAAAAACATATTTAATTAACAAATTATCAAAAATAAAATCATTATCATCATCAAATCTGCGTCTTTTTCGGATATTTTGGATTAGATTTACGCAAGGAGCTCGATATACAAAAAGCGAGAATGGAGTAAAATGTGCAACAGATAATTAGCTATAGTAGGTTCAAAAATTAGTATAAGAAAATAATCATTGGCAGCAAACTGATTACTTACCGCAATGGCACAATTCACCATGTTAAAATATAACGAATATGTCCTACCAGTTTTACTTTTTCGTAGTGCTGCTTCTTCAACCAATGCATCCGGATAGCCGTGCCCATCATTAAATGGAGAGGTCACCGAAGACGATTCCCAATCATATTTTTCAAATCCACCTGATTTTAATTTCTCCAAATCAGATTGCGTTAAAATTTCCGACAGGACTACACATTCATTCTCGATATAGTCATAGATTTCCTCCTTACTATGTTTACACTCGGGTACCGGTTGGCATAATTTAATCTTAGGATTATAGTAATTCCTTTTGCCCATATATTTCACTTCGCAATTTATTGGTGAGCAGCCATCCATAGGGTTTAAATCCGGGGACGAGCAATTTGATATACTTGCTTTCTTGTGAATGTCTAAATATTTGGTATACCATATTATTATTAAGGAAGTTTATTGTAGGAATTTATGGGAGGTTACTTACAATCAAATATTTTGGCTTTGGAATTTGATTGATACGTTGTGTTGAATTCAATCCGCCGTGAAAGGCGAACTTTGTCACTCGATGTTCTTGTAGCCACTACTACTATGTCGCAATAACCGATTCGATTGAAAATCACGAGGTTAGGCCAGACCAGGGTCACCACTTTAGATTTATCTGGAAATATATCTCCAAATGCACCGCCAACAATTTTTGAACTACACTCGGTCTCATTGCCTTGTAGGAACAGACAACACTTTTCACAGCTCACTTTAAAATTGTATGTTGATTTGCTGTTACGGTTCGAAACGGACATATCAAAATTAAGTCCAATGTCACCAATGCGAATGGGTTTCATTACGACCGATTCAATTTTAATTTCGGCCGACACGAATTTAATGAAAATAGCTAGAACAACTAGCACAAACATTTCAAAATGAAAAAAAAAAAAAGAAAACAAAATGTAACTTGGATTTTTGGCGTATCCGTTTGATTGGCATTTATCACGATCTGTTGCATCCAGAAAACCACTGTGTATATTTTACAAAACATGTTCAAAACAGTTGGCGGACTTGAAAGCCTTCATTGCAACCTCAATAAATTGTATACAGCTTAACAAAATGAGGTACATATAAAGATTGACTAAATTATTGTGTAAATTATGTTCAATTGTGATGGCTTCTTGAGCTTATTACCTACAATCATTCGTTCTTTAAAATTATACATTTGGTATTAATAAATCATTTATTATGTAAACATATATTTCATTAACAAATTATCAAAAATAAAATTATTATTTTCTCTGCGAATTGTTTCCATTTCTTCGACCAGTTAAAGCCAAGGCAAGCGATATCATAAGAGCGATTATGCAGTAAAATATGCAGCTAATAAAAAGCTAAAGTACATTCAGATAATTTAATACATAATGTACCAGAAAATCAAAATTTGGTTACTTACCACAATGGCACAATTCATAAAAGTAAAATATAAAGTATACTTCGTATAAACTTTACTTTTTATTAATGCTTCTTCTTCAATCAATGCTTCCGGATACTCATAGGCATCCAAAAACGGAGAGTTCACCAAAGACGGTTCCCAATCATATTTTTCAAACTCACCAGATTTTAATTTTTCCAAATCAGATTGCGTTAAAATTTTCGACAGTACTATGCATTCATTCTGGATATAGTCATATATTTCTTCCTGGCTATGACTACACTCGGGTACGGGTTGGCATAATTGGGCCGTTGGATTATAGTAATTCCGTTTGCCCATATATTTCGCTTCGCAATTTATTGGTGAGCAGCGATCGACTGGATTTAGATCCGGGGACGAACATTTTGATATATTGGCTGTCTTGGAAATATCTAAATGTTCAGAGATAACCATTTATTAAGGACGTTTATTACAGGAATATATTGTGGCACTTACAATCAAATATTTTATTGGCTTTTGAATTGGATTGCAAGTCATAAGTCGTGTTAAACTGGATCCGCCATGCAAGGCGAACTTTGTCACTGTATGCTCTTGTAGCCGTTACTGCTACGTCACAATATCCAATTCGATTGAAAATAACGAGATTAGGCCAGAGAAGCGTTACCACTTTAGATTTGCCTGGGTATATATCTCCAAATGAACCGCCAACAATTTTTGAACTACATTCAGTCTCATTGCCTTGTAAGAATACACAACACTTTTCGCAACCAACTTTAAACGTATACGTTGCTTTGCTATTAAGGTTCGAGACGGACATATCAAAATTGAGTCCAATGTCACCAATGCGAATGGGTTTCATTACGACCGATTCAATTTTTAAGTCAGCCGCAACAAATTCAAAGATTATAATATTTAAAATAACGAGCACAAACATTTCAAAATGAAAAAAACAAAATATAACTTTTTAAAATGTTTTATTTTTTTGTGTTGTTGATACAAAGACTTTTAGTAGGCGTATCCGTATGATTGAATAATGGTATTGAAGGGTTTGGCTTCCTTTTCGCATACTTCACGGGCCTTAACTAGGATTTTCTTGAGTTTTTTGTTGTGACGAATTTGAAGACGTGCCTTGGCGCCTCTCTTTCTTTCTAGATTTCTAACAACATCTTGGTATTGCCATCCAACTTCATGTGAGATACGTCCCAATCTGCAGTATTTTCTATCTGATCGTAAACAAAGTGCACGCAATGCAATTGGCACACATACACGACGTTGTGTATCATATGGTGGTGGAATACCATCATAAACACGTAGACGCGCTAGAGCAGCCTGACCACGTTTTGTTTTGTGTGGAACCATTCCTAAAATGTAAATAAACAAAAAATATATTAAATACAAATGTTTAGGCTGTGAAAAAGAAATTATCTTATAATTTATGACATCAGAAAAATTTCATTTCATTATACTTCAAATAATGTAGGTAATAAAAAATGGTTCATCATGATAACTTATAAAAACTCAAATTGAGCTATGTTTAGTATTTACCTCGTACTGATTTATAGAAAATTCTTGATGGAGCACGGAAATGGAATGGGCCACGAGCTGGGTTAACGTTACAACGTTTACGCAAATATGCTAGGTACTTCATTTTATTCCTGTAAAAGTGACCTGAAATATTTAGTTGTTCACATCTTACAACTACAACTTGTCCACCTTGCAATAAATATTTGGAGACGACAGAGGCCAACCGACCAACCAAATGGCTGCGGCCATCAATTAAGATGGGCTGTAAAAAAAAAAATTAAAGCATTAGAAATATATTTGAGGTTATGTTTTATACGGTTGGGTAAATAAGAATTGAATTTCATACTTCAACCGAATATTTATATAAAAATTAAAATATAGCATTTTTCAAATGTGCTTCAAAACTAATTAATATGTATAATGCGAAAAAGAACAGCTGTATCATATAAAAGCAAACTAAATTATAAGCCGTCACACGTGTACTCCATGTTCACATAAAAAAAAAAAAATATTGACACCAATGCACATTTCATTCTTTCAATAAATTAATTGATTTATACCAAATCTATCAATTACATTTACCACATTTTTAATACAGAAATTAAATTTTATTAATTTAACACAATTTTTAGAATTTAAAACAACTTATTCACATAACAATTACCTTCTTATTCATTTTGTAAACCTTTCGTCGAAGAATGGACGACTAAAAAGAAGTAGATGACGGAAATAAGAAAATAAAGATGGCTTCGGTTGGATTTGAGTTCAGTGGATGAAAATGTGCAAATCGATTTTGGGATGAATTCGGTTTGTTGATTTGGCAAATGTCATGAATGTTAAAGTTATTTTCGATAGATGGTGCAGAAGTAGAGAATTTTATAATTTTTGTAAGTAAATTATTAAACATTGATGAATCTTATTAGATGTTAAAACGATTGTTGGTACTGTTTTTGTGTTTAATTTTTGTGTGATGATAAATAAATTAAATTAATTTGGGAACACAGAGTACATAAATTCGACTATAGATGACACGCAAATAGTTTAGCTGGGACACTTGGAATAGTTAATTATATTTTGTCTAGGTGGCCTTATTCAGTCGACACATAATTTATAAGGCAATTTATTGTAGAAAGAACATATTAATAAATTGGAAGTTGAATATAAAAGATTTTGGACGCGATTTGTAGTTCAATATGAAATCTTTATTGAAACATTTAAGCAAATAATATTGAATGATTGTTTGGGAGTGTAAATTTAGATCAATTTAGCTAAGATTTACAACTTAGATGGAAGAATTTTTACTTTAGAGCAAGCAGGTTAAAGACTTTTAGTTTGCTGTAGTATTTGCGAATAACGATAGGATAGGCAATTTATGCGTTTCAGAAAGTCTGAAAAAATTGTTTAGTTTGTACAGTTATTTTGGCAAAGCTTTAGTCAGGCTCGTTGCATTACTTTACTAAAGCTTCTATCACCATTTTTATGTAAAATCAGTTAAATTTAAACGGTGACCAAACCAAGGTTGTTCTCAAAATTTCTTAGCTGCTCTTCTTTGAAAAATAAAAACATTAGTGAATATTGAACAGAAATAGACCATTCCTCAAATAATTCTGTGTAAGCGACGAGGTGGCCGAGTGGTTAAGGCGTTGGACTGCTAATCCAATGTGCTCTGCACGCGTGGGTTCGAATCCCATCCTCGTCGGAAGTCTACATTTTTAAATTGCACTACGAATTGATAATTACACATTTTCCGTCGTCATAACGTATTTAATTCTTAACGACTATAAAAAATTCTCGAAACCCCGGCATCATCATATATCAATTTTTGGCACAGACGAGTTGAAAAAATGTTCATTTGGTTCTATGTATGTGCAATTGTCGGGTATATTTTGTTATCAAGAAACTGTGGCATCTTGAAATAGGGCTGTCGTTCAAATTATTTTGCAAATGAACGTTTATTCAGCTGGGATATTTCATCTACAGTACCATTTGTCGCTACTTTGAAAATCTCTATGAATCAGGTGAACCCTCTATGACAGTGGTGCTCGTAGTTCTTCATCTGTTTCACATTTTTTATTTATTTGTTGATGGCCACTGATCTTCGGTTAGCAGACCAAAATAAGACACGGCGGAAAAGGCATTTATGCTAACGTCTACAAACATGTGTAATTCCGTTGTTATAGTTTTCGATTCCAAATTGAACAGGTTGAATCTTGGAATCTTTACATCTTCGATGATCGGCATAGCGTCAACCCATTGCAACTATTGTTATTGCTCCGATTACGATGGTTGATACCTCTATCAATAGGTTTCGGGACCTGTAATTGCTGTGCCAATTTTCATTTTGATTGCTCGATTATTTCTAAACATTTCTTAGAAAATTCAATTTTATTGAAAACTAACTGTGGTATAGCCCACAAGTTTTTGGGCGGCAAAAATCTAAAATGCTCCGATTACGATGGTTGATACCTCTATCAATAGGTTTCGGGACCTGTAATTGCTGTGCCAATTTTCATTTTGATTGCTCGATTATTTCTAAACATTTCTTAGAAAAATCAATTTGATTGAAAATTAACTGTGCTATAGCCCACAAGTTTTTGGGCGGCAAAAATCTAAAATGCTCCGATTACGATGGTTGATACCTCTATAAATAGGTTTCGGGACCTGTAATTTCTGTGCCAATTTTCATTTTGATTGCTCGATTATTTCTAAACATTTCTTAGAAAATTCAATTTTATTGAAAATTAACTGAGCTATAGCCCACAAGTTTTGGGCGGCAAAAATCTAAAATGCTCCGATTACGATGGTTGATACCTCTATAAATAGGTTTCGGGACCTGTAATTGCTGTGCCAATTTTCATTTTGATTGCTCGATTATTTCTAAACATTTCTTCGAAAATTCAATTTTATTGAAAATTAACTGTGCTATAGCCCACAAGTTTTTGGGCGGCAAAAATCTAAAATGCTCCGATTACGATGGTTGATACCTCTATAAATAGGTTTCGGGACCTGTAATTGCTGTGCCAATTTTCATTTTGATTGCTCGATTATTTCTAAACATTTCTTAGAAAATTCAATTTTATTGAAAATTAACTGTGCTATAGCCCACAAGTTTTTGGGCGGCAAAAATCTAAAATGCTCCGATTACGATGGTTGATACCTCTATCAATAGGTTTCGGGACCTGTAATTTCTGTGCCAATTTTCATTTTGATTGCTCGATTATTTCTAAACATTTCTTAGAAAATTCAATTTTATTGAAAATTAACTGTGCTATAGCCCACAAGTTTTTGGGCGGCAAAAATCTAAAATGCTCCGATTACGATGGTTGATACCTCTATAAATAGGTTTCGGTACCTGTAATTGCTGTGCCAATTTTCATTTTGATTGCTCGATTATTTCTAAACATTTCTTAGAAAATTCAATTTTATTGAAAATTAACTGTGCTATAGCCCACAAGTTTTTGGGCGGCAAAAATCTAAAATGCTCCGATTACGATGGTTGATACCTATATAAATAGGTTTCGGGACCTGTAATTTCTGTGCCAATTTTCATTTTGATTGCTCGATTATTTCTAAACATTTCTTAGAAAATTCAATTTTATTGAAAATTAACTGTGCTATAGCCCACAAGTTTTTGGGCGGCAAAAATCTAAAATGCTCCGATTACGATGGTTGATACCTCTATAAATAGGTTTCGGGACCTGTAATTGCTGTGCCAATTTTCATTTTGATTGCTCGATTATTTCTAAACATTTCTTAGAAAATTCAATTTTATTGAAAATTAACTGTGTTATAGCCCACAAGTTTTTGGGCGGCAAAAATCTAAAATGCTCCGATTACGATGGTTGATACCTCTATCAATAGGTTTCGGGACCTGTAATTGCTGTGCCAATTTTCATTTTGATTGCTCGATTATTTCTAAACATTTCTTAGAAAATTCAATTTTATTGAAAATTAACTGTGCTATAGCCCACAAGTTTTTGGGCGGCAAAAATCTAAAATGCTCCGATTACGATGGTTGATACCTCTATCAATAGGTTTCGGGACCTGTAATTTCTGTGCCAATTTTCATTTTGATTGCTCGATTATTTCTAAACATTTCTTAGAAAATTCAATTTTATTGAAAATTAACTGTGCTATAGCCCACAAGTTTTTGGGCGGTAAAAATCTAAAATGCTCCGATTACGATGGTTGATACCTCTATAAATAGGTTTCGGGACCTGTAATTTCTGTGCCAATTTTCATTTTGATTGCTCGATTATTTCTAAACATTTCTTAGAAAATTCAATTTTATTGAAAATTAACTGTGCTATAGCCCACAAGTTTTTGGGCGGCAAAAATCTAAAATGCTCCGAAAACGATGGTTGATACCTCTATAAATAAGTTCCGGGACCTGTAATTGCTGTGCCAATTTTCATTTTGATTGCTCGATTATTTCTAAACATTTCTTAGAAAATTCAATTTTATTGAAAATTAACTGTGCTATAGCCCACAAGTTTTTGGGCGGCAAAAATCTAAAATGCTCCGATTACGATGGTTGATACCTCTATAAATAGGTTTCGGGACCTGTAATTGCTGTGCCAATTTTCATTTTGATTGCTCGATTATTTCTAAACATTTCTTAGAAAATTCAATTTTATTGAAAATTAACTGTGCTATAGCCCACAAGTTTTTGGGCGGCAAAAATCTAAAATGCTCCGAAAACGATGGTTGATACCTCTATAAATAAGTTTCGGGACCTGTAATTGCTGTGCCAATTTTCATTTTGATTGCTCGATTATTTCTAAACATTTCTTAGAAAATTCAATTTTATTGAAAATTAACTGTGCTATAGCCCACAAGTTTTTGGGCGGCAAAAATCTAAAATGCTCCGATTACGATGGTTGATACCTCTATCAATAGGTTTCGGGACCTGTAATTGCTGTGCCAATTTTTATTTTGATTGCTCGATTATTTCTAAACATTTCTTAGAAAATTCAATTTTATTGAAAATTAACTGTGCTATAGCCCACAAGTTTTTGGGCGGCAAAAATCTAAAATGCTCCGATTACGATGGTTGATACCTCTATAAATAGGTTTCGGGACCTGTAATTGCTGTGCCAATTTTCAATTTGATTGCTCGATTATTTCTAAACATTTCTTAGAAAATTCAATTTTATTGAAAATTAACTGTGCTATAGCCCACAAGTTTTTGGGCGGCAAAAATCTAAAATGCTCCGATTACGATGGTTGATACCTCTATAAATAGGTTTCGGGACCTGTAATTGCTGTGCCAATTTTCATTTTGATTGCTCGATTATTTCTAAACATTTCTTAGAAAATTCAATTTAATTGAAAATCAACTGTGCTATAGCCCACAAGTTTTTGGGCGGGAAAAATTCCATTTTATTGAAAATCAACTGTGCTAATGCCCACAAGTTTTGGGGTGGCAAAAATCTAAAATGCTCCGATTACGATGGTTGATACCTCTATCAATAGGTTTCGGGACCTGTAATTGCTGTGCCAATTTTCATTTTGATTGCTCGATTATTTCTAAACATTTCTTAGAAAATTCAATTTTATTGAAAATTAACTGTGCTATAGCCCACAAGTTTTTGGGCGGCAAAAATCTAAAATGCTCCGATTACGATGGTTGATACCTCTATAAATAAGTTTCGGGACCTGTAATTGCTGTGCCAATTTTCATTTTGATTGCTCGATTATTTCTAAACATTTCTTAGAAAATTCAATTTTATTGAAAATTAACTGTGCTATAGCCCACAAGTTTTTGGGCGGCAAAAATCTAAAATGCTCCGATTACGATGGTTGATACCTCTATAAATAGGTTTCGGGACCTGTAATTTCTGTGCCAATTTTCATTTTGATTGCTCGATTATTTCTAAACATTTCTTCGAAAATTCAATTTTATTGAAAATTAACTGTGCTATAGCCCACAAGTTTTTGGGCGGCAAAAATCTAAAATGCTCCGATTACGATGGTTGATACCTCTATAAATAGGTTTCGGGACCTGTAATTGCTGTGCCAATTTTCATTTTGATTGCTCGATTATTTCTAAACATTTCTTAGAAAATTCAATTTTATTGAAAATTAACTGTGCTATAGCCCACAAGTTTTTGGGCGGCAAAAATCTAAAATGCTCCGATTACGATGGTTGATACCTCTATAAATAGGTTTCGGGACCTGTAATTTCTGTGCCAATTTTCATTTTGATTGCTCGATTATTTCTAAACATTTCTTAGAAAATTCAATTTTATTGAAAATCAACTGTGCTAATGCCCACAAGTTTTTGGGCGGCAAAAATCTAAAATGCTCCGATTACGATGGTTGATACCTCTATCAATAGGTTTCGGGACCTGTAATTGCTGTGCCAGTTTTTATTTTGATTGCTCGATTATTTCTAAACATTTCTTAGAAAATTCAATTTTATTGAAAATTAACTGTGCTATAGCCCACAAGTTTTTGGGCGGCAAAAATCTAAAATGCTCCGATTACGATGGTTGATACCTCTATAAATAGGTTTCGGGACCTGTAATTGCTGTGCCAATTTTCAATTTGATTGCTCGATTATTTCTAAACATTTCTTAGAAAATTCAATTTTATTGAAAATCAACTGTGCTATAGCCCACAAGTTTTTGGGCGGGAAAAATTCCATTTTATTGAAAATCAACTGTGCTAATGCCCACAAGTTTTGGGCGGCAAAAATCTAAAATGCTCCGATTACGATGGTTGATACCTCTATCAATAGGTTTCGGGACCTGTAATTGCTGTGCCAATTTTCATTTTGATTGCTCGATTATTTCTAAACATTTCTTAGAAAATTCAATTTTATTGAAAATTAACTGTGCTATAGCCCACAAGTTTTTGGGCGGCAAAAATCTAAAATGCTCCGATTACGATGGTTGATACCTCTATAAATAAGTTTCGGGACCTGTAATTGCTGTGCCAATTTTCATTTTGATTGCTCGATTATTTCTAAACATTTCTTCGAAAATTCAATTTTATTGAAAATTAACTGTGCTATAGCCCACAAGTTTTTGGGCGGCAAAAATCTAAAATGCTCCGATTACGATGGTTGATACCTCTATAAATAGGTTTCGGGACCTGTAATTGCTGTGCCAATTTTCATTTTGATTGCTCGATTATTTCTAAACATTTCTTAGAAAATTCAATTTTATTGAAAATTAACTGTGCTATAGCCCACAAGTTTTTGGGCGGCAAAAATCTAAAATGCTCCGATTACGATGGTTGATACTTCTATAAATAGGTTTCGGGACCTGTAATTGCTGTGCCAATTTTCATTTTGATTGCTCGATTATTTCTAAACATTTCTTAGAAAATTCAATTTTATTGAAAATCAACTGTGCTATAGCCCACAAGTTTTTGGGCGGGAAAAATTCCATTTTATTGAAAATCAACTGTGCTAATGCCCACAAGTTTTGGGCGGCAAAAATCTAAAATGCTCCGATTACGATGGTTGATACCTCTATCAATAGGTTTCGGGACCTGTAATTGCTGTGCCAATTTTCATTTTGATTGCTCGATTATTTCTAAACATTTCTTAGAAAATTCAATTTTATTGAAAATTAACTGTGCTATAGCCCACAAGTTTTTGGGCGGCAAAAATCTAAAATGCTCCGATTACGATGGTTGATACCTCTATAAATAAGTTTCGGGACCTGTAATTGCTGTGCCAATTTTCATTTTGATTGCTCGATTATTTCTAAACATTTCTTCGAAAATTCAATTTTATTGAAAATTAACTGTGCTATAGCCCACAAGTTTTTGGGCGGCAAAAATCTAAAATGCTCCGATTACGATGGTTGATACCTCTATAAATAGGTTTCGGGACCTGTAATTGCTGTGCCAATTTTCATTTTGATTGCTCGATTATTTCTAAACATTTCTTAGAAAATTCAATTTTATTGAAAATTAACTGTGCTATAGCCCACAAGTTTTTGGGCGGCAAAAATCTAAAATGCTCCGATTACGATGGTTGATACTTCTATAAATAGGTTTCGGGACCTGTAATTGCTGTGCCAATTTTCATTTTGATTGCTCGATTATTTCTAAACATTTCTTAGAAAATTCAATTTTATTGAAAATTAACTGTGCTATAGCCCACAAGTTTTTGGGCGGCAAAAATCTAAAATGCTCCGATTACGATGGTTGATACCTCTATAAATAGGTTTCGGGACCTGTAATTGCTGTGCCAATTTTCATTTTGATTGCTCGATTATTTCTAAACATTTCTTAGAAAATTCAATTTTATTGAAAATTAACTGTGCTATAAGCCCACAAGTTTTTGGTTGGCAAAAATCTAAAATGCTCCGATTACGATGGTTGATACCTCTATAAATAGGTTTCGGGACCTGTAATTGCTGTGCCAATTTTCATTTTGATTGCTCGATTATTTCTAAACATTTCTTAGAAAATTCAATTTTATTGAAAATTAACTGTGCTATAGCCCACAAGTTTTTGGGCGGCAAAAATCTAAAATGGTCAGATTACGATGTTTAATACTTCTATCAATAGGTTTCGGGACCTGGTTGATACCTCTATCAATAGGTTTCGGGACCTGTAATTGCTGTGACAATTTTCATTTTGATTGCTCGATTATTTCTAAACATTTCTTAGAAAATTCAATTTTATTGAAAATCAACTGTGCTATAGCCCACAAGTTTTTGGGCGGGAAAAATTCCATTTTATTGAAAATCAACTGTGCTAATGCCCACAAGTTTTTGGGTGGCAAAAATCTAAAATGCTCCGATTACGATGGTTGATACCTCTATCAATAGGTTTCGGGACCTGTAATTGCTGTGCCAATTTTCATTTTGATTGCTCGATTATTTCTTAACATTTCTTAGAAAATTCAATTTTATTGAAAATTAACTGTGCTATAGCCCACAAGTTTTTGGGCGGCAAAAATCTAAAATGCTCCGATTACGATGGTTGATACCTCTATAAATAAGTTTCGGGACCTGTAATTGCTGTGCCAATTTTCATTTTGATTGCTCGATTATTTCTAAACATTTCTTAGAAAATTCAATTTTATTGAAAATTAACTGTGCTATAGCCCACAAGTTTTTGGGCGGCAAAAATCTAAAATGCTCCGATTACGATGGTTGATACCTCTATAAATAGGTTTCGGGACCTGTAATTGCTGTGCCAATTTTCATTTTGATTGCTCGATTATTTCTAAACATTTCTTAGAAAATTCAATTTTATTGAAAATTAACTGTGCTATAGCCCACAAGTTTTTGGGCGACAAAAATCTAAAATGCTCCGATTACGATGGATGATACTTCTATAAATAGGTTTCGGGACCTGTAATTGCTGTGCCAATTTTCATTTTGATTGCTCGATTATTTCTAAGCATTTCTTAGAAAATTCAATTTTATTGAAAATTAACTGTGCTATAGCCCACAAGTTTTTGGGCGGCAAAAATCTAAAATGCTCCGATTACGATGGTTGATACCTCTATCAATAGGTTTCGGGACCTGTAATTTCTGTGCCAATTTTCATTTTGATTGCTCGATTATTTCTAAACATTTCTTAGAAAATTCAATTTTATTGAAAATTAACTGTGCTATAGCCCACAAGTTTTTGGGCGGCAAAAATCTAAAATGGTCAGATTACGATGTTTAATACTTCTATCAATAGGTTTCGGGACCTGGTTGATACCTCTATCAATAGGTTTCGGGACCTGTAATTGCTGTGCCAATTTTCATTTTGATTGCTCGATTATTTCTAAACATTTCTTAGAAAATTCAATTTTATTGAAAATTAACTGTGCTATAGCCCACAAGTTTTTGGGCGACAAAAATCTAAAATGGTCAGATTACGATGTTTAATACTTCTATCAATAGGTTTCGGGACCTGGTTGATACCTCTATCAATAGGTTTCGGGACCTGTAATTGCTGTGACAATTTTCATTTTGATTGCTCGATTATTTCTAAACATTTCTTAGAAAATTCAATTTTATTGAAAATCAACTGTGCTATAGCCCACAAGTTTTTGGGCGGGAAAAATTCCATTTTATTGAAAATCAACTGTGCTAATGCCTACAAGTTTTTGGGTGGCAAAAATCTAAAATGCTCCGATTACGATGGTTGATACCTCTATCAATAGGTTTCGGGACCTGTAATTGCTGTGCCAATTTTCATTTTGATTGCTCGATTATTTCTAAACATTTCTTAGAAAATTCAATTTTATTGAAAATTAACTGTGCTATAGCCCACAAGTTTTTGGGCGGCAAAAATCTAAAATGCTCCGATTACGATGGTTGATACCTCTATAAATAAGTTTCGGGACCTGTAATTGCTGTGCCAATTTTCATTTTGATTGCTCGATTATTTCTAAACATTTCTTCGAAAATTCAATTTTATTGAAAATTAACTGTGCTATAGCCCACAAGTTTTTGGGCGGCAAAAATCTAAAATGCTCCGATTACGATGGTTGATACCTCTATCAATATGTTTCGGGACCTGTAATTTCTGTGCCAATTTTCATTTTGATTGCTCGATTATTTCTAAACATTTCTTAGAAAATTCAATTTTATTGAAAATTAACTGTGCTATAGCCCACAAGTTTTTGGGCGGCAAAAATCTAAAATGCTCCGATTACGATGGTTGATACCTCTATCAATAGGTTTCGGGACCTGTAATTTCTGTGCCAATTTTCATTTTGATTGCTCGATTATTTCTAAACATTTCTTAGAAAATTCAATTTTATTGAAAATTAACTGTGCTATAGCCCACAAGTTTTTGGGCGGCAAAAATCTAAAATGCTCCGATTACGATGGTTGATACCTCTATCAATAGGTTTCGGGACCTGTAATTTCTGTGCCAATTTTCATTTTGATTGCTCGATTATTTCTAAACATTTCTTAGAAAATTCAATTTTATTGAAAATTAACTGTGCTATAGCCCACAAGTTTTTGGGCGGCAAAAATCTAAAATGCTCCGATTACGATGGTTGATACCTCTATCAATAGGTTTCGGGACCTGTAATTTCTGTGCCAATTTTCATTTTGATTGCTCGATTATTTCTAAACATTTCTTAGAAAATTCAATTTTATTGAAAATTAACTGTGCTATAGCCCACAAGTTTTTGGGCGGCAAAAATCTAAAATGCTCCGATTACGATGGTTGATACCTCTATAAATAGGTTTCGGGACCTGTAATTGCTGTGCCAATTTTCATTTTGATTGCTCGATTATTTCTAAACATTTCTTAGAAAATTCAATTTTATTGAAAATTAACTGTGCTATAGCCCACAAGTTTTTGGGCGACAAAAATCTAAAATGCTCCGATTACGATGGTTGATACTTCTATAAATAGGTTTCGGGACCTGTAATTGCTGTGCCAATTTTCATTTTGATTGCTCGATTATTTCTAAGCATTTCTTAGAAAATTCAATTTTATTGAAAATTAACTGTGCTATAGCCCACAAGTTTTTGGGCGTCAAAAATCTAAAATGCTCCGATTACGATGGTTGATACCTATATAAATAGGTTTCGGGACCTGTAATTTCTGTGCCAATTTTCATTTTGATTGCTCGATTATTTCTAAACATTTCTTAGAAAATTCAATTTGATTGAAAATTAACTGTGCTATAGCCCACAAGTTTTTGGGCGGCAAAAATCTAAAATGCTCCGATTACGATGGTTGATACCTATATAAATAGGTTTCGGGACCTGTAATTTCTGTGCCAATTTTCATTTTGATTGCTCGATTATTTCTAAACATTTCTTAGAAAATTCAATTTTATTGAAAATTAACTGTGCTATAGCCCACAAGTTTTTGGGCGGCAAAAATCTAAAATGCTCCGATTACGATGGTTGATACCTCTATCAATAGGTTTTGGGACCTGTAATTTCTGTGCCAATTTTCATTTTGATTGCTCGATTATTTCTAAACATTTCTTAGAAAATTCAATTTTATTGAAAATTAACTGTGCTATAGCCCACAAGTTTTTGGGCGGCAAAAATCTAAAATGCTCCGATTACGATGGTTGATACCTCTATCAATAGGTTTCGGGACCTGTAATTGCTGTGCCAATTTTCATTTTGATTGCTCGATTATTTCTAAACATTTCTTAGAAAATTCAATTTTATTGAAAATTAACTGTGCTATAGCCCACAAGTTTTTGGGCGGTAAAAATCTAAAATGCTCCGATTACGATGGTTGATACCTCTATCAATAGGTTTCGGGACCTGTAATTTCTGTGCCAATTTTCATTTTGATTGCTCGATTATTTCTAAACATTTCTTAGAAAATTCAATTTTATTGAAAATTAACTGTGCCCACAAGTTTTTGGGCGGCAAAAATCTAAAATGCTCCGATTACGATGGTTGATACCTCTATAAATAGGTTTCGGGACCTGTAATTTCTGTGCCAATTTTCATTTTGATTGCTCGATTATTTCTAAACATTTCTTAGAAAATTCAATTTTATTGAAAATTAACTGTGCTATAGCCCACAAGTTTTTGGGCGGCAAAAATCTAAAATGCTCCGATTACGATGGTTGATACCTCTATAAATAGGTTTCGGGACCTGTAATTGCTGTGCCAATTTTCATTTTGATTGCTCGATTATTTCTAAACATTTCTTAGAAAATTCAATTTTATTGAAAATTAACTGTGCTATAGCCCACAAGTTTTTGGGCGGCAAAAATCTAAAATGCTCCGATTACGATGGTTGATACCTCTATCAATAGGTTTCGGGACCTGTAATTGCTGTGCCAATTTTCATTTTGATTGCTCGATTATTTCTAAACATTTCTTAGAAAATTCAATTTTATTGAAAATTAACTGTGCTATAGCCCACAAGTTTTTGGGCGGTAAAAATCTAAAATGCTCCGATTACGATGGTTGATACCTCTATCAATAGGTTTCGGGACCTGTAATTTCTGTGCCAATTTTCATTTTGATTGCTCGATTATTTCTAAACATTTCTTAGAAAATTCAATTTTATTGAAAATTAACTGTGCTATAGCCCACAAGTTTTTGGGCGGCAAAAATCTAAAATGCTCCGATTACGATGGTTGATACCTCTATCAATAGGTTTCGGGACCTGTAATTGCTGTGCCAATTTTCATTTTGATTGCTCGATTATTTCTAAACATTTCTTAGAAAATTCAATTTTATTGAAAATTAACTGTGCTATAGCCCACAAGTTTTTGGGCGGTAAAAATCTAAAATGCTCCGATTACGATGGTTGATACCTCTATCAATAGGTTTCGGGACCTGTAATTTCTGTGCCAATTTTCATTTTGATTGCTCGATTATTTCTAAACATTTCTTAGAAAATTCAATTTTATTGAAAATTAACTGTGCTATAGCCCACAAGTTTTTGGGCGGCAAAAATCTATAATGCTCCGATTACGATGGTTGATACCTCTATCAATAGGTTTCGGGACCTGTAATTTCTGTGCCAATTTTCATTTTGATTGCTCGATTATTTCTAAACATTTCTTAGAAAATTCAATTTTATTGAAAATTAACTGTGCTATAGCCCACAAGTTTTTGGGCGGCAAAAATCTAAAATGCTCCGATTACGATGGTTGATACCTCTATAAATAGGTTTCGGGACCTGTAATTACTGTGCCAATTTTCATTTTGATTGCTCGATTATTTCTAAACATTTCTTAGAAAATTCAATTTTATTGAAAATTAACTGTGCTATAGCCCACAAGTTTTTGGGCGGCAAAAATCTAAAATGCTCCGATTACGATGGTTGATACCTATATAAATAGGTTTCGGGACCTGTAATTTCTGTGCCAATTTTCATTTTGATTGCTCGATTATTTCTAAACATTTCTTAGAAAATTCAATTTTATTGAAAATTAACTGTGCTATAGCCCACAAGCAGACATCAAAAATGCTTCATTTATGAGTGTGCATTAAAACACACGAATGTTAAAATTCCACACCAAAAAGAACAAAAAAATTCCTGTTACAAAAAATTTTCTGTTTTTGTGAATGCAAATATTCATCAACATATTTATTTTCTTTATCCTTTTTAAAAACATAAAATATAAACTCATAATTCAGATTTGCTTTAAACATGAAATGTTTTTTTGTTTTTGTTTGTTGAGCGTGAGCAAGAGATCACACGAAAAAAACAAAAAGCATAAATGAAGAATTTTTCGCTTCTCAAAAATGTTGATTTTCTTTTCGACGAGAATACACAAAAAACCATGAGCTCTTACGCTTCACGAGAATCTTAATTTTAATTTCTCGTGAATACATTAACTCGCGAGAAAATAAAATCAAGATTCTCGTGAAACAAGAAATTCATGATTTTTGAATTTAGTGTTTTCGAGTGTCCTCTTTGTTAATCTATCTTTTTGTTTACGAGTCTTTTGTTTCGATGCTCATAAATATTACGCATAGACAATAGACTAGTTTTTTTGTCTATTGTCTTTGCTCGTTAAGTTTGAGTGTTTGATTTTGTTTGCTGAAATTCAAATATATTTAGTGCAATATAAGATTTTATTGTGTACACATTAACAATATTACCATCAAGTCTTGTGTCTTTGGTAAAATGGTAAGTTTTTTATTAATTTACTTAAGTTATGAAATACAAAGAAATTTCGATATGACAATGCTACCGATCGAGCAATGAATCTGACAATAAGATTGTTCGTTAAATTGGTGTTTTGTTGAATGATTTTTCTTTATTTTAAGTTAATTTAAAATTGATCTTTCAAATTTCGTGGACTGGCTGTAAGATAAAATAAGGCTGGAATAAAAACGCTAGTATTGTTTCAATGTTTGAAAAATAAATATCTGTTCTAATTAATTTCTTTTTACAAATTTTCTAAATTAAAAAAGTGATTTTCAAAAACATTTTAAAATTCAAAATAAATTAATAAAGGCAATTGATATTTCTATTTTTGAACACTTCTCTTAATTCATTTTCAATTTTCATAATGATTTTAAAAAAGGTAAATTTTATTTAATTTGTTGAATAGAATATACTAGAACTGTTAGTGTAAGAAGAAGAAGATGCTTCAAACAATAAATATTTTATGTGAAATGTTTAATTCAGTCCTTTTGTTTTTTTATTTATAAGTTTCTTTTTTCAGTCTATTTTATATTCGTGCGAAATTGTAAGATGCAGTTTTCATGGTTTTATTATGGGAAACAGAAACGAACATTTTTTTAAAATCTTATTTGAATAGTTCCAATTTCCAAGTAAACATATAATAAAATATTACATTTATCATTCATAAACTTCAACTTTTATAATTTCTGTTTACATAACTAAATGTTAATTGTTGGCTTAAATTTAAAAAAATTCATTTTCATATTTTCATTAATGAAAGCAATAATTATAAAAATCAAAATGTAAAGGTTGCGGACCATTTAGTGGGAGTAAACACACTAAATTCGGTAAATATTCCTCAAAAGGAGGTAAACGGAATAAAAACCAATAGAAAATGTTTTATGTTGAGATTATTCATTTTTTATTATTATTTAAAAAGTACACGGATGCATAAAGCCGAGTTTTACCATAATAATGATTTTCTCAAGAACCGGTCCGCAGCCAAAATGACAAATGTAATGTTTAATTATAGTTTATTTGAAACTATTGAAATAATACTTTTTAAAGTGTTCTTTCCTGCTTTCAAGAGAAAAATGTGTTTCATAATTTTGCCTGAACGAAAAACAGAATGAAAAAATGACTGAATTAACATACATCTAATATATGGTATAATTTGCTGTTTGAGGGTATTAGAAGCTGGTTGTCATAAAATAGTTAAAATTTTCCAATTCTCAAGAATTAGTTTTGATCGGACAGGGTGGGGGTACCAATATTACAAAACATTTATAATTTTTATATTATATCCTGTTAAACAAAATTAAATAAATTTTCTGCCAAATATTCGCAAAAAATTGTACATTTTCTTATTTTTAATATGGATACTCCACCTCGTCCGTTCAGAACAAATTCTTGAGAATTGAAAAATTGGATCTTTTTTTTATGTTGACCAGCTCCTAGTACAAGATTACTGGAGACCTACATAAACTTACCCTAATACATTGTTTACCAAAGCAAGGCTATCATTTCTGATAGACCCTGATGTTTCCTTTGGTGATATGGCTATCATATTCGTTCACTCGCAAGGCCATGGCTATAAAAAATTATAGCTGTTAGATAGATTCGTGGAATGCCGTTGCTATCATTTTTGATATTCATTCTGAAATAGGTATTGGTCATTCAAAATTTAGTCAGATTGACAAATTTACCTATGTGATTTTATCACGAAAGTAACATAAATTACAAACAAATTTAGGTCGGTTGGTTAACTAACATTCGTAAAATTGGTTGATGTGCTAAAGTATTTTCTTCTAGGTTCTTTTATTTGTTTTTCGATTTAGTATATTAGTCTATTCAAAAATTAAAAGTAAAAAATAAAAAAAAGTAAAAGTTGCCTTTTTTAATTCATATTGCAAAATGCATAACATATTTAATTTTTTAACTTTCCTTAATTCACTTTGAAAATGAACATACTTTTTAAATCCATCCTTTTTTATTTAAGTTTTTATACGTTTCTTTATTCATTTTTAAAATGAATTAACAAATATATTTTCTAATTAATAAAAATTGCCTCTTTTATTTCATATAGCCTAGTCATACATTTTGTCTAAACTGAAATAAATAAAAATCAATCTAATAAAAATTTAAATTATTGTTGTAAAATTAATGGAAACATCAATTATCAGCGAACATTTAAAATTATTTAAATAAGGAAAACATAAATTGTTGATAAAGTTATGTCTGCAATAGAGTTATATCTAAAGATCTAAATGATCTTCCGTTAACTAATCATTGCTCTCTTTTATGAAATAGCGCTTTTAACAATACACAATGCAAGCTGATCAAATTTACATATTTTTTTACATAGTAAGAGAGTGTTAAAGCCAGTATGTTTGAATCAGGTTTAATCCACAATCGAGAATTCCAGCGCTTGGTTAATCGCTTGATTATTCTTCGTTCAAACATAACGACCTTATTAAAAATGTATCCAGCGAATTTCGCTCAAATAAATATTTGGTCGAAGGTTTAATATTTCTATGTAATTGGATGCGTACACTATTCTCGGTGTAAAAACTCAATGAAATCTTTATCATTTGAGTTTCTGAGCTAAATATTTTTTAATTCAAGATTTTCTGCTATCCATTTACTATGTAAATTTAATTTTTCAAATCGCTTTACTGCTGTAATCTCACAACGGGAAAAAATGATTAGAAAACAAATACATTATATTTACTTTAATCGTTATTTCTGTTTTTGAATTTAGGATAAAATGGAAAGTAAAGCACAGGCAATAAAACGCCATTTTAATATATGTGCCGAAACCAGAAAAAGTACTTGTAAAATTGACTCTTGTGGCAAAGTTTTAAGCGGAAAAAACGCTTCTAATTTATCACGACATTTAATTCGCTGCCACCCAAATGTTGCAATTCAATTGAAACTAATTGAAAATAATTCAGATCAAGAAAACACTGCGCCGATCCAAAAGAAAAAAGACTATCCACAGTAAAAATAGAAATTGATGAGAATTCAGTTATTCGTTCTTGCGTAAAATTAGTGACAATCCATTCCCTACCACTGGCAGTAATAGGTTACGAAGGTTTTAGAGAGATACTAAATCCAATTGAAAAAGCTTTAAACATTAAAATTAATTCAAATAACATCCATGACCACATTAAATCCACCTCTAAAAAATTTGTTGATCATATAAAGAACGAAATAAAATCAAAAATAATATCTTTAAAAATGGACGGTGCTACTCGGCTTGATCGAAATGTTTTAGGGGTAAACATCCAATTCATTAAGGCTGGCAAAATAATCGTACGAACAATAGGCATGATTCAAATGACCGAACGAATGACATCGGAGAATTTAAAAGAGGCTATTTTATCAATTTTACAAAAATTCCAAATTAATATTTCACAACTATATTCAGTGACTACAGATAATGGAGCCAATATGATTAAAACCGTTAAGATTTTGGCAGACTATCAACATCAATCTATCACACCAGCAGAATTAATCGATATAACTGAAAATGATGATGACGTGGAAGAAGAACTAATAACGTCTGCGGAATCAAATTTTTATTCGACTGTAGATAGTCAAATTCTAGGTATCTTGAGTTGTGTCAGATGTGCAGCCCATACATTGCAATTAGTGGCAAATTCGGTCTTAACACAACCTGAAATTAACGAGAAAATAAACTCTATACGCAAAATAATAAAAAATCTAAAAACTGTCAAATATCGCAGTTTATTTATAATAAATTCCGCAAAACGGCCTACTCTGGATGTTGGAACTAGGTGGGGATCAACATTCCTAATGGTGAGAAATGTTTATGACAATAAACAATTGTATGGGCAACTTGCTCAAAGCGATCCAGAAGTAGGTTACTCGGATGAGCAATTCCAGTTTATGGAAAGCTTTTTGGAATCCTTTAAACCTATATATGAAGCAACTATAAAACTTCAGTCGTCACAATTAGTAATAGGTGATTTTTACAAAGAATGGCTACTATGTAAATTAACCTTAGGTATCCACGAACATCAGATGTCCATCGACTTAAAGCAGGAGATGATTATCCGGGAACAACAGCTATTTGCCTCCGATATTTTTAATGCAGCAATGTTTTTAGACCCCCGTTTTAATTATCTCAATTCCACAAATTTGTCGGAATCGGATAAAATTAATGCTAAAGTAAATTAAGGTTTAATTTTGATTCCTAAATTTATTTTGTAATAAAAAAATTTATATTTCAGAATCATTTAAAAAAATTGCAAAATACTATAAAAGGCGTAGGTCGCGCAGCGAGTATTAGTGAAATACCAGTAGTGCAGTTTCCGCAGTCACCGGAACCTACTGGACAAATTTCAATGGTAGAAAATTACTTAAGGACAAAAGATGACCAATCAGCAGAAGGAGCACATGAAGCATTTGATCTTGAGACCAAATTAAACATGCTTTATTTCAATAAACGGTTACATTCAGACGAAAACATCCTAGAATATTGGGAAACAATGAAATATCAGTATCCAGAACTTTATCAGCTGGCCGAAATTGCTCTTGCAGTTCCTGCAACCCAAGTATCGGTCGAAAGATCCTTCAGTGCGTTGGCTTTAATTCTAACGTCCCACAGAAACAGATTATCCGGAGATTTACTAGAAGACATTTTACTAATCAAGCTGAACAGAAGTCTGTTTGAAAATGTAATTTAAATGTATATACATATTTATATAAAAATATTGAAATTTGCAGTTCTATATATTAAAAAAAATAAATTTTTTTTAATATTTCAAATATTTAATTTTTTTAAAACTTTAGAATTAGTTAATTAAAAATCATTACTATGTAAATTTAAGAAACTTAGTCAAAGACATTCAGACATGTGATATTGAAATATGAGCCAAATGAATCATTTTATAATATCTTTTTTTATTATACAAATTATTAAATTAACTATAAAATTCCTAATGAATTTAACGCAAAATTTAAAATAAATTTTTAAAATAAATAAATATATTTTTTTTGAATACTAACTAAATTAATAAATTTTTTAAAACAATTGGAATATATGTAAGCAATTTAGTAAGTCTAAAATATGCTCTAAATGTAATAATGAATTACGAACCAAAAGAACAATTTTTTATATTTAATAAAAGTAAATGTTTTGTATGTATATTTTTGTAATAAATAAAACAATACACAAGTTTATTTTTAAATTAAATTTATTTTATAATTTAATCTCGAAAACAAGTTCTTTATCGTTGTCCTCTTCGTGATAATTTCCTTCCATCGGTTGATTTTCTCAGAAAATGACATCAGGACCAATGAGCATGAAGCACTTTATTTGCTTTCATTATTATTATTATTATTTTTTAGGATTAATTTTATTATTTTAAATCTTTAAATGAAATTTTTAAGTTTTTGTTGTTTTATTATTATACGCATAGTCCATTTCATTTTTCTGCCTTCTCTTTCACTTTTCTTCCTAGTTCGCATATTTTCAGATAATTATTTTTCAAAACATTTCTGCACGCTTCTAGTATTGAATTATACCTCTATTAATACTGCTTTAATGGATAAGTTTTGCATAACTACAACAAATGCATTTCGAGAAAATCGATGTTAGAGTTTTGACACTCGTTTTTTTAGTATTTTTTAGATTTTATATATTAAAACAGTATTATTTTGGTTTTGTGACTGTAAATTTGTGATATTTATTTTTAAAAAATATAAATCGCAATAAGAAAGTGGCGAAATAGTAATAATGGTATTTTAATAGATAAAATCATTTATGTGATATTAGTACAAGAATAAACAATAAAAATGTATGTTTCGGTTAAAATGGAAACTACTTTGGTTATGTCAATTAAATTTTATTTATTTTTTTAAATTTTAATAATAAAATTTATTATTGGCCAAAAATGTAGTTATGTAAAATATGTTTGCACGGCATAGTCCTCGAGAAGTCGTTGTAACTAGAAAAGTCATACAAGTTGAATTTTCGTATTACGATTATCGCGTTTATTTTAGCGGATAACACCTTTACTATGTGTGTTTTTCTCATACATTTTATAAAGTAACAGAACAGCATTTAAACTTAACTCCCTACTACCAACCTTCTCGACACCATTTGTGAGCTATATGCTACATTTTGTTTCGAATTAATATCCTAAAGAAACAAAAACAAAGAAACCCTTTTTCGGGTATTGAAAACAATTAAAATTATCTATACACATTTTAAACTATTATCCGCGCCCTCTTCCAGTAAATGGCTCCTAAGGAGGAGAGATTTATGAAAAATATCTTTCTAAACAATAGGGCTTTTGTTTCAAAGAAGTCCATTTTAGTAAGTATAAGTAATAGTCTAGTGTTTGACGGTTTATCGCTCAGAATTCTTACTGACAAGACCCTTTTGGCAATTTGGACAGTAAGCAGTGAATGAATCAAGGAATAAAAATTATATATTGCCGCTGTGTGGTTTTACCCTGGGGGTGGATGCCAACCCTTCTTGGAGGTGGAAATTAGTACACGCAAAATAACCACAGAAATCGATAGAGGGTGAATTCTAAGCAAAAAATGTTAAATGAAGTTTTTTCGTTAATTCAATATTTTTCGAGTTATTCGCGATTGAAAATGTTGATTTTTCATCTAACAAATGGATGTTTTAGAGCAATCCGAAAATTTCACCGAAAAACACGATTGGTTTTTTAACGGTAACTTCCTTAATTTTTAAGATATCTAATCGCTCCAAAAACCATTTTGCAGGGAATTCAAAGGCTATAAGGCCTGCAAAGTTGAACTTCCCTGAATCCTTCGTTTTTGAGAGTTTTAGTATAAAGGGCTCGTGGAAGGTGGTCATAACACTCAAATGCGAAATGTTAGAATCCAAAACCATACGACATACTCGGTTCTGAATTCGGTTGAATTAATCTAATTTAATTATTAATTTTCAAAAATTTAATATTTTTTCAGTTTTAAAGTTTTGCATTTTTAAATTACATTCAATAATTTTAAACAAAATCACATTTTGTTATATGAAAATCAACTTTTTTCATAACAAATGTTTTCTCAAATCAAATTCAATATTAATCTTAATAAATAAAATAATTTTTAATTTAATTTAATTACTTATTATTTTAAATTCAACAACGAGATACCAAAATGTTTTTTAGATGAAATTCTGGTATATGGCTAACTAGAAAAAAACTTTGATATTTCTTAACCGATTAAGATGGAATTTGGCTTGTGCGACGGAAATGGAACTCTAAAACGGCTTTTAGGTGGCATTGAGGAATACTGCCAATAAGGATAATGGATTGAATTTTCATATTCGATTATTTTTAAATTCGACATTTACAATAAAATCGGGATTCTAAAATGAATTTTGGAAGTTCCTGGAATATGACCAATGTAAATGGAATTTAGCCGATTATTAGGAAATACAACTTGTACGATGAAAATGGAATTCTACTAGGGTTTCTAGGTAATGTTTTCAAATATGGCTAAATCTATTAAAAGTTAGCCATTTCTTAACCGATTTTGATGAAATTCGACTTGTGTGACTGAAATTCTAAAACTCTCTTAACCGGTTTTGAAGAAATTCGACTTGGCTAATTGGCCATACTCTAGAATTTTTTACAGAAATCATTTAAAATGTAACTTTAATGGCCACATTAAAGAACCTTATTTAAGAATCGTAGTAGATTCCCATTTCCCTAGCACAAGTTGGATTTCTTCAAAATCAGTTAAGAAATAGCCAAGTTACTTACGTATTGGTCATATTCCACTTTAATCACACAACTCGAGTTTCATCATAATCGGATTGAAAATGGCCAAGGATGTCCATCCTTAATGGTCATATTCCAGATCTTCAAACCAAATTCATTTTAGGATCCCATTTTAGTCACACAACTCAAATTTCGTCATGATCGGTTAAAATATGGTAAAATTTCATTCTAATTAACCAAATTAAAGAACTTTATCTAAAGGTCGTAGTAGAATCCCATTTTAAGAAACAGCCAAGTTATATACTAATTGGCCGTATTGCAGAACTTAATACAAAATTCATCTTAGAATCCCATTTCAGTCAAACAAGTGCGAGTTTCATCATAATCGGTTAAGAAAAGGCAAAGCTCCATCCTTATTGGCCTTATTAAAGAAGTTCATCAAAATCAGTTAAAAAATAGCCAAGTTCTGTACTAATTGGTCATATTCCAGATCTTAATACGAAATTCATTTTAGGGTACAGTTTCAGTCACACAACTCAAATTTCAGCATGATCGAACAAAAAATGACAAAGTTTCATCCTAATTGGCCATATTAAAGAAGTTCATCTAAAGGTCGTAGTAAGTTTCCATTTCCATCGCACAAGTTGAATTTCATCATAATCGGCTAATAAATAGCCAAGTTCCATACTAATTGGCCATATTCGAGAACTAATACTAAATTCATTTTAGAATCTCTTTTTAGTCCAACAAGTCGAATTTGATCATAATCGGTCAAGAAATGCCAAAGTTCCATCCTTATTGGCCATATTAAACAACATCATCTAAAAATTATATTAGCTTGCCACTTCCTTCGTACAATATGATTTTTAATAATAGGTTAAGCAATGGCTATTCTTATTGGCCATATTCCTAAACATCAAATAAAAACCGTGATATAATCCCATTTTCATCATATATGTCGAATTTCAAAATAATCGGTAACGAAACATACAAATTCCATCCTTCAGCTAAACAACCAAGTTCCACCCTTCACAAGTTTTATTTATATAAGTTCAAATAATATTTTGAGTTTTTATAACAATGTGATTGTGAAGCGAAACAAAAAATACCAAAAATATTGGATATTCGCAATAAATTCATCATTTTCTCATTCTATTTTTTACTTTACAATGTGAATCCAAAAAACAAAGTTTCGAGTTTGTGTAGCTTCACGAACAAATAAAAATAAATTTTTGCGAAGCAAGGAATTCATATTTTCATATTTTACTTTTTACTTTAAAATGTGAATCCAAAAAACAAAATAGAAAAAGAGTTTGTCTGTTCACGAGAAAATAAAAAATAAATTCTCGCGAAGCAATGTGTTCATCATTTTCGTATTTTACTTTTTACTTTAAAATGTGAATCTACAAAACAAAATAGAAAAAGAGTTTAGATATTCATGAAAAAACAAAAACTAAATTCTCGCAAAATAAAAAACTCTCGATTTTCGTATTTTACTTTTTTCGTGTGTTTTGAATTCATATACTCTCTAGAAATGTTACAAATGTGCATTTCACTCCGGAGTTTTTTGATGTCTGCCCACAAGTTTTTGGGCGGCAAAAATCTAAAATGCTCCGATTACGATGGTTGATACCTCTATCAATAGGTTTCGGGACCTGTAATTTCTGTGCCAATTTTCATTTTGATTGCTCGATTATTTCTAAACATTTCTTAGAAAATTCAATTTTATTGAAAATTAACTGTGCTATAGCCCACAAGTTTTTGGGCGGCAAAAATCTAAAATGCTCCGATTACGATGGTTGATACCTCTATCAATAGGTTTCGGGACCTGTAATTTCTGTGACAATTTTCATTTTGATTGCTCGATTATTTCTAAACATTTCTTAGAAAATTCAATTTTATTGAAAATTAACTGTGCTATAGCCCACAAGTTTTTGGGCGGCAAAAATCTAAAATGCTCCGATTACGATGGTTGATACCTCTATCAATAGGTTTCGGGACCTGTAATTTCTGTGCCAATTTTCATTTTGATTGCTCGATTATTTCTAAACATTTCTTAGAAAATTCAATTTTATTGAAAATTAACTGTGCTATAGCCCACAAGTTTTTGGGCGGCAAAAATCTAAAATGCTCCGATTACGATGGTTGATACCTCTATCAATAGGTTTCGGGACCTGTAATTTCTGTGACAATTTTCATTTTGATTGCTCGATTATTTCTAAACATTTCTTAGAAAATTCAATTTTATTGAAAATTAACTGTGCTATAGCCCACAAGTTTTTGGGCGGCAAAAATCTAAAATGCTCCGATTACGATGGTTGATACCTCTATAAATAGGTTTCGGGACCTGTAATTGCTGTGCCAATTTTCATTTTGATTGCTCGATTATTTCTAAACATTTCTTAGAAAATTCAATTTTATTGAAAATTAACTGTGCTATAGCCCACAAGTTTTTGGGCGGGAAAAATTCCATTTTATTGAAAATCAACTGTGCTAATGCCCACAAGTTTTTGGGTGGCAAAAATCTAAAATGCTCCGATTACGATGGTTGATACCTCTATCAATAGGTTTCGGGACCTGTAATTGCTGTGCCAATTTTCATTTTGATTGCTCGATTATTTCTAAACATTTCTTAGAAAATTCAATTTTATTGAAAATTAACTGTGCTATAGCCCACAAGTTTTTGGGCGGCAAAAATCTAAAATGCTCCGATTACGATGGTTGATACCTCTATAAATAAGTTTCGGGACCTGTAATTGCTGTGCCAATTTTCATTTTGATTGCTCGATTATTTCTAAACATTTCTTCGAAAATTCAATTTTATTGAAAATTAACTGTGCTATAGCCCACAAGTTTTTGGGCGGCAAAAATCTAAAATGCTCCGATTACGATGGTTGATACCTCTATAAATAGGTTTCGGGACCTGTAATTGCTGTGCCAATTTTCATTTTGATTGCTCGATTATTTCTAAACATTTCTTAGAAAATTCAATTTTATTGAAAATTAACTGTGCTATAGCCCACAAGTTTTTGGGCGGCAAAAATCTAAAATGCTCCGATTACGATGGTTGATACCTCTATCAATAGGTTTCGGGACCTGTAATTTCTGTGCCAATTTTCATTTTGATTGCTCGATTATTTCTAAACATTTCTTAGAAAATTCAATTTTATTGAAAATTAACTGTGCTATAGCCCACAAGTTTTTGGGCGGCAAAAATCTAAAATGCTCCGATTACGATGGTTGATACCTCTATCAATAGGTTTCGGGACCTGTAATTTCTGTGCCAATTTTCATTTTGATTGCTCGATTATTTCTAAACATTTCTTAGAAAATTCAATTTTATTGAAAATTAACTGTGCTATAGCCCACAAGTTTTTGGGCGGCAAAAATCTAAAATGCTCCGATTACGATGGTTGATACCTCTATCAATAGGTTTCGGGACCTGTAATTTCTGTGCCAATTTTCATTTTGATTGCTCGATTATTTCTAAACATTTCTTAGAAAATTCAATTTTATTGAAAATTAACTGTGCTATAGCCCACAAGTTTTTGGGCGGCAAAAATCTAAAATGCTCCGATTACGATGGTTGATACCTCTATCAATAGGTTTCGGGACCTGTAATTTCTGTGCCAATTTTCATTTTGATTGCTCGATTATTTCTAAACATTTCTTAGAAAATTCAATTTTATTGAAAATTAACTGTGCTATAGCCCACAAGTTTTTGGGCGGCAAAAATCTAAAATGCTCCGATTACGATGGTTGATACCTCTATAAATAGGTTTCGGGACCTGTAATTGCTGTGCCAATTTTCATTTTGATTGCTCGATTATTTCTAAACATTTCTTAGAAAATTCAATTTTATTGAAAATTAACTGTGCTATAGCCCACAAGTTTTTGGGCGACAAAAATCTAAAATGCTCCGATTACGATGGTTGATACTTCTATAAATAGGTTTCGGGACCTGTAATTGCTGTGCCAATTTTCATTTTGATTGCTCGATTATTTCTAAGCATTTCTTAGAAAATTCAATTTTATTGAAAATTAACTGTGCTATAGCCCACAAGTTTTTGGGCGGCAAAAATCTAAAATGCTCCGATTACGATGGTTGATACCTATATAAATAGGTTTCGGGACCTGTAATTTCTGTGCCAATTTTCATTTTGATTGCTCGATTATTTCTAAACATTTCTTAGAAAATTCAATTTGATTGAAAATTAACTGTGCTATAGCCCACAAGTTTTTGGGCGGCAAAAATCTAAAATGCTCCGATTACGATGGTTGATACCTATATAAATAGGTTTCGGGACCTGTAATTTCTGTGCCAATTTTCATTTTGATTGCTCGATTATTTCTAAACATTTCTTAGAAAATTCAATTTTATTGAAAATTAACTGTGCTATAGCCCACAAGTTTTTGGGCGGCAAAAATCTAAAATGCTCCGATTACGATGGTTGATACCTCTATCAATAGGTTTCGGGACCTGTAATTTCTGTGCCAATTTTCATTTTGATTGCTCGATTATTTCTAAACATTTCTTAGAAAATTCAATTTTATTGAAAATTAACTGTGCTATAGCCCACAAGTTTTTGGGCGGCAAAAATCTAAAATGCTCCGATTACGATGGTTGATACCTCTATCAATAGGTTTCGGGACCTGTAATTGCTGTGCCAATTTTCATTTTGATTGCTCGATTATTTCTAAACATTTCTTAGAAAATTCAATTTTATTGAAAATTAACTGTGCTATAGCCCACAAGTTTTTGGGCGGTAAAAATCTAAAATGCTCCGATTACGATGGTTGATACCTCTATCAATAGGTTTCGGGACCTGTAATTTCTGTGCCAATTTTCATTTTGATTGCTCGATTATTTCTAAACATTTCTTAGAAAATTCAATTTTATTGAAAATTAACTGTGCTATAGCCCACAAGTTTTTGGGCGGCAAAAATCTAAAATGCTCCGATTACGATGGTTGATACCTCTATAAATAGGTTTCGGGACCTGTAATTTCTGTGCCAATTTTCATTTTGATTGCTCGATTATTTCTAAACATTTCTTCGAAAATTCAATTTTATTGAAAATTAACTGTGCTATAGCCCACAAGTTTTTGGGCGGCAAAAATCTATAATGCTCCGATTACGATGGTTGATACCTCTATCAATAGGTTTCGGGACCTGTAATTTCTGTGCCAATTTTCATTTTGATTGCTCGATTATTTCTAAACATTTCTTAGAAAATTCAATTTTATTGAAAATTAACTGTGCTATAGCCCACAAGTTTTTGGGCGGCAAAAATCTAAAATGCTCCGATTACGATGGTTGATACCTCTATAAATAGGTTTCGGGACCTGTAATTACTGTGCCAATTTTCATTTTGATTGCTCGATTATTTCTAAACATTTCTTAGAAAATTCAATTTTATTGAAAATTAACTGTGCTATAGCCCACAAGTTTTTGGGCGGCAAAAATCTAAAATGCTCCGATTACGATGGTTGATACCTATATAAATAGGTTTCGGGACCTGTAATTTCTGTGCCAATTTTCATTTTGATTGCTCGATTATTTCTAAACATTTCTTAGAAAATTCAATTTTATTGAAAATTAACTGTGCTATAGCCCACAAGTTTTTGGGCGGCAAAAATCTAAAATGCTCCGATTACGATGGTTGATACCTCTATCAATAGGTTTCGGGACCTGTAATTTCTGTGCCAATTTTCATTTTGATTGCTCGATTATTTCTAAACATTTCTTAGAAAATTCAATTTTATTGAAAATTAACTGTGCTATAGCCCACAAGTTTTTGGGCGGCAAAAATCTAAAATGCTCCGATTACGATGGTTGATACCTCTATAAATAGGTTTCGGGACCTGTAATTTCTGTGCCAATTTTCATTTTGATTGCTCGATTATTTCTAAACATTTCTTAGAAAATTCAATTTTATTGAAAATTAACTGTGCTATAGCCCACAAGTTTTTGGGCGGCAAAAATCTAAAATGCTCCGATTACGATGGTTGATACCTATATAAATAGGTTTCGGGACCTGTAATTTCTGTGCCAATTTTCATTTTGATTGCTCGATTATTTCTAAACATTTCTTAGAAAATTCAATTTTATTGAAAATTAACTGTGCTATAGCCCACAAGTTTTTGGGCGGCAAAAATCTAAAATGCTCCGATTACGATGGTTGATACCTCTATAAATAGGTTTCGGGACCTGTAATTACTGTGCCAATTTTCATTTTGATTGCTCGATTATTTCTAAACATTTCTTAGAAAATTCAATTTTATTGAAAATTAACTGTGCTATAGCCCACAAGTTTTTGGGCGGCAAAAATCTAAAATGCTCCGATTACGATGGTTGATACCTATATAAATAGGTTTCGGGACCTGTAATTTCTGTGCCAATTTTCATTTTGATTGCTCGATTATTTCTAAACATTTCTTAGAAAATTCAATTTTATTGAAAATTAACTGTGCTATAGCCCACAAGTTTTTGGGCGGCAAAAATCTAAAATGCTCCGATTACGATGGTTGATACCTCTATAAATAGGTTTCGGGACCTGTAATTGCTGTGCCAATTTTCATTTTGATTGCTCGATTATTTCTAAACATTTCTTAGAAAATTCAATTTTATTGAAAATTAACTGTGCTATAGCCCACAAGTTTTTGGGCGGCAAAAATCTAAAATGCTCCGATTACGATGGTTGATACCTCTATCAATAGGTTTCGGGACCTGTAATTGCTGTGCCAATTTTCATTTTGATTGCTCGATTATTTCTAAACATTTCTTAGAAAATTCAATTTTATTGAAAATTAACTGTGCTATAGCCCACAAGTTTTTGGGCGGTAAAAATCTAAAATGCTCCGATTACGATGGTTGATACCTCTATCAATAGGTTTCGGGACCTGTAATTTCTGTGCCAATTTTCATTTTGATTGCTCGATTATTTCTAAACATTTCTTAGAAAATTCAATTTTATTGAAAATTAACTGTGCTATAGCCCACAAGTTTTTGGGCGGCAAAAATCTAAAATGCTCCGATTACGATGGTTGATACCTCTATAAATAGGTTTCGGGACCTGTAATTGCTGTGCCAATTTTCATTTTGATTGCTCGATTATTTCTAAACATTTCTTAGAAAATTCAATTTTATTAAAATTAACTGTGCTATAGCCCACAAGTTTTTGGGCGGCAAAAATCTATAATGCTCCGATTACGATGGTTGATACCTCTATCAATAGGTTTCGGGACCTGTAATTTCTGTGCCAATTTTCATTTTGATTGCTCGATTATTTCTAAACATTTCTTAGAAAATTCAATTTTATTGAAAATTAACTGTGCTATAGCCCACAAGTTTTTGGGCGGCAAAAATCTAAAATGCTCCGATTACGATGGTTGATACCTCTATAAATAGGTTTCGGGACCTGTAATTACTGTGCCAATTTTCATTTTGATTGCTCGATTATTTCTAAACATTTCTTAGAAAATTCAATTTTATTGAAAATTAACTGTGCTATAGCCCACAAGTTTTTGGGCGGCAAAAATCTAAAATGCTCCGATTACGATGGTTGATACCTCTATAAATAGGTTTCGGGACCTGTAATTACTGTGCCAATTTTCATTTTGATTGCTCGATTATTTCTAAACATTTCTTAGAAAATTCAATTTTATTGAAAATTAACTGTGCTATAGCCCACAAGTTTTTGGGCGGCAAAAATCTAAAATGCTCCGATTACGATGGTTGATACCTATATAAATAGGTTTCGGGACCTGTAATTTCTGTGCCAATTTTCATTTTGATTGCTCGATTATTTCTAAACATTTCTTAGAAAATTCAATTTTATTGAAAATTAACTGTGCTATAGCCCACAAGTTTTTGGGCGGCAAAAATCTAAAATGCTCCGATTACGATGGTTGATACCTCTATAAATAGGTTTCGGGACCTGTAATTACTGTGCCAATTTTCATTTTGATTGCTCGATTATTTCTAAACATTTCTTAGAAAATTCAATTTTATTGAAAATTAACTGTGCTATAGCCCACAAGTTTTTGGGCGGCAAAAATCTAAAATGCTCCGATTACGATGGTTGATACCTATATAAATAGGTTTCGGGACCTGTAATTTCTGTGCCAATTTTCATTTTGATTGCTCGATTATTTCTAAACATTTCTTAGAAAATTCAATTTTATTGAAAATTAACTGTGCTATAGCCCACAAGTTTTTGGGCGGCAAAAATCTAAAATGCTCCGATTACGATGGTTGATACCTCTATAAATAGGTTTCGGGACCTGTAATTGCTGTGCCAATTTTCATTTTGATTGCTCGATTATTTCTAAACATTTCTTAGAAAATTCAATTTTATTGAAAATTAACTGTGCTATAGCCCACAAGTTTTTGGGCGGCAAAAATCTAAAATGCTCCGATTACGATGGTTGATACCTCTATCAATAGGTTTCGGGACCTGTAATTTCTGTGACAATTTTCATTTTGATTGCTCGATTATTTCTAAACATTTCTTAGAAAATTCAATTTTATTGAAAATTAACTGTGCTATAGCCCACAAGTTTTTGGGCGGCAAAAATCTAAAATGCTCCGATTACGATGGTTGATACCTCTATCAATAGGTTTCGGGACCTGTAATTGCTGTGCCAATTTTCATTTTGATTGCTCGATTATTTCTAAACATTTCTTAGAAAATTCAATTTTATTGAAAATTAACTGTGCTATAGCCCACAAGTTTTTGGGCGGCAAAAATCTAAAATGCTCCGATTACGATGGTTGATACCTCTATAAATAAGTTTCGGGACCTGTAATTGCTGTGCCAATTTTCATTTTGATTGCTCGATTATTTCTAAACATTTCTTCGAAAATTCAATTTTATTGAAAATTAACTGTGCTATAGCCCACAAGTTTTTGGGCGGCAAAAATCTAAAATGCTCCGATTACGATGGTTGATACCTCTATAAATAGGTTTCGGGACCTGTAATTGCTGTGCCAATTTTCATTTTGATTGCTCGATTATTTCTAAACATTTCTTAGAAAATTCAATTTTATTGAAAATTAACTGTGCTATAGCCCACAAGTTTTTGGGCGGCAAAAATCTAAAATGCTCCGATTACGATGGTTGATACCTCTATAAATAGGTTTCGGGACCTGTAATTGCTGTGCCAATTTTCATTTTGATTGCTCGATTATTTCTAAACATTTCTTAGAAAATTCAATTTTATTGAAAATTAACTGTGCTATAGCCCACAAGTTTTTGGGCGGCAAAAATCTATAATGCTCCGATTACGATGGTTGATACCTCTATCAATAGGTTTCGGGACCTGTAATTTCTGTGCCAATTTTCATTTTGATTGCTCGATTATTTCTAAACATTTCTTAGAAAATTCAATTTTATTGAAAATTAACTGTGCTATAGCCCACAAGTTTTTGGGCGGCAAAAATCTAAAATGCTCCGATTACGATGGTTGATACCTCTATAAATAGGTTTCGGGACCTGTAATTTCTGTGCCAATTTTCATTTTGATTGCTCGATTATTTCTAAACATTTCTTAGAAAATTCAATTTTATTGAAAATTAACTGTGCTATAGCCCACAAATTTTTGGGCGGCAAAAATCTAAAATGCTCCGATTACGATGGTTGATACCTCTATCAATAGGTTTCGGGACCTGTAATTTCTGTGCCAATTTTCATTTTGATTGCTCGATTATTTCTAAACATTTCTTAGAAAATTCAATTTTATTGAAAATTAACTGTGCTATAGCCCACAAGTTTTTGGGCGGCAAAAATCTATAATGCTCCGATTACGATGGTTGATACCTCTATCAATAGGTTTCGGGACCTGTAATTTCTGTGCCAATTTTCATTTTGATTGCTCGATTATTTCTAAACATTTCTTAGAAAATTCAATTTTATTGAAAATTAACTGTGCTATAGCCCACAAGTTTTTGGGCGGCAAAAATCTAAAATGCTCCGATTACGATGGTTGATACCTCTATAAATAGGTTTCGGGACCTGTAATTACTGTGCCAATTTTCATTTTGATTGCTCGATTATTTCTAAACATTTCTTAGAAAATTCAATTTTATTGAAAATTAACTGTGCTATAGCCCACAAGTTTTTGGGCGGCAAAAATCTAAAATGCTCCGATTACGATGGTTGATACCTATATAAATAGGTTTCGGGACCTGTAATTTCTGTGCCAATTTTCATTTTGATTGCTCGATTATTTCTAAACATTTCTTAGAAAATTCAATTTTATTGAAAATTAACTGTGCTATAGCCCACAAACTTTTGGGCGGCAAAAATCTAAAATGCTCCGATTACGATGGTTGATACCTCTATAAATAGGTTTCGGGACCTGTAATTACTGTGCCAATTTTCATTTTGATTGCTCGATTATTTCTAAACATTTCTTAGAAAATTCAATTTTATTGAAAATTAACTGTGCTATAGCCCACAAGTTTTTGGGCGGCAAAAATCTAAAATGCTCCGATTACGATGGTTGATACCTATATAAATAGGTTTCGGGACCTGTAATTTCTGTGCCAATTTTCATTTTGATTGCTCGATTATTTCTAAACATTTCTTAGAAAATTCAATTTTATTGAAAATTAACTGTGCTATAGCCCACAAGTTTTTGGGCGGCAAAAATCTAAAATGCTCCGATTACGATGGTTGATACCTCTATAAATAGGTTTCGGGACCTGTAATTGCTGTGCCAATTTTCATTTTGATTGCTCGATTATTTCTAAACATTTCTTAGAAAATTCAATTTTATTGAAAATTAACTGTGCTATAGCCCACAAGTTTTTGGGCGGCAAAAATCTAAAATGCTCCGAAAACGATGGTTGATACCTCTATAAATAGGTTTCGGGACCTGTAATTGCTGTGCCAATTTTCATTTTGATTGCTCGATTATTTCTAAACATTTCTTAGAAAATTCAATTTTATTGAAAATTAACTGTGCTATAGCCCACAAGTTTTTGGGCGGCAAAAATCTAAAATGCTCCGATTACGATGGTTGATACCTCTATCAATAGGTTTCGGGACCTGTAATTTCTGTGACAATTTTCATTTTGATTGCTCGATTATTTCTAAACATTTCTTAGAAAATTCAATTTTATTGAAAATTAACTGTGCTATAGCCCACAAGTTTTTGGGCGGCAAAAATCTAAAATGCTCCGATTACGATGGTTGATACCTCTATCAATAGGTTTCGGGACCTGTAATTGCTGTGCCAATTTTCATTTTGATTGCTCGATTATTTCTAAACATTTCTTAGAAAATTCAATTTTATTGAAAATTAACTGTGCTATAGCCCACAAGTTTTTGGGCGGCAAAAATCTAAAATGCTCCGATTACGATGGTTGATACCTCTATAAATAGGTTTCGGGACCTGTAATTTCTGTGCCAATTTTCATTTTGATTGCTCGATTATTTTTAAACATTTCTTAGAAAATTCAATTTTATTGAAAATTAACTGTGCTATAGCCCACAAGTTTTTGGGCGGTAAAAATCTAAAATGCTCCGATTACGATGGTTGATACCTCTATAAATAGGTTTCGGGACCTGTAATTTCTGTGCCAATTTTCATTTTGATTGCTCGATTATTTCTAAACATTTCTTAGAAAATTCAATTTTATTGAAAATTAACTGTGCTATAGCCCACAAGTTTTTGGGCGGCAAAAATCTAAAATGCTCCGAAAACGATGGTTGATACCTCTATAAATAAGTTCCGGGACCTGTAATTGCTGTGCCAATTTTCATTTTGATTGCTCGATTATTTCTAAACATTTCTTAGAAAATTCAATTTTATTGAAAATTAACTGTGCTATAGCCCACAAGTTTTTGGGCGGCAAAAATCTAAAATGCTCCGATTACGATGGTTGATACCTATATAAATAGGTTTCGGGACCTGTAATTACTGTGCCAATTTTCATTTTGATTGCTCGATTATTTCTAAACATTTCTTAGAAAATTCAATTTTAATGAAAATTAACTGTGCTATAGCCCACAAGTTTTTGGGCGGCAAAAATCTAAAATGCTCCGATTACGATGGTTGATACCTATATAAATAGGTTTCGGGACCTGTAATTTCTGTGCCAATTTTCATTTTGATTGCTCGATTATTTCTAAACATTTCTTAGAAAATTCAATTTTATTGAAAATTAACTGTGCTATAGCCCACAAGTTTTTGGGCGGCAAAAATCTAAAATGCTCCGATTACGATGGTTGATACCTCTATCAATAGGTTTCGGGACCTGTAATTTCTGTGACAATTTTGATTTTGATTGCTCGATTATTTCTAAACATTTCTTAGAAAATTCAATTTTATTGAAAATTAACTGTGCTATAGCCCACAAGTTTTTGGGCGGCAAAAATCTAAAATGCTCCGATTACGATGGTTGATACCTCTATAAATAGGTTTCGGGATCTGTAATTGCTGTGCCAATTTTCATTTTGATTGCTCGATTATTTCTAAACATTTCTTAGAAAATTCAATTTTATTGAAAATTAACTGTGCTATAGCCCACAAGTTTTTGGGCGGCAAAAATCTAAAATGCTCCGAAAACGATGGTTGATACCTCTATAAATAAGTTCCGGGACCTGTAATTGCTGTGCCAATTTTCATTTTGATTGCTCGATTATTTCTAAACATTTCTTAAAAAATTCAATTTTATTGAAAATTAACTGTGCTATAGCCCACAAGTTTTTGGGCGGCAAAAATCTAAAATGCTCCGATTACGATGGTTGATACCTCTATAAATAGGTTTCGGGACCTGTAATTGCTGTGCCAATTTTCATTTTGATTGCTCGATTATTTCTAAACATTTCTTAGAAAATTCAATTTTATTGAAAATTAACTGTGCTATAGCCCACAAGTTTTTGGGCGGCAAAAATCTAAAATGCTCCGATTACGATGGTTGATACCTCTATAAATAAGTTTCGGGACCTGTAATTGCTGTGCCAATTTTCATTTTGATTGCTCGATTATTTCTAAACATTTCTTCGAAAATTCAATTTTATTGAAAATTAACTGTGCTATAGCCCACAAGTTTTTGGGCGGCAAAAATCTAAAATGCTCCGATTACGATGGTTGATACCTCTATCAATAGGTTTCGGGACCTGTAATTGCTGTGCCAATTTTTATTTTGATTGCTCGATTATTTCTAAACATTTCTTAGAAAATTCAATTTTAATGAAAATTAACTGTGCTATAGCCCACAAGTTTTTGGGCGGCAAAAATCTAAAATGCTCCGATTACGATGGTTGATACCTATATAAATAGGTTTCGGGACCTGTAATTTCTGTGCCAATTTTCATTTTGATTGCTCGATTATTTCTAAACATTTCTTAGAAAATTCAATTTTATTGAAAATTAACTGTGCTATAGCCCACAAGTTTTTGGGCGGCAAAAATCTAAAATGCTCCGATTACGATGGTTGATACCTCTATCAATAGGTTTCGGGACCTGTAATTTCTGTGACAATTTTCATTTTGATTGCTCGATTATTTCTAAACATTTCTTAGAAAATTCAATTTTATTGAAAATTAACTGTGCTATAGCCCACAAGTTTTTGGGCGGCAAAAATCTAAAATGCTCCGATTACGATGGTTGATACCTCTATAAATAGGTTTCGGGACCTGTAATTGCTGTGCCAATTTTCATTTTGATTGCTCGATTATTTCTAAACATTTCTTAGAAAATTCAATTTTATTGAAAATTAACTGTGCTATAGCCCACAAGTTTTTGGGCGGCAAAAATCTAAAATGCTCCGAAAACGATGGTTGATACCTCTATAAATAAGTTCCGGGACCTGTAATTGCTGTGCCAATTTTCATTTTGATTGCTCGATTATTTCTAAACATTTCTTAGAAAATTCAATTTTATTGAAAATTAACTGTGCTATAGCCCACAAGTTTTTGGGCGGCAAAAATCTAAAATGCTCCGATTACGATGGTTGATACCTCTATAAATAGGTTTCGGGACCTGTAATTGCTGTGCCAATTTTCATTTTGATTGCTCGATTATTTCTAAACATTTCTTAGAAAATTCAATTTTATTGAAAATTAACTGTGCTATAGCCCACAAGTTTTTGGGCGGCAAAAATCTAAAATGCTCCGAAAACGATGGTTGATACCTCTATAAATAAGTTCCGGGACCTGTAATTGCTGTGCCAATTTTCATTTTGATTGCTCGATTATTTCTAAACATTTCTTAGAAAAATCAATTTTATTGAAAATTAACTGTGCTATAGCCCACAAGTTTTTGGGCGGCAAAAATCTAAAATGCTCCGATTACGATGGTTGATACCTCTATAAATAGGTTTCGGGACCTGTAATTGCTGTGCCAATTTTCATTTTGATTGCTCGATTATTTCTAAACATTTCTTAGAAAATTCAATTTTATTGAAAATTAACTGTGCTATAGCCCACAAGTTTTTGGGCGGCAAAAATCTAAAATGCTCCGATTACGATGGTTGATACCTATATAAATAGGTTTCGGGACCTGTAATTGCTGTGCCAATTTTTATTTTGATTGCTCGATTATTTCTAAACATTTCTTAGAAAATTCAATTTTATTGAAAATTAACTGTGCTATAGCCCACAAGTTTTTGGGCGGCAAAAATCTAAAATGCTCCGAAAACGATGGTTGATACCTCTATAAATAAGTTTCGGGACCTGTAATTGCTGTGCCAATTTTCATTTTGATTGCTCGATTATTTCTAAACATTTCTTAGAAAATTCAATTTTATTGAAAATTAACTGTGCTATAGCCCACAAGTTTTTGGGCGGCAAAAATCTAAAATGCTCCGATTACGATGGTTGATACCTCTATCAATAGGTTTCGGGACCTGTAATTTCTGTGCCAATTTTCATTTTGATTGCTCGATTATTTCTAAACATTTCTTAGAAAATTCAATTTTATTGAAAATCAACTGTGCTAATGCCCACAAGTTTTTGGGCGGCAAAAATCTAAAATGCTCCGATTACGATGGTTGATACCTCTATCAATAGGTTTCGGGACCTGTAATTGCTGTGCCAATTTTTATTTTGATTGCTCGATTATTTCTAAACATTTCTTAGAAAATTCAATTTTATTGAAAATTAACTGTGCTATAGCCCACAAGTTTTTGGGCGGCAAAAATCTAAAATGCTCCGATTACGATGGTTGATACCTCTATAAATAGGTTTCGGGACCTGTAATTGCTGTGCCAATTTTCAATTTGATTGCTCGATTATTTCTAAACATTTCTTAGAAAATTCAATTTTATTGAAAATTAACTGTGCTGCCCACAAGTTTTTGGTTGGCAAAAATCTAAAATGCTCCGATTACGATGGTTGATACCTCTATAAATAGGTTTCGGGACCTGTAATTGCTGTGCCAATTTTCATTTTGATTGCTCGATTATTTCTAAACATTTCTTAGAAAATTCAATTTTATTGAAAATTAACTGTGCTATAGCCCACAAGTTTTTGGGCGGCAAAAATCTAAAATGCTCCGATTACGATGGTTGATACCTCTATCAATAGGTTTCGGGACCTGTAATTTCTGTGACAATTTTCATTTTGATTGCTCGATTATTTCTAAACATTTCTTAGAAAATTCAATTTTATTGAAAATTAACTGTGCTATAGCCCACAAGTTTTTGGGCGGCAAAAATCTAAAATGCTCCGATTACGATGGTTGATACCTCTATAAATAGGTTTCGGGACCTGTAATTGCTGTGCCAATTTTCAATTTGATTGCTCGATTATTTCTAAACATTTCTTAGAAAATTCAATTTTATTGAAAATTAACTGTGCTATAGCCCACAAGTTTTTGGGCGGCAAAAATCTAAAATGCTCCGAAAACGATGGTTGATACCTCTATAAATAAGTTCCGGGACCTGTAATTGCTGTGCCAATTTTCATTTTGATTGCTCGATTATTTCTAAACATTTCTTAGAAAATTCAATTTTATTGAAAATTAACTGTGCTATAGCCCACAAGTTTTTGGGCGGCAAAAATCTAAAATGCTCCGATTACGATGGTTGATACCTCTATAAATAGGTTTCGGGACCTGTAATTGCTGTGCCAATTTTCATTTTGATTGCTCGATTATTTCTAAACATTTCTTAGAAAATTCAATTTTATTGAAAATTAACTGTGCTATAGCCCACAAGTTTTTGGGCGGCAAAAATCTAAAATGCTCCGATTACGATGGTTGATACCTATATAAATAGGTTTCGGGACCTGTAATTGCTGTGCCAATTTTTATTTTGATTGCTCGATTATTTCTAAACATTTCTTAGAAAATTCAATTTTATTGAAAATTAACTGTGCTATAGCCCACAAGTTTTTGGGCGGCAAAAATCTAAAATGCTCCGAAAACGATGGTTGATACCTCTATAAATAAGTTTCGGGACCTGTAATTGCTGTGCCAATTTTCATTTTGATTGCTCGATTATTTCTAAACATTTCTTAGAAAATTCAATTTTATTGAAAATTAACTGTGCTATAGCCCACAAGTTTTTGGGCGGCAAAAATCTAAAATGCTCCGATTACGATGGTTGATACCTCTATCAATAGGTTTCGGGACCTGTAATTTCTGTGCCAATTTTCATTTTGATTGCTCGATTATTTCTAAACATTTCTTAGAAAATTCAATTTTATTGAAAATTAACTGTGCTATAGCCCACAAGTTTTTGGGCGGCAAAAATCTAAAATGCTCCGATTACGATGGTTGATACCTCTATCAATAGGTTTCGGGACCTGTAATTTCTGTGCCAATTTTCATTTTGATTGCTCGATTATTTCTAAACATTTCTTAGAAAATTCAATTTTATTGAAAATTAACTGTGCTATAGCCCACAAGTTTTTGGGCGGTAAAAATCTAAAATGCTCCGATTACGATGGTTGATACCTCTATAAATAGGTTTCGGGACCTGTAATTGCTGTGCCAATTTTCAATTTGATTGCTCGATTATTTCTAAACATTTCTTAGAAAATTCAATTTTATTGAAAATTAACTGTGCTGCCCACAAGTTTTTGGTTGGCAAAAATCTAAAATGCTCCGATTACGATGGTTGATACCTCTATAAATAGGTTTCGGGACCTGTAATTGCTGTGCCAATTTTCATTTTGATTGCTCGATTATTTCTAAACATTTCTTAGAAAATTCAATTTTATTGAAAATTAACTGTGCTATAGCCCACAAGTTTTTGGGCGGCAAAAATCTAAAATGCTCCGATTACGATGGTTGATACCTCTATCAATAGGTTTCGGGACCTGTAATTTCTGTGACAATTTTCATTTTGATTGCTCGATTATTTCTAAACATTTCTTAGAAAATTCAATTTTATTGAAAATTAACTGTGCTATAGCCCACAAGTTTTTGGGCGGCAAAAATCTAAAATGCTCCGATTACGATGGTTGATACCTCTATAAATAGGTTTCGGGACCTGTAATTGCTGTGCCAATTTTCATTTTGATTGCTCGATTATTTCTAAACATTTCTTAGAAAATTCAATTTTATTGAAAATTAACTGTGCTATAGCCCACAAGTTTTTGGGCGGCAAAAATCTAAAATGCTCCGAAAACGATGGTTGATACCTCTATAAATAAGTTCCGGGACCTGTAATTGCTGTGCCAATTTTCATTTTGATTGCTCGATTATTTCTAAACATTTCTTAGAAAATTCAATTTTATTGAAAATTAACTGTGCTATAGCCCACAAGTTTTTGGGCGGCAAAAATCTAAAATGCTCCGATTACGATGGTTGATACCTCTATAAATAGGTTTCGGGACCTGTAATTGCTGTGCCAATTTTCATTTTGATTGCTCGATTATTTCTAAACATTTCTTAGAAAATTCAATTTTATTGAAAATTAACTGTGCTATAGCCCACAAGTTTTTGGGCGGCAAAAATCTAAAATGCTCCGATTACGATGGTTGATACCTATATAAATAGGTTTCGGGACCTGTAATTGCTGTGCCAATTTTTATTTTGATTGCTCGATTATTTCTAAACATTTCTTAGAAAATTCAATTTTATTGAAAATTAACTGTGCTATAGCCCACAAGTTTTTGGGCGGCAAAAATCTAAAATGCTCCGAAAACGATGGTTGATACCTCTATAAATAAGTTTCGGGACCTGTAATTGCTGTGCCAATTTTCATTTTGATTGCTCGATTATTTCTAAACATTTCTTAGAAAATTCAATTTTATTGAAAATTAACTGTGCTATAGCCCACAAGTTTTTGGGCGGCAAAAATCTAAAATGCTCCGATTACGATGGTTGATACCTCTATCAATAGGTTTCGGGACCTGTAATTTCTGTGCCAATTTTCATTTTGATTGCTCGATTATTTCTAAACATTTCTTAGAAAATTCAATTTTATTGAAAATTAACTGTGCTATAGCCCACAAGTTTTTGGGCGGCAAAAATCTAAAATGCTCCGATTACGATGGTTGATACCTCTATCAATAGGTTTCGGGACCTGTAATTTCTGTGCCAATTTTCATTTTGATTGCTCGATTATTTCTAAACATTTCTTAGAAAATTCAATTTTATTGAAAATTAACTGTGCTATAGCCCACAAGTTTTTGGGCGGTAAAAATCTAAAATGCTCCGATTACGATGGTTGATACCTCTATAAATAGGTTTCGGGACCTGTAATTTCTGTGCCAATTTTCATTTTGATTGCTCGATTATTTCTAAACATTTCTTAGAAAATTCAATTTTATTGAAAATTAACTGTGCTATAGCCCACAAGTTTTTGGGCGGCAAAAATCTAAAATGCTCCGAAAACGATGGTTGATACCTCTATAAATAAGTTCCGGGACCTGTAATTGCTGTGCCAATTTTCATTTTGATTGCTCGATTATTTCTAAACATTTCTTAGAAAATTCAATTTTATTGAAAATTAACTGTGCTATAGCCCACAAGTTTTTGGGCGGCAAAAATCTAAAATGCTCCGATTACGATGGTTGATACCTATATAAATAGGTTTCGGGACCTGTAATTACTGTGCCAATTTTCATTTTGATTGCTCGATTATTTCTAAACATTTCTTAGAAAATTCAATTTTAATGAAAATTAACTGTGCTATAGCCCACAAGTTTTTGGGCGGCAAAAATCTAAAATGCTCCGATTACGATGGTTGATACCTATATAAATAGGTTTCGGGACCTGTAATTTCTGTGCCAATTTTCATTTTGATTGCTCGATTATTTCTAAACATTTCTTAGAAAATTCAATTTTATTGAAAATTAACTGTGCTATAGCCCACAAGTTTTTGGGCGGCAAAAATCTAAAATGCTCCGATTACGATGGTTGATACCTCTATCAATAGGTTTCGGGACCTGTAATTTCTGTGACAATTTTCATTTTGATTGCTCGATTATTTCTAAACATTTCTTAGAAAATTCAATTTTATTGAAAATTAACTGTGCTATAGCCCACAAGTTTTTGGGCGGCAAAAATCTAAAATGCTCCGATTACGATGGTTGATACCTCTATAAATAGGTTTCGGGACCTGTAATTGCTGTGCCAATTTTCATTTTGATTGCTCGATTATTTCTAAACATTTCTTAGAAAATTCAATTTTATTGAAAATTAACTGTGCTATAGCCCACAAGTTTTTGGGCGGCAAAAATCTAAAATGCTCCGAAAACGATGGTTGATACCTCTATAAATAAGTTCCGGGACCTGTAATTGCTGTGCCAATTTTCATTTTGATTGCTCGATTATTTCTAAACATTTCTTAGAAAATTTAATTTTATTGAAAATTAACTGTGCTATAGCCCACAAGTTTTTGGGCGGCAAAAATCTAAAATGCTCCGATTACGATGGTTGATACCTCTATAAATAGGTTTCGGGACCTGTAATTGCTGTGCCAATTTTCATTTTGATTGCTCGATTATTTCTAAACATTTCTTAGAAAATTCAATTTTATTGAAAATTAACTGTGCTATAGCCCACAAGTTTTTGGGCGGCAAAAATCTAAAATGCTCCGATTACGATGGTTGATACCTCTATAAATAAGTTTCGGGACCTGTAATTGCTGTGCCAATTTTCATTTTGATTGCTCGATTATTTCTAAACATTTCTTCGAAAATTCAATTTTATTGAAAATTAACTGTGCTATAGCCCACAAGTTTTTGGGCGGCAAAAATCTAAAATGCTCCGATTACGATGGTTGATACCTCTATCAATAGGTTTCGGGACCTGTAATTGCTGTGCCAATTTTTATTTTGATTGCTCGATTATTTCTAAACATTTCTTAGAAAATTCAATTTTAATGAAAATTAACTGTGCTATAGCCCACAAGTTTTTGGGCGGCAAAAATCTAAAATGCTCCGATTATGATGGTTGATACCTATATAAATAGGTTTCGGGACCTGTAATTTCTGTGCCAATTTTCATTTTGATTGCTCGATTATTTCTAAACATTTCTTAGAAAATTCAATTTTATTGAAAATTAACTGTGCTATAGCCCACAAGTTTTTGGGCGGCAAAAATCTAAAATGCTCCGATTACGATGGTTGATACCTCTATCAATAGGTTTCGGGACCTGTAATTGCTGTGCCAATTTTCATTTTGATTGCTCGATTATTTCTAAACATTTCTTAGAAAATTCAATTTTATTGAAAATTAACTGTGCTATAGCCCACAAGTTTTTGGGCGGCAAAAATCTAAAATGCTCCGAAAACGATGGTTGATACCTCTATAAATAAGTTCCGGGACCTGTAATTGCTGTGCCAATTTTCATTTTGATTGCTCGATTATTTCTAAACATTTCTTAGAAAATTCAATTTTATTGAAAATTAACTGTGCTATAGCCCACAAGTTTTTGGGCGGCAAAAATCTAAAATGCTCCGATTACGATGGTTGATACCTCTATAAATAGGTTTCGGGACCTGTAATTGCTGTGCCAATTTTCATTTTGATTGCTCGATTATTTCTAAACATTTCTTAGAAAATTCAATTTTATTGAAAATTAACTGTGCTATAGCCCACAAGTTTTTGGGCGGCAAAAATCTAAAATGCTCCGATTACGATGGTTGATACCTATATAAATAGGTTTCGGGACCTGTAATTGCTGTGCCAATTTTTATTTTGATTGCTCGATTATTTCTAAACATTTCTTAGAAAATTCAATTTTATTGAAAATTAACTGTGCTATAGCCCACAAGTTTTTGGGCGGCAAAAATCTAAAATGCTCCGAAAACGATGGTTGATACCTCTATAAATAAGTTTCGGGACCTGTAATTGCTGTGCCAATTTTCATTTTGATTGCTCGATTATTTCTAAACATTTCTTAGAAAATTCAATTTTATTGAAAATTAACTGTGCTATAGCCCACAAGTTTTTGGGCGGCAAAAATCTAAAATGCTCCGATTACGATGGTTGATACCTCTATAAATAGGTTTCGGGACCTGTAATTGCTGTGCCAATTTTCAATTTGATTGCTCGATTATTTCTAAACATTTCTTAGAAAATTCAATTTTATTGAAAATTAACTGTGCTATAGCCCACAAGTTTTTGGGCGGCAAAAATCTAAAATGCTCCGATTACGATGGTTGATACCTATATAAATAGGTTTCGGGACCTGTAATTGCTGTGCCAATTTTTATTTTGATTGCTCGATTATTTCTAAACATTTCTTAGAAAATTCAATTTTATTGAAAATTAACTGTGCTATAGCCCACAAGTTTTTGGGCGGCAAAAATCTAAAATGCTCCGATTACGATGGTTGATACCTATATAAATAGGTTTCGGGACCTGTAATTGCTGTGCCAATTTTCATTTTGATTGCTCGATTATTTCTAAACATTTCTTAGAAAATTCAATTTTATTGAAAATTAACTGTGCTATAGCCCACAAGTTTTTGGGCGGCAAAAATCTAAAATGCTCCGAAAACGATGGTTGATACCTCTATAAATAAGTTTCGGGACCTGTAATTGCTGTGCCAATTTTCATTTTGATTGCTCGATTATTTCTAAACATTTCTTAGAAAATTCAATTTTATTGAAAATTAACTGTGCTATAGCCCACAAGTTTTTGGGCGGCAAAAATCTAAAATGCTCCGATTACGATGGTTGATACCTCTATAAATAGGTTTCGGGACCTGGTTGATACCTCTATCAATAGGTTTCGGGACCTGTAATTGCTGTGACAATTTTCATTTTGATTGCTCGATTATTTCTAAACATTTCGTAGAAAATTCAATTTTATTGAAAATCAACTGTGCTATAGCCCACAAGTTTTTGGGCGGGAAAAATTCCATTTTATTGAAAATCAACTGTGCTAATGCCCACAAGTTTTTGGGTGGCAAAAATCTAAAATGCTCCGATTACGACTGTTGATACCTCTATCAATAGGTTTCGGGACCTGTAATTGCTGTGCCAATTTTCATTTTGATTGCTCGATTATTTCTAAACATTTCTTAGAAAATTCAATTTTATTGAAAATTAACTGTGCTATAGCCCACAAGTTTTTGGGCGGCAAAAATCTAAAATGCTCCGATTACGATGGTTGATACCTCTATAAATAAGTTTCGGGACCTGTAATTGCTGTGCCAATTTTCATTTTGATTGCTCGATTATTTCTAAACATTTCTTAGAAAATTCAATTTTATTGAAAATTAACTGTGCTATAGCCCACAAGTTTTTGGGCGGCAAAAATCTAAAATGCTCCGATTACGATGGTTGATACCTCTATAAATAGGTTTCGGGACCTGTAATTGCTGTGACAATTTTCATTTTGATTGCTCGATTATTTCTAAACATTTCTTAGAAAATTCAATTTTATTGAAAATTAACTGTGCTATAGCCCACAAGTTTTTGGGCGACAAAAATCTAAAATGCTCCGATTACGATGGTTGATACTTCTATAAATAGGTTTCGGGACCTGTAATTGCTGTGCCAATTTTCATTTTGATTGCTCGATTATTTCTAAGCATTTCTTAGAAAATTCAATTTTATTGAAAATTAACTGTGCTATAGCCCACAAGTTTTTGGGCGGCAAAAATCTAAAATGGTCAGATTACGATGTTTAATACTTCTATCAATAGGTTTCGGGACCTGGTTGATACCTCTATCAATAGGTTTCGGGACCTGTAATTGCTGTGCCAATTTTCATTTTGATTGCTCGATTATTTCTAAACATTTCTTAGAAAATTCAATTTTATTGAAAATTAACTGTGCTATAGCCCACAAGTTTTTGGGCGGCAAAAATCTAAAATGCTCCGATTACGATGGTTGATACCTCTATAAATAGGTTTCGGGACCTGTAATTGCTGTGCCAATTTTCATTTTGATTGCTCGATTATTTCTAAACATTTCTTAGAAAATTCAATTTTATTGAAAATTAACTGTGCTATAGCCCACAAGTTTTTGGGCGGCAAAAATCTAAAATGCTCCGATTACGATGGTTGATACCTCTATCAATAGGTTTCGGGACCTGTAATTTCTGTGCCAATTTTCATTTTGATTGCTCGATTATTTCTAAACATTTCTTAGAAAATTCAATTTTATTGAAAATTAACTGTGCTATAGCCCACAAGTTTTTGGGCGGCAAAAATCTAAAATGCTCCGATTACGATGGTTGATACCTCTATCAATAGGTTTCGGGACCTGTAATTTCTGTGCCAATTTTCATTTTGATTGCTCGATTATTTCTAAACATTTCTTAGAAAATTTAATTTTATTGAAAATTAACTGTGCTATAGCCCACAAGTTTTTGGGCGGCAAAAATCTAAAATGCTCCGATTACGATGGTTGATACCTCTATCAATAGGTTTCGGGACCTGTAATTTCTGTGCCAATTTTCATTTTGATTGCTCGATTATTTCTAAACATTTCTTAGAAAATTCAATTTTATTGAAAATTAACTGTGCTATAGCCCACAAGTTTTTGGGCGGCAAAAATCTAAAATGCTCCGATTACGATGGTTGATACCTCTATAAATAGGTTTCGGGACCTGTAATTGCTGTGCCAATTTTCATTTTGATTGCTCGATTATTTCTAAACATTTCTTAGAAAATTCAATTTTATTGAAAATTAACTGTGCTATAGCCCACAAGTTTTTGGGCGACAAAAATCTAAAATGCTCCGATTACGATGGTTGATACTTCTATAAATAGGTTTCGGGACCTGTAATTGCTGTGCCAATTTTCATTTTGATTGCTCGATTATTTCTAAGCATTTCTTAGAAAATTCAATTTTATTGAAAATTAACTGTGCTATAGCCCATAAGTTTTTGGGCGGCAAAAATCTAAAATGCTCCGATTACGATGGTTGATACCTCTATCAATAGGTTTCGGGACCTGTAATTTCTGTGCCAATTTTCATTTTGATTGCTCGATTATTTCTAAACATTTCTTAGAAAATTCAATTTTATTGAAAATTAACTGTGCTATAGCCCACAAGTTTTTGGGCGGCAAAAATCTAAAATGCTCCGATTACGATGGTTGATACCTCTATCAATAGGTTTCGGGACCTGTAATTGCTGTGCCAATTTTCATTTTGATTGCTCGATTATTTCTAAACATTTCTTAGAAAATTCAATTTTATTGAAAATTAACTGTGCTATAGCCCACAAGTTTTTGGGCGGTAAAAATCTAAAATGGTCCGATTACGATGGTTGATACCTCTATCAATAGGTTTCGGGACCTGTAATTTCTGTGACAATTTTCATTTTGATTGCTCGATTATTTCTAAACATTTCTTAGAAAATTCAATTTTATTGAAAATTAACTGTGCTATAGCCCACAAGTTTTTGGGCGGCAAAAATCTAAAATGCTCCGATTACGATGGTTGATACCTCTATAAATAGGTTTCGGGACCTGTAATTTCTGTGCCAATTTTCATTTTGATTGCTCGATTATTTCTAAACATTTCTTAGAAAATTCAATTTTATTGAAAATTAACTGTGCTATAGCCCACAAGTTTTTGGGCGGCAAAAATCTAAAATGCTCCGATTACGATGGTTGATACCTCTATCAATAGGTTTCGGGACCTGTAATTACTGTGCCAATTTTCATTTTGATTGCTCGATTATTTCTAAACATTTCTTAGAAAATTCAATTTTATTGAAAATTAACTGTGCTATAGCCCACAAGTTTTTGGGCGGCAAAAATCTAAAATGCTCCGATTACGATGGTTGATACCTATATAAATAGGTTTCGGGACCTGTAATTTCTGTGCCAATTTTCATTTTGATTGCTCGATTATTTCTAAACATTTCTTAGAAAATTCAATTTTATTGAAAATTAACTGTGCTATAGCCCACAAGTTTTTGGGCGGCAAAAATCTAAAATGCTCCGATTACGATGGTTGATACCTCTATCAATAGGTTTCGGGACCTGTAATTTCTGTGACAATTTTCATTTTGATTGCTCGATTATTTCTAAACATTTCTTAGAAAATTCAATTTTATTGAAAATTAACTGTGCTATAGCCCACAAGTTTTTGGGCGGCAAAAATCTAAAATGCTCCGATTACGATGGTTGATACCTCTATAAATAGGTTTCGGGACCTGTAATTGCTGTGCCAATTTTCATTTTGATTGCTCGATTATTTCTAAACATTTCTTAGAAAATTCAATTTTATTGAAAATTAACTGTGCTATAGCCCACAAGTTTTTGGGCGGCAAAAATCTAAAATGCTCCGAAAACGATGGTTGATACCTCTATAAATAAGTTTCGGGACCTGTAATTGCTGTGCCAATTTTCATTTTGATTGCTCGATTATTTCTAAACATTTCTTAGAAAATTCAATTTTATTGAAAATTAACTGTGCTATAGCCCACAAGTTTTTGGGCGGCAAAAATCTAAAATGCTCCGATTACGATGGTTGATACCTCTATCAATAGGTTTCGGGACCTGTAATTTCTGTGACAATTTTCATTTTGATTGCTCGATTATTTCTAAACATTTCTTAGAAAATTCAATTTTATTGAAAATTAACTGTGCTATAGCCCACAAGTTTTTGGGCGGCAAAAATCTAAAATGCTCCGATTACGATGGTTGATACCTCTATAAATAGGTTTCGGGACCTGTAATTGCTGTGCCAATTTTCATTTTGATTGCTCGATTATTTCTAAACATTTCTTAGAAAATTCAATTTTATTGAAAATTAACTGTGCTATAGCCCACAAGTTTTTGGGCGGCAAAAATCTAAAATGCTCCGATTACGATGGTTGATACCTATATAAATAGGTTTCGGGACCTGTAATTGCTGTGCCAATTTTCATTTTGATTGCTCGATTATTTCTAAACATTTCTTAGAAAATTCAATTTTATTGAAAATTAACTGTGCTATAGCCCACAAGTTTTTGGGCGGCAAAAATCTAAAATGCTCCGAAAACGATGGTTGATACCTCTATAAATAAGTTTCGGGACCTGTAATTGCTGTGCCAATTTTCATTTTGATTGCTCGATTATTTCTAAACATTTCTTACAAAATTCAATTTTATTGAAAATTAACTGTGCTATAGCCCACAAGTTTTTGGGCGGCAAAAATCTAAAATGCTCCGATTACGATGGTTGATACCTCTATCAATAGGTTTCGGGACCTGTAATTTCTGTGCCAATTTTCATTTTGATTGCTCGATTATTTCTAAACATTTCTTAGAAAATTCAATTTTATTGAAAATCAACTGTGCTATAGCCCACAAGTTTTTGGGCGGGAAAAATTCCATTTTATTGAAAATCAACTGTGCTAATGCCCACAAGTTTTTGGGTGGCAAAAATCTAAAATGCTCCGATTACGATGGTTGATACCTCTATCAATAGGTTTCGGGACCTGTAATTGCTGTCCCAATTTTTATTTTGATTGCTCGATTATTTCTTAACATTTCTTAGAAAATTCAATTTTATTGAAAATTAACTGTGCTATAGCCCATAAGTTTTTGGGCGGCAAAAATCTAAAATGATCCGATTACGATGGTTGATACCTCTATCAATAGGTTTCGGGACCTGTAATTTCTGTGCCGATTTTCATTTTGATTGCTCGATTATTTCTAAACATTTCTTAGAAAATTCAATTTTATTGAAAATCTACTGTGCTATAGCCCACAAGTTTTTGGGCGGCAAAAATCTAAAATGATCCGATTACGATGGTTGATACTTCTATCAATAGGTTTCGGGACCTGTAATTGCTGTGACAATTTTCATTTTGATTGCTCGATTATTTCTAAACATTTCTTAGAAAATTCAATTTGATTGAAAATTAACTGTGTTATAGCCCACAAGTTTTTGGGCGGCAAAAATCTAAAATGCTCCGATTACGATGGTTGATACCTCTATCAATAGGTTTCGGGACCTGTAATTTCTGTGCCAATTTTCATTTTGATTGCTCGATTATTTCTAAACATTTCTTAGAAAATTCAATTTTATTGAAAATTAACTGTGCTATAGCCCAGAAGTTTTTGGTTGGCAAAAATCTAAAATGCCCCGATTACGATGGTTGATACCTCTATAAATAGGTTTCGGTACCTGTAATTGCTGTGCCAATTTTCATTTTGATTGCTCGATTATTTCTAAACATTTCTTAGAAAATTCAATTTTATTGAAAATTAACTGTGCTATAGCCCAGAAGTTTTTGGTTGGCAAAAATCTAAAATGCCCCGATTACGATGGTTGATACCTCTATAAATAGGTTTCGGTACCTGTAATTGCTGTGCCAATTTTCATTTTGATTGCTCGATTATTTCTAAACATTTCTTAGAAAATTCAATTTTATTGAAAATTAACTGTGCTATAGCCCATAAGTTTTTGGGCGGCAAAAATCTAAAATGATCCGATTACGATGGTTGATACCTCTATCAATAGGTTTCGGGACCTGTAATTGCTGTGATAATTTTTATTTTGATTGCTCGATTATTTCTAAACATTTCTTAGAAAATTCAATTTTATTGAAAATTAACTGTGTTATAGCCCACAAGTTTTTGGGCGGCAAAAATCTAAAATGCTCCGATTACGATGGTTGATACCTCTATCAATAGGTTTCGGGACCTGTAATTTCTGTGCCAATTTTCATTTTGATTGCTCGATTATTTCTAAACATTTCTTAGAAAATTCAATTTTATTGAAAATTAACTGTGCTATAGCCCAGAAGTTTTTGGTTGGCAAAAATCTAAAATGCCCCGATTACGATGGTTGATACCTCTATAAATAGGTTTCGGTACCTGTAATTGCTGTGCCAATTTTCATTTTGATTGCTCGATTATTTCTAAACATTTCTTAGAAAATTCAATTTTATTGAAAATTAACTGTGCTATAGCCCACAAGTTTTGGGCGGCAAAAATCTAAAATGGTCAGATTACGATGTTTAATACTTCTATCAATAGGTTTCGGGACCTGGTTGATACCTCTATCAATAGGTTTCGGGACCTGTAATTGCTGTGACAATTTTCATTTTGATTGCTCGATTATTTCTAAACATTTCTTAGAAAATTCAATTTTATTGAAAATCAACTGTGCTATAGCCCACAAGTTTTTGGGCGGGAAAAATTCCATTTTATTGAAAATCAACTGTGCTAATGCCCACAAGTTTTTGGGTGGCAAAAATCTAAAATGCTCCGATTACGATGGTTGATACCTCTATCAATAGGTTTCGGGACCTGTAATTGCTGTCCCAATTTTTATTTTGATTGCTCGATTATTTCTTAACATTTCTTAGAAAATTCAATTTTATTGAAAATTAACTGTGCTATAGCCCATAAGTTTTTGGGCGGCAAAAATCTAAAATGATCCGATTACGATGGTTGATACCTCTATCAATAGGTTTCGGGACCTGTAATTTCTGTGCCGATTTTCATTTTGATTGCTCGATTATTTCTAAACATTTCTTAGAAAATTCAATTTTATTGAAAATCTACTGTGCTATAGCCCACAAGTTTTTGGGCGGCAAAAATCTAAAATGATCCGATTACGATGGTTGATACTTCTATCAATAGGTTTCGGGACCTGTAATTGCTGTGACAATTTTCATTTTGATTGCTCGATTATTTCTAAACATTTCTTAGAAAATTCAATTTGATTGAAAATTAACTGTGCTATAGCCCACAAGTTTTTGGGCGGCAAAAATCTAAAATGCTCCGATTACGATGGTTGATACCTCTATAAATAGGTTTCGGTACCTGTAATTGCTGTGCCAATTTTCATTTTGATTGCTCGATTATTTCTAAACATTTCCTAGAAAATTCAATTTTATTGAAAATTAACTGTGCTATAGCCCACAAGTTTTTGGGCGGCAAAAATCTAAGATGCTCCGATTACGATGGTTGATACGTCTATCAATAGATTTCGGGACCTGTAATTGCTGTGACAATTTTTATTTTGATTGCTCGATTATTTTTAAACATTTCTTAGAAAATTCAATTTTATTGAAAATAAACTGTGCTATAGCCCACAAGTTTTTGGGCGGCAAAAGTCTAAAATGGTCCGATTACGATGGTTGATACCTCTATCAATAGGTTTCGGGACCTGTAATTGCTGTGCCAATTTTCATTTTGATTGCTCGATTATTTCTAAACATTTCCTAGAAAATTCCATTTTATTGAAAATCAACTGTGCTAATGCCCACAAGTTTTTGGGTGGCAAAAATCTAAAATGCTCCGATTACGATGGTTGATACCTCTATCAATAGGTTTCGGGACCTGTAATTGCTGTGCCAATTTTTATTTTGATTGCTCGATTATTTCTTAACATATCTTAGAAAATTCAATTTTATTGAAAATTAACTGTGCTATAGCCCACAAGTTTTTGGGCGGCAAAAATCTAAAATGATCCGATTACGATGGTTGATACCTCTATCAATAGGTTTCGGGACCTGTAATTGCTGTACCAATTTTCATTTTGATTGCTCGATTATTTCTAAACATTTCTTGGAAAATTCAATTTTATTGAAAATCTACTGTGCTATAGCCCACAAGTTTTTGGGCGGCAAAAATCTAAAATGATCCGATTACGATGGTTGATACTTCTATCAATAGGTTTCGGGACCTGTAATTGCTGTGACAATTTTAATTTTGATTGCTCGATTATTTCTAAACATTTCTTAGAAAATTCAATTTGATTGAAAATTAACTGTGCTATAGCCCACAAATTTTTGGGCGGCAAAAATCTAAAATGCTCCGATTACGTTGGTTGATACCTGTATCAATAGGTTTCGGGACCTGTAATTGATGTGACAATTTTCATTTTGATTGCTCGATTATTTCTAAACATTTCCTAGAAAATTCAATTTTATTGAAAATTAACTGTGCTATAGCCCACAAGTTTTTGGGCGGCAAAAATCTAAGATGCTCCGATTACGATGGTTGATACGTCTATCAATAGATTTCGGGACCTGTAATTGCTGTGACAATTTTTATTTTGATTGCTCGATTATTTTTAAACATTTCTTAGAAAATTCAATTTTATTGAAAATAAACTGTGCTATAGCCCACAAGTTTTTGGGCGGCAAAAGTCTAAAATGGTCCGATTACGATGGTTGATACCTCTATCAATAGGTTTCGGGACCTGTAATTGCTGTGCCAATTTTCATTTTGATTGCTCGATTATTTCTAAACATTTCCTAGAAAATTCAATTTTATTGAAAATTAACTGTGCAATAGCCCACAAGTTTTTGGGCGGCAAAAATCTAAAATGCTCCGATTACGATGGTTGATACCTCTATCAATAGGTTTCGGGACCTGTAATTGCTGTACCAATTTTCATTTTGATTGCTCGATTATTTCTAAACATTTCTTGGAAAATTCAATTTTATTGAAAATCTACTGTGCTATAGCCCACAAGTTTTTGGGCGGCAAAAATCTAAAATGGTCCGATTACGATGGTTGATACCTCTATCAATAGGTTTCGGGACCTGTTATTGCTGTGACAATTTTCATTTTTGATTGCTCGATTATTTCTAAACATTTCTTAGAAAATTCAATTTTATTGAAAATTAACTGTGCTATATACTGAGAATGTAGAGAAAGAAGACATTTAATCAGATCTGTCGTCAGAGATACCATCGTAAGGCCAATAAGTACAGACAGCGACTAATAGCACATAGACCACCGTAGTTTCACCCAAGAGACTTACCTTACCATTACCATCGAATCCAGTGCTGGTTCCGACAATGACGAAAACTGGGCGCAACATTAATAGGCCAGTACGCTTTCTTGATTGGATCGTGTAACGAGGTGTTCCACTGGGAGGGGAGTGTGTGGCGTGCGATCGCGTTAAATATTATTTTTTGCATGATGTTTTGTGGTTTGCTGGGCGCCGTCGTCGACGTCGACTGGGACGAGAAAGGAAAGAGGTGTACAATATAAAATTAGTCAAAAGGCGATCAAAGAAAGAAGACGCCATTTTTTGAAGTCCATAAAATATATATTTCATTTTGAAAAATTAATAAACAAATTAATAAATGAATTAATAAATAAAATTAAAAAAAACTATTAGTGCGAATTGTTTATTCAAAATAGTGCAAAGTAATGTTTGGCAACTATTCGTTCTCATATCTAATTTACGAAGGAATTTGTGTTCCCCTTACACATTGAACTAGTAAAATAGTGGGGAGAACATCTTTAATAGATAGGCCCCCATATATTTATTATCCATAAAATCGGACACTCACCCCAAGTAAAAAACCCCACAACACAAAATTATATTTTTAATAATTAATTTTATTAACTTTATTTACAAAATAAAAAACGATATAAAATAAATATAAAAATACAAAATAATTTTGATAAACATTTTTAGAATCCACAAAATGATCAAACTACAAAAACAAAATTAAGGTAAATCTCTCGTCGGTGTGAATAATTTAATAATTGCATAAATATAATTTGTATAGCTAGATATGTAAGGTGTATGTAAAAATAAAAAAGAATTAACCGCCCCAAATTTATAATTTGGTCGCAGATGCGCCTTACGATTAATACAAATAAAATTATAATTAAATTAATAAAAAAAAAAAAACAAAATTAATAATTAAGGGATGATAAAATTTAATTAATGTATTTCTTTCCTCTGTATTTTGTATCAAAATGGCAAGTATAAATTTAAAAAAAAAAAAAAATAAAAATTATTTTATCTTAAGGTTAATTTGACTGGACCTTGCGGTAATTTTTTCATTAAATTCCATACATCGACTCGGGTCAAATTTAATGTGGATAGATCATTTATGGCTGTGATTTCATCGCCGACTCCAATTTGGCCCGATTTTTCAGCAGCACCACCTGAATACAAAACAAAACAAAATTATTTAATTATTTAGTTTGGCGTATTAAACAATAGATGTCTCTTTAACGACATACCCATGAACACTTTTTTCACCAAAAGTGGAATATTCCCATTTGGTGAATCGTAACCACCCTCAATTGAAAATCCTAATCCACAACCATCTTTATTTATTGTAACATTTCTGTCAGTCTTCGGTCTATTTGATATCGGTTTGGTTGGTGTCACCGGCGGTGGTGAAACATCCACTGGTGTTGTAATTATTCTTTCGATTTTGCCAGTTGGTGAGGCGAGTAATTCTTTGCTTGGCGTAGAATTTGCCGATGTTGTATTCGATGTAGGCTCATTTATTGATGATAGTGATCCTAACGATGGACGTTTTGATTTAGCTAATGGTTTGATGACAACAGATTTCGAACGAGTTATAACCAGTATAACTTCGGTACGAGGTGTCTGTAAATAAAAGGGAGGGAAAAATTCATATTTCATATTGAATGGATTAGCAAGCGAGTGGATGACTTACCTTTAAAATTGAAATGGATTCGCCATGTGTTAATCCTTTCATTGATGCACCGTTTATTCCTAAAACACGATCACCTTTTTTTAAGCGACCATCCTTGTCCGCTGGAGAATCTCTCAAAATTCTATGAATCTGGAATAAAAAGAAACAAATTTTTGTTTGTTATGGGTATTCTTAAATTTGGTCAACAACAAAATACTCACAGTGATCTCCTTTGCCTCATAATCAGATCCACCGGCCAATGTAATTCCAATACTACTCTCGGGCGTTTCACGTTTCAATTCAATCACCAAATAATGTGGAGTCTCTAACGGTGGCTCTGCCTCAATTACCAACATCTTAATCTCATCACTTTCAAATTTAATGTCTTCACATCGTACTGCTGTTGCTTGTGTATTCGCCACCTCTTTCACTGGAGTTGGTGGTGGCGGTGTACTCATAGATCTTAACAAATTCGTTTTGATCGTTACACTTTCAACTTTTTTGCTGCTGCTATTCTCATTTAAACTGGATTGGCGTACGGGTGGCGGTGGTGGAGCCGTTTTCATTTCTTCCACTTTCACTGATTTAACACCGGCACTGTAACGTTTCATTTCTGCCGTCTTAGTGGCTTGTTGGTGTGCCTTATTTTTATCCTCGAACGCTTTACGTATTTCGGCCGCCGATAATTTTTGTTTTTGATAATCCTTTGTTAGTTTAACAGTGGTTGGGATTACTATTGGTGAGGTTGGAACCGGTGGTGATGGTGGTGGCGCCTGCATAGTAATTGATTTCACTTCGGTTGGTATAATTTTCATAATATTCTCGGGTTCACTATCCACTTCACTATCGGTCACAACTTCTATATACGAAGCGACCTTTATAATTTTATCCACAATGCTATTGTCACCACCATTTGATGTTGCCGATTTTTTCATTTGCTTTGTTTTTGCGTATTCAATCTCTTCGTAACCGTCGGTACTGTCACCATCACTATTTTTACAATCACCGCGACCGTTGCGACACCGAGCGAGTGCCAAAATATTTTTCCGATTGCTTAGTGTCTCATTATTCGATGATTTTTGAATGCGGCGGCTCATATCGACCGTTTGTATGGAGCTACCGAGTGATGAGCAACTTGCCTGTGAACCAGAACCCGATGTAAGCGTTGATGTTGAGCTAGCGATTGATGTATTCGTCTCGGAGCTAAGCGTACGTGTTAACGGATATTTAGATTGTGGCGATAGGGGTGGTGACGATTTTTGCGAACTAAACTGAGACACTGAATCACTAAATTCACTTTCGTAATCCAAACGTGTATTCAACTTTTCAAATGATCTGGTGTTGATGATCAACGATGTACGCGGCGGTTTAATCGGTGGCTGGCTTGGTTGTTTCGAGACGAATGAATGTAGCGTCGGCCGATTTGTATTGTTAAAAATGCGTTTGTATTCTAGCGAATTTGTTGTAGTGTTACCGCCACCAATGGACGATGGTTGGCTAGATAATTTTGATGATTCTTTTTTAGTTTCGCGTATCCAACTATTATTATTGTTGTTGTTGTGATTGTTGTTATTCTCTTTGCCATTGGACAACGGTATTATTGACTTGTTGATTGTTTTAATTTTTTCGATTTCGATATTTTTAATTTCAGGTAAATCAAGCAGAATTGGTTTTAGTATTTCATCACTATCGATCGACCGTTTCTCGGGAATCACCAAGCCGCGTAGCTTTGAAATCGATTTTTTACGTTGCTCCAAAATTGTGTTAATTTTTTGCTTCCGTTCCGTATCATTGTCAGATGAATCATTGAAACTTGTCGCTCGCATTAATATTGAATGGCGGGCGCCGGGTGTCACAGTCGATGAATTCCGCGGCAATGAATTTGTAACCGATTTGGTTCGATTGTAATTTAGAGTTGCAGTTGCCGACGATGGTGGCGTCATTGGTATAAATGGGGTTGAATTGTAATTCGTCTTCTCATTTAAATTCTCGACACTCATTGCACGATTTTTAGCAAAATTATTCGATTTCAAGGAGGCAGAAAACGACCGGTTCGATGACTGCATTGTGGTTGGTGTTGATGGCAACGAGGTGAGAATCGATAAATTTTCAGCACTTTTCATTGTAATCGATGAGCGACGATTTATTATTGAACCCACTCCACTACCACCGCCATCACCAATACCATTTTCCGAGCCAGGCGATGAAAACATTGCGATTTTGTCCCGAACACTTTTTAAAGACTTTTCATCCTCACGCCAATTGCGCAACTGTATCGTTGGTTTACTGCCGCTGTTATCACATTTGTTCGTGCTACTCCAGTCTATTTTCGATGCGACGACCGAATTGAATGAATTCGGTGTTTTCGGTGTCGATTTTAATGGCATATCACCAACCGTATCAGCTAATAGATTAGTATTATTATTATTATGATTATTACTATGATTACTATTATTACTAATTTTATTATGATTATTGACATTATTTTTATTATTAGTATTATTCGTGGCGTTATCATTTAATGATAGGACCGCGGCGGGCAACGTGGCTTTGATAAGATTCTCTTTTTTTCGTATTACCTTATCCTCGATAATAATTGGTACACTGTTTTTACTTGTTGCCGCCGACGATGCCGTCGCACTATTTCGCACATCATCGATTTGTATGACAAAATCTTGCCGATACATTTGATACGTTTTCGTACCGCCCGTCTTTGAGGTGAGCACAATCGGTTGACTGGATTTTGGCAATGGAGGCGGTGGTGGTTGATGCATAACACTTATATTCTCATCATCATGTAATAATTTCATTTTGTTGTACGACTTTATGTCACTGCCACCATTCACGATAACGGTGGATTCGTTGAAATTTGGCGGAAATTCATCGCCATCGGGTGGCATACGGGAAAATGTTGGCGGTGATATCGATAAAAGTTTTTCATTATCATTATTGTTAGCAGCACATTTTATAATATGATTCTTTTGATGATGATCCATGTGATTGGAATTTTCTAATAAATAAATAAAAGAAAAAAATTATTGATTAGAATTTTTTCTATGCGTGATAACAAAGTTTTTTTTTTTTAATTGCATTTCTATATATAATATTGATTTTTTATATTCCAAAGTGATAAGGCGATAAGAGCAGAAGTACTGTGTACTGAGCACGAGAATATTTGAATTGTGAGGTATACACCCTTGAAATGTACAAACAGTTTCATAAGTGTGTCAAACACACGGCAGAGAGAATACTTCACATAATCATAAAAGACATACGTAACAATAAATTAGAGAAACTTCTGTATATATGCGAATGTGAGTAGTAAGTTTCAAACAATTATATTTGATTAACGTTTGACAGTTTTATAATATTGTTTTAATTAATTTTCATTAATTTTAATAAAATACGTCAATCTTGATCAAATTATTTCATAAAATATAAGCGTATTATGAAATAAGTACTTAATTGGAAAATTCCGCATCAATACAGATTGATGATTGTCCCTCTCACTAAATATTTTTATTTTCATCACGTTTACGATCGATTAATTTTCATTAGGTTTAATGTATTTAGAACGGAATCGATCATAAAATATGATACAATTTCAATACCATATGATTATGACAGATTACATTCCCACAATGACCCATCAAGGTTTTTGACTTGATTGATTTGATGAAATATTTTCTTATTTAATTTTGGGGACGTCTTTTATCATACAAGCTTGTCTTAATTACCATCTCTTTTTTACGAAATTCTAAAGTCGATCACACATAAAGGTTTGCATTTGCACGCATTCAAAATTCAGGTAACACAAGAATTGAAAGAAATGCTGAAATAATCCGTCCCTGCGCTTGAGTCTAGTAGTCGCGCGTTTCTGCGTGTATGTTCGTATGTTATACCACAAGACGATCGAAAATTTTCGATTATACGAGACGTATTGCCTGAAACACCACGAGACCGAAGGTCGAGTGGTGTTTTGCAAAGGCAATACGTCGAAATAAGAGAAAATTATCCATTGTCGTGTGGTATACAGGAGACTATATCTTGAATAAAGAAAACAATAAATTTAAATCCATTTTGGATTTATTGAAGTCGATAACTGGAAACTGACATATATAAACAGAATTGTTGTTTTTTCTTTTGTCAAATTTCAAATTTGCTAAGCCTACACGATTTTAATTATGCTACTACATTTTACAAATGTTTATATAATCGATTATACAAAGGCTTATATAATCGATGTAACCATAGTTACTATATTTTAACTATTAGAAAAACCAGGCATACATTGATTTTTATAATTTAATGAGTGATATAGTCGGTGAAATGGTTTGCTAGCAACAGGTTATGGGCCCAGCAACGATGGCTGAAGAAGAAAATCAAGTTTACCAGTGTTTAGCGTAACTGATTTCTCAAGTTGGAAGTTTCGTGTTGAATTGCTTTTCGAGGAAAAAGATTTGTTAAAATATCTTACTGATGCACCTAGTACAAATCAAAATGATGAAGAAATGTAGGAAAGAGGAAATACCAAAGCAAAATCATTGCTGATTGAATGTATCGCAAATTCACATTTGAATTATGTGAGAAATGAATGTATTGAATAGTGCGTTTCAACGAAAAGGGGTAATAAGTCAACTTTAGCTCCGTAGAAAATTGTTGTCAATGAAATTCAATGAAAATGATTCAATAGAAACACATTTTGTGTTTTTTTTTGGTTTCTTACAGTTGAAAATCTTGCGACGACTTTCGACGCAAGCTTATATTTGATATAGGTAATTACTACCAAAGCTGCAACTAAACAACGCACATATGCAATTACCATTCATCGAGGCACATACGATGCAAATTAAGTCTTCTATTGATGTAAGGCAGGCATATTGTAATGGAATATTGATTTCATGAGGCTAAGAAAATATAACCTTGAAAAGACATACAAGCTTTTCGGAATCAATTCAGTATTAGTTTAAATGTCGAATATTAGTAAATCGGTTTACATATCGTCAAGCCAGTGCTAGCCAGGAGACATACTTTCTCAGGAAAATTGGAAAATGTAAAGACCCTTTTGGATACAAATTAGTGTATCTCCAGCCAGTAAAAATATTTAGGTGGACTTATACAAATTTGCAAGGCTTACACCAAAATGAAATTAAATTTTCTAGGTCAGGCTCGGAAAATCTTTGCTCTATTTTAGTAATATGAGGAAACTTCCGTAAAATTTTAGGAATAGCTAATGTAGTTAGTCGATTTCTATTTTGAGCTATGCAAGAATCCGACCAAAGAATTAAGTTAGTGATAGATAGGTTATCTTGAACAATATTTGCCAAAATTCCTTTTATAAAAAAAACTAGTCACATTGGCCTTTGGTAGCGAAAACACGTTTTGCAATCACGTATAATTCTGTTATAGTCTCTTATAATACGATGCTTAAGTTGTACTAAATTTTCTAAAATTGTTATGGAAAATTACTTCCCAATGTCCTAGAGCCTCATGCTATAGCTCTAAAAATTACAAAAAAAATCTAGGCCGCCCCATTCTCCTTTGATTTTGAAATTATGACCTCCTTCAAGGTCAATCTAATATTTTTTTTTAATATATTTATTATGGCACTAGCTCCAAAAAAGGAGCCTTCTGGCCCGATTTCAAATTTTCAATTTTTATTTTTTACATCATTATCTTACTCATTTTTCCCCATTCGTAATAGTTCATTCAAGTTTCTTGCATTCATAAGAACTCCTCTATTTTGCCTAAATTTGGAACATTTTAGAATTAAATGTTCGTTCTCCTCCACAACCAAACACCTTTTACATAAATCATCCTCACTCAAATGACGCTTCTTTAAGCATTCTTTCCAATTACCATGATTCAATCTCTCCCCTTCCATCCTTCGTATCATTGTAGTGTCTCCTTTGATTTCCTTAAAAAATGATTTTCTCAAAGAAGCACTACACCATTCAAAGTACTTATTTCCTTTTACCCTACTCTTTTCCATAAATTCCGAAGTACATCTCTTGCATCCATGAATTCATAATCTGTTATCTCCTCAAGCATACAACCCCTTTTTGCAAGAATATCGGCTCTTTCATTACCTTCAATCTGTAGGTGTGAAGGTATCCATTGTAGAATCACCTCACTCCCACAAGATTGAAGATACTCATACATCATTTCTACACACACACTGCCTTGAGTACCCCTCCCTGTTTTATAAATTCTAAACCACTCATGGAATCGGAGAATAGAACTACTCTCCTCCTCCCTTCATTCATTGCCAACTTGATTCCTTCCATAATTCCAATCAATTCTGCATTCATTATACGGATGCTACCATTCAATCTTAACATTTTCTCTTTTTTCATTGCCGGAATGTAAATTCCTACACCCACTCGATCCTCATTAACACTAGCATCTGTATATACTTCCACATGTGCAAAACAATTCAGTTGCATTCTTCGAAATTCTCTCTTAACCGATAACTAATTCACTATCGCTTTTGTTATGCCTCCAAAATTCAAGTACTCGGCAAAATTTTCGCGAGGAATTTTTGGACCCACTTGTCTAATTTTGAAAAATATATTCATATTTTCCTCCATTATTTTCGACCGTTGCGTTTTTTGGTAATCCGTTCCTCCTTACAAACTTACATTTATCTCATTCACTAACACATTATCTTTGGTCAACATTCGCACAGTCTCTCGCACGGTGATCCATTCCCTCTTATAATTAAGAGGTGAATCACCCATTTCGGACCATAGAGTATGTATTGGGGTAAAATTAATCGCCCCCAATACCACTCTAGCACAAGCATTCTCAACTTTCATTAATTTTTCAAACCCGACCTTAGATCCATCACCATACACACTCAACCCATAAGCAATTTTGGAAGACACTAGCGCCTTTCGCAGCATATCAGTTACGCTAGGGTGAGCCCCCCATTTTGGTTTACTCACCCTTTTGATCACATTTAATCTGCTCTTACAATTATCGGCTAATTTTTCCATGTGCACTTTAAAACTCAATCGATTGTCGATCCAGATTCCCAAATACCTAGTCAATCTTGAATGCTCAATTATCTCATCATAGATTCGCACATCAATTCTTTGATTCATTCTAAATGCCATACTATTACATTTTCTCGTATTCACCCGCAAATTTAAATCATTCAAACATTGTGTTACCTGAAGCACACATTCCTGAGCTCGATTTAGGGCCTCGCCGACAGTTTTGCCCTTGCCGATTAGTACAAAGTCATTGCAAGATAACTTTGTCGGGGGCATTATACCTATGTATTGAGCTCGTATACAGATTGAAGAGGGTCAGAGAAATTTTGCTCCATTGAGGGAGCCCAAAATTCACCGCTCCCTCCAATCTATAACCTCTTCCACACAAAACAAAATTATGCTCACTCATAAATTCATACACCCATTTACAAATTTTCACAGGAAATCCCAGATTCAAAAGAACCTGATATAGTTTCCCTGGAACCACATAATCATACGCTCTTTCAATATTCAGAAATACCGCCACAACAAACTTTTTTTCCTTTCGTACTTCCCACACAAATTTTTCCACACATTCGTTTGCAGAATGGTTACGTCGGAAACCAAAAATGGTCTCTGGCAATAAACTATTTTCATTCATAAACTTTTCAAGCCTGCCTTTCATCATTCCATTCACCATTTTAATAAAAACATTCAACATACATATTCCTCTATAGTTTATTGCCAGATTTGTGTCGCGATCCCTTTTGGGAATTGGAAGCACTCTGCAATCCTTCCATCTTTCCGGTATCTGAACACTCATCCACACCCTATTGAGAATTCCAAGCAAGATTTCCTTTGCTTCAACGCTCAACAGCCCAGTCACCATCAAAAATGTCAACATTCAGAAATGTCTCGGAGACCTCTTACACTTTGATAATATACCGAGTTCAATTTAACTTTTTTTGATTTATCATCTTTCCTGCATAATACGTTGCCACGTTGTGACCATACAAACTTATAGTTCAGGGTTGTTTTCCTAGTAATATTACAACATAGATATATTGCACTGCACCGTGTGAATAAAATAAATTTGTGAAGGAAATACGCTAATAAGAATTCACTGCTGTGTTGATGTTAGTTTTGTAAAAACTAACCCTATAACGTCCCTTTTTCTAAACAAGTAATATTTGCTAATTCATATTGGTTTCTTATCTATTTCATTTTACTCTACGAATTTTATCAAAAATTAACACATTTGCCCTATTTTTTTGAAATTAGACAAACAGAAACAATCTTTTCGATAAAATAAAACAAAAAAACTCGATTTGTAGTTGCTGTGTCAATCGAAACTGAAATGTCAAAATTCTTTCTTCACACATTTCACGGCACACTTTATTCTAAAAATTTCTGAATTTATTTTGAAGAATTCTATTTAACAAGTTGTTTTCGGTAATGTCGTTACGTCAAATTTTACTTAATGAAAAAATTTCTTCATTGATCATGTAAAAGCTTGCTGTTCGTTCAGCCCATTATAAATTATAATGGTAAACATCACAGCTAAAAGTGGAACAAAAGACTCTCGTAATAAATTTTACCGGAAATTATCCTGTCATAGCTATTTGAAAAATCGAATATCAATTCGTGTCACCATCACCAGTATCAAATGACTTCTAAATTCTAAACTTCCTGCAAATTGACCACCCATGTACAAACAAAAATTAAACAACGCGCTAATCTAATTTTGACGGAAATTTTAAATTTTATGCAATGTTTATGTGGTGAAATTGGGTAAACTAAACACCGTAACATTTTCATAAGAATTTGGTTTTACCGATACTTAAGAGTAAAAGTTATGCATTTCCAAACAGCAACCTAAGATTAATATTTCTAATTAAATTATAATTAAATCGATCAATCTAAAACAAATCTCTATACCATATGTGCGCCTTATACAAACAGATTATTGTTCGGTAAATTTATATACTCGCGTTGTACTCATATTTCTAATTCAATTAAACCGTAAAAGAATTTTGAAATAAACTTAAGATCGAGAGCTCAAGCGATTTAATTTCCCCACTGAAACAACAGATTTCAATTGTTAATTATACATTTTTTTGGGAAGATTTCGCAACCGGAAATCATATCTTGTAACTAACTACCAAAAAAAAAAAAAAAAAAAAAAAAACAAAAACTAGTTTTTGTTAAGTTTTTAACGTTTTCTTCTTGATGTGATCTCTTCGTCTCGTAGCTATACTTAACACAAACTTAAGATTTTCAATTTTTTTTATTATCAACAATGCGTATATATCATGTTACGGTACGAATTACCATATTGTTGTTGGCTTTTATCGCGATTTATGATTTTTTGTCTCGTATAGTGAACTTTTGTATATTCGTATAAGGTTTAACGTTTTATTGCATAAACCAAACATTACAACGGACCATTATCCATCGAACATGAGTTTTGAGGTTCACCTTGAGGGTCGTATAAATGAGACAAGATAATTGTTTTTTATTGTGAAGGCAATAAAGATTCTTGTATAATCTATGTAGATAACTTGTTGCAAGCGATATTTTGTTTTACACAAACGATTAATTGTTGTACCGTTTATCCATTACGGAGGGTCTTCGCTTGTGCTCACCGCAATATATCATTTATTTGATGACATTTTTATGAGACTAATTTAAAATAAAATACATTTGAATTTTTATATTTAACGCGTTAAAATACCGCGCGAGACTAAATTTAGCCTAGAGTCACAATTTAATTATTAGACTTTGGTTTTAATGACATTTATGATATAATAAAATCATGAAGTAGTTCTTTAGTTTGTGATCTGGCAATAAAAGCATTACTAGCTTCCGTTTCTAAGTTATTTTAAACCGAAATTAAATTTAATTGACCACTATTCAAACTTGGTTCAATTTTCTGGGTAAAAATACCTGCAGTTTCACTTTTTTAATATCCAGTGGTAACACTGGAGTCCAGTGGTAACACACAGTGATTAAAATACCTTTGAATCGCAGTAGATATTTTAAATATTTTCAAAAAGAACTCAATTATAACTAACGCTTATTTTTGTTGAATGATAAAAAAAATCACACGATGTAGTCGTTCCCGCACAAATCCTACCGTTTAAATCCTTCCATGTTTAGATGAAACCAAAATCCAATTATGAAAGCCTTACGGACTTACCCTTTGGACATACGGTCTACAAAATGTAAGATTTGGATGTTTGCTAATGTTTTGTGGTTTCTTAAACTAGTGGCGATTGGTTTGAGGATGAGTCTATGTAGATTGTTACAATCGGAACGTTCTCGGTGATCATATTTTGGCCTTTAACAGCTTCAAAGATTAAGATAGCTTTGTGTTAATGCACGATAATTCGCCAGTCCATGAAGTTGCAATGGTACAGCATTATCTTTAAGATATCGGCATTCTTACACTTAAATGGCAACCATTGACTCCGGACCTTAATTCCATCGAACACATCGAGACAATGTAAAACGCCGTTTTAGAGAAAGAAACTCGGCAGCAGAAATAATTGCAGAGCTGAGAGTTGAAGCATGGAAGCAGTAGTTAGAGCACGGGGGAAATGCCCGTTACCTAAATTAACATAAAGGAGCATATATGTATGTATTAGTGGTAATTAGTTGAACTTCACTATATTCACTAGTTTCAAGTTAAACATTATTTTTCACTTTTATTATTTGTCAGAGACTAACCATGTTTGCATAGAGACTAACCATGTTAACGAAATTCATAATTTGTCGTCAATTCGAGAATTAACAAAAATAAAATTAAATTGAAAAACAATTAAGATATTTTTATATTTGTTGATTTTTCAATAATGAATAAATCGGTTTCGAAGCTTTACCAAAACGACATGCATCTTGACTGTAATAAGATATATGCGGTATTTTATGCATAAGTGACCCAAAAAACCCCCGAGTAGAGAATTTCAGAGTTTTGTCCAGCTTTTCGGCAATCGGCCCCACTGTGTGCTGCGTCAAGTTAACCTAAAATTGAGCTCACTAATAAAATATTTCGCTATATAGAACCGCTAGAAACTCAAAAGCTGCAAAAGGGAGCATCAGATTCAGAACCATTAAATTTTAAGTCTAAGCCAGTTTTTCGCACTGCAGGAACCTACTTATCTGTAACATTATTGCGGAAACAAGTAGATTCATGAAGTTTACAGTCTTTTACCAATTTTGAAACAGTCAAAGTATTCTTGACCGAGTTGACCACAGACTATTTGTATACAGAATAATATTTTTAAATTTGTCAGCAATTTTAAAGCGTCAATCACAAAGTATGTGAGAGGAATCATGTATGCTGATGCACCACAAGGCCTCCAGTAATCGAGGTAAAGCTAAGGTTTTTCGTTTAGGTTTACTTGACAACGATTATGACGTCATAATAATCAGTGAGACCTGGCTTACGTTAAATACGTTCTTCGAAGAATACTTCTAAGGTCGTAAGGGTGGTGGTGATTTGATTGCGGTAAAGAATTCGGTTCCTAATGATGTGATTGCCTGTCATCCTAGCCTAAACCTGATTGCTGTTCGAGTCAGATTGGCAATAATACTTCAATTGTTGTAGTCGCCGTGTATATACCTTACAGATCGGACTTGGATTACTACAACACGTTTATCAAGTTCATCGACTCAGCTGTTATGCCTCTAGTTGGTCCTAGCGACCGACTTATCATTGTGGGTGACTTTAATTTACCCGGTATATCTTAGGCCGATGTGAACGGCGTATTTTCTTCATCTTCTACCGATAAGAGGGCATCATCGATTACTTTGCTGGCATCTCAACTACAGAGCTCAACCGTATTAATAACAGTTGGGGCAAATGATGTTATGCATGCCGAGATTTCTGCGTGTTCGGACTTCACTAGTTGTGGGAGCATCTACCACGTACCGATTATGATAAATATTTTTCATTCTAAATGTAAAAACAATTATGTTTCTAATGATTTTAATTTTAATTTTAGAAAAGCCGACTTCACATCCTTGAATGAATTTCTCAGCATTTCTGATTGGCACTTCTTACAACGCGGTGGTGATTTCAACTGTATGGTGTTAAGTTTCAACGATCTTCTCAGGTGTGGTATAGAAAAGCACGTTCTGCGGGTTAAAATAAATAAAATCGCCCATCGGGAGCCATGGTATAATAATGAGTTGGTGTTGCTCGAGAAACGACGTACTAAGCTTCATTCCTTGTATAGATTGCATGGTGTTAAATATTATCCAGATTTTGATAGAGCCCGCAAGGAATTTAAGTGCCTAAACTGGTTCCTTTACAACACCTAAGTAGTTCCTCGAATTGAGGAAGAGTTAACATCTATGTCTATTAGTCAGTTTCGTTGAATTACTGTTCGTAAATACTAATACACTTCTCGTGTTAATCGAAACACAATTAAAATGGTCTAACCACCGGTAGCATATTAGATATTACATGAATTAATTAACATTCAACAAAAAAATTAATAAAAAGTGAGAATTAGCTTACACACAGAGCAGTGTGAATATCGTGAAGAAGAAAAAATTGTAAGAGAATTCATCTGTATTAGTACGATTCGCTAGTACTTAAAGCACAGCACATTCTGTATATATAGAATGTAATTTGTGATATAATCAGTCCAGTCGCCGCGGCCTGATGAGAAGATTGATTTTTTCATAATCATAAGCTCATCAGTTCGAAACTGGATTGAATTCTCTTACAATCTTCGAAACATATTAAAAATCATTTAACATCTAGTCCTAAGTAGTTCTGGAATTTCATTAACAGCAAGGAAAAAGTGGCTGGCTTTCCGTCTTCTATGTCTTACACATAGAGCTCCGTTGCTGGTCAGCCATTGGATATATGTTATCTGCCAATTTTTTTGCATCGGTTTAAAAACCTGTTCTGTCTTCTGTCGTCTGCTATCATATCTCCAGCTTCAAGTTTACCGAGGAAGAAGTTTAGGATTGCTTGCTTCAGCTTGAGGTTGGAAAGTGAGCGGGTTTTGATGGCTTCCCGCCGATTCTGTTTAGGTGTTCTGCTCAGAGTTTGACCCTTCATATTTAATGAAAGCCTTCGTCGCGGTTTTTTCCCCGATCCTTGGAAAATTTCTTGTAGCCATCCAATCTTCAAGGCGGGAAGAAGAAGTGATGTGAGTAATTATCGTGGGATCGCCATTCTTTCTGTCTTACCCAAGTTGTTTGAGTCTATGGTTCATAGAATCTTGTTCTTCCACACTAAAAACTTTATTTCTCCTGTACAACATGGATTTTATCCCGGTAGGTCTAAAGTAACTAATTTGGTTTCGTTTTGAGGCGACTTATTTGATAGTTTAAATTCTAGACATCAGCTTGACGTTGTTCATACAAATTTTTCCAAGGCTTTTGATATGATTGACCACTCTATTCTTCTTGGTAAGTTAGAGAGTATAAATTGTCAGTTCATGCCTATCAAATGGTTGCGTTCCTACCTCATTGATCGTTGGCATTCCGTTAGGATCTTGGGTTCTTACTCCCAATTGTTTCATGTGCCATCTGGTGTGCCTCAAGGTAGTCACATTGGTCCATTGTAGTTTTCATTGTTTATCAACGATGTGATGCAATGCTTTGAGTTTGCTAACTGCCTCCTCTTCGCAGATGACATGAAAATGTTCGCCCGGGTTTCTAGTTTGTCTGATTGTGTAAAGTTGCAGGAGTACTTAAACAGATTTTCTAGTTGGTCAATTAATAATAGACTGGCTCTGAACGTGAGCAAATGAAAGACGCTTTCTTTTCATCGTATCCGCTCACCCATTTTTCACCAATATCAGCTGTACAATAAAGACGTTGACCGAGTCGAGTTCATTTCCGATCTTGGTGTGATTTTTGCAGCTGACGCTACATTTACCAGACATGGTAACACCATTATTTCAAAGTCGTATGTCTCGTTTGTTCGGTCTATTTTGGAGTATGCATCTCCAGTTTGGGCGCCATATCCTACCACAGTCATTCCGGGAGGATTGAGAGTGTTGAGAAGCAATTTGTTTTGTTCGCGCTCTGATGTTAGAAGACCACGCGTGCTGTGGAATATGGTATGTCCCCCCACCTTATCAGGATCGATGTAATCTTTTGAAACTGCAAGGTCTAGACTATCGCCGGGACGTAGCTTCCGCACTGTATATGCGCGACATCATTAATTCCATATCGATTCTACCGATCGTCAACATGATGGGCTTTTATTCATTGACCTGGTGCCCAACAAACTATGGTCTTTCGGGACCGATCCTGAGAATATCACGGGTGTTCAATTCAGTTTTTGAAATTTTCGATTTTCACTTGTCGAGAGATTTGTTCAAGAATGTTTTATTTAAGTTTTTTTTTAATAATTGTAGTTAGCCGTAATTGTTTGTACCGATTGTAGCCACTGTAGGTATCAAATAAATAAATAAAAATAAGGTGCAAAGCATACCCAAATTGCCATAAGGCCTACGATCAAACCAAGGACCAAAGTTATTGAGATTCTGCCAAAAAATCAGAAATTGTTGTTTGCCCAAAACCACTTTTCTCGACGTTAAGCAGGTCAGTGAGTTGAAAAAAGCAAAATAAAAAATATCCGTCCGCCTATGTGGATATCTGAACTTGGAAAGCTTTTGGAACCTGAAAGTCAAGAGGATTGTCTAAATGCCACTAAACGAGTTGACCAAGACCACGTATGGTGGTCCACACATGTGAACACATTTTTTATATATCCTGGTTTGACGGTTGAGTTGAGCGTTGGTTTGGAGTTGAGTTGAGGGTCGATCTACGAGTTAAGTTGGGGTTGATTTAAGATAAGTTCATGTATGCATATAGTTTGACAGGCTTTGATGATTTGGGTGGAATTAAGAGTTGAGTTGGAGGTCGTTGGGTTTGAGTTGAAAATGAGTCACTGGTTCCGCTGAGGATTTATTTAGGGCTAAGTGTAGAGTTGAATTAGAAGTTAGCTTGAGTGGTTTTGACTAGATTGCGTTGGGATTAAGTTGAAAATTGAGTTGGAGTTGAGTAAGGTGTTCAGTTAAAGTTTGATTTGGGAGTTGAGTTCGATGTTAGATTTAGTTGACCTGAGGTCAGTTTACGTATGACCGTAATTTTTCGGACCGAAATTTTCACCACTTCGTGAGGTTTCAGACATTAATATTTTAAATTTGAAAGACTCTTTCAAAATTCTCAGATCTTTTTAATCGCTGGACGAAACTAAAACTTTTTCAGCCCTTGCACAATTATTTAGTATCGATGGATTCTAACTAGGGAACTGATAATTGTACATTTATTAAACAGGCTTGTAAAGAGACCAAAAGAATGTCGCACATTTCCGAATTTTTATAGTCTTCTTGTTATAAAGCCTAGACGGGACCATTCCATAGATTTTGTCTGAGGCATCTAGATACGTGAAATTTGAAAAATTCCGTTATTTTGAATTTGAAATTTCAGCTTAAAGTGAGAAATACGAGATTTTTAGATGAATTATTAATTTCGTGAGAATCTATCGTTAAAATGAGAAGCCAAAGTACAAATGCTATAAAGACATCAGCGAAAACTATGAGATTCGCGGTCAATTTGATCATTCTAAATCGGTATTTCCTTCCTATTGGAATGGATTATTAAAAACCTTTAGAGAAATTCTTCAAAGTCAAACGAATGGATACAGTGGGCTCAAAACCAAGATACTGGTGCTGTTGCTCTTCTCTCTATTACTTTCTATGCTTATTGCTGGACTTTTCCAAAGAATTCGGGCCCAAACTCCTCCAGAAGAACTTTTTACTCTTACCTTTACTGTGAAAAGTACAAAGGAAGTTTGATACAATTTCATAAAACTGGCGTATAAACTAATTTTCTATGATTCATAAATTATTTTGAACTTTTGATGCTGATTTCTGCATAACCTTTAAATTCTAAAATAGAAACTAGAATTTTACAAAATTTAAAGTTCAGTTAACAACTATTTAAGCTGACGTAGAAGGTAAAAAGGATTCTGATCTAGCTGTCAAATCATTCTAATTTACCAACACAATTTTTAACAGTTCATTGTTTGTGTATACAGCATATACATCATAAATGTCAGTTACAGCCTAATAAACTATGTTCAAATCCAACAAAAACGTGCATTTTATTTACTTCTTCTACTTTTCAAAAATGATTTCAATCAAACAAACAAAACCATAAAATGTTAAACACCTTTTCTAGCCACTGTGCTTGTTTCTCAACAAAGATATGTTTCATATTTTTTTCTCTATATACAAAACATCGAAAAGTCAAAAAACCACAAAAAAAAAATTGTTGTTATTACTCTGGCATAGCTTTAGAATATGTAATTAATCAAAAGTTGCAAATCTAAAGCATACCAAAACTCTTTTATTCTTAAGTCTTCTTACGTTGTTGTTATTAATAAATGTATGTATATACGGCGAGGCTATTTATCCACCTTCAACCATAAATACGCTAGAAACATCAATTTCACTTTTCCAGTTAGTTAAAGATTGTAATCGCGGCGTATATAAATTATAAATCAGCTACCGTAAAATTGCTAATTAGAATTTTATACATTTTAAAATGCCCGTGCAATACTTACATATTCTGGAATCTTAAACAAAATTATTCTTCATCATCTCATACATATATCTTCATCATAAATTAGAAGTAATAAATAATAATTATGTACGACGTATAAATATAGATCTAATAAAATCCAATCAAACTCCAAGGATCTATGTACATATACGAGCATAAATTGTAAATTTAATTCACATTTTAATTTAAAAGAAAAAAATCTTAAAATTAAAAATTACTTTCATCTTTGACCTCTTCAAAATGTATATATATAAAACATCTTTCGAACACAAGAAATTATCTAAAAATTGAATTAGCGGTATATTCCAATTCTAGATCTTACACACAATAAAAAAAAAAAAAAATTTCTAACCAACATCGTACCCATCCAAATATAGTTTTTGGTATTTTCTGTATATACAGACGACTCTTTTGGAGAAGAATTAACTACATGTGTGTATGTACGAGTATACCAAACAATAACAAAATCGATCTCAATAAATAAACATTTAAGACAGCAACAACAACAAATAAATTAGAAATAATTGAAAAATTCGGTTCAATTAATAATTTTACTTTTTTTGTATTACACGAGTATGTACTTGCGGTATGGAATTGCTGATGGCACAACATTTTTTTATGAATGTACATAGTTTGAATCGTCTGTTTGGAAAATATTTGTTGCTTTCTTTAATTTGATATTATAAAATTATTAAATGGATATTAGGTCGTTGGCCGATAACTGGAGCTATAATTTTTTTATTTTTTTTTGGATTTGATCGATTATTATGGTGGCTAAGCAAAAATTTATTAAGGCCTAAAAAGAAGACATTCCTATATGTTTTAACTCTTCGCAGTTTTCAAACCCGGATTTATAGTTGCAATCTAACCAAATTAACAGTTAAGATGGTTGAATAAGCAACACAACAGATGACAAACAGAAAGATCACAAAAGCTGGAAGTGGAAGACGCTGTAAGATATTCGCAGGAACTGTCATTAACAGAAATCAATTTTATGTATTTAGCTTGTGAACTTTGTTTTATGACTACCAGTTTTTGTTATTGGCGATACAGGCGCGCTTATATTGTACATATGTGCCGAACGTAAATTTTTGTGACATCAACTAGCCAAGGAGTATTGCCTGTGGAAAACATAGCAAAAAAAATTAACTAATTTATCGTATTCGTCTACTTCATATTTTCCACCAATCACCATTTTATGTGAAATTTTTTTCGTTTTTCGTCGTCACGTACATAAGACACAAGCAAAAATACACCGTAACGGCAAAAATACAAATAGGCAGTCGAGAGCTAGAGTGCAGACATATCATGGCCAAGGTAGACAACACCGTTCTCCTTCACATAGCGGCACGTTCACAGATCGTTTGGCGCGTCTCGAAGCCAAAATAGATAGCTTATATCGAGACAAGTTACAAGGGCATCGATTCTCATCGCGCATACGTTCCAGCAGCAACACTACCAGCAACTACACTGAAAAAAATTTACTGCGTTTTATTTACGATTAGCGTTCGTTAACCACAATTCATACTATTAATGTAAAAATTGTTATTTTTACGTAAAAAAATGAAATTTAGAACAAAATCATAAAAATGTGTGCATTAATAGTAAGTATCATAGTTCATAAACTAAAAAATTGTTTAGTTTATTGGACTATACATAAAATACAATCACAAGTTGTTTGCGTATTAGTGCAACTTGCATTATTTTATCAAATAATTACATTTATGAATAATTCATAATATTTATGAATAAGATTATGTACGAAAATATATGTTAAATACTTATTATTCATCGTATTAACGAATCTGGCACTAAAATACATGAATATTATAATTCGGCTCTTAAATGTGCGTTGAGTGCGCATGTTTTAGAAATTTGCTTTTGTCATCTCCATTTCCAATTATGATTTTTCATCACCGTAAATCAAATGTTAACGTTATAGGCAGAAGTGCTTACTGAAATGTGTCTTACGAACATCCGTTTATTTTATTTAATTTGTGATGGGTAAGAACATTTTCTTCAAATTAATAAAATAAATTTTAATGAAATAATAAATTTTTGTGTGTTGAAACTCAGGTAAATATTGTATTTTATATTAGTTTTGCACGTACGAATTCTCATTCCGCTTAATTAAAATGACAACAGTTTTGTGCAGAAAACACTATTTCATAATACATATAAATAATGTATAAATTTATAAGTTATGTGATATACGGGACTAGAAATTTATTGTGTTAATAATATTTTTACTTTTTGATTGTTGCTTGCAAAATATTTCAAATATCAAAGATGAGCAAGGAAGACAACACGAGCCTAACCTTATAAATTTTGCTCAGCCTGTAAGTACAGCACCTGGAGAAGGCAAGGCATTAAAACCGCTTTTGGGGTATTGCGAACATAAGGTAACAAAAATAAGGAAATAAAAGTAAATGTGAGTGTATTTTAATTTATTGAATTTACAGAACAGAACATAACTACCGGTGTGAAATTTTTGGACACTTTTTTTTTGGGACAAAAATTTAAGCGAGTGTACTGTGGAGTTTTTGGACAAAATTCAGATTTTATAAAAATTAAGTTTTTGGACATATATTTATGCGGGTGTACGTCCTTTAACAGTGTATTTAACAAAAATAAAGTTATCCAAATAAAATAGGCCTCAAATAATTTCTAACATTCATTTCTAATTTTATTTTCAACAAATCAACGAATTAAGCGACATAGGGCTCTTGCAAAAAAATTTAGAAAATTAACAAATCGACGAATTTCGTATGGAACAAGGACGTTGTTCTCTATTATACCAAATAGCACGAATCTGATTGGCTCATATAGTCACTATATAGGTTGTAAAGGGCATACATTGCGGAATTGAAATCACTCAGTGCCATTTTGATATGAGCTTGTAGGGCTTTTGCAAAAAAATGTAGAATATTAAAAAATCAACGAATTTCGTTTGGAGCAAGGACGTTGTTCTCTATTATACCAAATAGTACGAATTTCAGAGATTGGCTCATATATTGACTGTATGCCCTTTACAACCTATATAGTCACTATATGAGCCAATCTCTGAGATTCATACTATTTGGTATAATAAAGAACAACGTCCTCGTTCCAAACGAAATTCGTCGATTTGTTAATTTTCTAAATTTTTTTGCAAGAGCCCTACGGCTCATATCAAGAAGGCACTGAGTGATTTCAATTCCGCAATGTATGCCCTTTACAACCTATATAGTCACTATATGAGCCAATATCTGAGATTCGTGCTATTTGGTATACTAGAAAACAAAATCCTTGTTCAAAACGAAGTTCGTCGATTTTTTAATTTTCTAAATTTTTTTGGAAGAGCCCTACAACTCATATCAAAATATCTAAGTGGTGCTAAGTTGTTTGATTTGTTGAAAAGCATATTGGAAATGAATGTTAGAAATTATTTGAGGCTTGTTTTATTTGAATAACTTTATTTTTGTTAAATACAGTATTAAAAGAAGTATGTACACTCGCATAAACATTTGTCCAAAAACTAATTTTTATTTTGTCCAAAAAATTCACAATGTATACTCGCATACATTTTTGTTCAAAAAAGTGTCCAAAAACTTCACACCGGTAACATAACTATCATAGTTTTAAAAATATTGAAAGTTCATACACAAGAAAGACACCAAAATGGGATAAGTTTTGGAATTCGATTATCAACATGGAATTTACTGCTCCTATTGTATTTTTTATCTGATTATTTTTAAGTTCTAGTTTATTAAAAGCAAATGTGATAATATGCTTATAATTTAATACAAAATATTAGAATTAAAAGCCTAACATTTCATCAAATTCTATTTACATTAAATAAATTAAGCAATATTATAAAAGGAAATTTTATGTTTTTTTATTGTTTTATACTGCGCTGTATAAATTTTACGAATTTATTCATAAAACCAAATTTATTTATGAACCCGTTCCTACATATAAAATATTCAATATATTTATGAAAATAATCATCATATTTGTGTAATATTCTTAACCACTGAGTATGCCGTTCTTCCTATAAACGAATAATTTCGTATGCACAAATAATGAATTTTTATTCTTATATGTATGAATTTATTCGTTAATATGACGTAACATTTCATTATAGTTACGAAAAATTTTATGTTATCTTTACTTTCTTACGTTAACAATAAGAATTTGGTCATCCACAAATAGTTTTAACTGCATTAAAATTATAACATTTTTCGTATCTTATATGAATAAATTCATAAATATTACAACGTAAGTAATCAAAGTTAAAATAAATTTTTTTATGTGTTGCACCATATTAACGTATGACTTTCGTACTATTAAAGAAGGGTCGTATTGGCTCAGTTTTAACGAATTTTTCTTACTATTAATGCAGTTTTTGTCTGCATTCATGTAGGATTTTTTTCAGTGTACTATCGAGGTGTATGTTGGTATCACCACAAATTTGGAAAAGCTGCTAAGAAATGCACGAATCCATCCATCCAATTGGCGAAAACCAACAATAACAGCCAGCATGGATATTGGCGATAACCAAAAAAACTAATAAGTCAATGGGTCCCGACTACCTTGTCGCACACCCTTATTTTAACTACAACGTCAAACACCTCACTTTCGACTCGTCTATATTTATACGACAACATTACAAAGCTCACATATTTAATTAACACTGGCGCTGACCTGTCGGTTATTCCAGTTGCAAACTTCAGAAATCTATTTTTGGTTCATAAACGAAACCCCGCTCTAGTCTTATCGGCCGCCAATGGAACAACCATCCTTACTTACGGTACAAAATTGCTACAGGTGGATCCCGGACTCAAACGAACCTTCACGCACGCTTTTATCATAGCTGCTGTGATTCGTTCGATCATTGGCACCGATTTTCTATTCAAATTCGGACTTCTTGTTGACCTAAAAAACAAACGGCTGGTTGATTCAGCGACAGAGCTGTCAATCAATGCCACCATGGTTCGCGTCGACACACCGACACCGATCCATTTCACAGTCAACAATGATTACGGCACTCTGCTTAAACATTTTCCTGTTTTAACAGCAGAGCCGAACTATAACTTACCAGTCCGACATAACGTGGTGAACCACCACCATATTGTCACTGCAGGCCATCTGCCCATGTCAAGACATGGTAGAATTAGGGATTTGTCGACCATCGGCATCTCCCGCCTCGTGCCCTTTGCACATGGTCAAGAAAAAAGATCAAGATTGGAGGCCATGTGGGGATTATCGGCGTTTAAACTCGGCCACAACACCGGATCGCTACTCGATACCTCACATCCAAAAGTTCTCCATGCATTTACATGGTTGCAAAATTTTCTCCAAAATTGATGTAGTCAGAGCGTAGCATTTAATTCCCGTCGCGCCTGAAGATGTTCACAAAACGGTAATAACGACCCCGTTTGGCCTCTTCGAATTCACTCGAATGTCATTCGGTCTACGAAACGCCGCACAAACGGTATTCTTGTTGCTTCGCACACTGAGGAACAGCACAAACTACACTTGGAACAATTGTTCAACAAGTAAGCACAGTTTGATGTGCATATCAAGAGCGCAAAGCGCATCTTTGGCGCAACCACTCTTGATTTCCTCAGCCACAAGATTACGCCTGATGGTATTCTACCATCAGACGAACGAATTAACGCAATCAAAGAATTTGCAGCTCCTACTTCAATTAAAAGTATTCAGCGATTTGTCGGTATGGTAAATTACTACCATCGATTTATACCGAAACTCGCACAAACGCTCGCACCAATTCACGGCCACTTGGCAGCTTTACTCAAAAAGCCCAAGACCGCCAAAAATTTCTCTTGAACCAACGAATGCCAAAGCGCATTCATCTCGTTGAAAACTGAATTGGAATAGATAACACTTTTGGCACACCCGCTGAGCGACTCAAAGCTCAGTTTGACTACTGACGCATCAAACACTGCCGTCGATGCACAGTACTGCAACGGTACCATAACGAGTGTTGGGAGCTCCTGGGATTCTTTTCGAAAAAGCTGTCGGATGCCGAAAAGAAATATTCAGCATTCGACAGGGAATTACTCGCAATCTATCTGGCAGTCAAACACTTTAGATATTTTGTTGAAGGTCGAGATTTTACAATCTACACCGACCACAAACCTCTGACACGAGCGATTCAGTCAAAAACTGAGTGTTATCCAAGGCAAGCACGCCATTTGGATTATATAACGCAATTTACTTTGGACATACTACATGTTTCCGGACATAACAACGTTGTCGCGGACACATAATCCCCGCACTACCGACAACGAAACGGCCACAGTCGAAACACATTTCGACTTGATCAAAATAGCAAATACACAACTTTTTGTTGACCTAGAACTTCAGAATTTATTTTCTGGTTCCGAATGTCACACTAGCTCATCACTGAAATCAGAACTTTTTAAACTGCCTGGCCTTGAAATAATATGCGAAGCTCTATTGGGTACAATCGCCCATACATTGCAGAATCATTACGTCGAACCATTTTCGATACACTGCACAATATTTCGCATCCTAGCCAATTGGGCTCAGTCTTGTTTATCTTGCCAACGTGCAAAAGTACAACGCCATACAAAATCAATGGTTGATTTGAACATATCCAATGAGATATAGTAGGTCCACTTAATCCATCTAATGGGTACACATACTTACTTACTTGTGTGGATCGTTTCACTCGCTGGCCCGAAGCTTACTGTATGACTAATATGTCCGTATCAACCATTGCCATTACCTTCGTCAACAACTACGTATCTCGATTCGGCGTAACCCTTACGATCACAACGGATCAAGGATCGCAATTTGAGTCCAAGCTTTTTACCGAGTTAACAAAACTCCTTGCTTCAAACCGAATAAGTACAACGGCTTACCATCCACATCCAATGGCATGGTTGAACGCTTTCATCGGCAACTTAAAGCTGCGCTAATGGCTAGAAGCAATAAAACTCATTGGAGCTCGGAAATCCCAATAATTTTACTTGTCATCCGAGCAACAGTGAAAGAATATCTAAAATGCTCACCAGCAGAATTAGTTTATGGTCAAACCATTAAACTACCTGGTGAGTTCTTTGTAGAAAATCCTCTTTCACCAATTACAACTACCGATACAGTCATCGACCAATTACGTGAGACAATGCAAAACCTTGTACCAAAATCTACTCGTTAGTCCAAACAAGATGATGTTTTCAACAATAATTGCGATTTTGTGTTCGTAAGAACAGACAAGGTTCGCACAGGATTATCACCTCCATACGAAGGTCCATTTAAAGTCATTCAACGCCTTCGAAAACAATTCACCGTGTTGATTAATGGTAAAAACTAAACCATTTCAATAGACCGGCTCAAACCAGTGGAGAATAAAAATATTTTTTTTTTGTGGCGGGATTTATGCGGGAGAGTCGTGTAGTGATTCACTCATGCAATTAATTTATTCCATTAGTTTATTTCTACAATTATTCAAAATGCAGCTCATTTCGACTTAAAATATAATTGTATTTGAATAGCCTTTTTCAGCTTAGTAGTGACAACTATAGAGCATATTTGGACTTACTCTATGGGTTTGAATCTGTACTTAAAATAAATACATTCCACATATGTATTAGACCCCTACAAATCACTACTTTGTACTAAATAATATCTTGGACACCTTAGTACAACAGCAAATCAGCAATTTTTGTTTAGATTGTATCATTTTCATTTTTCATGCTGTCAACCACAGACACACCATTTTTTATATACACTCTCGTTTCAAGCCGGACTCACAAAATACATCACAGCAAAAAAAAGATTTTTCTAAAAGTTTTTGTGGGTAATTAATTAAATAAATAAATTAGAGTTTGTTCATCGCAGTGACTGAAGTGAATGTGGTGGTGGCAATTAATGAATTAAATTTTGTATCGCGTAATGAACAATATATGGCCACATACGGATATAGATTGTGTGGTAACAATATCGAATTCTCGAGTATATATTTTTTTGGTGGGATTTCCCGCATACGATAATTAATAGATAACTAATATTGTGTTGGGATTTAAACGCTTAGCGAATGTACATACATATGGATGTTTCTGGTCATATTGTAACGAACTCTTTTTTAAACGACCTCCGACTCTGAATAACCCATCCTTGTCGATAAAACATGATAACGATTTTAATTTACTGTATTTCTTGATTTGGAAATTCGCGTTTAGTGAAATTATTTCATCCTTAAATTCTGACTGTTGAACTACATATACTGATTAAATATTTATTTGCTTGAGTCAATTCTATGACGGCAAGATACCCAATTCTCCTTTTGGTTTTGTTTTTTAAGTTATAAACGTAACGTTCCGATATGCAACATGTCGCATTAACATCGTTTTAGAAGAATAATTTTGAATCGGAAAAATATTATCAACTGATGTAGTATTCAAAAATACTAATTTTTCAGTTTTAATTTCTGGCAACTTTGATTCCGATTTTACATTTGGAGGCCATTCGCTCTCTGTACGATGTAAAAATGGAGGGCCATCAAACCCGCTAATATAATTTTTCAGTTCACTCGGCATGATCCCACGTGATAATAAATCAACGTTTCGCCAAGTCATGTGTGAAGTGCTTTCTTGGATTTCACAAATCCTATTGGCCATATAAGTTTTTAATTTGTATGAAGCCAACTTCAACACGATCGTAGAATTTGACCACAAGTACATATCACTGACATTTATATTCATTGAATCAATCACTTTTTTAACAATAACTGACAACAATAACGCTGCATTCAATTCTAACCTTGGAATGGATGTAATCTTGAGTGGTGCTACTCGGGAATTACCACAAAGCAAATTTACAGTTATGCCACCATGTTTATTAATTGATCGTATATAAACACATGCCCCGTATGCGCTGCTTGATGAGTCTGCAAAACTAATCTTTTCATCTGTATACCATTAATTAGTGGTAAATTATTGTAGAATTGATTCCATGGAATTAGTATATTGTCAGGAAGTTGACCATCCCATTTTATTCTGCTAAGCCATATTTGCTGCATTAGTATTTTCGCTGTGATAATTACCGGAGCAATGAGTCCCAACGGATCAAATAATTTTGCGATTGACGGTAGAGATTCCCGTTTCGTTGTTTGCGATTTGTTTACTTGTTTCTGATCCTTTATTGGTATGCGCTGCAACAACATATTCGTATTCGATGACCACTTACGCAGCGTCATTCGCGCACTTTTAAACATCTTGATCAGCTGATCTTATTTCTCCCCTGTAAAAACTTTCAATTGTTACCTTAGAAGCTAATGGGTAATTACACTCTTCATCATGTGCCAACTGTAACAAAGTTTTCATCCTTTTCAAAGTTCTTGTATAGATTCTTCCATCCAAATTTGATGCTTGATTTCCGTGCAACTTTGTATTATGATCCAACGCTGTCTGGAATAAATATTTGACGTTGCATATATTATCCGGCATTTCTATTGCATCCATTTCCACTTTTCAATTCCAGCATCGTCATTCAATTGCGATTCCAGTTCAATCAGTTGTGTGTAAATTGTTTTCAACTTTGTTAATTGTATTTTAACAACTTTCCTTTTGTTCATTTGTTGGATTTCTAGATTTTTGTTTTATATGCTTCGAGATTTTGATTGTTCGATCTTATTGAAATTGTTCGAAATCATTCGGGTTTCATAAAGAGAATTTAGATTTGTCTATTGTATCGAGATTACAGCCTATTCAAAATATCGTTAGATTTCGATATTTTCGAAAGTATTTGAGACTTTTGAATTTATTAGCGTTTACCTTCCCTAGAAGGTGGATCTTGCATAGGTACCACTGGTAGACTAGAGATTAGCTAAGATCGATTAGCTACACTCCATTAGCTAATTAGATTAAGGCTTAGCTAGTGACGCCACAATAATTTGTATTTACAATTTTATTTTGTCATTTACATATGATGGCGCCACTTGTTCTTTGACTATACTCTATAAAAAGAGATAAACTTCAATATATTGAAGGTTTAGTTTACTAATCGTGCTTAATCACTAATCTTGAACTTTACACACTTAAGCTAATCATGAAAAATTGACTAATCGCGTTTAACTAATCCCTAGATTTTGAAGATTTTTCGGGGTTATTGAAATTTCGGGTAACAGTTTTAACAGTTCATTATTGAAACAATTTAATTTTTTTTTGCCTTCGACAGTTCTTATAGCACCAGCATAAGCGGTCTAAGAATAAATGAGATTTCCTTTAATATTTCTAGATACTTATCGTTAATTTTCTCGACGACTACTTCATCGAGTGCAGCAGTGACACAATATTTTGACTTTAGAAATCTGTTGATAGTCGAATCTTGCAATCTGAAGCTATTGAAATCTCTCAACAACAATTTTAGTCATATTTAGATACAGTGTGGCAAAACCCGTTAAAATTGTCGAAACCTGAAAAATTTTGAATATTGTGCACAAATTAGAAGAAACTGAGTTGGTAATAGATGTGAAATCATCAGTCTATGTTCGTATAGGCCGTTCAGTCGAAAACATTGCTGCCGTATGTGTGTCGTATGTAAATGATGCAGGAATGGTTAACGCTATCGTACCATGATAACTAACTTTTAATGGCCCGAATTGAAGAATACGGATGTGAACGATATGACTTTATTTCGCGAGAAGTTTCCGGCACGCATTATCTCGCGAAACGGCGAGTTCAATTGGCCACCGGACTCTGTTTCTTTTAGGTTATCTCAAAAGAAAGGTATATGCTAATAAGCCAGCAACAATTGAAGAGCTAAAGGACGAGATAATAAGGAATTTGCTGGAATAGATGCTCAATTATGCCAGGATGTCATTCTAAATTTGAACAAACGAATTGATCTGTGCCGACGAAGCTATGGTGAATATTTTGCCACAATAATTTTTTAATTACTATTCACGTGGTGAGTCCTCATAGTTTAAATGAAATTGTTGCTTTAATTTTGACGGAATCAGGTGGCTTTTGCAGATAAAATGCAGTTCAAGAAGCATTGCTGTTAAGCCTGCTTTTTAAGTTCTGGCGATTTAGCAGTTTACTAAAGACGTATAAGAGTTTAAAAGGGTTTTTGTCAAGCTCCACTACCGTTTACTCCGGGCTTTCATATCGTCATGGCAACCTCACATAAAAATGTTACGATGCAGGTGAGGGATACTTCAGTATCGGCGGCTGCTCAGGTTGGAAAGCGTCATCATAATGCGACCGTACCTCCTCAAGGGTATAGCTAACTTGGCCTTTGAGGAGTATACAGACCCGAATGTGTTTTGTTATATTTGTGGTAAATTTGAAATAACTAAATGTCGGAAGACTATATCTGACTCGACTAAAAATATATACCACAAATGTTTCGGTAGAGAGATCCTTGAGGAAAATATTTGGACTCCAAATATTATATGCAATGCATGTTCAACTATGCTAAAGCGGTGGAAAAATACTAAGAGTAACTCAAATTTAAAATATACAGCACCCTCAATGTGGAAAAAACCTTTATCGAAAGAAGAATGTTACTTTTGTAATATCGAAGTGAAAGGTTTTAATTTAAAGATTAAAAGTACGCAGATGTATGTACAATGACGAAACCTGTAAAGTCCAATTACTTCAACTCAAGTTTTTCAAACAATGAAGTAATGGAAGTTTCAAAGGATAACGTAGGTGAGAGTAAAGCGCCAGCGGGGAAGAATTTTACAGCAGTGAAAATGAAACGGAGGAGAGTAAAGAAAAGTAGATTGCACCTAAAGAAGAGAAAGTTCCAATACTATTCACTCAGAATGACCTTAATAATTTAAGAGTTGTGAGTGAAGAGTTAGTTAGTGAACTGAAAAGTCAAAACTTGGTAGTCCGTGGAACAAAATCTACAATTTATCGAGAAAGAGAAAAGGAATTTGGGAAGCACTTTACCAATGATAAAAAAACTTCATTGGTGTATTGCACAAATATACCAGCACTGATGAATGATTTAAAACCTAATATTTACAAACCTAACGAGTGGAGACTATTTATTAACCCCTCAAAACTCAGCCTAAAAGCGGTACAACTGCACAATGGAAATAAATATGCCACTGAACCAATAGTCCACTCAATATCTATGGGAGAGAATTATGGAGATCTAAGGCAAGTTTGTGGGGATATAAATATTATAACAAAACTGCTAGGTCAGCAGCCTGGTTTTGTTAAGTACCCCTATTTTAAATGTCTCTGGAATAGTAGAGACCGAGAAAACCATTATGTTAAAAAACAGTCGCCGCTAAAAGACTGTCTTCAGCCAGGAAAACCTAATGTCCCTTTATTAGATCCCTCAAAAATTCTCTTACCTCCACTACACATAAAACTTGGACTGATGAAGCACTATGTGAAGGCATTAGATAAAAAATGTCAATGTTTCCAATACATAGCACACCAATTTCCAAAACTGACAGAGGCTAAAATTAAAGAAGGTATTTTTAACGGACCTCAAATACGAAAACTATTTCAAGACAAAAATTTCGTTAAAACCATGCAAAAAATGAGAAAGTTGCCTGGCTCAGTTTTAGAGAAGTTTGTGAAAACTTAATAGTGAATTACAGACATCCCGTCTTAGGAGCTTAAAGCTCCATTTTTTTGATTCCCATTTTAATTACTTTCCTGACAATTTAGGCGACTATAGCGAAGAGCAAGGGGAACGCTTCCATCAGGGTGTAAGGGAAATGGAAAGCAGATATAAGGGAAGGTGGGATGTTAACATGTTAGCGGACTATTGTTGGATGCTCAAGAGAAATGAAGAAACAAATCTGAGAAAAAGACGTAGAAATCCACTTCGTAGGTCATTCGAGGACAAGAGAGAACGTTATAAACGCAAGAAATGGCATAAATAAAACTTTACTTGAACGCTCTTGATAGGTCAATGAACCGAAAGTTGATGAAAAGTAACAAACTGTAACTCAATCTTGTGCAGACAAACTCAAACTATAGCAAGGTCATTGAAACTCGTTTCAGCTAAGCTTTCTTAGTTAAGTTTCATTTTCTTATTGCTAGTAACTTTGATTCAGGCACACAAGCCACGAATTGGTCTTATTTGTCTTCTATTTGTAACTTATACTCTCTGAATTTCAGTTTGCTTATTATAGTTCAAGTGTGAGTTTTGCGTCTCGGTTTGAGTAACAGTTTGATTGTCTGAGTTTCAGTGTAAGCAAAGGAAATTGGAATTTTTTTGGCCATTTTGACCTAAAGTTGGGCTTTTTTTGGGTTACTGAAGTATCAAAATTAAAAGTACTCCGAAAACGATATATCTGAAGTAAACGGTAGAAAAAATAGACTTTGGTATTTTCTTCGGCAATTTTGACCCAAAATTGGAATTTTATGGAAAGCGGGTGATGGAGCAAAACGGACATCGGACTCCTATTCAGCGCATCAAAATACATAAGAATTGATATGTCAGACCTCGGGTTCAGGGAAAAAAAAAAATTTTTGTGTGCCGGTGTGATATATAAAAGTTGCGTCACTTCATGCAACCCATTTTTAGATCAACCATTATTACCTGCGGAACTTCTTGTGGAAGTGTACTTTGCTGTGTGCCTATTTTGATGATTTTTTTTTTAATTTGGCTTTAATATGGTTCAATAATGCCGCATAATTTTAGGTCTCTTTTATTGTCTTGCCTAAACGCAAAATCAAATACGATGGTTACAGCGTTTGGGTTGAGAAATCTTGGGCCAGCATCTTGACCAAAAGAGAGTTTGATCTAAGGGCCTATATTTGTAGTGACACACATTTCCCTACTATTGGAGACCAAACCCATTAGGAGTATAACGCAAAAGGAGTTTAGGTTTATTTTAGCGTCTTGCTTTGATAATGATGACTAATTGACGCTGTAAAAATTATTAAGTTGTGGGGCAATACATTATAGAGTAATAATCTTCATTCGCGAAGGATTAAAGTTTTCTTCTGCGTACAAAGCAATTTTAATTAACCTAATTAAACCATATTTAATCAAAATACGTCAAATTTATTGAACTTTAAAATCTCATAAATACGCATATTACCGATCATTAAAGTTATGATTTATTGCCATAAAAATTATTTTGCCATTTCATTCTACTTTATTCATTTCATAAGTAACTCTAACTCTATTTAGCTTCGCATCTGTATACCTAGAGATAAATAATAATAACCGTAGATTGGAACACGCGATAATTACACAAAAAAAAATCTAAACGATCATTTTATTTTGGCTTCTGTATAATCTCGGTGTAGTAACATTAGTATGTATATACAAAAAAAAAATTCTCAAAATTCCATATATCATAACCAATCAATCTGTTTGAAAATTAAACTAATATACCATAGCACATCGGAATTCCATCCCTCCTTGTGCGCAAGCAACATCACCACATAACATCGCGCACATCTAATTAAACAAGAACATAACAAAGTAAAAAAAAAAAATTTTTTGCCATTGCAAAAAGTTCTTCCATAGTCAAATCGTTTTTAATTTGTAATTAAACCAAACCAAATATAACAACAACAACAACAACAACAACAAAATCTTCTAAATATGCGCTCTATTCAGCTCGTCTTTATATATGAATCCGGGTTCCTAAAAATGTAAACGTAGTGTGAAATTTGATTTTTTCTGCAAAGATGCTTCTATGGAATTTTGTGCGCGAATCTCTTTATGTCTTTCTTATTACGAATATTTACCTCTCGTTTCGTGTATATGTACACAAAACAACCATAAAAATTACGAAAGAATTTTTATGAAATTCAGCATGCAGACGGAAAAAAATTAAAGCTTTATTACCTTTATTCGTTGTTGATGAACTTGTAGAAAGTTTGAATTTTATTTACAAATGGGGAATTTCGATATAAATACCCTCGCCTTAATTAGCAATGTATGTACATATATGCGAATGGTAAATCTTTAGGTCACGCAATTATCTGTTTATAGCCTATTGTACGAGTGAACAAGCGGAGATTTGTAAAATAATACAATGACTTTGTTTTTTGTTTTGGTTTTAAGGTGATAATCGGCATCGTTTGACACAAACGAATGTGGTTTGTTGATTTATCCGTTCATTACATTTATTTGGCGACAAAATACACTGAAGTTTTCACTGTATCTTTTAAATTACGAAAGATCATTGAATTCTAATTGCATATGTTGTCGTAGTAGGCTTAGAAATTTCTATTTATATAGCGACATCATAATGTCTCTAGAATTTTTTGTTTTTCTATAATACAACACTAAGCGGAAAGACAAGACTCCCGGGGCAACACGATACTCAACTACTAGAAGGCTGCAAATTCATCTTAAGGGCGACCACAATCTTCAAGTAAGCACGGATACAACAAGGATATACCTTGGCGAGCATAACTTATGTCCTAGAATACCAGCCAGAGGTCCAGCATTATGAGTAAGACTAGCGAAGACCTCATATACGGCCGTCCTAGAACCAAACGCGGTATCTACAAATAATTGAAAATTGAGTTTATGGTTTTCTTAGTAACCTGGTATGTTGTTCTACCTATTTACTGACGAAAAATTCAGTGTTTACATTATTTCTTCCAAAAATTGTATCGTATCTTTCTAAAATTTAAGCTAACAGGGACCGAAATAATTTTTCGGCTTAATAACTCTTCCGTTTACTAGGATTTACTTTTAGACAAAGCTGCGATTGCGTGTTGTGTTAAACTACGTTGTAGTGCTTTGTATGGGCTCGTTCGACGTTACCCAGCCGATGAATCCGATGTCTCAGTTCACATGAATTCATTCTGACGCTGAATTGAATTTCCGCAACTCTAACTGTAGATCCTAGACTGTAAAGTTAAACCCGAGTATAAAGATAATTTTATAGTTGGAGGTGACCGCAGTATTCAAATCGGAAGGCATCCGCCATTTTATAAAATTCCAACAGATATTTTTATTAGTAAAGTATTGTATCCATAATGAGTTCAGTATTTATGTCTGACTGAATATCTTGAAAGCAGACCCAGTCAAACACTTCTGCTCATGACTGTGGAAGATATCTGAAATATTGTTATAAACTTCATTTGAAGTAACTTTTTAATTAATAAATTTTAAACTCGAGTCGCCTGTAACCTTCTGATATCTTAAGATAATCGACTCAGAAATACGATGTTGGTGATTTGATCAAAAGGAGCTATGGCCTAACCCGTCAGATTATACGCACTACTTCCAAATACCGGGTGATTTTTTTAACCTGATACACTCAAATATCTCGAAAAATAAGCAATCTACGAAAAAATGGTTTTAATCAAAATTTAATTATTCCGTGGGGGAAATACATTAGTGTTAAAATTAGTACCCCCCCTCCTCCTTGTAGGTAGGGCGAGGGGGTTACTTTGAAACTAAAATATGAACCCCTATTTTTTATTCTAGATTTGAATTCTACGGCTAAAAATACGTAGAATTTGACTGAAACATTTTTTTCGATTCATGATAGATGGCGCTGCAATTGACGATATTCAATTTTTTTCGATTTCTCCTACTGAGAACCTACGCAAACGATTCTGCAACCCATCTGCAATAAAAATACCATGGTTTCCTTGTGAATACTCGAAGTCAGTCTTAAACAATTTGTATTTCTTAAATTTTCAATTACTGGAAATGGCTTCTCATTATCGTAACCCAGGAACATGCGATTAAATCGGCTTTCAAATTAATGAAATGGTTTGTATTTTGTTTTAAAAATACCGATTCAGTCCGAAGATTATTTCGAAAACAACAATACGTGTGTAAAGCTATCAATACTACTTAAGAATGATGTATTTAACTGTACAAGAGAAAATTGAAATGATTCTGGTTTATGGAGAAGCTGGCCGGACTCTTGATAATGCTGTCACTCTCTACGCTTCGCGTTTTCCGGATAGAATTCGGTCACGTGCATCATTTCAGCGTATTGTCAAACAATTTATTATTGATTGAAGTGTTGAACCGAAAAAAAAGACTCGTCCAGGAACAGTCACTGGAGAAAATAATGAAATTGATGTATTGGCTGCAGTAGCTCATATTCCTCATATTAGTACACGAGAAATAGCTAGTGATTCCGGATTGTCCCAGACCAGTATTTGGAAAATTTTAAAACGTCATAAGTATCATTCTTATCATGTGTCTTTACACCAATATTTTCATGGCGTTGATTTCCAAAATCGGGTAACTTTTTGTCAATGGGCACGTGAACAAATACACCAAAACCCAAATTTTTTTCGTTACGTATTTCGTTACGTAACTGCCAACATTATTTGAAGACGTGAGCTTAGAAGTGCGACGGAACATGTGGTTTCAACAGAATGGTTGTCCCGCACACTATTCGTTGGTAGCACGTGCACAACTTGATCGTGATTTCGATGGTCGCTGGATCGAGAGCGAAGGTCCGGTAAATTGCCAGATCACCAGATTTAACTTCGCCAGATTTATTTTTGTGGGGCTATCTCAAAGACCAAGTTTACAAACAAAAACCAACAACACGTGAGAATATGATTGAGCGAATCAGAAATGCTTGTGCTGAAATTCAAGCAGACACACTTCTCAGTTGTGTACAGTAATTTGAAATGCGGATTAATAAGTGCATTGAAGTCAAGCACCCTTTTCCCAGTTATTCGAAATTTGCAAAATGAATAAATTTTTTGACGACCAATTTCGAGTATTTACAATGGAACCGTGGTATTTTTATTGCAGACGTATTGCAGAATCGTTTGCGTAGGTTCTCAGTATGAGAAATCGAAAAAAAAATGAATATCGTCAATTACACGCCATCTATTATGAATCGAAAGAAATGTTTCAGTCAAATCCTACGTATTTTCTTGCATAGAGGTTCATATTTTAGTTTCAAAGTTATCCCCCGCCCCACCTACAAGGAGGAGGGGGAGGGTCCTAATTTTAACACTAATGTATTTCGCTCACGGAATAATTAAATTTTGATCTTAACCATTTTTTTCGTAGAGTGCTTATTTTCCGAGATATTTGAGTGTATCAGGTTAAAAATATCTCCCGGTATTCTACAAAGTAAACAATGAAAAAAGTTGCTCAGGAAGGTCAAGTCTAGCAGACGTTGTCACAATTAATTTTTTTTTTCTAACGACAGCACCCACTAACACTTCCACTAACATAAACAAGGGCGTTGTATTTTTGGCCGAAATGTACTGCGTACGACAATTTATCTGACGAATGTCAAGGAGCATGCCCTCCGATTCCACAAAAAATAATAGGCTAATTCCCGTAGAAGCATCCTTTGCCAAGCCAAATTTTAATGATTTGCGAAATGGCGTTTGCGTCAGTCAATAGAAAAGTTAAAAGGGAGTGTCAATTATAGTTCGTGGAGGTTCCCCGTGCAGGCATATTTTAAGGACCTAGACCAATAGAATGCAGGAAGCTTGGGATGAATTGACGAACGCTGTTCAGAACGCTGGTTTAACCAGGCAAGTGGGTTTACTCAGGAGTTTGATATCAAGAAGATTAAGTGATTGCAGTTCAGCAGAGCAGTACGTTAATAGAGTGGTTACGTACGCCTGTAAGCTAAATGTTGTCGGACTGGCAGTAACGGATGAATGAACCGGAACATAATTATTATCGGCTCTGCCGGACGAATACAGATCGATGATTATGCGCATTGATGCCTCCAGCATAAAAATTTCCGCCGAACGACAAACAATGTAGCCTTGGTTAGCAAAAGTTTTCAGCCAAAACATAAGGACAAGAAATTCATTTGTTGTTGTACAATTGTAAGAAATTTGGACATTTTGCGTCTGAATGTCCCGAAAAACGGTTCACAAAGCCTTCGAATGCAAAGACTTTGTTTGCATCGTCTATGAGTACCAATTCGAAATCCACAGAATGGTACACTGATTCGGATGATTCAGCGCATATGACTTCGCATGGAGATTGGTTCAACGGAACCACAGAGCCGCCACAGAATAACAAAGTTTTGACTGCGAATGATACACGTATATCTAGTAATGGGACATCAGAATCAAGTGAATTTTTATGGCATCGGCGTATGAACAGATTAGTAGCAATATTCTTGCGGGGCTTTAACCGAAACAAAGGAGACAGAGGAGGCTACTGTCGAGGAGCTATCTCTTCTGGAGCCGGTAGTAGAGAAAGACATGTTTCGGAAATGTAAAAAGGTTCTTTCGAAAATGAGAGCTGCGACCGCCAGGCAGAAAAATGTATCCAATGTTATATAAAGTTTGGTATGGAGGAGCTTGAGGATGTGATTGACGCCATAATAAATAGCAATACAGTTCGAAAAACTGCCGTGCAAAGGTTACGAGTGACAAAGTCCTCACAGCACGATCAGAAAAATAGGTACTCCGACCCCAGCGTGAGGTTTGAAGAGGGCAGCTTGATGTATGCGGAGGGGTGGCAGAGAAATGAGTCGAAGAGGGAGAAACGACTTAGAAAAGCCGAGGAAAAATAAATCGTAAATCGGCAAACCAACAGCGAGATAACTGAGGTCGTACCTACCGCAAACAATAAGGTAAAAGCTAACAAAAGACGCAGAGGAGTTAGGCCAGACGCACTTCTCATAAGACCGAAAAAAGGCTAATCATATGCAGAGGTTTTAAAGGAGATACGGAGCAAGGTAAACCCGGATGCGCTCCAGGCGGCCAATAACCATCTATGATAATTATCGTACAAGGAAATATGAACCGCAGCAAAACCGCCGACTGTCTTCTGCAGTAGCTGGCAATCGAGCATGGAGCAGAGCTACTACTGCTGAGTGAGCAATATTGGAACAAGGAGGCATCATGGTATCCTGATATTTGGGCCCTAAATAAAAAAGTACATGTTGAGAGCCATAGCGCAGGTTGGAGTTTCGTCTGGGTCAAATGTAAGGAAGCAACATACTTCAGCTGCTACTTCACTCCAAACGAGGCGATTTTAGAGTTCACTATAAAGTTAAATATTTTGGAGGATGAAATTTCAAAGGTGTCAGGTCAAATAGTGGTGGGTGGAGACTTTAATGCCAGAGCCCTCAAGTGGGGGATGCTTCAATTTGACACAAGAGGCAGACTCATTTTAGAGATGGCCGCCAGAACAGGATTCTTGATTTTGAACGTCGGAGCAACTGCAAAATTTCGCTATAAACCTGAGTAAAGCCAATTGCTGGAGGATGCTGCTGGACGATATAGATAGGGACACATGGGGTCTAGGATACAAAATAGTCACAAAAAAACTCGGAGCTCAGAAGTCAGCAGGTTTGTTGAACGCCACCAAAACAGAAAACATTATAAGAGTTCTCTTCCCCAGTCACCCAGAGAGAGAGCTGAAACAGTTACCGAATGAAATATAGAAGTTCCGCTACTTTCCCGTAGAAAAACTGAAGAAGGCTATTAGAACAATGAAGGACAAAAGGACCCTGGTCCAGACGGAATACCTGGTGAGGTTATAAAATTGGTCTTCCAACTAAAGCCAGAACTGCTGTAAATTTATATAACTTATGCCTTTGCGAAGGTGTGTTTAGCTCACGCTGGAAGACGGCTAGACTAACACTCGCCTCGACAGTATGGCTTTAGAGTGGGGTTATCAACAATTAATGCGATCCAGGAAATTACGGAGGCGGTCAAGAGAGCTGAGAGTCATAGCCGCTTTACACGTCGGATCGTACTATTTGTAACGCTGGATGTTAAACACGCATTTAACTCTGCGCGATGGTGTGACATGCTTCGCGCTTTGGAGGACAAGTTTCATATATCCAGCTATTTGCTACGAATAGTAGATGAAAAAAATAGAAAGGCTTTATATTTGGGCCTGACTTATGGAATGCGTTCTACGACGGTCTTTTATGAGTCGAAATACCAGAGGAGACACGATTTTTCGGATATGCGGACAATATTGCAATACATATCGGTGCACACGATAAAAAGTTAGCCCAACTGAAGCTAAATCGGATTATGCGAGCCATAAACAGATGGATTACAGCACACGAGATTCAACAAGAAGAGAATTCAATCAGGGTTACCAATATGTGTTGGTGAGCAGGTTATCGAGGCAAAAAAGGCAATGAAGTATTTGGGGATCACAATCGAGGCCAATTTAATTTTTTTTGAGCAAATCCGGGAAACAGCGGATAAGGCTACAAAGGGGATAGCATCTCTAAGCAGACTAATGGCTAAAGTTGGCGGCCAGAGGTCCAATAAGGGAGATCTTCTAATGTCGTCAGCCCAATTTGTTCTAATGTATATAGGGCAGAAATATGGGCTAAATCACTTGACAAGGGTATGCACCGGAAGCTACTGTCTCAAGTGCAGAGGAAGGGTGCACTAAGAGTAGCGTCAGCTTACCGAACAGTGTCAGAAGCAGCAATCCTAGTTATAGCTGGCGGTATCCCAATTCGTCTTCTGGCGAATGAACGGAGGAGAATCTTCTTAAGAAAATCGGATGTTGGTAGAGGAGAAAGCGACAAAGGAAGAAAGATCTCGTATCCTCGAAAGTTGACAGGTTACTTGGGAAAACGAAACAAGCGGAAGATGGACTGCATGTTTAATTAAACGAGTGACCCCGTGGATTGAAAGGAGTCACGGAGAGGTCGGATACTACTGGACACAGTTTTAAAGCGGGCATGGATACTTCCGGAGGTATCTGCACACAGTGGGTAAGGCCCGAGTGCCTATATTGCCCAGGAGAAGCGGACGATGTAGCTGACACTTTCTTCGTGTGCGGTAGGTAGGGGGAACGAAGGAGACAGCTAGAGGGAGAAGAAGGCCCTTCGTCTCCAGAAACAGCAAGTGAAAACTAAAATGGCGGATATGGACAGGTGCCCATCATTTGGGAGTGTTCTAAGTGGAGCAAAAGTTGCGAAGGCTAACTTCAAGTAATGTGATAAACGGTCTCAGGTTACTCTTGGCGAGAGTCCGATACATGTGCGTAAATGCGTTTCCACCGCTCCCATTATAAAATACGGTACATATCTTATTTCCGAAGCAATCATTTTTGCGAAATAAAAAAATGTTAGTTTGGTACAAATAATTTTGACCGCGACGTATGTACTATGAGACAATTTAGATAAAATGGCTAAATTGAATCCATAATTTTAAGTGTTTTGGTAAAAACGGATTAGGATTTAGTTTTGGAAATAAAATTTTGCAAAGCAACATGCAAAGATTTATTTTAGGATTTAATTTTCGAAAATATTATAAATCTAAAAAACAAAATAGGATTTAGTTAAATCATTTTGGATTTAGCCAATACAATTCCTGTTGTAAATTTGCCAAAGCAAAACACTATTTACATATTAGATTGTGGCAATTGAAGGAAAAGACACAATCAATACCCAATAGGTTCTAGTACTCAGGCTTTTGATGAGTCCAAAAGCATTCTAATTCAAAAAGAAGGCAAACAAAATTTCAGCTTGAAGTAAGGCTAAAATTAAACGTAAAAGCTTGAGAAAGATGAAATCAAACGAAAAGTCCAAGAATTATTATTTGAAAGTTCCTTCAGCATTGGTGGTGTATATGTTTTTTTTTTAATAGAAGACTAAAAATAGTAAAAATGTTGGTTTTAAATTATGGTAGTGTGGCAGCGCCAGCTGAATAAATAAGTAAATTCAAGCGCCAATCATTTATGGTAATAAAAAAACCGATAATAAATATTTTTAACGATCATTTGGCATAGAAATGTGACTAAGGCGTAATATAATAATACTTCCCGCCATATACTACAAACACGCTATTTGATCACCCCATATGTGTGTCTACTTATTTGCGCTTATAGGTGCGAAATGCAAATTATTTTTTGCTTACTCGAGAATGTGTAATCGGATATTTAATTTCGACCGAGTGTGTTGTATATGGTTTTACAGTTTTGCCATCCGGAATACGATTTTTTGATTAAGTCATAATTTGCTTATTTATATTATTTATATGTTAAAAGATAAGATGTTTTGAGGTTTTTTTTTTGGCATCTTAAAAAATATAATAAAAACGTAATAAAAATTCGCGCAAAGAAGATACAAATAATGAGTCTTTTAGATTTATTGGTTGGAAAGTAAAGGTAAACAAACTTAAAAATATTCTCATGAATTAAAAATTAAAAAAAAAAATGTTTTGGGTTGTTATGTATATCTAACATTCTATCATATATAGATAGATAGATAGATAGATACGATGCTGATTAGATATTTATGAATAAATAATTAAATTATTAACTATTTTGTTATGGGTACTGGTCTGGCGCGCACAAAAGGTTAACAAAACTTTGCAATATTTGATTTATTCGATATCCACCCATTGGCATCGTCGATAAACCGTATCATATTTCGCGCATGCATAAACCGATATTATGTTTCGTTCTGTAAATTTTCCAAATCGATAAAAGCGCGGTGCCAAAAGCACACCTGCTCGATTAGTCGCGCACAAATAAGTATTTTCAATTATATCTTACATAAATTCTAATTATTTCTGAAACATATGTTTTGATTATCGATACAGATGTTGTAATTGGTAGTACATACATATTATGATTTTGCTGATAACATTTTTTGGACGTGATTCAGTAGACTAATTGTACTTAAATTTCTAATTAATTATAATATCTGTCATACAAAAAAGTAACCATCGACATTTTTGATTTTTTTGACAAGTACAATATTTAGAGATGCTTTTTTAATATATGTAATTGCTTTTTTGAACTTATACTTTGAAGCTCAAACAAATAAAGTGTTTAATGTCTGAGTAAGCTATCAGAAGTTCCTTGTCACCACAGTGTTTTCGTCGTGTTGCGCTTCATTAAGACGTACTGAGTGAAAGCCAAGTGATTACTTTGTATCGAAACAAATTAATGAACCTCTGCATTTTGGTGCATCAGGAGCATCAATCATATATCGAAAAATTCGCCTTTAAAATTCTCAAGTTTTGCTGTTTTACAAGAAATCGTTCAACAATATCTGATAGTGATCACCATGGCAAGTCGTTAATTGGAATGACAACAATACAATACAAGCTACAATTTCAAAACCATCAAAAGAAATATTTCAAAAAAGCTGTGTCTGATCCAGAGTTTGTAAAATGTCTAGCAAATTTGATGGCAGCTTATTTTCTAATTTATATGATAACACAACTCCACTTCCATTACAGCTAATCCCATTCTATTTCAGTCATTTTTTTTCATTGTTTCCAGGACAGAGTAACTCCTTTCTATGGAAAGCGTTATGACTAAATTTTCTTACTTTCGTAAAAACCGTTTCCATAACTTGGCTCAGAGCTATTGAATCTTGAGCCAGAGACCAGGAGATTACGACTTACGCCGCAAATGACTCAGTTACCAACTCTACAAATTATTATTGTATTAATTGCGTTCTATAAAATAACCAAATGAAAAATATTCCAACTGGAATCCAATTAGAATTGGCGTATGTGAATGTATATGCAAACTCCAATTCGAAATATGTGTATTTTTCAATTATTTTGTCCCTCTTTAATTGGTTTTACTATCGTTTTCGCTACCGTTGGGATGTCTGGCTGGTGAGTGGCTATGACTCAATGCAGCAAAGTTTAGGCAACAATTTTACTTATTATAACTTTGCAAAATTAGTCATTTTTATGCCTTTTCCGAAGTGAGATTATCCGAATGGTGAATAATCACAAGTTAATGATTTAGTTATCCGGATTATATTTTCGGAAATTGTGAAGCATAAAATTGAGACCAATGAACGAATATTCAAACGATCACTTTTATACACGACGTTTAACACCAGTTTATCCGGCCTTAAGAGAAATGATCTTCGAGACCCCTGGAACAGTTTTCACCCCAACTTTTACGTCAATTTTTACTGGGCTATTTTCTGTGTCAGTATCGGTGTATTCGAACCATAAACCAAAATTTTGAAAGCACTAAAGCTATTCGACCGGTTTAAACTAGAAAAAATCTCTATCATTAAATATCCGGGGTTATGTCAAATCCCAGAAAAACTGTTCGATGGTTTTTGAACATGTTCTACAGACTTCTTCGAAATTTCTTATGTTTCTACTGTTAAAAGTTTTCTGCTGTCACTCCGGCTATAGTTAATTCACGAAAGTGCGAAATGACAGTTGTTGATTCAATAATTAAGGAAACAAATTTGTTTGAGTTTTAGTCATAATATTTGTATGAGAAATTTTATGACTGAAACGCCTTTCGTGTTTTGACTGTATTCCCGGAGAACAATTTTGCCTAAAATTCCTTTTTAGTTGTTTGACTGAATCTCCTTTTCAAAAGGTATTTCAGCCCCAAATCCAAAAAATAATTCCAGTCAAAAATGTTTTGACTTGAATGCTTTTTAGTTTTTTGACTGAAATTCCTTTCTGTTTTTGCCTGAAATGTTTTTGACCGGAATTCACTGGAGTGAGAGAAAGAGGAGAAAGAATGCATCAAACTTTTCAACTATGAAGACTCACATATAAAGAAACAATCTAGCAGTAAAATCATTGTCTCTTCAGCTTCATTCCTATTGTTTCCGAATCTTTTGGAGTTTCGGAATTTTTACATTTAAAGTTAATTTTGTAGGAGCTTACTTATACCCTATAGAAGTTATATTTCATTGTAAAATCAAAGTTTAATAATTTTCCGAAATCAATTTATTCGTCATTCGGCAAAGGTGTACAAATAATTCTCCGCCATTCGACAAAAGATGGTGCCACCGGTAAGTTATAGCACAGATAAGAATATCAGATAGTTCAAGCCGAACACATTTTTGGCAATTCATTCTGGAACCCAAAACCTGAAACTCAAACCAATTTAAATTATTTTTCCAGAGGTTCCATCTAACATTTAATAGAAGAACGAGAGTTAGTAGAGACACATTTTAATAAGCTAATTATTTTTTAAGGTGAATTTGCTTATTTTTGTTGTAAAAAATTACAACTACAATTTTTTGCTTTAATAATTTAACTTTAAAATATCATATACCAAATAAAAATGTTCAATAAAAGTAAATATTTGTTCAAATAAATGGTGTTATTACATTTAATATTGGGTTCCAATTCAAAAAACCGCAAAATCATTCGGGCTTAGTTCATCTGATATTCTTATCTGTGGTTATAGTTAATTTCCCCGATGTAAAACGTCATATCCTAAGGTTGGACATCTGTCAACAACATAACCTTAAAATATTAGCGATTTCGTATCAGCATCATATATTTTTTCTTGCGAAAATGTCGAGTTTTGTGTCGAATTAGCGTCATTTGCGGTAACTTAATTTGAAGAAATCTGCAGCTGAGGCGCATCGATTACTTGTAGAAGCATATAGTGAGGCTGCCTTAAGTGAGAGAAGTTGTCGAGAGTGGTTTCAAAAGTTTTAGAACGGTGAATTTGTGGTGTCACTGTTATTTTTGTTTTTATTTAAATTTAATAAAGTTTGTTTCCAAAGTTGAATTGGCATTAAGTAAGTTTGGAAGGTATATATGTATTTTAAAAAAGAGTAGTGTGAGACGCACTTAATATAATAAAAGCGACAGAATTTTGTAGCGTCAGTCATTTTGTTTTTTTAGTACTGTTTAAGTTTTTCTCTGTTCGAAAAGTTGAAAATAAAATTAAATCTTGTTAATATCAACGGTAGTAATTTTGGTTAAACTTAATAAAATTAATAATTAATAAGTCGCATAGCGAAGTAAAAATTGTATTTAATTGGAAAAAACAAATTGTACGTGAACTAGCAAGTGTGTTAAATTGTGCCCCAAAAAGAGCTTTAGAGGTTACGTTTTCCGCGTGGGTTTTCACGTACACCGCCTAGCGTAACCGCACCAGCACTAATATTCATTAAACCAAACGGGGATCATATATAATATATATCCATTAACCCCAAAGTGGTAACGCCCGACGTGATCTGAAGGGGGAGAGTAAATACAACACAAGTATAATAAACCACGTTTTATTAAGTTACGTTAATCAATATAATGTAAGCCGTATTGAACAAGCGCCGTTCCAACAATCATTTAACACGTGGAATTGCAAACAAATTTGGTCGCGGACGAGCGACAATTTACTAAAGCTTACACCGTCCGACGCATAACCAATCAGCAAGTATACCGTCCGACACATAAGCAAACAGCAAGCATAGTAACCAGCAGCCATCAAAAGCGGAAATATCATCACGCATCGGCAGTTAATTAATGTAAGTACCTTGCAAATTTAATTAATGCCAAAGATAGATCGTGATTAAATTACAATTAGTGTTCGGTTACACGTTATAAATTTTTCAAAAGTTAGTAGTAGTTTTTTTTTGTATCGCGTGTTGTGTGTTTCTTTTTTCCCATGCTGACGCCAGGGGGTTCTTCTACTCCCGTTGAGTCGGAAGTTGTGGGGCAACACGGCCAAGACAAAATGTTGTCATTTACGTTAGAAGAGTTGAACGAATTGATCGAAACTAAAATATGGGCGTGTGCGTGTTCTCGAAAATCGGGTTTAGTTGACTCGGGTCGCAGTACGGACACGTGTCCGGTTAAAACTAAGGTCGAATTAGGGGATAGTACAGTAATGCCTCAGACTGGCATGGTAAATATTCAGCTCATATTAACATCGTTTGAAAAAGATGTGTCGTTAAATATTTTGGCTGAGCGAGCGGACAATTTAATCGAGACCATGGCTCGGAGACCATGTCCATCTCCTAGTGTAGAAAGTCTCGAAGAGATGCTAATCAAATTCGAAGCAAGAATTATGGGTCAAATTTCTGCCTTAGTGACAAATCAGGACAGATCTCGTATTCGAAACCGTTCAAATTCACAGCGACAAGGCTCGCTTACACCTTCTTCGTCTAAGGACGAGTCAGGTTATCGCGATGTGTGTTTTTATCATAAACGTTTCGGCGATCGTGCGATTAAGTGCGTTTCAACATGTAAGCAGCACGATAAATTCATTCGTAAATCCGATAAGACGGATACCAATCCAAAAAATTAAAAGCACACCAGCATGTGGCGACGTGTCTGGATGGTGCAGAATCCAGTCGTCTTTTAATCATAGAAGCAAACACCAAGCGTACATTTTTAATCGACACAGGGGCGGACGTGTCAGTTGTTCCAAGAGATTTTGTTAAGTTGCCGGTTACAACGGACGAGTTTAGTTTATTTGCGGCTAACGGCACTCGGGTTAAGTCATACGGTACTCAGCAATTGAGCTTGAATATCGGCATACGCCGAGAATTTGTGTGGACTTTTATTGTGGCAGACGTCACCCTACCTATCCTGGGAGCTGATTTCTTAAAGTCAACCGGTATTTTAGTGGATATTCGTAGGCGTCGAATTGTAGATCCTCTTACTTCTTTATGCACCATAGGATCATTGTCTAGTAATAAGTATCCATCGTTGACAACGGTCGACAAATCAGCAATACAACCAGATATCGTTAAACTATTATTGAATTTTCCAAAAATCACGCAAGACTCAGTGAGTCCAGTTCCTGTAAAGCATCAGGTGACCCATCGTCTCGAGACACGTGGTCCACCAGTTGCTAGCAAAACACGTCGGTTGCCTCCGGACAAGTTAAACATAGCTAAGGCACATTTCGAGTCAATCATGGCCCAAGGCATCTGTCGCCCTAGTAAGAGTCCTTGGTCTAGCCCGCTGCATCTGGTCCGCAAAAAGAATGGTGAATGGAGACCATGCGCCTGGAGACCATGAGCCCTGTGATATTCCGAAAACGGTCATTGCTACACCATTCGGGTTATTCGAGTTTTGTCAAATGACCTTCGGACTGAGAAACGCGGCACAATCATTCCAGAGATTAATGCACTCCGTCTTGTTTGGGTTGTCGTTCGTTTTCGTCTACTTGGACGATGTTTTAGTGGCATCCAGTTCCATGGAGGAACATCTTAAGCAATTATAGATAGTCTTCACCAGATTATCGGAAGCAGGTCTGATAATTAATACGGATAAATGCGTATTTGCAAAACCAGAGATACATTTTTTGGGTCATTCGGTTAATTAGCAGGGAATACTCCTATCACAAGAAAGGTGTAACGTCATTGCGAAATACGAGCGACCGCAGACCGTGCAGCAGCTGAAACGATTTCTCAGCATGTGCAATTTTTACAGGCGTTTTATACCGGCCGCTGCTAAAGACCAAGCTGTTTTAAACAATTTTCTTAAAGGTTATAAGAAAAATAAACATACAAAGGTCGGATGGTCGGAGTGATCTATTACAGTGTTCGAGGCTTGCAAGACTAAATTGTGCGAAGCAACGATTCTGGCGCATCCTGTAGCTAACGCGATTATGGTCGATGCTTCTGACAATGCAGTCGGGGCGGTTGTACAGCAATTTGTAAACAACGTTTGGCAACCACTAGATTTTTTTTTCTGTTCGTTTGAGTGAGACCCAACAAAGATACAGCGCATATGACCGTGAATTGTTGGCGGCGTACTCTGGTATAAAGCATTTTAGATACCTGTTAGAAGCGCGCACGTTCACGTTGTATAGAGATCATAAGCCGTTAGTTTACGCCTTTAAGCAAAGTTTGTCCAAAGCTTCTCCTCGCCAGTTCCGCCACCTTGATTTTATAGGGCAGTTTACGACCGATTTGCAACACTTATCCGGTGTGGATAACGTGGTCGCAGATGCATTGTCTCGCCTACATCAGATTTCATTACCTGAGAGTATAGATTATACCGAAATCTATAAGGCGCAGGCGACAGACGGAATTATTGGAGTTATTAAAAGACAACATCACTTCATTGGTTTTTAAAACGACAACCGTTGTCCTTTGATTCTCCACAGTTTATATATTGTGATATGTCAAGTAGTAAGGCTAGACCATTTATACCAATTAAATTCACGAAAAAGGTCTTCGAAATGTTGCACAATTTATCGCACCCGGGTATTAAGGCCTCCGTTAAATTATTGGCAGACAAGGTGGTATGGCCCGCCATGAATAAAGACATCCGCGCCATGGCACGGAGTTGTATCGCATGCCAAAAATCGAAAATAGCCAGGCATACCAGGTCCCATTAGGAAATTTCGATCCTGTGGTAAATCGTTTCGCAGAGGTGCACTTGGACATTGTCGGTCCATTGCCTGTATCGGATAATCATAGATACTGCATTACTCTAATTGATAGGTACACAAGGTGGGCCGAAGCTATACCAGTACCAGACATTACAGCAACAACCGTAGCTTTCGCAGTCTATTCAGGGTGGGTAGCGCGTTTTGAGTACCTTCATGCATAGTAACGGACCAGGGAGAACAGTTTGAGTCCCTGTTGCTTTCCGAATTGTCCACCTTATTTGGTTTCGAACATAAGCGAACCACGTCATATAACCCTAAATGCAATAGCATGTTGGAACGAAGGCGTCCATCATGTGCCATAACCGACCAGACTGGACTCGGATATTGCCCTCAGTATTGTTGGGCTTACGAACAGAGGAGTTGCAGACTTCATCGGCGGAATTAACTTACAGTAGCTCCTTACGCGTGCCGGGCCAGTTCCTGGAAGTCGGTAGCCCCGTATCTCCTCAGTCCGATTTTGTTAAGGAGTTGAAAGCTCATTTTGATGAACTACGTCCGAAATCGGCCACGCACCATTGTACCGAGCAGTCATTTATTAGTCAGGATTCACGTACGTGCCCGCAGGTGTTCCGTTGCAACCTCCTTATACAGGTCCGTATCGCATAATTCAGCGCCACGACAAGTTTTACGACATCGACTGTAATGGTAGGAGCACTAGAATTTCGTTAGACCATCATAAACCGTGCTATAGAGAGGGGGAAGAAGTTGGCGATTTTATGCAGGAACCAATCCCTGTTGAATCACGAGCAACGGAGCCGAGTGTCGAGGTCACCGCGCCCAAACAGGTAGTGTCGAAGAAAGTCACGTTCAAGGTCGATCCACCAGATGATTTACAATCTGGAGCGACGGTTACTAGAGCAGGCCGTAGTGTTAGGTTGCCCGCGCGTTTATGTGATTGATTCGTAAAATCTTCTTTAAATTTAATAAAGTTTGCTTCCAAAGTTGAATTGGCATTAACTAAGTTTGGAAGGTATATAAATATTTTAAAAAAGGGTAGTGTGAGACGCACTTTAATAGTAGATGTCGCGAGAAGCGACAGAATTTTGTAGCGTCAGTCATTTTGTTTTTTTAGTAATGTTTAAGTTTTTCTCAGTTCGAGAAGTTGAAAATAAAATTAAATCTTGTTAATATCAACGGTAGTAATTTTGGTTAAACTTAATAAAATTAATAATTAATAAGTCGCATAGCGAAGTAAAAATTGTATTTAATTGGAAAAAACAAATTGTACGTGAATTAGCAAGTGTGTTAAATTGTGCCCCAAAAAGAGCTTTAGAGGTTACGTTTTCCGCGTGGGTTTTCACGTACACCGCCTAGCGTAACCGCACCAGCACTAATATTCATTAAACCAAACGGGGATCATATATAATATATATCCATTAACCCCAAAAATTTTATGTCGAAGACAAAGAACATAGCGGAAGGCCGAAAGTTTATGAAGACGCGGAATTGGAAGCATTATTGGATGAAGATTCGTGCCAAACGCAACAGGAACTTGCACTTCAAAAGCAAGAAATTGGGTTCCATATGAACTGAAGCCGAGAAACGTTGAATGCCGATTATTTTCATGTGAAATGCTGCTTGCCAAGCGTAAACGAAAATTTTTTTGATAACCCAAAAAAAAAAATAAATCACGGGACTACCTGGCGATGCTTCAACTTCAACAGCCAAGTTGAATATTCATGAAAAAAACTCATGTTGTGTATTTGGTGGGGTCATCTTGGTGTCGTGTATTATGAGTTGCTCAATCTAAACGAAACCATTACTGGGGCTCTCTACCGAACATAATTGATGAGATTGAGCCAACCACTCAAAGAAAATCTCGCCCACTACTGTTTCAGACACGACAAAATTATTCTCTTTTCCAATTGTTGCGGCGCCGCGAAAATCTACTTGGAAACAATCAATTGGGAAGTTTTACCCCACTCGCCGTATTCACCATGCATTGCCCCTTCTATTTACCACTTGTTTCGATCGATGACACATGGCCTGTCTAATGATGCCACTTAATTACCATTTTCATAAAATAAATGTTTTACCTTGATGTAGGGAACCTGACAACATCTTAACAAAAAAAAATTGAGGCAAAACTTTTACATGACTTTACTATGGAAATAGATAAAAGGAAGAAACTCCAAAAATGAAAATTTAACTAAACAATAAGAATTAATTTTCCACTTTGTATCTTATGCTATCCTGGAAAAATCTTGGCCAATTGTAGGCGATAAAGATAAGAACTGGAGCTAGAATTTGTGGAAGGTTTAAAAAAATTGTTTCGATCGATTCTAAGTTAAAACTGATGAAAATTCAAAAAGCTCATTTAAATGAATTTATTACCCATATTTTGATAACCAGAGCGTAATTGTTGGCTATTTTGACAAATCTAAAAATAAGAGCTTTTAAGCTTATTTTTAAAATTTCAAATCTGAAAAAATTTGTGTTAACAAAACTTACTCTCACAGTTTAATCCCCAATTCAGAACCCTATTCCGAATTGGAGAGTGTTATGTTTGCGAATTTAGTCTCCCAAAGAACGGATGGATACAACTTAAACTCCTACAGACCGCTAACTAAAATCTGAAGAATTTAGTCACACCCACACACAAACAAATGTTTACAACTAACTAAACGAATTTGAAGACTTTATTTGGGTTAGAATTTAGTTTATACAATGTTTGATATTTGATATTAATTATTAGGAATTTTGAAAGGTTTCCAAAATATTTTTATCATACTAGAAAGAACTATTTCGTCCAATAGAAATTTTAAAATTAAAATAAAATACAGAGTTTGGCAGGTTTTAAACGTTTTTCAAGTTTAATCCATGTACAGAATAAAATTATCATTGGACCTAATTTCCGGGAATACATTGTACGATAGACGAAAGTTAAAACAGATTATGGCTAGAAAAAAAAATCTCATTTTACTGCGGTGATCATTTTTGCCAATCTCCCTAATTATTTCCGTCATTCCATCGTATCATTTCTATAATATAAATAACTAAGCCATGAACATACCTTTAAAGCTTATCAAGCTCGCATTAAATTAACTGACACATTGCAGTTTCAATGTACATTATTTATAGAAAAAAAAAAAAAAAATAACAGCAATTTATAATCAGACATCTTGTACAATTGTACGGTCTCTTATTAATTTGTGATTGATATCCATGAACATTCGAACAGAGAGTTTGTGTAACACACAATGTAACATAATATAAAATATTGTATAAAATCTGTGCACAAATTGAATTGAAATTTAATTGAATGTAATAAAAATGTATTTATTTATTATAATTTAGAACAATCAAATCAAAATAAAAATTAAAATTTATTTGAAAATGTTAAAAATTTATTAAATTGATCAACACACACAAATACTGTGAACCTATCAATGTTAATTGATCAAAATTGTTATTGTTTTGCAAGTAAGTACATACAATGTACATAAAGTCACCCCCACAATATTTTTTGGTGTTTTGTTATTTATTATGTGCATGCATGCCATGCCAGTCAATATAAATTTATTTAAAACTTTGGTTTTCATGAAATCTCGTGGGTAACTGAAATACTTTATGGAACATTAATTTGATTTATTATTTAAGAACCTAACCTACCACGATGATGCGATGACGACGTCGACGGTGTGTGTTTACTGATCGAGACTGATCGATTAGATCACCTACTTTAGACTCTTGCTTATACATACATACTTATAGAATTATAATTAAGCAATTAATGTTATATGTCGAAACGGGTGTGTGTATGCCAAATAATTATAACATTTATAAAATATCAAAGGTAACTAAATATCTAAATAAGGTGTGCTACTGCGCATATTAAATCCCTATAACTTGGCTTAACATTTGGATACATATGTATAGGACTTCCCACAGATTAGTAAATATTTGCGAAATTCCTAAAATATACGTACAGTGTGAAATTCAAATCCATTGTGTAAGTCGATATTATTGTACCAATTTTTTTTTATTTTTTTTGGAGATCGAATTCTTTTCTTTGTACGCACAAAAGAAATTTGGTTATTGTTTGTATTACATCTTAAATCCGGATTTAAGTGTTGGTTTTTTCTTACTCGTACGTGTTTTACACAATAATTATGGGAAGTTAGTTACACATATAGAGTGAAATCATCTAAATTATTATTTTTGTTGATACAGCATTGTTTCAAAATTTTATATGGGAAATTCGGTTTTTTTGTTCTGCATTTTCAAGGTTGGCAGACCATATTAACAAATTGGTAAACTAAATTTTTTAACAACGAAATTTTATATACATATACATACTGTACTCACGGTTGTTTCATGAACACTAATAGTTTTTGATTTTGATGTGTCGACACGTACCTGAAAATAAAAATGAAAAAATTGGAAATTAGATTAAATTATTGGTTTGAACAAAAAGAAAAATATTTGCGGTACAGTCTTGAATCTGGCTTTTACTAGTAAATTCCATTTTTTGTTGTGCTACGTATGTTCGCCGGGAAATCTACATGTGAATTCCTTAACGAATTTATTGATACATTTTTAAATAAGATCCAGCCGAAAATGGAAGAAAATGATAGTTTGTGCATCGTGGGAGATTTTAACTTTTCAAACACAAATTGGAAACGAATTGACGGAATACTTACACTCCTTTTTAATAGATTCCTCTTTTGAAAATGATCTAAGGTAACACAATGAAGCGAACAGTCATAATGGTATACTTCTGGGTCTGATTTTCACTGATGATAACTTACATCCATCAGTGCAACTTTATACTGTTGTTAATTAAGTTAAGTTTTCAATGTTTTGACGATTATGTTCCGAACGATAATATTTTAATCTTTGATTTTAGAAATAGTTATTTTGACTCTCTAAATGGATATCTTGAAAAGATTTCCTGGGATTTCGTTTATAATAAGAAGGATACCGAAATATGACTGACCGGTTTTACGAAATTTAATATGCGGGGATAATCTTCTTATACCAAAAATTGTTAACAAACATAATTCGTATCGTAAAAAGTGGTTCAATAAAAAGCTTGCTAATTTATATAACCGTAGAACCAAGGCAAGCCATTGTGTTCTCACCTTCGTTATGAGTTTAAGGTTTTGAATCAATTTACATATGTATGGTAATTATTTCAGGTAATTACTTAAACATGGGTTACAATGTGGACTTAATTCTAAAATGTTTATGGGTCCTAACGGAATTCCCTCATTATTTTTAAATAATTGCTCTCAAGGCCACAGAAGGTCATTTAGTTCTTTTATTTTACTTTACAAATCCTGCTGTATTTGTTAATGATACGATATTCTGTTTAGAAAAAGGTGCCCAAGTTGACACGATCTTTACAGATTTCAGCAAATCCTTTGACAAAATTAATCACAAATTATTAATTGATAAATTGATTAAGGTCTCAACTAGTACGTATTGGTCAAAATTGTTCTGATAGTTTATAGTCTCATCTGGTATACCTCAGATGACCTAAAAATTTACGCTAATATCTGTAATGGGGCAGACGATTTATTGGTCCAACAGAACCTTAATCGGTTTAGTGATTGGACTATCAATATCCGGTTAGTTCTCAATATCTCCAAATGTAAAACTGTGTCATTTGCAAGAATTAATTGATAGAGTTACTCATTTTATTGATTTAGGTGTTTTGTTAACATGTAACCTAAATTTTACTAAACATATAGAAATAATTGTAGTTAGGGCCGGCTCGACGCTTAATGGTTTCTTGTTTATTTATTTATTACCAACTTTATACTTATATACAATCTGGTTACAATTTCAATAATACAATTATATGTACTAAAAATTTAATTAAAAAAAAAGTAAAATTAAACAGACATAAAAAATTACCAATAATTTAAAAGAACATTAGACATTAAATTCTTAAATGCATCCCTAGATAGATTAAAGTCGAAAGCCGATTGAACTTTATTAAAAGAAACAGTAGATTGATAAACAGGTTCATATTTACCGTAGTTATGCCTAATATAAGGCAGCTTAATTTGTAAATCTCTAACGCGAAGGGTCCGTAACGAAGTACGAGTATATATATCATACAACACCAAAATCTCAGGACAGTCAATTTTAGACACTAACAAGTCTCTAACCAATAACGCGCCAATTTCGATTCTGCGGATAAAGAGCGGCTCAATATTTATTAATTTACATCTACCTCGATACGGTGGGAGTATAAAAGCAGGTAGATTCCCATCTCTGGGCAACATTCGTAGAGAAAACCTTAAAAAGCGCTTTTGAACACTTTCTATTCGGGCTGAATAGTTACCATAAAACGGATTCCAAATTGCTGCACCATATTCCAACAACGAACGCACAAACGAGATATATAATATTTTAATAGAATAAGGATCTTGAAAATCCCTCGAAAACCTTTTAATAAACCCAAGCATGGAATTCGCGCTGAAATGCAAATATCTATGTGCTTATTGAACGATAAGTTCGACGTAAATGTTATACCTAGTCCATAAACGTATTAACATTATCAATAATACAGCCATCCAGGAAAAAATCAAAATTAGCGGGCGTGATTGCACGGGTAAAACGGATTGTTTTACATTTGAAAATGTTTAGGGTCAAATTCTGAGCTGTACACCACATACTGAAATTATTTAAGTCAGATTGGAAGTTTCTTGCGTCATTGGTGCATGAAATGGTTTTAAAAATTTTAATGTCGTCCGTAACAAGCGGTCCTCAGGTCGAAAAGTGCAGTAATATTAAGTTTCACGGTGTCCAAAAACATATCATAAACCGCGACGCTTGAATGACATGGTTTGTATGTGACACAAATGATCAGCGAGTATGAATGAAACCGTAAGCGCACAGCAACAACTTCAGTACCACAGTTGGCTAACCTTATCGGCATAGATGAGTATTTGTTAGAGACGGCTATTATAATACCACCACCGACGGCATAAGTGTCCTGCTGTAGATGTCTGTCTCTCCAATAAACTGCATAAGTTGGTGGAAAATACTCCTCGGTTCTGTAATGGACAGTCAACCACGTTTCCGTGATGCAAATAACGTCGTAATTCTCCTCCAAAATTGACAGATCTAGAGACTTAGATTTAGTTCGAATGCCGCTCGAATTGTGGTAATATATATTTAAGGATGAATAAGGCTGGGGATTTGTTCCGCAGTTGAGAGGCAATTAAAAGATGGTTTGATGGCAGGCGCAGATGTTATTGTTTGGTTGGGAATGTTACCCCAGTCCGGTTTTTTGCCACACTTGGATAGCCGATAAATGGCTGAATTATTACCCCAAGTGGCCAAGCCTAAGAATTATTGAGCATATTGTAATGGGTTTCCTTGAATGTTAATGAGTTATCGATAACACGATCCTTGGATAGTAACAATTTACATTCAACGTCCTCTGGTGAACAGTCCTGCAGTTTGTCACAAATGTACTCCACAATTCGATCAGAAGTGAGAGATGGATCAAAACGACTAATATTTAAAATTTTTTTGTTCGGCAGAGGTACAGTTCTAATCGAGTTGATCTGTGTGCCAGAACCCATGACTTCCTGTGTTAGTCCTGGCGAAGTATAGCTAATGGGATTATTGGACACTGTCTCAGCTACCACTATATATAATGGTTTATTAGCAATATCAAAAGTATTTTTATCCAACAAGGCATTGGTTAATTTGCGGTTTTCAGCAACCTCCGTTTCAATTTTTTTTAAGTCCAATTTTTCGACAGCTCTCTCAACAATCACGTCAATTTTTTTTAAGAGCTTTGTCTTCTTAAAGAGACATGCTCGTCAATTTATTGTATCGCTATGTAGTTTTCTGGAGTTCCAGTTATAAAATCTGTAGCGATTGTACTGAACGGATTTAGAAAAAGTTATTGATTTTCGTAACGTGTGCTATTTGTTAGTGTTGGTAAATATATCAATAAATATTCGCCAAAAATTCTCTCGTTAAATCCTTGATGACTCGGATTAGGGTTGAACATACATTTCTGCCGGAAAAATGTTCAAAACCAGCCTAATCACCGGTATGAACTTATAGAGTAGATCAAAATAAAGCAACACTGAATGAAAAAGGTAGACGAAGTAGCTTCAAGGGCTCACTAATTCAACAGTTAGGAGCCGTAGTAATTGATATTACACAATGAGATTGGAAATCTGAAATAAAGATGATTGTTCATGAAGGAGAAGGGTTGCAAAATCCGAAAGATTTATTCAAATAAATCAATAATTCTGTCTAGCCACTGGCTATATTAAAGTTATATCAAATATTCAACAGAAATTAAGAAACCAAAGCCAGCTTCCAATATGTATAACTAACCCGCAACCAAATACAGGTTAATATTGTATTTCCAGACAGTTCCAGTTAATTACCATAAAAAATCTATAACTTGACCAGCCAAAATACTTTTGTGATATTAATCGAACACTTTCTCGCTCTTTTCCCTCTCACTGAAGCTCCAATTCTAATTTTCCGAATGCTTCAAAACATATTGATTTACATTCAACCACATTTTCTGCAAGAAATTAAGGTGCGTCCGAAACGCGTATTAAAATGCACTTTTTATAAAAAGTGCAGTTTTTGATTAAATCAATTAAAATCGGGCAACACCAAATTAAATGAATAAACCGATAAATGTGATCAGCACCGCATTTGTGTTATTTTGGGCCCATTTTCGGCGATATTAAATATTTAATAGCGTAGATAACAATGTCAATTATTGATGTGGTAGCTGAAATTGAACTGAAATGTGTAATAGTCATAAGTAAACGGCCCTATGACAGAGACAATCAATTTCGTTTTGCTTTAGACGTAGAATTAGGTTTCTGTTGTATAGTATAGATGATTAAATATGATGTTTGTTAGGTTGGCTACGGGAATGCCCAGTTTATTAAAAAAAAGGTTAAACAAGAAGTTTACCTTTGATTGGTTAAACCAAGTGGGCTGTGAAGAGGGTACTGACTTACAGACACACCAACAAATCGACAGACTGCTTTCTGAATAAAGTCGTCAACTATACTTTCCAAAGCCTCTATATTCGACTGTAGAATAGCTTTGACAGCCTCGCCATGTGAACTGCCTGAGAGCGTTTTTAATATTTTTAATTCTTGGTCGTTAAAAAGAGCGGGTTTCAATTCACCCCATCAACCTGTTGCTGCACAAGTTTCTTTTAGAGGTGCTTTACGGTTGAAAAATTTTCTGGTAATCGACAGTAATTAAGGGCACCCCACCCAACGGAGTTTAAAAGTTGGCACATGGAACCTAAATCGCATTTTTCTACTGCCCTGTGCATTTTGAAAAGTCGACTTTATACAAGTATATGTAAGAAAAATTGAGCACTTAGACATCTCTTCTCCGGTTTGTCTTTTTGAATTGAGAAAATATGAAAATCTCTCAATAGGTTTGCCATCAGAATGAAACACCTACCTCATGGCTATACTAAATTGATCCACATGGGAAAGATCAAGAGTATTATCTACGTATAAGCTAAAATATCCGGTAGCATTTATCTCATCGATGGTTGCCGATCAAACTTTCTCGCTCATTTAGATAATCACACATTGGTTTGGATACGTATGATAGAGTGTCTTATAACCAAAAACAGATCGATTCCTGCTAAAAGCTCTAAAAGCTCTAAATCTCAAAGAAGTTAGCACCGTGTCCTGATGCTGATTGCTCCTTTCATGTTCGTCTATCACAACATTGTTGCACCAATGAATTGTGAAGTAACACTTTAACACTTCTCTCTTAATAGAAAGAGAAAGTTTGTTTGTATTAAATCAAGAAGATTCTTTCAGCTTTTTATAGACAAAATAGATTAAAAATAATGGCATTCACAACAATTTCGACTTGTTAATCAGAAAAAGTAGAAATATCAAAATACCCCCCCCCCTCCCTCCGGTACTTTAACCCGAAGTTTTGAGGGCATAAAACAAACAGAAATGAGAGTTTTCCTTGAGTTTTTTGATTTGGTGAGTTTTATAATTCGCTAAGTCAATACGTTCTTGCCTCATACGTAATGTATGAAGTTAGAATGGTATTTTTGTAGTTTGGTCGTAGCTAACTGATGAGTGGACCGACCTTTTTGTTTGTCCAAGCTTGTCAGTACGAAACCAAACTACCATACCACACAGAAAGCTCAGGGAAGTTTTCGTTTTTTGCAGTCGGTACACTTTGTATTGACTTCGGGTTAAAGTACGGGGGGGATTTTGATATTTCTACTTTTTTCTGATTAACAAGTCGAAACTGTTGTGAATGCCATTATTTTTAATATATTTTGTCTATAAAAAGCCGAAAGAATCTGATTGATTTCCCTCTTAATATATTTTGCAATAAATCCAAATAAAGACCCTTTTGAAGATGAATAGAGCAGCCATTTTCTCTTATATTTTTCTTTATTTGCCTTTATATCAAAGAAGCCGCTTTCGACATAATATCTTGCAGGTTTTCCTTACAAATAATGTGTAACCTAAAGACCCGGTTGCTGTCTCCAATTTAATTTCCCTTTGTCGCCGTGATGATAAGCAATACCAAGGTCTTTTTTTTAGTATAAATTTTTATTTTCTATTTAAGTTTATTTTTTCTTTATTTTATGTATACCCGATGACGGTCAAAGTAACAGAGAGATATAAATTTTATTTTTTACAAAATAATTACAGCTAGTTTTCGTATTTAAATCTAGGTGGCTATTATTATAAAATTAACAAAAAAATATATACTTTACTCTAGATGTCTCTTTTTTTTTGTTATGTTTTAAAGAACTGTAATACAAATTAAATTATAACACTTTGAATAAACGTCAAAGTTTTAAGTAAACAAATGAATAAGTTTTATTTGTTTACTTTTACAATTATTTAATCAGGTATTGAATATAGTTAATAAAATATATAATTATGGACATTTGGATACCTCAAAGATAAGTATTTTGATATAATATTACATAGCATATGGTGATAAATTTAATACAAAATTTAATTTATTTTCAGGTTAGAATTCCTATGGGAAACTATCAATATGTTACTGGAGTTGAAAATTGAATAAAAATGTTAAGTTACAATTATATAATATAATTTTTGCGTTAATATACTGATTCTAATTTTTACAGGCAAACAACAAAAATCATATAATAAATCAGCCACTATTGGAATTACAAATTAGATAAGTACAAAAATGATAATTACTTGCTAAAATGATTCTTTTTGTTTCCTTATTTTTATTTCCAGATCGTCGTGAACATACTCTGCCCCGTTGACGAATCAATCGTCAACCTATAGGTAGTCTGCATAATTTTACGACTGGCCGTTGAAATGTGGATGAAGATGTTTTCACGGTTACAGCTCGCACCATACCATCTGATCCAGGATGAATTTGAATAATACGACCTAATGGCCATTTGCATACTGGAGTATTTTCTTCTTTCAATAACACTATATCGCCGATGTTGATATTGTCTTGGATTTTTTGCCATTTTTGACGTTGTTGCAAGTTATTTAAATATTCGAAATAATATCTGTTCCAAAATGTTTGAACCCTTCGTTGTATTATTTGCCATCTTGTTAATAGATATTCCTTCGAATTCACGTCTTGTTCAGGAACCGATGATACATATGTTCCAATCAAGAAATGTGATGGAGTTAATACCTCGTAGTCATCATTCGTTGACGAAGCATACAACGGTCTCGAATTTAGTATGCTTTCGATTTGGCAGAGTAATGTAGTCATCTCTTCGAATGTAATGTTTATATTATGAGTGGCTTTAAGCAGGTGTTTCTTGACCGATTTCACGGCAGCCTCCCACAATCCACCAAAGTGCGGTGACATTGGTGGGATAAAATGCCATTCTATAGCATTTCGACTTAAATATTCTGCAATTATATAATTATTATTAATGTTTTTTATTAAATTAAATGCTTGCTCTAGGACACGCTTTGCACCAACAAAATTGGAACCGTTGTCCGTATATATTCGTTTAGGTAACCCTCTTCTGGCAGAAAAACGTTTAAGCGCAGCCAGGAAAGCTTCGCTGGTCATATCTGTAACACCTTCAATATGGATCGCCTTTACAGATAAACAGACGAATATACATATATATCCCTTTGTTTTAATTGTATGCCCTCTGCCTTTTCTTGCCAGAATATGAATCGGTCCCGCAAAATCAATACCGCAATTCTCAAATGGCCTCGTGGGTGTAACCCTTTCAGGGGGCAGATTCCCCATCATCTGTGTTGTTAATTTCGCTGCGTATCTCGTACAAATAACGCATTTTTTCAAAATGCTCCTTATCCGACTTCTTCCGCTTATTACCCAATACTTCTGCCTTACATGTATTGATGTAAGCGTTGGACCAGCATGTAATTTTGATAAATGTACATCCCACACAAGTCTATTCGTAAATATGTGTCTCTGTGGAATTATTATGGGATGCTTACTGTCGAAATCACAAATTGAATTTTGCAGCCTACCACCCACTCTCAGAATACCCTCTTCATCGACGAAAGGGGCTAATGATAAAAGTCTCGACCCGCTGCTTACTCTTTTATGTCGTTGTATGCTTTGTATATCTTTCTCAAACTCGGTTCGCTGTACCCACATAATACACTTCAGTTGGGCGTTCTTGATCTCCGTTGCTGTCAATTGCGTACTTATTCTCCGTTGGGGTTGTTTTAGTGCACGTATGAATCTCAATACATAAGCAATTATTCTAAATATTTTTTGAAGTCTAAATTCTCCTTCAAAAAGTTCTTCTAACCACGAATCCTCTTGCTTATCGCATTGGACGTGTAATGTAACAGACGATATTGTTGCTTTGCTGTATTCCATATTATATTCATTTTCTTTGAATTCATATGTCTCATTTATTGGCCATGATGTTTGCGGTTGACTCAACCATTCTGGACCTCTCCACCACTGTGCAAGATTGATTATTTTATCTGGTTCCACACCTCGTGAACCATGATCTGCCGGGTTATCTTTAGATTTAATGTGAGCCCAATGACGTCTAGGAAAATGATCTAAAATTTGGCTGGTTCGATTGGCGATGAAAGTCTTCCAACGCATAGGATATGTAGAAAGCCAAGCCAAAACAATTGCCGAGTCAGTCCATGCAAAATATTCCGTATCTACTTTTATTGTTTCTCTGACTTTAGACATCAATTTCGTTAATAAGTGAGCAGCACATAATTCCAGTCGCGGTAAAGATATCTTCTTAATCGGAGCTACTCTTGTTTTGGAGGTCAATAAATGTGTTGTGATGTTGCCATCTTCGTGAATTGTCCTACTGTATATCACTGCGCAGTAGGCTAGTTCGCTTGCGTCTGCGAATCCGTGTATCTGGAACCCATTTCGCTGGCTTGTAAATCTCGGAATCATAATACTTTCAAGGCACACAAATTTGCTTTGTATTCTTATGTATTCTTCTCGTATTTCACCTGGTAATTCGTCGTCCCAGTCCATTTTCAGGAGCCACAATTTCTGAAACAATATTTTTATTAAGATAATGGATGGGGAAATGAAACCGAGAGGATCAAACAAACGGGAGGATTCGGAAATAATTTTGCGTTTGGTGATTCGGCCTTCTCTTTCTGGTTGTATTTTGAAAGTGAAGGTATCGTTCACCGGCTGCCATTGTAGCCCAAGAGTTTTGACAGTGGAGGTTTCTTCACAACCGATATCACTGACAGGTACTTCCTCCATTGTATCACATAAACAGCGCATATTTGATTTCCATTGTCTTAGACAAAACCCACCCTTCGCCAGCGTAGTTATCATTTTTTCCTTTAATGTTGCAGCTTGTGTCTCATCCTCACTTCCCGTTAATATATCGTCGACATAAAAATCGCTGAGTATGCATCGTTTGACTTCTTCATCTTCTGTGTCCATCGCGAGTTGTTGCATTGCCCTAATGGCAAGGAAAGCTGATGATGCAAGACCAAAAGTGACCCTAGTGAGCTGGTAACTTTTCAACTTATCGTCTTGTCGTTCTCGCCATAAAACAGTTTGATATTTTCGGTGTTCTTCAGATATTAAGATCTGGCGATACATCTTTTCTATATCGGCAATCAATGCCACTTTGTTGGTTCTAAATCTCAATAGTATGTTCCAGAGCGTTGGTTGAATGGTCGGGCCCACCATTAATTTGTCGTTCAAAGATACACCATTACTCGTCTTGCTGGATCCATCAAATACAATCCGAATCTTTGTTGTATGGCTGCTTTCTTTTGTCACGGAATGATGAGGTAAATAATAGCTTTCACTGTGTTTGTAGTTCGCTGGTACCTCAATCATGTGACCCAAATTGATATAACCTCTCATTTGATCTACGTATGCTTCACGCAGCTTCGTATTTATTGTTAATTTACGTTCGAGCGACCGAAACCTGTTTGTTGCCGTATGCACTGAATGGCCTAATTCTTTCACGTTATCTTTGAATGGTAGTTTCACTATATATCGTCCATCTGCTGATCTTTTATGCGTGTCCATAAAAAGTCTTTCACATGCCGTTTCTTCTGGTGTAAATTTATCGACGTCAAATGATACGTCCTCGATCTCCCAAAATTTCTTTAATGTCTCTTCCAATCCCGTGTTATCGTGCGTAATTGTGCTGAATGATCTACAAGTCTCAATATCAGCTGCTTGTGGTTGTCCTGAAATTATCCATCCGAAAATAGTCTGATTTAACATTAATGAATTATATCGCATTTGGTTGCTTTCCAGAATTTCGAAGAATTTATCAGCTCCAATCAGTAAATCAATGGGAGATGGTATATCAAAGTGTGGGTCGGCCAAATTCAATTCTGTTGTGAAATCGGTATTATCCAAGTATATTTTTATCTTCGGAATTTGAGTAGGTAGATGTTTTATTATAAGAACCTCCAGTGTCGTCTTCGTGTTGTGGTCATACATTGATCGTAATGTAATCGTTGACTTGCTTCTAGATATAAGATTTCCTGATGTTAATCCCGTGATATGTACGTTCGCCTTCTGCCTCGTTAATTGTAATCTCTGAGCGCAATTTTCCGATATAAAGGAGGATTGTGAACCAGAGTCTAGTAAGGCTCTGCATTGCTGCATTTGTCCATATTTATCTTCGATTAGTAATTGTGCTGTCGGTAAAATGGCTTGATGTTGCGGTGCCTTCACAGAATCGACCTCAGTTTTAAAGGCGACGTGTACCGTAGACTCCGTAGTTTCGACAGGAACCGAACTTTTAGACTTGTTTTGATCATCATCACTTGAGCTTGCCTTTGAATCGATGTGCAAAGTGGCGTGGTGTTTTCGTTTGCAAATGTTACACAAGTATTTTGACCGACAGACTATTGATTGGTGCGTTGACGACAAACAATTAAAGCAAAGACCCTTTTTTGCCACAAAGCCTTTGCGGTTTTCACTAGATAGTTCTAGGTATTTACTGCATTTCCCTAAGTAATGACTTTCGGAACACATTGGACAGACTCCGAAAACTGAGATTTGTGACGTCATTACTCCCACTTTCTTGGGTAACGATTGCCTTTGCCTTTGAGTAGAAGTAATAGATTCCAATGCGTCACTTCTCTTCGTTAAAAATTTGAAAAAAGTTTCAAGAGAAGGAAAATTTTGATTTGTTGAATCATGCGCCCATGCTTCCCTTGATTCATAATCCAATTTATTGACCAATATGTAAATGAGCCAAATATCACGCTTATCTGACTGCTCTCCAAGCACATGTAAACCCCGAATGACTTCGTCAGACACATCTGTGAGGTGACGAAGGCCCTTTGCAGAGCTTTGATGCAATATTGGCTGATCCATGAATTGCTTAACTAGTGTATGAACCACGTGCATTGGTTTATCATACCTCGCCTTGATCTTATCCCAAGCTTGAATATAATTAGCTTCGGTCACATTTAAATGCTTGATTAAGGCGTAAGCTTCACCTTTTAACAATGATTTTAAATATTGTAATTTGTGAACTTTGGACATGTTCTCGTTCTTATCTATAGATGTCTCATACAGGTCTTTAAAAGAGGGAAACTCCGAGTAGTCTCCCGAAAACTGCGGTATATTCACACGTGGCAAACGTACTTCATTGTCTCGTTTGTTTAACATTGTCAATTCCTGAACGAATTGAGTTTGATTTGCCATTAAATCATCCATTGATCTATTCGCCTGTGAATTTTCCGTTTCAAAACTCTTCTCATATTGATATAAAACTTGCTTAACCGCAAAATACAAAATCTCAATTTTATTCACTATCTCTAACTGCACTTCACTGAATTTTCCGTTAAGATTTTTCTCAATACTTTGAAAGTCTTTCCACTCATCGGTCAATATCGCTATATTGGCCTTTACCTCGTTTATTTGAGTATGTCCGCCATATTTATCAGCCTTTTCACTAATATATTCCAAGTTTTTTAACATGCGCTTTAGTGCACGAATCTCCGCCATTTTCACCAAAAACTTAACAAAGAAATTGCTTAATATTTACCAATTTTAATGCCTATCCGGCTCGAAGGACCATGTGTAACCTAAAGACCCGGTTGCTGTCTCCAATTTAATTTCCCTTTGTCGCCGTGATGATAAGCAATACCAAGGTCTTTTTTTTAGTATAAATTTTTATTTTCTATTTAAGTTTATTTTTTCTTTATTTTATGTATACCCGATGACGGTCAAAGTAACAGAGAGATATAAATTTTATTTTTTACAAAATAATTACAGCTAGTTTTCGTATTTAAATCTAGGTGGCTATTATTATAAAATTAACAAAAAAATATATACTTTACTCTAGATGTCTCTTTTTTTTTGTTATGTTTTAAAGAACTGTAATACAAATTAAATTATAACACTTTGAATAAACGTCAAAGTTTTAAGTAAACAAATGAATAAGTTTTATTTGTTTACTTTTACAATTATTTAATCAGGTATTGAATATAGTTAATAAAATATATAATTATGGACATTTGGATACCTCAAAGATAAGTATTTTGATATAATATTACATAGCATATGGTGATAAATTTAATACAAAATTTAATTTATTTTCAGGTTAGAATTCCTATGGGAAACTATCAATATGTTACTGGAGTTGAAAATTGAATAAAAATGTTAAGTTACAATTATATAATATAATTTTTGCGTTAATATACTGATTCTAATTTTTACAGGCAAACAACAAAAATCATATAATAAATCAGCCACTATTGGAATTACAAATTAGATAAGTACAAAAATGATAATTACTTGCTAAAATGATTCTTTTTGTTTCCTTATTTTTATTTCCAGATCGTCGTGAACAAATAATTCTTAGCGGATCCTTCAAATGGATTAGCATGACTTTATCAAAATATTTGGACCACGATCAATCCCAAAGGCAAACCTGATTTAGCACCCATATTTTATGCCAAAAATGTTGAAAGATATTTTAAAATTTGCTTCAGATTTTTGGCGAAATTCATATTTTAAGTTGTTACTCATAACTTTTAATTTATCTAAATTCTTAAACTTTTAATACAAAACAAGTTGAATCATAAATGCTGGGCCCCTACAATTTAAGAAAACTCTTTTGTATTCGTTCAATATTTTGTCGAGTACGAGTCTAAAATAATAAAATAGTTCGTCTCTTGCAGCTGTATGCAGACAATTTGAAAGAAAATGACATCGACCTGGAGGAAATCTGCATCGAGAAAAAACTAGGTAGGACGGATATTTATAATAAACCTTGAGGCCCAGGTTCGAAAGGAAGTTAATTTGTTTGTGGTTAAAGGGATTATACAACATCAGTCAATGGGTGCATTCAGGTCTCAAAAATACTAAGTCAAAAACACTAAACACCATTCCTATTGCCATTCATGGCGTCATTAGAAATATAAGTTATTACCAGGAAATAATTTAATCAAATTTTGGTACAAACGGATAGCTTAGTAGATAGAGCAGAATCGCAATTACGAGGGAAAAAATTGTGAAAAGCTTAATAATCGGATTATTTCCCAAATTAACAGTCGGGGGATTCGAACGCAACGCGTTAGAGTACACAGTACACAGCAAGTGTTGGTCCTAATCTATTTACGATTGTAAAGTTTGTAATCTGAGTTTTGAATCCATATACATATTCAAAATTTCGATGTGGGTAGCTGCAGGAGGGAACTTTCGAATTTAAGAATTGAATTCGTTATACCGTTAAAACCGAATTAGTCCTCATTAATGCTCATTAGAACCAATTAGTGCTAGTCCAGGAGTCGAGTAAACGGTAAACATATTTCGCTTCATATTCCGCCTGAAAGACGATATAAAATTCATACACGAAACCTGATTTTCAGCGGAAACCAGACAACTAAAATCAATTAACTTAATATTTTCCCTTAGCAAAATTGGAACTTTCCACAATTTTCAATGATTTGACGATGGAAAATGAAAATCCATCAATGCCGCTAAATGATACTTCACTGAATCATCGAAGAAACATTATTCGTTGAACAACATAATTAATTGATTTAAACTATTTTTAACCAAAAATGTTCAAGAAACTAAAACAAATATGTCCCAGTGTAGATCCGTATCCATTAAAATATTGTTGCGGTTGGATTTGTGCTAATCATGAATAGCATGAGCATTATGAAGATATATACATAAAACGGATCTATACCCACACGTCCTCGGTTTGGGTATTGCTTAGTCTGATGAACAGTTTACACAGATAAAAAGAAACAAACACTTTAAACCGACATGCTTTCCGGACATGCCCTAATATTAATGCCTTTAAGAATGGTAAATTGTGAATGAATAAAGGCCTATTGATAAATAACGACGATCATTTTGACTTCATCCTGTTCATTCGAAACCTGTTATTGAGGAATATGTTCTAATAAAGTTTTGTTATTGAATAACGTAGGGCTATTGAATTAATTAAACCTCAACACTAGGTTATAGGGTTTAATCAAAATGCCTAAATTAATTCTGGCCTATTCTGGATTAGCACAGATTCAACCACAACAAATTTTAAATGTCTATAGATCTATCGCAACGAAATGTATACTCAGGTAAAACATATTTTATTGGTTTCTAGAACATTTTAGGTCAGAAATAGTTTAAATCAATTAATTATGTTGTTCAATTCAGAATTTGTTGAACGAATAATTTGTCTGATGATTCACTATAGTGTCATTTAGGGGCATTTTCCATTGTTTTAGAATGAAAATTTAAGATTTTTGTTTTTTTGTGGAAAGCACCGTTATTAAGTTAGTTAATTTTAGTTGCCTGGTTTCTGTTGAAAATCAGGTTTAATTTTTGAATTTTTTATCGTCTTTCAGGGGAAATATGAAAATTCGCTACCCAATTTCTCGGCTCTCGTACTATAGCATTTTTTCCAATGGGCACTAATTCGATTCTAACGCTATCAACAAGTTTCGTTCTTAAATTTGAAAGTTCCCCAGCTGCAGTTACCCACACAAAATTTTGTAATAACTAATAAAAAGTAATTTTGAATTTTTTGAATTTTACGCGACATTACTATATTTAAAAATTGATAAAATACGATCAAATTGTTGGATATGGAATTTATGAAATTCTCGAAAAATCTATAACAGAGTTCGTATTAATTATAGTGTTCAAAAATTTAGCGCTAATTAGTTGTGGAAATAAAATAAAAACTATTTGCAAATTGCGCCTGAAAGATGGTGAAAATCAGATTACCCCTAAATGTTATAGTTTCTGAATCATATCCAAACACATTGGGTTCAATAAATTCCGGATTGAACAACAAACATAATTGGTCGTTGAATTAATTAATTTCCCGCTGGCGGAATTGGATAGGGGTAGAAACAGGCTCTGTTGAGGGAGGGTCGGAGTTAAATAATTATATACTTTAGGTTTACAGGAAAATGAAAAATAAATTTAAACCCAAAATATCCTTTAATTGAGTATTTTATATTTAAACGATTTTGTTTTATTTCATTTTTTATAAAATTTAATTGAGTGTCCAGGGGGTCAATTCTCGTTCTATGAAAAAATTCAATGAAAAAAAATCTTTTCATTTACATCTAGTCAACCATTTTTATTTTTTGAATGCAAAAAAACAAAGTTATATAATTTTCACAGTACCGTGGGCCGATTCTGTTTCCATGAAAAATAAAATGAAAACATTTCTCAGTGGAAAAAACATAATTCCAAAGTGTTTTTAATGAATACTTGATTATTTTCGTCAAAATATTCTCATATGAAAAGAATTTTTTCATTGACCATTTTGGTGGTGAGAAAATCATTTAAATGTGTCTATTAATGTACCGATTTACCGATATACCGAAAGTTGTGTCCAAAATCTCAAAGGGTTGTGGTTAACCGGCATCAACTGATCGTTTGAAACTTGGTAGTTTTCATAGTTTATAAAGGTATTGAAAAATATGTAGAAAGAGCTTTTGTTCATTTTCCAAAATCCTAAGCTATTTCAAATGTATATTTTTGAAATTTTTTAATTCACAGTCGTTTTTTCATGTACAGTCGTTTTAGGTTCAAATTTCTTGAATTCTTAAAATCAACTTAATTCCTAGATTTCCAAAATAGTCCTTTTAAGCCTTAATTTAAAAATTTTGTAGTTCTTCACAATAGCGCTTCACACGCTTAGACTATGATCGGTATTTGAATATTCTTCAGATTCTAGACATTTCAAAATAAAGAAAATTCGTAAACTCAAAAATACTTTCAACTTGAGACTATATATGGAACATTTTAAATTTCATGAAATTCTTACTATCCCATTTTCATAAAAATTGACAAATACAGGTTATTGGTGAGATTATTGAGTAATTCTTTGGGCTTTTTAAGATTTCAAATTTCGACATAACTTATCTTTATTCTTCAATCAGAATTATTTTATAAAGATTTCAATATTGTGTATTTCAAACTCTATTGTACTTTGTCTTATTTCGAACTTTAAAAATCGAATTTTGTAAGTATGGATGTACAAAACTTCTGTGTAAAATATCAAATTACAAATTCCACAAATAGATGACCGCCATTTAAATGTTACAACTAAAGTAGTATATTCTTTATTTAAAAAAAAGCCTAAAAAAATTATTGGTGGTGTCGAATTGCGTCCATTATGGTTGCATAACTTAATTAACATACGTTACCTATCAATATACGCACAACGCACATAAGTAAGTCACTTATTGCCACACAAAAATTACTGCAGCTATAAATATTAGGCTCTTAATACAAATGTCGATAAACAAGTGTCTTGTGTAAACGAACAATTATTTGTCGTTTACTGTTCCTTCGTTATAAAATGTATATATAGTATTTAAATTTCGGAGTAGGCGCAAACTATAAAAAATTAATTCAAATTGGAGCTTGGTTTACACAGAACTATTTTTTCATTTCATTTTTTTCACGGAAACAGAATCGACCCCCAGGTCTCTATTTTCTCTAAATATTGTTGTTATTGTTGTAAATTATTATAATTTAAACTGCTATTTTTTAAATAATTGAAATGTCATGAGCGACATCTATGTTTGAATAATGTAAATACGATATATGAAATTAGTTTGAAGTTTAACCGTATGGCATGGTTGAGAGATTGACCGAAAAAGAGAGAGAGAGAGAGAGAGAGAGTGAACGAACGCACAGAAGAAAGACGGTTGTGAAACAAACAATATAAAAAAACAATAAAAAAAGTATATTCAGAAACGAAATAAAAAGTATTTAAAAGTGTATTATTTTAAACGACAAAAACGACAATATACGACATTTATTAAAAGTGGGATTATTTGGAATAAATTATTATTTTATTAATAATTAGTGAACATAACCTCGAACTTAAAAAAAAAAAAAAAAAAAAACACGTTAAAAATACCATCCTAAATTATTGAAAAATGAACGTACAACAGTTAAAACGCAAATTGGGGAAAAGAGGCTTACCAACGAACGGAAAGTAAAAAACGTTAACATTCCGATTATTAGCAGCAATGGCAGGTAGTCATGATAGTGGTGAAGAGGAAGATGAAATTGACGACACTGTACTCCCTAACACCGTTCTTCAAAGCAAGAAATTGGAGAGACCGAACGAAAACAGACGAAATATACCAGCGTCGTCGCACAGCATCAGTTACTGTCGAACGGAGGCGCATCTCAATGATTTAACAAATAGAACGCCAAGTCAATAGCTTTATCTAAGACCGGCTGATATTGCGAATTTACTCCCATCGTACGATCCATCCGCGTTAACGTCTCTCAATGCGATACAATTCGTCTAAAAAATTGAGAAATTGTGTCAAATATATTCTCTCGACGATAGGTTGATTTTGATAGCATTAACCTCAAAACTACACGGATCAGCACAAGTTTGGTTCCGGACGGTTCAGGATAAAATCGAAACATTCAATGAGTTTAGCATCCAGCACCATAGTTTCAGAAATGTTATTACGTGTTACAATTGTTACGCTGTAGGGCATATATCATCCGCGTGTCCTCAGCCCCCACGAAGAGAACGCTGTTCCAAATGTAATAAAGTGGACCCCAAAGGAACGTCCACACAATGTTCGGGAAATACCGAGTCCACGTCACAGCAATCAACATATGCAACACAACAACAACAAAGGCAGATTATGATTTTGTCTTCGTATGAATATATAACAAAAGTGAATTGTTTTTTTGGCGATACAACGAAACAAATGAACGCAGTAATAGACACGAGAAGTCCTATAAACATGATTCTTGAGAAGAACATACCGCCAAATTTCAAATAGGAATCATACACGGGAAATAGTTATAGCGGCGCAAACGATTCACCTTTACGTATTATAGGAAAGTTAAGTTGTAAAATTAAAATTAGTTTAGATTACTTTCGTATTACTATTTTAGATGTCGGTGACGAAACAATGGGCTGGGATTGTCTGATCGAAAGGGCTTTCATGCGCGACCCGTCTGTCGTATTTAGAATTGAGTCAAGCGTCAAAGGAGATATCATTCAGTTTTCACCATCGAAGATAGAGAAACGAGCAGGTAATGTTTTGCTTTTTAATGAAATTTCAAGTATTGATTTTTCGTGTGAAAAGGGTGAAACCGGTTATGATGTTGGGCCGTGTGAAAATGATGTCGGTAAAGATCATGAAATCGAAACAAAGTTTAATGTGATTATGAACGAATTACTCGAACGACCTCCGAAGATGGAGCCAAGTGTTAAGCACGAATTAAGCATTCAGTTGACGTCGCCAAAACCAATTTATGTTTCTCCTCAGCGTTTGTCAATTAAAGATCGTAATACCGTAAACGAAATTGTCAAAGAACTGTTAAATCGACAAGTGATCCAACCAAGTAAGAGCGATTATGCTAGTCGCATAGTTCTGGTTAATAAAAGGAATGGTTCACCGCATTTGTGTATAGATTACCGTGATTTAAACAAAATTACCGTTAAGGACAGGTTTCCGCTGCCCCTAATAGACGATTGTCTCGATAAACTTCAAGGGAAGAAAGTGTTTTCTTTGCTTGACTTAAAAAACGGGTTTAATCATATTCCAGTAAACGCTGACTCTGTAAAATACACGAGCTTTTTAACACCAGATGGTCAATTCGAATATCTAAAAACACCGTATGGTTTGTGTAACGCCCCTTCGATATTTCAACGATTTATTTCCGACTTATTTCAAGAACTAATTTCGTCTACCGATCTAGTGGTTTATATCGACGATATATTGATTGCTACTGAAACGATACAGCAACATTTTATTGTTATAAAAAATGTGTTTAATTTAATATATGATAATTGTCTTCAAATTCAGCCAACCAAATGTCATTTTTTTAAGCAAAAAATCGATTTCTTGGGATACGAGATAGGTGGTAATGGGATTCGTCCAACTGATCGGCATATTTCTGCAATAATCGCAAAACCCCTGTACGACGTTATAAAGTTAAAAGACGATAAGCTGTTTCGCTTTACTGAGGTTGAAGTGAGTGCATTTCAAAAACTTAAATCATTACTTACTAATAGTCCCGTTCTAGCGTTATATAATCCAAATGCACAAACAGAACTGCATACTGATGCAAGTCAGATAGGATTCGGTGCCATTTTGTTGCAAGAGCAGGCGGACAAATTGTTACATCCTATCGCATTTTATAGCAAGGAGCACTTCGGAACACGAACAGCGATACCACTCGTACGAACTTGAAACTTTAGCCATAGTGTATGCACTTCAACGCTTTCACATTTATGTGCATGGTATCGATTTTGTAATTGCCACAGATTGTAGTTCTGTAAAGCTTACATTAGAGAAGCGAAATTGTAACAACAGAATAATGCAGGTTTCAGCAATAGTTTTTAAAAATTCGTCCATCTTCATTTAACCCAAAAATTTAACTAAAGGTGAGAGTCATGAAGCCTAAGGATCAACCTAGGGCAAAATTTCGTGTTCACTTTCCGAATTTAGGGCTCTAAGGCGTAAAACTTTATTACGTCAGAAGGAATCCTCAATTACGTCAAAACATTAAAAGAACAAAACCTTACAAAAAAAAAGGCGCCATTAAAAAGAATAAAGACCAAAAATTGGGCAAATTCCAAAATTTATATCTACACAAAATGTTTAGCTTGCTTATTAATCTTCAATTTTTTGGAGAGATGTAGAGACCGCATTATAATTTATCTGAGCTGGAGCTGCGTACTTAGCTCATTTGTTTTAGATTATGTCGTTTTGTAATATGCAGTCTTGAACGGGTCGTTTATCGCAGCTAGTTTATTTATTAATTCTGCATCGGCGTGTGTAAAATTTGTCGAGGAGCATCTGAAGGTTTATAAGCTGGTCTCAACAGATTTATCGTTTTTCCTGCCTGTTTTATCTGCCTCAATGATTATGATGCGAATCTTTCCTTATAGGGGACAAACAAGCCCTACAGTTATCTAGAGAGAATATGTTGCTTTGTAGCTCTAACCAAAACACACACTTAATTTGGATGATATATTTGTTTTAAAACGTATTATCAAGGGGAATAGAACTCTCAAAATATTGTAAGCCACGGAAGGTTCGTTCACCTAGAAATTTAAAATCAATTAATTCAATTAACTCTTTTTTAATTCGGGCAACAATAAATCCAATTAAAATTTTAGAGCCATCACAAATGTCGTGGCTAAGGACTGCTGGAAAAAGTTTAAATTATTCTAACGGCACCCTCAAGTAGAAATGAAATGGATCTGTTTTTTTTTTTTTTTTTTAAATAACCTCAACGTGAAAATGCCATAATTAAATAATGTACAAAAAACAAACGAGTTTCCCATTTCCATCACAATACATAATATACAAAGTTGAATAATTATTTGCGCCGTTTGCAATTTTTTTTTTCTCTATAATTTCGAAGCTCAATCATAAATCGAACAATCGTACACAAAACAAAAAACAAAACCATGCGAGAATTCTTCCAAGTTATTTCGGTTGCTTGAGTGCATCATCGTATCTTCTTTTTGTAATACCGGCCATACCATATATTCATTGCTGCAAAGGATGAAAATCAGTTTGGAATTTATAAATTTATACACAAGTTTTCTGCGCGCGCATATAAAAGATGTGAAAAACTAGTTTTTCACATATTTGTAAAAAAAAACAAATATAAAATTCCAGCACATTTCGATGCATGCTCTATTGAAGCACTAACAACCAACAATAACAACAACAACAACAAAATTACAACAATCCGCATTTTCAATTCAATTCAATATGTTATTGACCTTAATCTTCTATTACTTCGTACATATATATATATTTGTGATATTTCTTATAATATTTTATCGTCGTTCTCTTCCAAGCAACCAGCAACAGCAGCAGCAGCAGCAGCAGTATGCTTGTACATGATATTTCTCTTTTTTTTTGTTTAGTTATATTCTGTGGCACTTCGAGTTTCGTGGTGTACATTTAAGAAGAAAAGATCAAATTGTATATTATATACAACTATAACTATTTTATTTATTTATATATAAAAAATACAGTACGGGTCATAAACCAACAACAACAGCGACACCACTGTGTATTATGTACATTCATTATATACTCTCGTATAGAATTTAATTGAAGTAATTGATTAGAGTTTATGTAATTGTTGCCTCTTATACATGTTACTTGCTACTGTGTTATACTCTATGATATGTAGGTACATTTATGTGGGGACGTGAGGGGATACTTGCGCGGGGTTCTTGAATTTATTTATTATAATTTTTTTTTTTTTTTATTTCTTTGATTGCATTTCAATTTTAAGACGAATTTTTGTTGTAAATAGTTTTATTCCTCTCAGCATCTTAGTGTTGATTTAGATTTTTTTTTTTTGTGTATTTGTATACAAGAAGATTGCATTTAGGAAATTTGATATGTTTGATGTTGAAGCTGATTTATATTTCTTTTTATTATTAATAAATAATAAATGGATGGATTTTATAGAAACAAGTTCATCATCGTCATCACCATCAACATTATGTTAGGGCTAGGCAGATGCAGAGATACATAAATATAAATAAAATGTAAAAGAAGAAACGATCGTAATATGATCATAACTAGAATGTGTGTAATGTGCGCGATTAAATTGACCAAAGAATGGTATGTATATATGAAAATGTATATGGTCGCGGTCGACACATGTTCAAATATATAATTATATAACCGTCCAGTACTTATAAGGCTTCTTAAATAAAAATCAAACAAAATATTGCTTGCTGATCCTATCGCGTAAATATACGCGAGCTTACCATTAAAAGGCTTTTGATCTCTTGACTGTATATATATATACAGTAAACAGTCCAATTGAAATATCAAGGTGATCCAATTGATTTACATTCAATTTCACAATACACACAACTATTTTTTTTGGTATATCGACATTCTTCTGGCGGCAAGGTAAACATTGTTAACACGATGCGATTGTACTTGAGATATATTTAAAAAAAAAAAAAAAAAATTTATTCAGCTGAGGTTACACCACAAGAAATGAATCTGCTACGGAATTTTAATCTGTCGCGCTAAGCGACTTATTTTATTTATTTTTATTAACTTTCTTGGATATTTTATTTTTTTTGTATATAGCTAGTTATAATTAATAAGATATTTGATGGTCGAGTGTAAGTTGTGCAAAATAAAAGCGAGTTTAACACACCATAATATACTGTATGGTACGAGCAGTGTCCGGAATGACGTTATTCAGCTTTATTTAATTATATCGCTGTTTACACCATTATAGACAAGTTAGACATCGTTCGTTTTGGCGCCAATACAAAAATAGTTTATATTTTGCCTATAGAGTGTATTGGATAGTGAAAGGTATGCGCTCACATTTATCATGTTGGATATTTTATGAATATACACGATTGATGATCACATTTTCATATTATGTGAAATTTCACTTTCACAACTTTGCCAAAACTCTCTATAAAACGTAGGATAAGATGTGGTAATGATGATGAAGTGGAGGATGTTCAATAAAATAGTAAAAGTATATAGAACATTTATTGTTTTTGCCTAGAAGCATTCGATAACATAAACTATCCGGATTTTCGAATTAATTGGACTGTTTGAGGCAAACCAACCTGACATCTCTCATGGTTTGGGAAAAGCTTTCTCTTTTCAAATGGCGTAATTTGATAAAATTCGTTGAAATTTTACTTTTAAGCCCCGTTTTAAAACCTTGTGCTAAAACCCCTTAATGATACTTTACGAATCAAACAAATAAATTGTGAATTGTGACAAACATTAAGATTTTCTTACTTTTCTTACACAACATAAATATTAAGTTGTTGCCTCGATATGATTAAATAACGAATAATAATTTAGAAAATCTTGAAAAGTAAACTTAGAAATATCGAATGGTCGAAAACTTTGATCTTCAAACTTGAACTATTCAGGGAATAGTCTAAACATTTTTTTAATTTGATGGCGATAAATTACAATTTGTACTTGCAACTTGCTACATTGGAAATTGCACTAAATCACTCACAATGTCACATTCTAATTTGTCAATTCATCCGGAAGACTATTGAAATGACTGCTGAAAGTGTGCTGAATTAAATCTTTAAAGCAGAATATAATGATGGTTCCTCTAATCGCATCTAGAGTTCTGGCCTTTGACTGGTCTAAATGGGAATACCGTATAAATCTATGAAAGAAAAGTGGATTAATTCTGCTCATAAGTACCACCACAAAACAAACTAAGCCACAGTATAATTTCGAGCCCACTAGAGCAAAGTATATATTCTTCTGAAATCAGACATGCACAGCATGTGCATAATTCTTTCAATTTTACTCTAAATACAAAGTTTAGCTTTGTACTAAATTTTGTACTAAAAGTAGAAATACGGCTCTATCTAAATTAGATCTTTGAAAAAAGACTAATTACTAGTAAATCTAGCTCAAAATATTGAATAGATGTATTGTTCCGAGCGTTAAATAAATTTAGATTAATATAAAATTAGTACATATTAGAACAATTAATTTTAAAAATCATAATATATTGAACACAATTAAAAATTAAATTTTAAGTACAATTAATAAGTTTGGCACTTCAAAAAAATAACTTTTGTTTGTATACTGAAAAGCTTAAGTATTAAATAGTACATACCATATACCATGTACTATTTTTAAATTGTATATGAATCTGAATTCATTTGTTAGCAGATGATACAGTGAGTAGAGATTTGCTTTGCGAGTTGGATTGACGGTCCCTGGTTCGATTCCCGATTATATTTGTATGTAGTGTTACTAGCTTTTCCTTCAAAGAACCTTAAATCCCTTGGAAGAGTATCATTATATTTTAAAAGATAAAAACGAATAACGGCTTGAGGGCTGCGACTAGCTAGCACAAAACGCCAAAGGAAAGAACTGTTTAACCAATAGTAACGGAACAATATATTCATTCAAGATTTTGGACTAGCTCTGCTAGAAATAGTTCTTTTCTGAAGATAAATCTAAGTGAGACAAATAATATATTTTTAATTTTTAGTACAAAATTAAATTTGAATTTTGAATGCATAAACATAATAATTTGATTGTTTAAAAATATTTACTTAAGTTGCCTGTACATAGATTCTAGTTGGATGAGATATTTTTATGAGATGAGATTTTGTACTAAACGAGATTTTTGCATTCTGGTTCAATGTAATGGGAAAATAAAACTAGCATAAGTGAGATTAAATGACATATTTTCCCAAAAAATATTATTATTTGGTGGAATTTTCTATGATATGGATACACAAAATACTTACATAAAAATCGAAAGTTCCATCAATAAAACTCTTTTTTGGAATCGAATGCCGTATTTGTTATTTAAATCCGTAAACCCGTTATAATTTTCTTTCTACGATCGAAAAACTCGATCTAATCAATTTGAAAAAAATTAATCGCGAAATAATTCGCGAAATTTGGCTTCGAGTATAGTAAAAGGATCGCTACAATCCGTAAGTAGTCTTAGTTGTCTTTAGTACTAAATTACAAAAGGTATTTTGTTCAGTCTGTCACAAAACAATTTTAAAGGGTCAACACGCTTCAAAATTTGATTATTGTAATCTAGTTGTATGAATATTACAACTTGATACAGTTATTAATTTAATTGAATACATAGCAAACCTAACCATAAAATTAATGAATGACAGAAAATTTCAATTTTTGATATTTTATGCGATTTAGAACTAGTACTAAAATTATCTGGCAAAGAAGAAGAAGAACAACGAGAATACAAATTTGTGGAATGAAATTATTCGGTGAGAAATCGAAATTCGAGATAACCAAAAACATCATTCTACATGCCGGATTCAATATGACCCGACAAGGTTCGACGTATCCCTAATAATTTGGTAACACTTTGTAATTCCAATGCATAGTGTTATCCATAATTGGTCGTTAGTACTTAAAAGCTTTAACGAATTCAATTTATTCTTTGAATTATTTTCTGAAGCCAAACTGGCTATTCTATGAAAATTTAGTGTTGTCCGAAAAAGTCGTAACTATCGCTTAGACGAGGCTTTCAGTAATTTAACCAAATAAAGAAAGTAAGGAGATTAGTACATAGTTTGAAACATTTCTTCTCATCTCTTCTATTTTCTTTTATAAATTAGAATAACAAAAGTGCCTGCCGTATCGATTTTATAATTCTGTGATGGTGACACCTAGGGTGTGATAGAATAAGCTAAATTAACAGCTCAATGTTTTATGTACTAAAATGGAATTTTCCATGATGAAACAGTTCTAAATGTTTCTATTCTATTAATACTGGAAAAGTTACGAGCTTTCTAGAAGTTTGTTTGTGTATATAAAAAGGCAAACGAAATCGAATGGGATTATTAGAATTTAGAACACGATAGTGTAAACTTGTAAGATTATTATTAGTATTTGGTAAGCGATAGTGTAAAGATTAAAAAGGAATTAAAAAGTGATTTAAAAAGTGTTGTAGTGCGAAATAAAATTTATAAGAGTAGAGTAAAATATGAGAATAATTTATATAAAGTGATTTTGTGAATTATCGCTAGTAAATAGTGTTGTTATAATTTTTGTGTGACATAAATAAATTCGTTGGTGATAAATTGAATTGATTTTGTTTTATTCACAATCCAGTCATACGAACCTTAATTGACAAGGCAAAAACGTAACAACCGAACGTGATTCAACCGAATGCTTCGAAATAACAGATCTAAAAAGAACACTCACAATGGTCATAATATTATATTGATCATACCAACTGAATACACAACAAAGACTTATACATTTAAAGGACCTTCCAATATGGATCTGTCATTACTAGTAAACATTTTAGAGCAACCTCCTTAACGATACCCATTCTAAAATATTGAAGGGAACATCCAAATCAGTATTTGACACTACAATACATTTTCTTTATATTAAGTTTCAAATTATTTAAAATCGACCACGCACGAAGCTTTTGAAGATCAGATCATCACATAATTTTTTATTTAACTAATTGTTGTTTAGAACGATATACCAAACAAAATTGTAAGCCTCTGACGATTCGCAAAAGTAAAGAGGTGTTTTTTGATGCTGGGATAGCTTTTAGTTACTTTATTATTATGAGGCCTTGGCAAAATCTCTAGGATCAAAACCGCAGAATTTTTCATTAATCTAATTTTGATTGGGAACGATATATGACATCAAACGAAGTTATAAACTCCTAACAATCCGCAAAAGTAAGGAAGGTGTTTCTTGATGCTAATTGGCCAATTGGCAAAATTTCTGTGATCAGAACCACACAATTTTTTATTTAACCTACTTTCAATGGGAACAATGTGGCATCAAACGAGGTTGTAACTGCGATAGATTCTAGCTACTTAATTATTTTGAGACTAATTGACAAAATCTCTAGGAACCAAATCAGAATTTTTTTTTATTTAATTTTGGTTGGGAACGAAATGATATCAAACGAAGTTATAAGCCCTGACGATCGGCAAAAATTAGGGAGTTGTTTTATAATGTTGGAAGAGCTTTAAATACTTTTTTATGTATGTGGCCATATGGCAAAATCTCATATATCAGATCCACAGAATTTTTTAATTAACCTACTTTCAGTGGGAACGATGTGGTATCAATCAAGGTTATAAGCCCGTGACGATCCGAAAAAATTATGCTGGTGTTTTTTGATGCTGAGAAAACCTCTGTAGGGCTATTTGGGAACTCGATTCGAACGTGATCGAGTCTTCGATATATTAAATTCCTATTTGAATTAAATCAGATTCATTCGTTTCTTATTTAAATCAAATATGAATCTTATACATCGAAGACTCGATCACGTTCGAATCGAATTTCCAAATAGCCCCCCTGGTTACTTTATTATGTAAGTGGCCAATTGACAAAATCTCTTGGAACCAAATCGGACATTTTTTATTAATTTAATTTCAGTTAGGACCGATATGCCATCAATCACATTTGTAAGCTCCTGACGATCCGTAAAAATAACAGAGGTGATTTCGATACTGGGGTAGCTCCTGTTTGTGACATTTTATACAATGTATCATGTGAAATCTTTTGAATAAATAGACAGGTAATTAGCTAACACATCTTCAATAAAAATTGTTTTGTAAATTCATCAGTAAAATTTTAACTTGAAGTTTTTGTGTAATGTTCTGCTAAACGTAGTAGTAGGAAAATACTTAAGTACTTCCTGGACATATTACTGATTCGGATTACACAAAAGCTGTTGCGAAATTTAGAAACCGATAGCAAAGCAATTCGCAACCGGAAAATCGGTTATTCATCTATTGGAACCTTCTTGAAACAGCATCAAATTCAATTGCAAGTTCCTGTAAAATTGTGGATATTCCCGATGAAATTTTACGCGGTTTAAAAGGTAATAGTCCAGTCGCTGATCAACGTGATCTTTGGAACACAAAAATAATATTCAATGTATTTGATTCGGAGACCAAATCCCATTGCCCTGAGTCAAAAGAGCCATAAATTAATTGTTTCAATTTTAACAAATTATAAGCTATATGATTTAGGATCTATACAATCAACGAGCCTTCAGAATAATAATCGTAACGTTGTGATTCATGGTCATGACAGCATCCCGGAAACATGCTTTTCTGTCGAGCAACTTATCAGAAATTACATGAATTTAGTTAGTTCATTGCAATATCTGTCAGTGAACGACACTCCTGGATTCGGTCACAAAAGAGGTATTTTAACTGCCTTAACATAAACCATGGTGTATTCAGCTGTAAGTTGGAGTCGGTTTTTCAGCAATCAGCACACCTTCAACTGATAATTGATTTGACATATTGTTGTAGGCAGACCATTTCTTTGGCGTATTATGACAGGGTAGCATTAAGGCAGCTGCCAATAAAGCGATTGCGCACAGCATCGTGTTTGGTTGGGTTGTAGCAGCTTCGTTAATAACGTTGTTGAATCAAATAATCGACGATTATGGTATAAGAGTTGGTGGTCGCATCCAGATCTCCTTGATGGAATTGAAACATACAGGGTAGTCAAGAATCGCAAATTTAGCATTTTTTTCGGCTCAGCATTTGCTGATTTATAGTAAAGAATAGAAAGCAAAATAGAATTGACTAAGCAATCTAAATGCTTGTTGGTTCAATAACTACAGAGCCCATATCGGGTGACTTTAGTACATAGTTTTTGATTGAATTTCAAGAATACGGTCCCAGGTATCAAAACCTATATTTGGAGGTATCAATAACCTTATTCGCATCACAAATATAGATTTTTGGATTTTTTTAGAAATAATCAGGCAATCCAAATGCGTATTGGCATTTTGGATTTTTTTTGGGTCATAATTGTGATTTTCAAAAAAATTTATTCACGTTAAGCTAAAAAAAGAATTGAAATGTTTAATTCGCCTGTATAAGTATGATTTTAGCGCTACATGTTCTATCGATTTGTTCTACCGGCACCCGACATTAAGAGAGATCACTGATTTTAAAATATCGGTTGTTCAGCAAGCTTTAAATCCTCTAGAAAATGTTTTTGTTCGGATAAAGTTGTGCTGCATTTATAAATTGATCGAAACTTTTCGGGTTATAACTTTACAATCATCGTTAGTTTGAGCGCGCGTAAACATTTTCAAACCATCAATCAGCGTAAAATAAATATCTACAAGTTAGGATGTCTGGCAGAACATTAATTGAACTGAGAAATAAAAGCGGACCTATTGTAGAACCCTGAGGTATTACGGATTTAGCCAAAATGGATTTTGATAACAAACCATTAAATTTAACTTGTTATATATTCACTCAGTAACATATGATCCCAACCGAATGAGAATTTGTCTGGTAAGATCAATACTACAACATTTCTTAAGTAAAATGCCACGAGATACCGTATCGAAAGCTTTTTTTATAATAACACTATTAAAAGCGAAATCAGGAAAATCCACTGAATTTTTAGCAGTATAATGCTTTTAACTTCACTGGGATATACACCCCCTTTCAATGATAAATTAAATAAAAAGGTTAAAAGCACGATTAGCTGAAACTTTAAACTTGAAATAAAATAGTTGAATAAATTATTATCAGACCAAGCACCTTTTTTAATATCAACCGAGGAAACAACTTTAAGAACGTCTATCATCATGCATATAACCAGGAAATCCTCAACATATGCTAAACCGACAGAAATCAGTAGCTTCAACATCACCAAGTTTCATACATGATGGATAGCTCGATCTGTTAGCAAGTGATTGGGAATAGGTCCAAAGTAATTTTGGATTTTACGTAATGAATTAACGTAATGAGTTTGATTTTATAAATTTTATCAATGGCTTCAACCACTTTACAATTTACCAAAATGTAACTCCAATCTAGAGAATGAGTTGTCTTTGAATTTTAGTAAAATTCATTAATTTAAGATTGGGCACAATTAATCGTTGGATGATATATATGCAGGGGAGGTGGTATATATCAATTCTGTTTAATGCAGAACTACTTTAATTCACCTTTTACTAAAAATTGATAATCAAAAAGTGAGTTAATTACCAGGTTAGTAAGTTTGTTAATTTATAACTCGAAATTGACGCCTCCAAAACCGCAAGTTTATCACAATTTTTAGTTATATCATCTAACATTTTGTTTTGGTTGTCAATCTGAAATTAAGAAATTTCCCGTTTCATATCACCCGTTTCATGTATTCGTAGAAAACGAAGTTTCGTCGTTCGATGATTTAGTTGAAAATAAATTTGAAATAAATTTCACTTTACCATTATCGATGTCATCTTTTTTAAGTTTAAGCACTTTGTCACAGAAGGGATGGTAATATAGTTGACAAACAACCAACTCGTACAATTTTGTAGATGCAATTTGCCTCGCACATTTTTTGCAAGCAACTAATATTGTAGTAAACAATTCGTGAAGTAGTTTTTAGGGTAAAGATAAAAATGTAAATATTAGCAAAGATAAACAGCGTCACTACAGTTTTATATTTCTCGTGTTGACTTAAATTGCATTATCGTAATTTTATTGCATTATCAACAATTAGAGATCATAAAAAATAAATAAAGTTTACAACTGTTATTAATGCACAGGTATGTACAGAAAATTATTAATAAGAGGCACCGGTTATCAATTATCACTAGACTATATGAAAATAAGATAAGCGGTGTAAGATTCATCATCAGAGTTTGATTATAACGATTGCCTTAATTTTAATGCCGTATTTAAGATGTGACTGTTAAAAAAATCAGTCATCTATGGTTTGATAAATTTTTCCATTGCTTTAACCTCAATCAACGAAGTATTTCTATCCAAATATTAAAAAGGTTATGAAGTAATTATAAGTACATGTCACATCAGTTTGAGAGACAGAAGACCAACTTTCTTCGTTTAAAACCTTAATTAAATTCGAATAATTAGTAATTTTCATATACTGCTTCGATCCGGATGGGTAATAATTAGAATGAGCAGGCTAAGGAGCAGTTTAGGCTATAGAATGATTGGTTGACCTAGCCGGGTTACTTATTGGCCAAACCAACATTCCGGCTGAAGTTACACCCCAAAAGATCGTTCATTAGGGCTCCATAAAGCCAAGCTTTAGCAGGCAAACCTTAGTTTAAGACGAAACAGGAACGTTGGTCTTAAATAATGAGTAACGTTAATTGTGTTCCGAAACATTTTTGGAAATTGGTCTTTATTCGTCGAATTCGCAATGACCAACGCAATGACAAATTACCAACCATCCCCGCAATGACAAATTATCAACAAAAGTTGCTGTCAACAGTTATCGAGTATGCGGCTTGCATATAATTTCACTGCGGAAACAGTCGAAGCTTTATAATAACATCAACAAAACTAAAATTTTCAATCTTCTTTAGCATCGAGCTGCGACCGATTAGCGAAATGGTGAACGAAATGGTTTAAGTGATTTTAGTTACGTCGTGGTGGTAAATTTATCTTAGGTCCAGCCGCTTACCGACCTATACATTTTGCATAAAAATTTGTTGTAAAATTCAGCTATCTAAAAATTAACTGAATAATTTCTCTCACGGTTTCGTCAATCGGTACGCAGCTCCACACTAAATAAGAATGAAAACGATAGGTTTATCTTTTGTAATTTAGATGACGCCACTAAAAAGTCTCCACTATTTTCCGCATCAATGGAGGCTAAATTTTGACATTTAATGTTCATAATTTAAATTACAGGTATGCTTTGTTGATTTTAAAATGCCATGATTTTTAATTTTTTTTTTAATCGAAAGGCTCATGCTGATACCGAGTATTTAATAAGGAAATGGTTGAAGTTAAATATCGGTATAAATACCAGGGTTTCGAAATCATTTGAGGCTTTAGATTTTATTCTAAATTTTGAAGATAAGCCTAAGTAGTATGTAAGAGTTGAAGTGAAATCAAATTTCACTTTCAGCAGGCGATAGCAAAAAAAAAAAGAACAAGAAACTCCCATGATGAAACACCAAAATTTAGCTTCATCGTATAGTGCCTAGTACGCAGCAGTTGTCGTGAAATGACATTTTTCATATAAAAATGACACAAAAGAAATCGAAAATGAAAATTTCACCGCAAAATTTCACTTTGTAGTACGTAGTTTATATAGCTAAAATGAACTTTTCGTATTGGAACATAGATGTCTCTGTTTCGTCTCTACACATTTCTTATTGCGTTTTTATGTGAAGCTAAATTTTGACATTTCATCATTTGAGCATGTTATTATTTTTTCAATCGCCTACTTTAGTCAATTTTAAATGTTTAAATAGAAATTTGCAAATTCAAGTTGTTTGGCCTAAATTCGACAAATCAATTTTTTCACACCCGATTTTTCTACATTTTTTATTTTAGAAGATCAAAACGCAGTGCCAGTGGATAATGTGTAAAGATAAACTAGAGACATCTTTGTTTTAACCTGAAATGAAAACTTCACATTTCAAAAGTAAAATTCACCATTGAAATTTTCATTTTCGGTTTTGTTTGTGTCATTTTATATGAGAAATTTCATTTCACATTTGAAATTTTTTCGTGATTTTTACGAGATAAATTGGATTAACAAGATTGGGGAAGAAATTAGCAAAAATCCCAAAGTACTAAAATTTACAGCAACAAAGTATTAAATATGGTTTTAAAGCACCTTTTTGATTATTTGACGTGATTACAAATTTTACTGGTAGATATCACCGTTAATGAACGAAAAATGGGATAAAAAAAAGAAAATGCTGTTGTTAGTTCAAGTTATGATCCGATCTTCGCAAAAATTGCCTAAAAATGTTTACTGATAAAATTGTATTTTAAATAATTTCTCGAGAGAACTAATACACGCTCAAAAGTATTGGAAGTACTTTTTTTATTTTGTAAAGGATCGAAAAAAATACTATAAGATTAACTTTTTCATCCCTGGCTTTATGTTGATTCTACATTTACCGAGTTCTCGTGATGAGTTCTCTGGATTATTTGAGTAGGTAACTAAAAAAAAGTTTTGATGACGTTTCCTGTCTATTTGGGCATAAAAGGTTAAAATCAGCAATGAAAAGCTCTTTTAATCTGGCCTAACATGCAAAAATATCCGAATTCCATTAGTTTTCCAAAGTTTCGAGAAAATAATTTTTAAAATCGAGTTTTAATATTAATTTTTCCACCAATTTATATCCGTTCGCGGTACACATGAGCAAACCAATTTCCTTATATACATACATAATTTATGTAACATAACGCAGAAGTAATCTTAAATTGAAAAAAATACATTAAAATTAAATAAAAATTTAAAATTTTATTACAAATAATTACATAACGCCAGAGGAAACTTTGGGTTGTAATTCAATTAATGTTTTATTCATTCTAACGAAAGCTCATCACAAAAAATAAATTTTTAATTAATTTTAAATATTTGATTGATTGAATTTAATCGTTTTCAAGATTAATTAATCTTGCGGCACTATTTGTAACAACATTTACCAATTTAATGAAATCCGGGAGAATATTTTCATAAATTAAAATGCCGACAGTTAAACATACGACATTGTACTCGTGTACAATTTTTAATCGTTGCCACATTTTTCATTACTACAAGAACTCAAAGGAGGTGACTCCACAGTACTATATGATTTTAATATGTTCCGAAGATTGTAAGAGAATTCAATCCAGTTTCGAACTGATGAGCTTATGATTATGAAAAAATCAATTTTCTCATCAGGCCGCGGCGACTGGACTGATTATACCACAATTTACATTCTACATATATATACAGAATGTGCTGTGCTTAAAGTACTAGCGAATCATACTAATACAGATGAACTCTCTTACAACTTTTTTTTTTTCATATGTGGGGAATTAAATGTGTGTTGTCGTTTCTGTAACGCAAAATATTTTTCGCGTGAACAGGCACAGGACAAAGTTTTACCCACTGCTGTCAAAAAGGAAAACTTGTATTAGAACCCATTTCAATTTCACCAATAATTTAGAATCTTATGACTAAGAAACAGGAATATTCCAAAAAAAAAAAAAAAATCATTTGTATTTACGTGTATGGGGCTCCACCACTGGGATAAAGACCGTATTGCCTACAAATTAATGGACAAATTTATCATAGAGCTGGGACATTACACCGTGGAAATGGAAATCAACGCAAATTTGCTCAATTATATGTTTCTGAAGCAAACGAGAACAAGAGTCCATTCGCGATGAACAAGAAAACAATACAAATCCGCCTTCGATTTCAATGGCGTTAATGCAAGATCGAAGATTTGTTCAACGACAGTATAATTCTCCGAAATAAAATGAAGTTGCTTTCATTTATCAAAATGATAATGGAGGCCCTCCGCTTGAACAAGATCTTCGGGAATGAAAACCCACGAAAAACTGAGAGAATCGGTGCAGTTGATCATAATTTAGAACCAATAGTATAACCATTGTTTTTCCCACCTGGTGATAAATGTTGCGGTATTGATTTGTATCTTTTTCAACAGTCAACACTATCAAATATATGAAACCGGTAATCTGTAAAACCAAGAACTCGAGTTACTCAAATGCACTATTATGGTTATCGTCCGTCTATTCGGAAAACTAACACAATAATATTTTGTGGATGCTTATATTAAAACAGAAGCAAATTGTCTTAATTTTGTTCGAAAAAAAAAACTAAGGGTGGAATAATACAGTGGCCTTATGGATTATTTGCAAAGTGAAGCTATTCACCAAGGTTTAGTTCCTGGAACAGCTATAATACTTCCGTCATCATTCTAAGGAAGCCCGAGAAATATGGGCCAAAACTATCAAGATGGCAACCCCGGACTTTTTCGTTACAATGACATGTAATCCGAAATGGAGTGAAATAACTAATAATTTCTTGGAAGGAAAATCAGTCTCTGCTCGATGACATCTCAAAAAAGCATGTTTTCGGAATTTCAGCTGCGAAGCTGCATGACATTAAGTTGCAAAAATCGGGACTACCTGATATTCTCGATATTGACGTTTTTTATTAAAAAGTGTTAATCCAGCTGCCACTAAAAAACTCACATCATTTTTTAAACTAAACCAAAGTGCCGAAAATGCTCGACATTATATATATATCCCGACATCCTAAATCATTATGTATTTTACAAAATGAATGGTGCATGGAAACCCCGACAAAGATATGAAAATATTACCATTGGCCGATTGTTTTCGGCTGGTATGATGGATATCGAAAAATTTTATCAAGTTTTACTTGTTCTTCACGTTCCTGGAATTTTATCTTATTTAATGATGACACTACATGGGAAAATACATTATCAGATGCTATTTCAGCAAGCATTCCACGTCAGTTTGCGAGATCTATATGCAAGCTTTTGTAATTTTGCATCTCCATCAAATGCTTTCGATTTATTTAACAAATTTAAAATGCACCTAGGTGATGATTTCGTTTACCGCCATAGAGATCATACTGATGAATGCACAATTTGTGAAATGTTTGGTTTAAGAGATATTCAGACAAATCTAAAATTACATAGCAAACAATGTTCTGACTTTGGACTAACAACTCCTGCTACTAATTTAGGAGAGCCGGTGCAATATTACGAAGAACATAAAATATCTTTCTAAATCGTAATGATAGCTACAAATAATGATTATCTTCTATGTTTCATTGATGGTCTAGGAGGTTCAGGTAAAACATATTTGCGCAAAATATTGCTTAACACAATTCGCGGAGAATCAAACGTTCTGCTTGCCATTGCTTCTATAGGAATAGCAGCCAATCTTCTTGACGGAGGCAGAACATATCGCTCTCTTTTTATGTTACATGTGTCAATCGTAGAAATCAACATCCTCTAAGCGAATGACATCTTTTGACGCAGAATAATTCCGAAAGGCTAAATTAATTATATGGGAGCTACCATGGCACCTGGTGTTGCAATCAGAAACCTTTTTGCGGTAAAACGAAGATACTTGATAGTTGATTTTAGACTAACATTACTTGTAGTTGTACATAGTAACCACAGTCTGCAATTGTTGAAGCTAGCTTAAAATTCCATGGTCTGTGGGAAAAGTTTAATGTTCTCATACTCCAAACTAACGTACGTTCAGTCGACCCACTAGATATAGTAATTGGTTACTTAAATTAGGCGATGGCACTTTAACCAACAATTCTGATCTAATCGACGACGTAATTGAAATTCCGAGCAACCTTATTTGCGAAGACTCTATAATTATCGAAATCTTTGGTCAAACACTGTCAATTTTATGATCAACAAATGCAGATGTGGACTTGATCAACGAATAGGTATTGGCACATTTTGCAGAAAGCCCCGCTATTAGGGAAACTTAATGGCGGGATCAAATGCAGTTTTTACCAAAAATGTTGTGCTTAAAGGAATTTTATCGAACTAAACAATAATTACGCCAGGGCTTTTCCTTCTAGTAATATAATATTAGGCCAATGTGAGTCAACATTTGTGCAAACAAACCATAGGTCGTCTGGATTCAACTTTATATTCAATTCTGTGGCGAGATCTCAACCTGAGGTGAGATAAGGTTGAATTATATTAACTTTAAAATTCAATTTCACATTTTTAATTTCATTTTCATTTCAATTCATTGTGATTCTGACAAATATTGATATTCCAAATTTTTTTTTAAATTTTAACAAATTTTTTACACATTTTTGAATTTTAAATAAATTCTGAAATTTAAATTAAAAATTTATTGAAATCATAAGATTATTGGAACTATGTTAAATTATCTGGAAATTTATATAGTCGAATTCTGAAGTTTTACGTCTACAAAATTAAAATAATTTCTCAACTTCTCAAAACCCTGTTAAATTCTTTAAATTAAATTATTAAACTTTCGCAATTTTGTTGATAACCATAATTTTAACATACTGAATTTCTAAATTTCAGATTTCTTGTCACTAAACTACTTTTAATATCTGATTTTAGTAAATTTCCAAAATTCATAATTCTTTAAATTTTTAGATTTAAAAAAAAATGATTTTTTAACTTTCTGAATTCCTAATATCTAACTTCATAAATTTCCTAAGAATAATACCATATTTTTTACGACAAGGGAAATTATCAAGGCTGGCTGTAACCCGGAAGACCCTAATATGTCAAATAGAAATCGCATTTTTGCGTTAAATAAAATAAAATGAAATTATTAAGAGTTTATTACGTGTTGCGTATAATTTGCTAATACTTCGAGTACATGATTGCTTTATGTAAGTAATCAAAGCTCGCTATAGCCTAATGAAATTGAGTGAAAGTAAATTTTTATTAATTCTCATTCAGATTGAAACTGAGAAGTTGCAAAACTCTTGATTTTCGTTCCGGAAATACCTTATTCCAAAATTCTTGATGAAAATTTCAAATTTTTTAAATTTTCAAAACGTTTAAAATTCTATATTTAAAATTTTACTACGTTCATGAAATTTTTAAATTAGTTCTCAACATTTAAACTTTTAAAAAGCTTAGGGTTATTAATTAATTTTTATATTTCCAAGCTCTTCCATTGTCAAATGGTACACGTTTCTTAGTTATCAAAAATGTCAGAATTAAAATTTGAGGTTCCTAAATTTTAAGCAATGTGCCTAAATATTTTAATAAATCTCAAAATTTTTAAAATCCTAAACTCCTAAATTTATAGAATTCTTAAATATTTAGATTTACATAAGCAAGGCTTTAGATTTTCGTAAATTTTAATTTTTTTACATTTTTTATTTTTTAATTTATAAATTTCTTACGTACCTAAGACTGTGTCCGAAACCTGTGACAAATATTTTTTGGTACTAATTATTGATATTTATTTGAAAAATATTCCCCTAAATTCACAATTTTTTATTACGGTTGTGTAATTGTGTAATAATTTTTTGGGAAATTGCATCGCCTCATAATATTTGTTGTTTCACTTTGAATATATAAGCGAAACACGGAGATTTTTAGACAGATTATGACAACTTGTGACGTCAATAAAAGTAAGCTTTGTGGCACTTTTATATTGTGGCTTCTTAGTAGAGGCATAATTAAAGAATAATTAGGGCTGTAAAGAATAAATTCCAAAATTTAGCTACATTCTACTGATTTGTTAAGAATTGAACTAGAAACAAATGTTGCCTCATTTAAAATCCTTCACGACCAATATATAAACCAAAAATTGACGATTCACATTATTGAACAATTTCCGATTTCTGGATATTTATCGGATGGTCACGATACTGTCACAATAACACTAATTAGTGCACAATTACGTAATTTAATTAGACAATAAAAATTACGGCCAAAGAGGCCAAAGAATTAAAATCACGTCCCGGTTGAAAAATAATGAGGAAATCAATTTCTTTGAAGTAAAACGCAAAGGCTACTACATCAATCATTCAATGAATTTACTGTGATAATTTGGTTGTGTACGGTTTTTTCAAATAAATGTCAAAAATTAGTTCTAAAAAATATTTGTCACAGGTTAGTATTTTTAAATTTTCCTGAATTTGAAAATTTTGTAAAATCCAGAATTTTTTTATGTCATAAGTGTGAAATTGTTTAATGTGGTAACTTCTTCAGTTGTGAAGGTGCGTCCTTTGAGTACAAAATATAAGAACAAGGAATGTGATCTTTTTCAAAACTTATAATAAAGCATTCTTTACGACTAATTGGTCAACCAGTTTTTGGATAATATTCTGTCGTGTCGATAAGGTCCAAATTTGCTGTTATCTATAATATTAGCAGTGATTATGACTTAACAAATAAAATCGAGTACTAAAATAGTAATAATTGGAGCAAAAATTAGGTAAGCATTTCAAGGTTTTACTATTTTTAAATAGTAGGGCACAAATTTTCTTTGATTGCCAGTCCGTTGCACAAAATACCCCTGACAGCATTTTTAGAGGTAGGTTGTTTAGGTCGGTATACCCTCTCATCTGATAGAAAATGGGGTGTAACATTATTTATATGAATGCATAATGATGTAAACGGTAATATTCTCGGTGGTAATATTGCCGGTAAAATAGGTAATTTTAGGTAATATTACCCAAAGTGGTGTTACCTTGGTAATATCGGTAACATAAATTAAAAATGTTGTTTCCAAACAACTCCACTAGTCTAAATGCAAAAAGAGTTGTGACACCACTGCATTAAACTTCCTTATGTACTCGTACTATTAACCTACTACACCAAATTTTTGCTTTAAAATATAATAATCTACACCTTTTTCTATTCATTGACATATTCATTTGGCAAATACGTAATAGAGCTGGAACCTGAAATATGATCCATCGATCTGTCTGGAAAAAAACACCAATCACTAGTTTAACTAGAAAAGTGGCTGCAACGTCTTAGTCGATGAAAAGCTGTAGTATGCTGGAATTTCGTTGACACAATGAGACCAAAGTAACACCAGATCGTTCTACAAGGTTGCTCAGAATAACTGTCGCATTTCTTCTACCTGATTTGTTGAAATTGTGAGTGCAACAAAAAGTGAAAATATGAATCAAAGATTTATTGAGCGTTGCATTAAACGATACAATGACACCGGAAGTGTTCATATAAAAAAAAAATTAGGGACGTAAATCATCAGTTGTAACTGCGGCAAATGTAAAACGTGTTCGAGAGAGAATTCGTGGAAATCCTGCCAAATTCAGAACAAATTGGCTCGTAAGTCAAATATACACCATAGCTCAATACAACGTATCATGAAAAATAATCTACGAGTAGGTCTCTCAGCTTATAAGAAATGCCGACGCCATGGCCTAACCACGAATCAAGTTAGAAGATTGGAAACGAAAATGTAAGCTTCTCTTACAGTGGCACGAAGACAGCGATGTCATATTTTTGGATTAGAAACTATTCATGGTTCAACTCTCATTGAACTTTCAAAATGACTGTATTTACGCTTTATCGATTAGTGATTTAAAGGCGACAACAAGAAATGTTCAACTGTTCAACAGTTACGGCGTGGGAGATGTTTCTATGCAAGGTAAGCTGCCCATGTTGTTTATTGACAAAAGTATAAAAATAAACCATGTGGTCTACCTGAATGACGTCATTAAGAGCCACTTAGTTCCTCAAGCCAAGATATTGTTTTGAGATGAGTAGTTCTAATTTCGATAGAACTCTGCGCCGGCCCATAAGGCAAAAATTGTTCAAGACTAGTTGGAACAAAATTTAACTGATTTCATCACAACGAAGAAATGACCTCCTAGTTTCCAAGATTTAAACCCATTAGTGTAATCCATATGGGGGATTATGTTGGCGAAACTAAAAGATTTATCAAAAATGAGAATTGAAGGATTTAAGAAGCATTTGGTGATGATATGGAACGATATACCTGATGAAGTGGTGCGTGCCGCCTGTAGTGGATTTGTTCCATGTTTAAAAAATATTATTGCTAATAAAGGATATAGAATTGTATATTATTCGAAATATTTAATAATTCGTTCAAATATAATTGATACAGCAATATTAATTCAATATTATGACTACGACAGTTATTCTGAGCAACCCCGTATAAACTTTTTTCGAGATACCAACTTTCTAATCAATTGTTGGGCCTTGAGTATCATCGTGCCGAAGGGTCAGTCTTACCAAAAATTGCCGGCGCATCTGACGTTGCAGACCGATGCTTGGTCGAACATACACACGGACTCCATAACAAATTACACTATAAATTTATTCACTAAGCAAAATCGAGATTTGGCTTTTAAAGTTGCTTTTCGAGAAAGTTGAAGCGGTGTTAAAAGACGTCGAGATTTTTAAATATATTATACTTATACTGACAATGGAACGAACAATAAAGCGTCCCGAAAAATGGTTAATAAAAGGTATCCCTATATTACCGAGTATGGGTGCATCTGCCATGGACTTAACTTGCTCATTGTCGATGTCTTTAAGATTCAGTCTATCAACAGTTTGAAATTTTCAGTCAGTCGTACCGATGGTTTCGGAAATAAAAAAACTCCCACATTATTCATGCCACATTCAATCTATATATCTATCTATCTATTTATATCTATATACTATATTCATGCTACATCAGGTATGCCCTGAAGGCCCTCGCTATCGAAGACGAAGTGAAGTCCATTATGAAGGTCTCCGATTGCTAAATGGTAATATTTTTCTGAGAGTTTGCTGTTTTATCTAAAGTGGTGTACTGTTTAGTTAATATAAAACAAAGTTTTGAATCAAACAAATGCGCCAATTACGAAGAACTTATAAGTATTTTTAAATCATGGGCCGAAAAATGCTTACAACCGCTACATTTTGCCGCAAATTTGCTTGGACCAGCTATTCGAGGAAAAAGTCTTTTGGAATCACAGAAACTTGAAGCGACTGAATTTATTTTTAACTTCGCAGAACTTCACACAAAATATAAGGACAAAAAATAGAAGGGCATCAAAATATATGAGTGTTTGACGCATTAAGATGTTCGAAGTGAACTTTTTTCACGACCGTTTGTGGTTGCAAGTGAGCAGCTCTATGATGAAATTTGGTCGGCGGTAGTGTGTCTTTATGTGATTGGCGGTTGATATTTTGAGCATGGTTGCATCGAGAGCTGCAATGGAAAGCACATTCAGTACCTATGGTTTTATACAATTAGCTCAACACGTGATCATTGACTGTTGATCGTGTAGGAAAACTAACGTACATTTTACACAACTAAAACCTGTCGAGATCGAACGTAAGAAGTGTGGATAACGAAGATAAAGTTATTACTGATGAATTAAATACAAATTATTATTAATGGATGAAGATGCATAATCATATTCGCTTGAAGAAGAGGATTACTTGGAGGAAAGTAAGAATAATTCGGTTATGGATGTTGTTGAGGCTGAAGATAATTAAATTGATTAAAGAGTTTAATTGATCATAAACTCATCGTAAAATCTATTATTTACTGCAGGCGTTAAAGGCGACGACCTTAACACCACCCCCATAAACACCATGTCAAGGAAGTCAAGGATTTGGTGCTCAAAAATCGTCTAGAGGTCTTGTTGAGATCACGAAAATTGTGGGCAGGAAACTCTTAGTTTTTAGTTTTTGCATCATGATAATGCGCCGTCTCACACTGCATTGGTTGTACGTGACTATTTGGCCAAAAATTCGACCCATATTTTTTCGCAACTGCCCTTTGCCTGATTTAGCTCCGCTTGTCTTCTGGCTATTCCTGCAACTTAAGAAACCGATTCGGGGACATCGTTTTGGCACGATTGGCGAGATTCCATCGGAATCGAAGAAGGTTTTGTAGGTCATTCCGGAAATAGATTTTAACAACTGTTTCGAAAACTAGAAAAAACATTAGCATAAGTGTATTCTATCCGAAGGAGATTACTTTGAAGAGGATGAAATATATTTGAAAGAATAATAAGCCGTTTGTGTTTTATTTAAAAATATTACTACTTTTGCCCAGACGTCGAAATATTACTAGTGTTCTTTGGTAAAAATTGGAATTAAAATACTGAATAAAAAGTGTGTTATCTATTTTACCCGTGTTACCGGTAATATTACCGGTAACATTACCAAATTCAAAAATATCGGAAATTTTACAACAGTATGAATGCATATTTTCAAACAAATCGATTCCTTAGCTAGTTAAGGCCTACACATAAACTACAAATCGGTGCTAAATATTTCACTAAAATTAAGATTCTTTAACGTAACTTTCATTTTATGTATATTTATGAGCTCTAATGTGCCTTCCAAATTTTACAATAAGTCGCAAATCGTTTTAAATTTAGTATTTCTCCAAAATTTGTAAAATATACCAAGTTTTTAGCTAGCTTACAGAATTTTCGAAGGCCCCATTTAACTGGGAAGGAGTACTCAAAGTACTAAAGGCTTCTAGGACATTTTTCATAGAGAGTATTTTGTTTTAATCCAAATATCGCGAACACGGATCAAAAATTGTAGACTATTGAAGCCTTGTACAAATTCAGTACAAAAAACAATGAGTGCCAATTCACATTGAACAAGGAAAAGCTTAAAGAATTCAGTGTGTTAGTAATCTGAGATATCTGCTTGTAAATCATTTTAAACCAAATTTGCCGCTACTCGAATATTTGACAAAACAAATGGCAAATGGTGGTAAAATGGCCATGACTTGTTTCGCCACAAATCCAGCCATTTCATTCGGATTTCTTGACGCAAACAGCGCATGACTTCCAAGTGGTAAAAACTAATAGTTTACTGTGCCGTTGAAAAGGAAGATAACAGTAATAAAGTGAGTAGAACCTTCACAATCGATTGAACTTGAGGAGCTCTTCTTAGTCTTGCCCCTTCAGAAAGCTTCCATTGAGATGATTGGACCTTAGTTTCGACGTGTTATTTGCACACTCCTATTTTATAACCAGCTATGAACTCGTTTGACCAGTTTTGGATAGTCGCTGATTTCATTCAGCAACTTCTGACCATTATCCAATCGTCGCTGCTTTTAGTCGAAATTCTTTAAGTAATCAATTCTTTGTTCCATTTTTAACGGTAACAATTATACAATGAAAAAAATTGTAAAGAAAAATTCCTCTTGTTTTGATCAAATCATTTAAAACTATGTATTTTTGTTAGATGTAGACATGTTTCAAATGGAGCAGTCACAAAAATCATCGCCAATTTTGCGATTCGCACGGTATTTTATTCTTTGCCGCTTATGTAGTTTTAGTTCAGGATTTGCTAACAATAAATAAGGAGGCACGTTTGCGTTGGTTTTAGTTAAAAATAAGAGCCAATTAGGATTGTCACTAGGGTGACCAGAGGCCCTATTCTCGAATTTCACATCCATTTTCCACATGTGAACATCTGTAAAAATTCATAAAAATTGAATTTTTTTGGTACTAAGGGAATATTTCTGAATGGGTATAAGCAGGTGGAAGAAATTTCCCGTAGAGGAAAATGTCCATGCCGCCTGTGTTTTATATACGAATTACATGCGGAAAATGGATGTGGAATTCGAGAATAGGGCCCCAGGTTAAAAAATTCTAAACCTGAACGAATCCTGAAAAATATTGAAAAAGTAGTATATTTCGACTTAAAGAAATCAGGACTGTTTCTAGTCTCCAAATTTGTTATTTATTTGATGAAAAAAAAAGAAAAAGCTTTTAAAATTGGTTTGGTGACGACGACCATCCACTAGTTACAAAATAAATTTGTAGTGAAATTTCTTCAAGAAAAGTTTTAAACTCACCACATTCATTCAACATTTGGACGTGCTGCAACTAATTCCTTTATCATCAAATATGTTGGTTAAGTCAGATACCAAATTTCAATGGAATTGGTGCATAATCGCAGAAGTTCCGTTTGGGGCAGGGATGAACCATTCTGGGATGAGAAATTTGTTTTTTAAATACACAACAAGATCAGACCTTTCTAACAATTCTAGTATCAAATTTCAGTGAAATTTTATATCTAAGCTATTAAGCCAATGTTTGTGGATGGATTTTAATAAAATTGTACATCTAAGGTTTAGGATCCTGAAATTTCCGGCTTTGAAAAATGGGGGTCGGATTTTCTAGTTAAACCATCAAAATTCATTAAAAAATGCAAAATAACGTGCCCTATTAAAAATAAAGACCCCATTAAATTTTTGCTAACCACAATTTGAAAACAAAAGGAAGCTACATAATTTCTTGTCATCCTTACGCAGAAAGGAGAAATATTAAGTGGGTTTGAGGAGTTGTTTATTTTAATATGTGACAGTGGCGTAGTCTGGTTTTTGGAGGTAGGGAAGCACTAGACGTTAGGTAGTTCCGAGATTGATCCCAATCGCTAAAAAAACAATTGATTAATTATAACACAACAATTAGGATCGCAGACCAGAGCACTATTCTTATTTTCCGTGGGAATTGATAATTGGTTTATTATGACTTTTTTATACTATTTTGATATTATTTTTTCAAGAGCATACTGCAGCAATCGACACAATATGCTGTGGAAAAATAATACCTAAACAGTCTAAAACTGTCAGAATATTGCCACGGGGGCTATTTGTTAATTGGATTCGATATTTTGTATTGGATTCTTATTTGAAATGAATCAGTTTCGTTCGTTTCTTATTTATAGAATAACTTTGTACTTCGAATACATGGAATCTTCAGTCGATTACGTTCGAATCGAATTCACAAATACCCTCGCAGATTAAAACTGTTGCGTGCAGTTTCATTGACATTTCTTTATTTATTTTTTTAAAATTATACAACTAATAACCATTGAAAGATAAAATAAAAATAAAAATTTAAAGGAAGCCGCAAATCCATCTAAAATATCATCGTGAAAATTGTGTCCTCCGCTAACAATTTCCTGCATGCTCAAAAAACAAATAATGTCTGTATGTGAAAAATATTTTGCGAAAATCGTTTTGTAACTTTGTAATCGTTTGCAACTTGTAAAAACGAATACAATCAACTCTGTTTTTATCGAACACCTACCAGTTTAACGAAACTTTTAGTGTAACGAATTTAATTTGGCAACGAATTTTCGTTCGCTAAACTGAGAGTTTTATTATAAGGAACTGCCCTGTGTACTAACCAAATGAGTAAGAAAAGAAGGTCTTCCTTCGAGGCGGATTTTAACTCTAATATAAAGTTAAATCCATTAAGTTTGGGTGGTCATAAGTGAGCAAGGAAAATTGCAAGCCATCCGACGCCAACCTTGGAAATTACCAATACTGGTAAGTTTCCACCTTGTGGAAATCTTTCATTACAAACTTCTACTAGTGCCTCCATTTTGTTTATATTTGTCCAAAACTATCCAAAAACTGAATCCTATAAATTAGAAAAGTAATGACTACCAGGCAATACAAATTAGATGCGTTTCAGAAGGAACACAGCGTCATTACTGAGCAAATATCTAGATTAGCAAAATATCTTCAACAGTTACAGCCTAGTTCAGATATTTTTGGTTTATCTGTTCGCCAAAAACGTACTAATAAATTGTTAAAAAAATGTTGGTGAAGTGGAACAGGAAATATTTTTTATAAGCCATGATGAAGCTTTGGGAATTCATATATTCGAAGACATTTAATATGAGTGTAAATAAAAGGAGTCGAAAGGCAAGCATAAATGATACAGATTCATCATTATTTGATACCACAATGAATACTGAAAGCATACAAGTGAAACTGACAAAAATTAATGTTCTTCCATTTACACGGAGAATACACGGAATTGCAGTTATGACCTTTATATGGGCACTATCCACGAAAATACGGCGCCAAAAGTTTCAATATCTGAACGGTTTACTACGGTTTCTGAACTAACCCTCGGAAACTACTAAATAGTTCAGACGAAATTATTAGATAGCTGCGAACATTGAGAGGAGACTGAGCAACTGGATTCTTGACTCATTATTATGTTACTTAATAAAGTCATGCGATGTACACAAAACGTGCGATGTAGATTTTCCAACTATTGACGATGTTTTGAAATTCTTAGGCAAAATATCAGATGCCCTGAAATCCGGACTGGTCGAAATTATAATGGAAATCTTTAACGATTGTTTGCAATCATTTCGGTTAAATGTGATGTTTGCGATTCCTACGATCATTTTTAGTATCAGTGTAAAAAGTGCGCGAATAAATCGATTGACTATAGCGGAGAAGCGATAGTAAGGAATCAAAGCGTTGCTTTAATTACCTCTTGGACACTCGCTCAGTATATCAATATAAATCAAAAAGAAGGTGTCAAATATGTACAAAGAAGCATCGTACATTGTTTTAAATCCAACAGAGTCTAAGTTAACCGCACTAGGCATCGGACGTGTTATCTAGAAAATCTAAAGACAAATTTATTAGAACAATCAATGCCACCAACGGCCTTGGTTGGGATAAAGGATTGATGTGAAAATAAGGTTACATATAAGGTGCTGTTGGATACTGGACCCCAACTCTTGTTTATCTCGGAAGCCTGTATGAATCGCTTAAAATTGCCAAACCTGAATTGACGTATTTCAGTGTCTGGTATCGGAGAAAAACAGAAAAAATTGAATGAATTTCAAAACAGCGAACTATCAAAAGTTTTATTTTTCTTGGAAACAAACGCGCAGGTTAAACTTCTGGATCATACCAATATCGACCATCGAAAGTTATCTGGCTTCGACAGTGATTTTTAATAAAAATTTTCACATATAAATACAACACATATACGACATCTCATACGGACCAATAGTCGGGTTAATTGTTCTTTTACCTACTTTTTAACAGTGTACAGGTAAATTAAAATATTGTACTAAAATGTTGGGTAAAATATGAAAAAACCGTTGTTTTCGCGTTTCAATTGTATGTATTAAATGTAGGTACAGTTAATAAACGAATGAAAAGCAATAAAAATATTTGACGCTTTTTCTTAACACCTAATAGCCAGCGATTTCAACCCTCCAAATCATAATTTGTGCCCATCAAACCATTTTTACTTCTAGAGAATTGGTACGCCAATTGTGGTAAATTTGTACCAACACTAAAATGTACTGTGCTAAATGATTTACCCGGCTATTGGTCCACAGCCTGGGTAGTGAAAAACTAACTCGTATACGTTTTTAGACATTTAGGTTTGTCTGATATCTTTATGTTAAGGAACGATTGTATGGTTGTAGAATGTAAAGCAATCGAGAAAACCAAAAAATAGAAGCTAATGTAAATGAAGATAATTTTATGCAGTGTAATATTTCTTAGAGAAATAATCTAACGTTATTTTAGTTCCCTTTTGGAGTTTCGTTTCAATTAAGTAGTTTTTTACATTTAGAGCGGGTAAATAGTTTTTTTTTTTGGAAAACGATTTTGTTCGCTCTCCAGCCAGTATGAAAATTTTAAAGATCATGTAATGAAGCATATTAGCATTTTGAGTTAGAATTATAGGGAAACAGTGCTTCCCTTGCTTCCAAAGACGCTACGCCCCTGAATTATGTGAATATGTAATTATTAAAAAACATAATTTTTTTAAAAATGTTCCAATTTCTATGAATGTTAGAATTTCAAAAAATAACAAATCGTCAAAGTGGGGGTTTGGGGCCGGCAGCCCCATCTTCTAAGGTATTAAATGAATTAAAATATTATTTCAAAAATTTATTATATTTAAAAAAACTTGATTTTTTGGGATTTTTGGTTTTTTTGGGATTATTTTATTTTGGATAACGATACCAACCCTTTATTAACTGGGTTGGTAACATATTATCGAGGGACAAAATCGCGAGAATACAAAATCCCGAGTGTAAAAAATCCTGACGCTACAAAAACCTGAGGGGCATAATCCCGAGGCTACAAAATCCTGAGGGGCAAAATCCCGAGGGGACAAAATCTCGAGGAGACAAAATCCCAAGGGTAAAAAATCCCGTAGTCCCGAGGAAATCCTGAGGGGTTTCGTGTATATATGTACATCATTAAGTCAAGAGAAAATTGGGGATCACTATTTTTGCCTTAAAAAAAAATCCAGAAATTTTAAAATCCAGAATAATTGAAAAGTAAAAATCCAGAAAGAAAAAAATCTAGAAATTATCAGAAAGATAATCCAGAAAAAATATTTGGTTTAAAATAAAGGAAAAAAATTCAATTTTGTAGGGATTTTTAGTCGTTTGCCATCACTTGAAACATTTGTGGTACATCTATCAGTCGAAGCGATATGAGCGATACAATTCCTTTGATCTGTGTCTGCAAGGTTGACGAAGCATTTATCACTAAAACACATTCGTCGATAAAATAACAACGCAACGAATTAAGCTAACCACAAAATAACTTGAAAGATTTGTGGTAGAACTATCAGGAGTGTCTGAAGGTTGACGAAGCAATTCCCATTATCATAAATACTAAGAATTTTACCGAAAAACTTAAATTTTAAAAATCTTTTATAAATTTTAATTTTAATTACTCCGCACTTTGATAATTGTGTTTCTGGGTTTTAGTTTTCTGGATTTATTTTTTCTGGATTTTTTTTTCGGGGTTTACAGTTTATATATTATCTTTTTTAGATAAGGTAGCCAACTAGAATTTGGAATTTTTTTTAAGCTTTTGGGATTTTTTACCCTACGGATTTTGTATCTTCGGGATTTAGTATCCTCGCGATTTTGTATCCTCTGGATTTTTTACTCTCGGGATTTTGTATCCTTGGCATTATGTATCCTCGGGATTTTGTAGTCCCGGGATTTTTACCTCCTCAGGATTATACCCTCGGGATTTTGATTCTCGGGATTTTATATCTCTCTCTCTCTCTCCCGACATGGGAACTTAGGAACTTTAAATATGGGCGTAACTTTTTTTTCGCAGATGAAGTTAGGTGACAAAGGATACAAAGCAACAACCAAAAATAATATTTTCAATGTCTACTATTTTTCTACATTGTCTACGTCGAAAACTTGCCTACGCTATTGTCGACATTTGCGTGTAGACAATCGCAAAATAGGCGTAGACGCACAACATTGTAAGTCTAAAATTGAAGATGTAAACCGTGTTGAGAAATATATAGTCAAGATGTTTATTGAGGAGGGAATCTCGCTTAAATTACTATTCTTACTGTATGAGCTCCCTTATTAGTTCTACTATGATGAAGTTAAAATTAAGAAGCTAACCGATTTATTCAAACATATTTTATTTCAATCAAAAGACAAATAATTTAATCCCTTTAGTTCTAGTTTCGAGGCCACTTAAATATTGCTTAAATCACGCGCTCATAATGCAACTTTGTGATATTTACTTTGTAACTGTTTATATTGATTATGACATTTAGTTTGTTGTGTGTTTGTTTGTGCAAAATTAAGTTTGTTGATTTAACCCTCGATATAAATCAGGCCTTAGATTATACTGTTGCTTGTTTATTTTTAAAATTTTGGTGACTTTGAACAGCGATTGCCTTTAACATACAAACAAAATTAGGTTCTGGCATACAATTTTACATTTAGTAAAAAATTAAAGCTTTTAGCTAAGGTCTTTCATATTTAAATTTAGGGATAATTTAGGGGCTTCCAATTATAACATAATTTCGCTTAAATCGGACAATCAAGCCAGTCTTGCTTAAACCGCATCTATTGTTTCGAGTATAGTCTGATTATTAATAAATTGATAAAATGTAACTCAATGAAGCTTAATTTAGTTGGCTAATATTGCATCCAACATTACACATTGGGACTACAACATATAATCTTACCGAAGAAAGAAAAACAAAAAAATCTCGTAATTTTCACATTCCCACGAAAAAACAAAAAAAAATTAAAATTAAAATTAAAAACACAAATTAATTATGAAATCCACTTTTTTGTTACATAAAAAAAAAATTCTTCATGGTTTGATGCTTGAATACACACTTATTTTGTGTTTACATTATGGATGATGAGTTCTTTAGCTCAACATTAAGAAAATTGTGTTCCATGTAGATAGCCTGATCATTAACTTGTTTGATGACACATCAAATTCAAATTTGACAGGTGTCATTATACCTATTTATATGAGTAAGTAATATTGTAAAGGAAATGAAAATAATTAATTTTACATTTTTTTTTCCAGTTCAGCTCATTGGTGATTTATTTTTTGAAAGTGGTAACAACAAGATAGATATAAGGGAAAGGACTGTGTGTGACATTTTTTGTAAAAGTTAATTTCCTTGAGCACATTTATTGTGTATATGAACACTGAAAGTTTTTTATGCAGATATGTAGGTGTGGTACGTGACATATCATAAATATGTATAAAATTTGTGAACTCAAGCATCCGGTTGGTGTAATTTCTGCGCGCATGGTCATAAATATTTACCAGGATAATAAATTTTATTTTTCTCTTACCAGACACATCATTATACAAAATGTTTAACGTCTGTACAGAAAACGCACGATTTTGTGTGGCTAAGCGTTAAATCTTGTTACAAGGTCTATAATATAAGTACATTATATACCTACGAGTATATGACATTTAAATAATGCCCTCGCTCGAAACCTAAAATATTTGGCTAAATATTCAACTTAAGTATATTTTTTCAACGTAGGTGTCCCTTTATAAAAAAAAAAATGTATATCCTAAATAATTAGGAAATTAATGATTTTGAGATGAATAACCCCTCATTTATATATAGGCAGTAAATTGACCGGTTAACAAATAAAAGAAATAGATGAGAAAGCTAACCAAGCCTTGAAATTTTGAGATCAATTATTGTATTGAAATGAAACCACAAAATGCTACCTGTGCTGAGTTTAAAATATATATAGGAATAATTATATTCAACAAGGTAATTGACCACAAAAGCTGTTTCTTCGATTACATTGTCTGTACATTTTTATTAAACTGCCAATTATTTATATAGTGAAAGAAGTTAACTCTATGGGAAGATGAAGTGTTTATATTTGATTACTGCCAGATTTGTTTTTTTTACAAAAATTCCTTTAAGAATTTAACAGCAACGATTTTGGTCATAAAATGAGAGTTGGGAGTTGTGATTTTCTCTTTACATAAACAAATTGCTAAATTGTTAGCTTGTTTGGAAGTATTTTTAAGTTTATTAATTTTTTGTTGAATGTTAATTAATTCATGTAATTTCTAATATGCTACTGGTTATTAGACATTTTTAAATGTGTTTTTATTAACACGAGAAGTATATTAGTATTTACGAACAATCATTCAACGAAATTGGGCGCTTTCAGATCCGCCAACTGTTGGCAGCATGTTGAGCAAAATAAACATGTTGTATTCTGGAATGCAACCGATTTATCGAACATTTCATGGCAAAGTGATAGATCAATTGTCATTTTTTCCATCAGTAAATTTTCAAAGCCAACATGTTGCGAGACCTGAAAGAGCCCATTGACTAATAGACAAGATTCCGTATTTTTTTAAGGATGCGGTTGAGTTTATATAGACGAGTGCGATCGCTGAAGGTCGATTTCAGAATTGAGATTATTTTTTTTACTTGCCATCATTCAAAATCTAGATTCAAATTCATTTTGCTTCTATAAGCGATCCCGGCAATAAGCTCACCTCAATTTGCTCAATTAATGTTTATTTTCAAATGTGATCGCTCAACATGGTTTGGTTTTATGCTTCTTTGTAATTTTTTTTTTTAAATTTGGCTTCTCTGAGAAGATAATTGCATTAATAAGTTTAACTTTTTTTTTAAAGTAAACATAACTGCCTAAAATTTGAAATTAAGCGACAGATTTCAAAATTTCAACTTTATCAAAAATAAAGTAAAACCTTTTTGTCCATCGTCGACGGATCATAAACCAAACGCTAAGTTTTAATGTAACCCCATAGCTAAGTTTTAGTCAATCAGAATAACGGTTAAAGTATTTAAATTAATGTTTAAGCGAGTAGATGAAGTTACAAAATTGCTTAAATGTTACATCAAGGTTGATGGTGAACTTCAGTAAACAAATTTGACCTCTTAAAATCGGTTTGATGCTAATCTAGACTAATTAAGGTGACTGGTGAGTTTTTTTTTGCTATATACTTTTTAAAACGGGATCCAAAAGTTAAATTTTAAACAAACATAAAATATAATTTAATATTTACCCGAAAATAGCAAAATTTGGCTCGACTTAGTTTCATTGAGAATAGTTTTTAACTTAAACAAATTTCTAATGAGTTTTACAAATTAAAGCTGCTAATTTAGGGTTAATGTCCCACTTAGGAGATAATTTCCTCTAATTGTCCCGCAGAATGAGAGCTTATGCGAGTTGTTTAATTTGTAGAAACGCTAAAGATTTGGAAATTAACGAATTGTGTGGCGAAATTAACGTTCTCCACGAATTGAGGCCTCTATACTAAACTACTAACTAGAATATGAAAAGTTGCAAACATTTGAATTTTGGAATTAAAATTTCATCAAAAATTGATAACTTAGGTGGTGAAGTGTTAAGCTTTTAGTTAACAGTTCTTTTACAAGAAGAACAAATGACTCAATTTGTAAGATTACGCCAGTTTCAAGGTGGCAACTTAAGCGACTAGTCGTTAAAAATTAAGAATGGTAAGCGTTGTAGATACCAATTAAGCCTTAGTTCTGTTATTTCAAACTCAGCTTAGGGTTAGTGACTAACGATTTAGCAAAGTTAAGAGACCTTAGAGAGAGAGTTTGTAATTTGTTTGCTGTGTGAAAATATACAATCAGCAGACAACCAATTATTTCACCGTTTTATTTGCCGCTATCGGCACTATATCGCTATCAATTAAAGTGCCGTAAGGTCGCGGCATACTAGAATATCATTTGAAATAGTCACAAGTTCTATCTTAGTATGATAGAGACATTGCAATACATCTCAGAGGCTACTGCGATACTTTGAACTTTAGCTAGCGGCACTCTATACGCTTCCTTTTATTTATTGTGGCTCAAACTATAACGATTCTAGCCCTTTATCGAGAATCCAGCTTCAAAAGACGTGGCTGCTTTAGTTTGGTTTAAATGTTGACTATTTTAATTTTTTCAGGAGGGTATCAAACTGAAATTGCTTGAATTTTAAATATTAAAATGGTAAACCAACGGTTGGTTTGGTGTTTTTTAAAAATTAAAAATTGAGCCACTAATTTAGCTTCATATTAAATTAGTAGCTCAATATTTAATTTCGTTAAACTTTTGTAAATCACTTTTATTTTGTCATTAAAGATCGGGTGATTAGTCTTTGACTAAATAATATGTTAGGTTAACTGTCCTCTCTTCATAAAGAGGGCTTCTTAAAATAATTTAACAACCTATTAACTTAATTGGTTAGTAGCTCATTTTTTCATTTTATGAAATGCGGAAATTACCACAGACGACCACCCCTCGAAGATGACCTTCTCGCACCACTCGAAAATTCCATTTTACTCCGGTCGGATAAGATGTTTCGATTAAAGTAGTTAATAGCTAATAGTGTTTTAGATTTACCGATATCAGTTTAGCCTAATTGGAGTGGATTACTCCACTCTTGTCGATTTGTATTTTTTGTTAAGTGTCGATTTCACTGGGATAGCTTTCTTTTATTTCAGTTAGTCGAAAATAAAAAAGTCAGATTAATGATCATTAACTAACATTTAATCTTAGCCAAAAATACCATCACAAAGAGGAGTTACACGTTCATTTGGTAAAAATGTTTAAGATTTAAAATTAGCAATAAACAGGTTAGATTGAATTGCACCGTAAAAATAAAGAACAAAATCACTAAACTTAAGCTTCGTAATTAATGACTCAATTTTTAATTTCATAAAATACTCCCAGTCATCGATCCTAATTTAGATTTATGTCGAGAGTTGCAGTTAGTTGCTCAGTTTGTAAAAAATCTTAACATTTTTCAATTTTATTGATTTGCAATTCATCACCGTTAGGTTCAGTTTTTGTGTATTAACTGATAAGGATAAGCACTAGTTTCAAAGTGACAGTTTAATTTCGTTAAATGGGACACTACTAATTGAGCGAACTCAATTCATAAAAATTGAAGTAAATTGCTTAGTTTAAAATTAGGGCGGACAAATTTGGTCAGTTAAGAACAAAAGCTGCGGATTTAATACAATTTGTTTGTAATGTTAAGATTCAGTCAAAAAGCTTTTTCATTATTAATTTACCTTAATAAATGAAAGCTTTTAAGAAAAACAGAAAAAAACCAACTTGTTGCATTTTCTAGAATAGATCGAACAATTTTTAAGATGAAAATGTCTAAATCTAAAGGAACGGAGCCAAATCTCTAAAGCTTACAGAAATGTAAAGCGTACATTACTAAGTAATTCATAAATAAAACTATAAAATAATGAAACGAGACAAATATGCAATAATCGCTTATCACGGTACTAATCGTTTAGTGACCTCGTCATTTAATACAAGGTTGCGATAAATACGCAACTAATCATCCGCACAAGAATTTCACATAACATCTTCAAGAGTTTATTTATAACGAATTATTTTGTTGATAATTTATGAGATTACATAAATGCACGCGATCTTTAAAGAGCATCTATAACGTCGATTAGCACAGACATAAAACGAATTTGATTGAACACACTTTCCCAATAAAAACTCGTAAACCGCAGCAACAACAACAACAACAACAACAAAATGCACATTTCCTCTTCCACATTACAATGTATAACACGAAGCCGGCATACGTTATATTTTCTATGCACACTTTTAAACTCACACACACGTTCCACTAACAAAATACTATCGATTTATAAAATTGTATGTAACCTATCTGAATTGTAGTTCTAAAAAAAAACTATTAATTTAATTAAAAGAGTTGTTGCTGTCATATAAATATGTTATAGACATGTACAATACATACTTCGAGTTATTATGTTGAAAAATGTTGTAATTTTTAATAAATTCTTCTTTTTATTGGATAAGGCACTTAAATTTTTAATTAATTAATTAATTAATAAACTTTAATTTATGTTATGTAACAATTTTTTTTTTTTTTTTTAATTAAATTTTGCTTCCTCAAATTTTATTGCACAAAATCACAGACACGTTTTATTAAGGCAAATTTAACTTATAACTGAATTTTTTAGAATTTTGAAAAACTTTTTTTTTTTGCAAAGTAGTTTTTTCCTTTTTTGAAAACTTTTTTTTGATTTTTTTTTTTTTAATTAATAATAAATCACATCACAGTATAAAAATAAAATAATAATAATAATAGGATTAAAATAAAACTTCTTATAAATATAATTAACTTTTTTTTTTTGCTTATTTTCGTATTTATTTGTGTATATGCCTTTAAGGAATATTTAAAAATAAAACTAAAAGATAGAAATATTTTTCAAATAATAATACAGATAGTGAACAAAAATAATAATAATAATAATAACTAAAATTATTTTCTATAACAATTTCTTGCACGACATGACTGAATACTGAGCGCAATGAATACAAAAAATTAAAAAAAATAAATAAAATATTAAAAAATAAAAATAAATAATAAAATTCTTAATTCTATGCTCTCTTTTTTTTTTTTTGCTTTTTTCGATTTTCTTATTCTCCAAATACAATAATACAAATATATTTACATTAAGACGAAGCTGAGAAAAGAAAATCTCAATAAAATATACGTATATACGTAAACACAAAATTGTTTAAGTGTACGGCTTTGTCTAAATACACAACTTCGGCACACTCACATAGCCGCAATACACACAATAAGAAAGAAATAAGAAAAAAAAAAATCGTGATTAATAATACAAAAAATAAAAATAAAATAATTTATTTTAAAAGAAAAATGTTGGAGAAAAGAAAAAGAAAACGACAAAGAGAAACAACAAAACTTAAACCACAATGACGATGGCAATAAAACTGAAACTGAAGGTCTAAAAATCATGTTATAATTTTTTTTTCTCTTATTTGGCAAAATCGTTTTTTTTTGTATTTTTTTTTTTTTTTTGTTACAACCATGACTGACTGGGAACGATGGAGGAAAAGTGCAGCAACTTTAAAATATTTGATATTAATAAAGTTCTGTCGTTTGTTTCAACTTACTAATGGTTACTTAAAATGGAGCCAACCGTACCTTTACGAAATTGTGATTTACTTCATAATTCATTTCTATGTAAAAAAAGAAATTACATTAACTTCCTTTGATTTTGTGTGATGAAACAAAAGCAATTTCACAAAGGAAGAGAGAGAGAGAAAATATTTTTAACTGGGCATAAGTGTAAATTATTCACTACAGAAAGAAGACTACAGATACATACTGCGAAGTTTATGGTAAAAGGAATAACAAAAAGTTACACTGTTAAATCAGCTGTTTTTCCAATTGGAATTTATATATGAAACGTTTAAATTTTTCGTTTTTTGGATTTTTTGTATCACCAAACCCTGAATAGGAAACAGGTTCTCTTCATAGGAATACCGAAGGTTGGGACCCAGGATTCCATTTATACTCAAAGAAGACGACAATTTTTGCAGTTTGTTTGTGGTTGTCTTGTTTTCTAAAGTGTTCGGTCCCAAATTGTCAAATGTAGGTTATCAGTATCCAGTAGCTATATATAGGTTATGTATATTTATTGGAATCGAATTGAAACTAAATGTGAAGTTAACAAAAAGTTACACTACTAAATTCAGGGTGGCCAAGTTAGCACTTTCGGTGCCACATTTGCCACTATCCATTTTATTTTTGCACCCTAAGAACCAGTTTTGCACCAAAGTACAATTTGGCACTATTTCGGTAAATTTAGCACTAACTCTAGCACTTTCAAAAAAGTACTAATTCTTATAAAATCGAAGGAATAACATGAACTAATTTTATTCTTGAGGTTTTTCTCAAAATTATAAAAAATAAACATGCAAATGATGGGTTTCTTTGAAATTCAACCTGTTAGGTTGAATTTAGATTACCTTTTAATAAAGCCAGGTCAGAGACGGGTAATGTCATAAACTAAGTTCTTATCGATCTCTTAAAATCTGTGTTTTCATTTACGTTTATAACTGCTTATACAGTTACCGGTATATTTTTAAAACTTGCTCATAAAACAATAAGAATATTTTATTTCCTCTTTTTCGCCATAACATACCCACCTAGCCCCCGCCCCCCCTCCCCCCTGAATACTCTTCGACGTTTTTGACCATCATTCAAAGTTTTCGACCTATTTTTGACACAATCGTAAAAGCCAGTTGCTTTGCGTTTTCTCAATTTCTGAGCCAGATTCGAGTCAATTTTTTTTTTAATTTCTAGGGTCGGGTAAACTTTTTTCTATGAAACATAAATATATCGTGCCTACATTATGTCCAAATAATGCATTTAACTATTTGTAGTTGATTTGTAGTTAAATTTGTGCTTTGTTCAGACTAAGGATATAGTGTGGTTCGAAATTATTTTGTTCGGTATTAAATATCCTTCCATTTCTAATTTATTATTGCATGTCTCCATTACTACCATTTTAAAAAAATTTCTGTTGGCACCGCCATAGAATTTTTTCCAATAACTTTTAATTTAACCTATTTTTCCTCGTCAGCTTTAATGTTTGCGAGGTATCAGGAGCAGTACAGCAATACACATTTGGATAATGTTCTGGTAAATTCCTGACATAAATTTCTAGACGTTTCTAAGTACCACGATTAAAACCTTCCCCAACTTGCGGTGCCATATTAGTCAATAAAAATGTTTAGTCTATGTCGATTTGTTCAATATGATGAGTTACATTAAGTTTCGCATTTTTTGTAGTGAAGTGTTCACACACCCAGTGTGCCACTCTATTCCGTAGATCATACAAAAGTACATAATTGTCAGTATATCGCATAGTATCATAGCTGGGAAACCCATATTTCATAATTTGAAATACTCGGCTTGGGATGCTTGGTTTAGCAGATCATTTTGCAGGCGATGAGTTTTCTATGATAGAACAATGCCATTTATGAATTAATATTTCATGTTTTAGTGAAATCTGGGAATTGATTTTCTCGAAACCAAAAATAATTAATAATAAATAATAAGGACGTACGAGTACACTCACTTTTCTGCTCTCGATTTTCGCAGAAACCTCCTCAGCAACCCGTTTTGTTTTAGATCCTGATTGGTATTTCATTTTAATAGACTTTGATTATTTTTGCAAGGGAAACATGACGAGAAAACATAGTTTCATTAAATGTACAAAACTACCCGAGATTCGCGTTTTGTGCTTTTCAGGAGTCATTGAACTCGCCCATTTCTTAACCGATTATGGTGAAATTTGACAAGTATGATGGAAATGGGCTTCTAGAATGATATTTGGAAGAAGTTCTGGAATATGGCCAGTTAGGAAGGATCTCGGTTATTTCTTAACCGATTATGATGAAATTCGATAAGTACCGATGGAAATGGGAATCTCGATTAACTAGCAAACCTAGATTTTCTTATAATGTAAACGACGTAGATTCAGTTAATCCAGTTTAAATTATAGATTAGTTTAATCGTCAAAAATTGATGGATTTTGCCTATAATCACGATTAAATTATTACAGCGGGAGCGCTTAAAATAATGCGGTGTTAGAGCAAACTAAATTTGTTTATTGAAGACGTTAAAAATTTCCATTAAATTTAGTTTGTCATTTGGTTAGATGTACCTACTCTGGTGTTTAGTTACCGCGTTTCACGCTTCAATCTTTTGGATTTTATTATTTCAAAATTGTGTCCCGACGATGAAGAAAAGTGACATTTCATGATTTAAAAACTACATATATTGCTTTTTGCTTTGGTAAAAAATATAATTTTGTAAAATGTATGTTATTCTAATTTTCCGAAAACAGTACAGCAATAAGCTATGAAATAAGTTTTGCCAGTCTGCCTTTGTTCTATGAGGGATTTGATCATTTTCCAACATTTGCTAAATGTTTCATTTTATTTCATTAGAAATCAATTTACTTGAAAATATGAAAACATTTTATGAAGACTAAATTTTAGATAAGCTTTACTAAATTTTCCAAAAATTTTTCTTACTCCTAAATTCTTCGATTCTAGTATTGATGAGAAGATGATTGACCAGAAGATAAAAAAAATATCCGGCCATTTTTCACGTAAAAAACGAGTGATCCGGTTCCATAAAAACGGTATATTTTTAGCTCCAGTATTTTTTTTTGGATTTTTTGGAAGTATTTTGATAACTGAAAATTATTTCTTTTATCGTCTTAAAAAAAAAAGAAACATTTCATGCGAAGCGTCAAAAACTGTCGAACAGTGTCAAAAACTGTGTGTGTGTGTTTGTGGTATACAAAAATGGGTAGTGTCGAAAACTAGTATTTTTGATACAGTTTTCTACACTTTTTGACATGAGTTCATGAAAGACTTTCAAAATCGGTATTTTAGACACTTTTTGATAGGACTTTTTGACAACTAAAAAAATTTTAAAATGTAAAATTTTAGCTTGATTTACGTTCAGGACTGTTTTAATAGTTTGAACAGTTTCAAAATTTACCGGTATATTTCAAAAACTTACTCACGAAACAATAAGAATATTTTGTTTCCTTTTTTTCATAATATTGCACGCACAGCTTTTAACACTTTCCGGCAGTTTTTGACAGTTTTCGACAATTTTTGACTCTTTTCGACAGTTTTTGACTATAATTTAAAATTGTTGACCTATTTTTGACAAAATTGTCGAAAAATCAGATTTTTTAGCGGTTTACCCATCTCTGGCCCCGTATTACAAATCAGAGGAAACAAACTATTCTTATTGTTTCATGAGTAAGTTCTAACCGTTGAAAATGTTCTGAACGTAAATGAAGTTAACATTGTGCATTTTGAAATTTTTTCGCTGTCAAAAAACTTTGTCAAAATATGTCGAAAACACAGGTTTTGACAGACTACGAAGAACACGTATCAAAAAGTGTTGCAAACTGTGCCATAAGTACAACTGTTCGACATTATCCATCTCTGGTTTCGATCTTGTTCAAACTAAAAAAAAAAAAAAATAGCACTGTTTACTGTCAATGCTGTCTGCACTAGTTTGACTTCAATCTGGCACCCACTAAAAATAATTGTTGGAATCACTGGGATTTAGATTATATGAAAAGTTACATTTTTTGTACTGTTGGATTTTTCATACCACCAAACCCTGAATAGGCAACAGGTTCTTCTCATCATTTTCAGATAGTTGGACCATCTGTTTTTCTCATTGACCAAGGGCATCCAATTATGCTGAGCCTAAGTATATTTCAGAGAAATTTAAAGTTAGCCGATCCTGGAGATATCCCGAAGGTCCCACACATATTTTTAGAATAGCTAGACCATATAGCTGTCTATGTCACCAAGCTCATTTATTTTGAATTTTTAATGATTTTGCATAATTTGAAAGTTTTTATATTGCGACAGGTGTCCATAAGGTCTTGCCCACATTTTTCGCCAACACAGTTTTTTTGGCCAAAGTGATGATTTTACCATATAGAATTTTAATAAATTTGGATGAAATATGAAGTATTGTACCGCTGGTCGCAGAGATGTTCATCGGGTCTTGCTAATATTTTCGGTTAACTTGACCATATGCCAGGTTGACCGTCTTCATGTTTCACTTTTACGAAAGATGGATTCTAACGTGAAATTAAAGAGTTTTGGCAACAGAGGACATCCCTATGATCTAATTTCTGTGAAGTACTGTAAACTTTATTACAATTGGATTAGTCGGCCACGTAGGCTAGCGTATGGCCAAGCTACCCAAAAATATGAGCAAGGCCCGGTGAACATCTCTGCGATCGGCACTATAACATTTTATAATTCATCCAAGTTTATGAAAATTGGTAACCGGCTGATTTATCTCGCACATTTCATCCCTGAGAACAATTCAACCCGCACAACTCATCCCAAATCAATTCATCCCTTATGGTTATTCAAATTCTTTTTTTTAGTGTGCCATGAGTTATATCTATAAACACATTAAGTATTAATACATTAATGCCCGATTTCACAAAAAAAGAAGTAATCTCTAGTTAAATAATGTTTCCTCCCTTTCTTCTTTTATTAAATTGCGATTTATTTCATAACACAAATTCAACTCATGCTAATTTTATTTCCTTTTTTACATGAACATTTTAACTGGAGAGCTAAATATTTAACTGCCCAATTTCGTCGAGCTAAATATTTAGCTGATGGCTAAATATTTCTATGTAAAAATAAAATATAATCAACTTGCATAGAATTTGTATTATGAAACAAAACGTAATTTTATAAAAGATGAAAGGGAGGAAATATTATTTAACTAAGGGTTGGATAGTTTTGTGTGAAACCGGGCATAAGTATTATACATTTCTGTGTCTTCTGGAATATATTAAAAATTGGAAAATGTTAATAAAATATTTATGCCATTTTAACTATTAATTTTAATTTAAGTAAGTATGGCTTTATTAATTTTATGGGTTTAAAAAAAATTTTAAAAAATTATTTAAAAAAAAACATGATTTTTAACCAGAAATTAGAAGAAAGAAATGGAGGAACAAATAAAATTTTCAAAAACGGAGAAGAATAAGGACTGAAAAAATAATTTGGAAGTGTGCTCAGTATTACTCCACAAAATGTCGTGCTCGCTTACATATTCATGATAACGTTATTGAAAAGAAACTGCCGGACCTTTTTGAACATAACCATGCTGCCGAAGCTGCAGAGTTTGCAGCTCGTCAGCATATGGCAAATATTGTTCAGAATTCCAGAAATTCTCAGATTGGTAGCACAACAAGTAATTTGCAAAGAAATACCGACTATTTCCGATGCTGCTGCTGCAAAAATGCCACTGGAGAGATCGATCAAGCGTACTATTCGAAAAATACGTAATAAACATTTCGATGTTCCACATTTACCACTTCCAAAGGATCGAAAATCACTTGTGGTTCCGGAATGTTATACAAGCACAATGAAAGGTGACAAATTTTCGCTTAACGATTCACTGACCAATGAAACCTATAATAATGGAGAAAATCACGAGCACCGATTCATAATATTTACAACTAAAAACTTTTTGAATATATTAGCAAGAACTGGAACTTTTGAAGTATGTGGCTACTTATTCAAACAATTATTCACTATACATGCTCTACAAAATGGAATAAATATTCCAATAGTTTACGCTGTTTTACCAAATAAATCAGAGAAAATATATTGTAAAGTTTTGGAGATATTGCGAAAACATGAACCTAATCTTGCTCCAGAAAAGATCATGATTGATTTTGAGCTCGCGGAAGTTAACGCTTTCAGAAAAAATTTCCCAGAATGTGCCGTATCTTATACAGAAATCTGGCTTCATCTGGTCTCAAATCACGTTATGATAATGAACTAATATTTGCAATGCATATAAATATGGTAGCCTCTCTAGCTTTTGTTGAACCATAAAAAGATCCAGAATATTTTGATATTCTAATTTCCTCGAATATTTTGACTGAAGTTGACGATTTTATCATGTATTTTGAAGACAATTACATTGGTAGAATGATATCAAGCACACAGCGTCGCCAGCCAAGATTTCCAATAAATTTATGGAATGTATACCACAATACGCTTATGGAAGATGACAGAACAAACAATAAAGTAGAGGGATGGCATAGGGGCTTCAAAGATTTAGTTAGTGTTCAAAATCCGAATATATGGACCTTTTTCAAAAAAATAATTGATGAACAATCTCGTTTTGAATTCATATATGAACAACATTTGAGTGGAGGCCCATCAGCACCCAAGAGACGTATTTATAAAGTTTTAGATGCCAACTTCACACTCATAGTTTCCAATAGATTCCAATAAATATACTGATAACCTAAAGTTGATAATTTGCACCGAACACTTTAGAAAACCGGACAACCACATACAAAATGAAAAAAATTGTCTTCCTCTTTGAATATAAATGGAATCCTCGCATTTATCGTCCTCAACTTGTTCCATTCAAAGCAGATGGCTTTACAATAGCCATGACCTATAAGAATTGTAACCAGGGTTCTTAACGTTTTTTTAAGTGAAACTTTTTAAACCGGGGGCTATTAAAATTATTAAGTGTAATGGAAAACAAATCAATAGACATTTCACAAAGCAATACAACAACAACTGTTGTTTGGACTTCACCACTCTGTTTTGCATTTCATGTTTATCGTGTTTCTATAGCTAGATTTTGTCTCAAGTCATGACTTGTGATAAGCCAATATTATTTAGTGACAGATAGAGAAAAAATGGAGGTGTGGCCAACACACGACTTTTTTTTTACGAACAGAGAATTTTGAGAAATTTTATTTATTTTTTTTTTAATTTTTTTTTTTTAAATTTTTATTTTTTATTTTTATATGTTTTTAATTTTTGGAAACATTTTGTATTTAGTAGTTTTTTGTTCTTATACTTTTTAAGATATTTGCAAAATAAATTTTCTGGCCCAAGGGAGTGGCCACTTCCGGTTAGCCGATTTGGAGTAAAACTCACTGGGACCTCCCAATTTATCAAATAAGCTTAAATTTGAAGTTTCAGTTCGAATGGTTAAACCATCTGGGCTGTAGAGAGGACACATACTGACAGACAGACTGACAGACTGACAGACTGACAGACTGACAGACTGACAGACTGACAGACTGACAGACTGACAGACTGACAGACTGACAGACTGACAGACTGACAGACTGACAGACTGACAGACTGACAGACTGACAGACTGACAGACTGACAGACTGACAGACTGACAGACTGACAGACTGACAGACTGACAGACTGACAGACTGACAGACTGACAGACTAACAGACTGACAGACTGACAGACTGACAGACTGACAGACTGACAGACTGACAGACTGACAGACTGACAGACTGACAGACTGACAGACTGACAGACTGACAGACTGACAGACTGACAGACTGACAGACTGACAGACTGACAGACTGACAGACTGACAGACTGTTTTATATTTACCGAAGCATCAAACTCATATGTACGCCACAAATTCAGAATATTTCGGAACGAAAACAAAATATTTGTAAGCAACCTTATGTTTAAAGTCGAGGCCACCGGTATGAAAGGGTCTCAGATTCATATTTGTGGTAATTAAAAATTTTGACGCGAAGCGTCTGGTAAGAAAAGTACTTAAGGATCAATCACATTTATTTTCAAATCTTGCTGCTTTAAAGCTGCATATATTACTGTATAAGCCAGCCGGACCTTTGGGCGATAAATGATATAGTAATTACAAATTTACAGCCTTAAAAGTTTCACTTCTGTCGAGCGTAGAGGCTTACACACATTGTTTTTTTTAAATAACCATGCCTTCTTATAACCGTAAGCTACAAAAAATATTACAAAAAAATTTTTAGCACAAATTTCATGCGACTCCACAAACGTGTGAAGTTTCAAAATCTAATCCGACCTGCCAAGATAGGTGTGTTCGGTCCCTAAAATAACCAAGTATTTGTATAGGTAGTCAGCGACCCTCTTTAACCTGATAAGTGATTTAGGAGAGGCTTATTTTGTCCCTATATGTAAGTTCATTCGAAATTTAGTTTTAAAAAATTGGCCAATCTAGCCCAAATATCGTACCCAGGTGGCCAAATATTTTTATGTTTAGTTCTAACCAAAAACTAAAACAACTTCTAAAATCTATATGAAATTTGATTTTAAAAATGTTGTCAATCTGGCCCAAATATATCGTACCCAGGTGGCCACATATTTTTATGGGTAGTTGAGGATCCCATCGGTCCATATAAATATGTGACCACTTGCGTATGATCTTTGGTCCACATTCAAATTTCATATGAACTTATTATAGGGCCGAAACACTACCCTAGTCCCTTATCTTCTAGATTTTTGGAAATTGTTATATTTTTTGGGTATAAAGGATCCTCTAGTACCCATAAAAATAATGGCCACTTGGGTAAGATTTTTGGGCTAGATTGACAATTTTTTTTAAATTTAATTTTATATGAACTTTCTTATAGGGATGGAAATGTCTGTCCTAGGTAGCTTATCGCCAAGATTTTTAGAACGGATCCACAGATTGATACATTTTAAAAACGAATATCGGGTGAACTTACATATAGAGAACTTACATTATGTCCTATAATAGCGTTGCCAGATTGCAGTTTAATAAATCTGATTTAGCTAAACTGGATCAGGTACTCTATAAAACAAAACGCAATTAGCAAAAATAAGGGTTGACACACTACAACTAAACGATTTATTAAATCGCCGTGTGTCAATGGTATAAGTCACTTCTCATCTAGATTTTTGGAAGTTGTTATATTTTTTTTTGGTTAGAGAAGACCCTTAACTGCTCATGAAATATGTGGTCACTAAGGTACGATCAAAATTCGTATAAACTTACATTTATGGACGCAACACGTTTGTCTTAAGACACTTATCGTACTCTAGATTCTTAATTGTTGTTATGCGTTTTCATTAGAAAGAATAGGCAACATTTTTTAAATCCAGATTGGGAAAATTTTAAAAATCAAATTTCATACGAACGTACATATACTATAAACATTTGTCCTAAGTCACTTATGGTCTAGATTTTTGGAAGTTGTTATGTTTTTTCGTAAAATGCGATCCTTAACCACTCAAGAAAATAAGTGGCCACTTGGGAATGATCTTTAGCCTAGACTGACATTTACAAATTTACGTATAGGGATGCAATAACCTGTCCTAAGTAACTTTTCGTGAAGATTTTCGGAAGTTGTTATATTTTATGGTTATATAGAGGATCTCCAACTACTCAACAAAATATATGGCCGCCTGCGTACGATATTTGTGCCAGACTGACAATTTTTTTAAAATAAAATTACATATCACCTTACATATAGGGACGTAATACGGCTGTCGTAAGCAACTTAAACTTTAATTTTTTGGGAGTTGTTTCTTTGCAGAACGTAAATATAATTTATTAAAATGGTTTTTGTAAATTTAAATTATATAGGATTCAAATTTACCCATAGTTGGCTGGTTTGTTGCAGAATACTGTTTTTACTTAAAAATTCGTAATAACGAGAGATTTTTGATTTTTACTGATACGTTCTCAGTGATAAACATTTTTAGGATAATATAATTATAGGACAAACTTCATAGCCGTAATATTTAGATCAGCTCGAATAAAGTGGGGACCAGCGAAAAATTATAAACTAAAAAATTAAAAATTAACGAAGAGACTAGCGAAAAATTAACGTCACTTAAGAAATTTAACGAAGCTTCGTTAAATTAGATATGTCAATTAAGAATGCGCGATTTGGCGTCCAAACTTAAGAAATAAATGTCAAATCCAAATAAATTTTTGATGCGGTAGATTCAAAGATTTTTATTTCATGCGATTTTATTTATCATATTTATAAATTTAAATTTTATTTTTATAGGTTTTACTGTGTTATTAATTTATTTGCTAATTTGGCAACATTTTTCTGCCAAATTTTTTTGTAAATGGAAAATTTTTTTGATAATAATTTGTAATTCAATATTTTTTTTATTTTATGACAATAAAATAGTTTAAAATATTCAAGTTTATTACATTAAAAGGAAAAAGTTTGGTGGAAATCAAATGTCGAAAAATAATGCAATCGTTCCACTAAACTTCTTAAGTTTAAAATTTTTCGCTGGTTGAGCCTTAACATCCATTAATAAAGTGTCTACTATTTTCTCTTTAAAAAAACGCAGTAACCATAGCAAATCGTGTCGTAATTTTTGCCTGAGTCATAGAATTTTATTGTTTCATTTTTATTTTTCCTCATGTTTGTGACTTTTTGTTTAATTTTTATTTTTTCTCTTGCTTGTAATCGACGCAACGTATAAGGGAAATTGTTATCAAAACAGCGCACTAACTTTGGTACACTCTTAAGAGCAGCACTAGCACGAAAATTTGGACTTCCAAAATATTCAACGAAACTTTTTTTTATTTTAACGAAATATTTGTCATAAAACATGTACATATATGGTATTGTTTACATTTTAAAAAATATTTCATATGTATTCGAAAAAAATTATCAAAATATAGATAATTTATTAAATATTGAGTGAATGTAAGAATTTGTGCACCTAAATTAATAGATTATGGTTTTCAAAAGGGAGCAGATCGAGCGAAAGTTGTATAATGGTAAATACATTTGCCACTAGTTGTCACTACTAAAGCAGAACGAAACTACCTCACATTTTCCAAAAGGTGGCAACACTAAACGACACCCCTGCCAATTTCAAATACAAAAATGGACACGACCGATCAACTGAGTATCAATTGACGACTGCCAAAGTTTATATTGAGTCATCTTGCGGAAATATTATGAACCAGCAGACTTCTAATAACAAAATAGATGGACATTTCCAACAGTGCAAAAACCAAAATAGTTCTAGGTAATTTTAATTAATTTATATTCAAATTACAATATTTAATTAGTTTACTTATTATTTATACATTTTAAAACATTTACATATAATGTATATATGATGAACATACATATATGATTAAAGTTTGATAGTTTTGTGTGGAATAAATAAAATATTTTGATTTTGAATTTTCATATTTTTATTTCAAATATATTTTGTTTATATGTATGTACATATAAGCATAAGTATACAGTTTTTGAACTGTAGTTTATTTTAGAAATGCCTTCCGAACTACTGGAAATTGGTTATGAGGAGATTTATGAAACGAAAATCATAATAAAAATCCACGAAATAATGATCTATTTTGGAAGTGGCAAACAATCCATTCAGGCCGGTGGAGAATTAGTAGACGCAGGCTTTATATATGCCATTGGAATAGCCCCACCCTCATCATTGGGTATTTTAGGTTTGGTAATCCAAACATCTGCAATGACCAGGTTAGTCTACATAACGTAGAAGGCGAATCTCAACACTGGCAATGTTCTTTCACTTGTAAAGCAGATGCTGGACTTAAACGCAAGCATATTGCAGGTTGCTTGTTGCACATTTATAGGTAAGTAAACTGCAAGTAAGTTACGTACCTATTACATTAAAAAAAAACGAAGTGTTTTGATTTAGGTTTCCTTATTTACAACCCATCAGCTGCACTGAGTTAAGGCAAGAATAAGGTAGAAGTGGCCGCCGTAGTATGACGAAAAAGTACAATGCTGTTGCGATTCGAGATTTGTGTTGTGTTCCTAAATATGAAACCAAATCTATAAATAATAGTGAAGCTCAACGTCCAGTCGTCATGGATATTATTTTCAAAGGTATACGATCGGATGTTGTTCATTTACAGTATTTTACAATAATTAATGTACTTAAAAAATTGTTTTAGATGCTAAAGATTCGGAAGCATTCCATATGAAATTTTTACATCGAACTGTAAGACGAGAGATACACCGCAGATAGACCATTTTGAAAAGTATTTCGACCTTATTTATCAACACTCTGGTTTAGCTAACTATATTCCTAACATGACGAATATAATTACCCCCCAACAACAGCCGTTTTTTGATAAACTGGTTGCCAAAAACCGTACTGAACCTCTTGAAATATGCAAAAACACTTTAATTCAGACTAGTGAGTTGTGGCTGTTAGAAAGAAAAGTGCGTATTACAGGAAGCAATGCTTATAATTTATTTACTTATGCTAACAATCGCAATCCTAACTGGCTACAGAAAATTAAAGGAATCTACAATAATCCATTTAAGGGCAATGAGCACACAAGATACGGCCAGTATGCTGAAAAATTAGCAAAAAAGCTTACCGAACCTTGTTTTTACTAGTTGATTGTGGTCTAGTAATATTAAAAGTTCTTCCACTTTTCGCCATTAGATCAGATGGAATTTCTTATTGTAAAGGTGAGTGGAGGCTGGTGGAAATAAAATGCCCAGTTCTGGGGAAAGAAAACCGAATTGCTGATATTATAACCATTTTATCGTGGTCTTACAAGGGCTTTCACTTTTGAGTCAGACAGTCTTAAGTTTTATTATTTTTCTTAAAAAATAAATTATTTTATATTTTATAATCTCTAATTTAAAATACGTAATGTGTATGCTGGCAAAGTACACTCTATGGATTAATTCCTCTAGTGCCAGAACCTGTGATGAAAGGGGAAGTGAGCAGAACTTTATAATGGGAGAATAAACAGGTTCTACAGGTCAAGCAATTAAATGTTGCTGTTTTTATTTCCGTCCAATCATGGACTGTCATGGTATTAGAAAACTCCCAAAAACATCTAGGTAAATGTTTTTGATTTGGCTCTCGGGTCTACCAAAATATAAAATCTTTTAATATGGAGCTTAATGTTTGAATGGTTTCAATAAAATATTTTTTCGCCGTTTTTTCTTTGATTTGAACCAATATCGCAATTTGCGTAGTATTCAAATTCGTTTTTATACGAATCATTTTTGGTAATATTCTGTGCTTAATACTCATTATGCAATTGTCTGTATAGGGCAATTGTTAGTATACCTGTCATAGAGTTTAAGTAATTGTCGTCGTTATTGAATAAAATTTGGAAATAATCGTAATGTAGTGGCTCCCCTATTACTTGAAGGCCAATAGATCTTGGTGCAGGTTTGTTTTGATGGCAATGGCAGTCACAAACACTATCCTCATCAAGATGGTTTTTATCAGCTTCTTCACTGGAGGTTTGTATGGTATATTTTTGTTTATTTAATGTACCACAATCACATTGAAACCACTTATAAGTTCAACACTAAAAACAAATATGTCATATATTCATTTAACGATAAAAAAGCCAAATTATTGTAAATCTTACCATTTAGGTGAATTGTTATCCACAGCTTCCCATTTCTTATTGCTATTTATGGTCGCTCTAGTTTTTTTGTGACTTTAAATGCTAGAAATTGATAGATTTAAACAAGGAAATGCAGTATTCGATATTTTTTTTTTTTCAGTTTTAGAAAGTATATAGTATGCATTGGCGCCATAAACTGAGAATCTTTAAATTGTGTACTGCAAATTAAAAATTGTTTTGGAAAATCCTTGCCCATTTTGAGAGCAATTTTCCACTTCAATTTTTCATGTTTAGACGCGACGACCAGTTTTGGGAGTATATGCATGGATATTCCAACTTCATTGTCGTGCGTGTTTCACTGCGGAACACTACACACATGACGACAGATATTGGTTCATCTGAATTTAATTGGGTTCCATTTCGGTTTTAAAAGCACTAAATTTAAGCAAACACTTTAAAATTTGACTAATTTTATAAAATAAATAATTATTAGGACATTGTAGTTTCACTTTAAACTTAATAGAAGTCTGCTAGTTCAAAATATTTCCGATAGAGGATAGGCTGGAACTCGTCAATATTTATAAATAATTTAAACTACATGAAACAAAAATTGTTGTTGTTTTGTGTTTGGTAGGACATAATAACGTATCTCGATACTTATTTATTTATTTACATTAATTTGGAAATTCTATTTTGAGCTAAAGCTCATTCTCAATAGAATTTTTAAAAAGTGGTCAAAGTATAATGATAATATAAAATAAATATTGATTTAAGAAATGATTACAGTACACCCAATACACTTCTTTCGGCAATTCTGTATCTGAAGTTTCACACCGTGCCTTGGATCTCTCCATCTTCAAAACGTAGACAAGAGGGTTCCATGCATTATTCAATGGTAATAACAAATTTCACGTTTAGAAAATCAAGTTGAACTTGTGGAAGTAACGATATTTCCAGATATTTAGGAAGTTACCATGTTTGCTATTTTATTTATAATTATAATATAAAGTCCATATTCTACGGCTTCTAAAGCAAATATGTACATATAGAAAAATAAATAGTAGCCAAGAAACGGTTACTAAAATGGAAAAAGCTCGATATTAACAATTAATTGATAACATTAAATTGACGTTTCTATCTTTGTTGATGTTAGTAGCAGAGTTGAAATTTATGAAAAAATTTGCATTTCATAAAATTGATGTACATCAAAAAAATAATGAAGTTTTTTGGAGAAAAGAACACCGTTTCCTATTTATATCAATATTTTTTGATGTTTTTGGGTGAAAAGAATTCGACATAAGGGGTGTAATTCTCGAAATTGCTACAAAACTCTTAAAAAGAATCTTTTTTCCTTTCTTTCAAAATAATATTTTTAATCATTACAAGTTGTCTATCATATTTAATATGGTGTACGAGTAAAACAACAACAACACAAGTCGCAATTACGCGAACTCGTATACAGTTTTACATAATCGCGTTTTGTAGCAATTTGGAGAAACTCGAAACTTGTAATGCTTACATAATCCCACCCAAGAAAAAGTATCAGCAGTAGTGACATCTAGCTTCAAGACTGTTTTCTATTTTATTAGTAGTGACAGCTAGTGGCACCATCTAGAAGTTTATGTTTTCTAACAGATGACACCGTTCGCGAAAGTAGTATTTTTTGACAGTTTGGCATGATCTATTAATCCAAAATGAATGTTTAGTGCGCTTTAAATATTAGAATAACCTCAACTTTATCGAGGTTTGTACGCATAAGTAACCAAAACATTTATTACATTTAACATAAATAAAACACAAACAAAACAAATTTTTGAGCAATACAATGTATTTTTTCAGCCCGACACCTCCAAAATTCAAAAAAAAAAACAAGTTAAATACCTTGCCCATTCAAATCTGTTTGCATTGACATTTGACTTAAAAAAAAAAACAACAACACAAATTGTTTTTAAAATTTTAACAAAATTTTCGGTTAAAATCACATAAACGATTACCGCGAGGGCTTAAGATCATCCCAAGAAATTGTTTAACGAAAATCTGTCAGTGTGCAACTTTACTATGGAAACAGAACCAAATTTCCCTTATAAGTATTGCCAAGAAGAAGGGCCTTTTGCATAATTTTAAGTTATACCTGAGTGTAAAATTCGTAATGTAGTCCTCAAATCGTTGTTAATGTAGGTAATGCTAGGTTAATCTACATAATTAATCCACATATACATATATAACTAGGCTTTATTCAGCATATACATTTATAAAAGCGAATTAAAATGAAATATTTAGCTTGTATGGGTTGCATGTCTAGAACAAATGTTTTGCAAAATTTGGTTCAGATTTTGTTTTTATTCAATATTGAAGCGATTTTTGGCGTATTATGTCAAATGCAATTGGTTACAACACAAACTAAAAAATATTTAAAATATAAATGTATGTATATAAAAATAATAGTAAAAATAAAAATTTAATTAATCTAAAAAAAACAACAAAAATATTACTAAAATCAAACCATCAACTTAACACCCAGTTATAATAGTTGTATTGTTTTTACCAAAAATAACAAAATTACAACAACAATCGTACTAGATAGACCAAAAAATAGTTTAGCTAACCCAAAAAAAATTAGTGGTTAAACAAATCTTAACAAAATTTTTAGTCTCAATATCTGTCACAAGAGTCGAATTGACAAGAAAATACACGAAAAAAAGTAGACCAAAATTTGGTTAATTTTTGCTGTTGCTTGCTTTGACCAGCCATTAACCAAATAAAATACCTAACTCATTTTGGTTGAAAGCAATACATCATTAAAACCACGTTGACTACGAATAGGAGAAAAGTACTAACTTTTTATATTTAAAATTTACATCTTCTACAAGAAATATTCTTTGATACTAAATATTGTACATGTAAAACCGGCTTGCTTTTAAACATTTCTGTTGTTTTTCGTAATGTCATGTACAAACACAGTTCACAGTGAAACGTTTCGAAGTGGACAAGTTTTGTGTAAAAACTCAATTATATATGTATGTCCGAATGCCCGTCACTTCCAATTGTTTACGTGCATTAGAACAATAAAATTATTGGTGAATATTTTTCAGGTGAAATATTGCTTCAAGTACATATATACATACTTTCTTATTAGATTTGTGTTTTCAGTATAAAAATAGGCAATGCTTCCTTTTTCCTAAAAAGAGCCACAAAAAAAAAACATCCAAGATTGGACAAGTTACGGCAAATTCGAACAAGATGGAAGCCACAAGAACGACTGAAACACCTGTGCAACCTAATTTGCGCATCCACCAACTTCAAATCAAAACTTTTACTTCAAGAGCTACTTGAAAACGGCTCCAAGTTTTTACAAATTTACTTCATGGGGAACGAGGAGACGTAGACCAATCAATGTTTTATCTATGCAATCTTTTTCTGGGGCTGAAGGCATTCCCAACTCTTTCGCAGTTCATTTTACCGTGCGACTATAGACCCGTTTTTGTTTAAGCCATCTGCCCATTGCATTGCTTCATGCCAGTCTACAGTGATGACTTGAAAGATGGGTTGGACCATAAATTCTGCACTCTCAACAGGGGTCATAGTTCTGTTCATTATCACCACCGAACGGTAATCAGATGATGAAAAATCTCTTTTACATCCAGCCCCTATCGCGATTGGAATCCGGTACCTTTCGATTCAAACGCCGCAGATTTAACCACAGTGACACAGAATACAGAAATTATTTCACAAACACAATCATCTGATGAATTTATTCACTATAGTTAATTGCGAAATGCCTTCGGATGATCACAGAGTAGTCATTCAAGCAGACAAAACACTCTTCGTTTTGACATTTGTGTTATGTATAACTCAAACTCAACTAACTTTTATTGTTGGGCTACTAGGCCTAGATTATGTCTGCTTATAATATTATGATTGAGTTAAGAAGATCAAATATAAATGTTTGAACATGCGTAGCCAAGTTTGAAAAAAAAAAAATAAATAAAGAGACTTATTTTTAATCATAAACATAATTTTTACCAGCTTAACATTTTGCCTTGTTGACACCATATCATAAAATAGTTTCACATATCGTATATGTAATTTTATTACACAATATATCAAAGCTTGCAGAATAATAAACTTGCATCGTCCGCATGAACTTGAATTTCAATTTTAGAATGGCAAAACATTAGCAACCAAAAAAAAAAAAAAAATCAAATTCATAAATTTGATTTAATCTGACATATAATAGAATTAGCCTAAGGCGAAAGTATATTTTATAAATTGTTCAGGCGATTACATTAAAATCACAATTAATCATTTTAACTAAAACGAATTATTTTTGATTAAACCAACATTTGTGACATGATATAACCGTGTTAAATTGAGGTATCACAATAGACGTTATGTAACACAATTATTTAACTTAAATAAAAAAATTTACTATTTCAAGGTTAATATCGTGTCTACGATGAGTACAAATGTTAAACTTAAGCCTCCTTATTCATTTTCTCTGCCGAAACAAATTTATTCGTATTATGATCGGTTGTTAATTGTCACATATTGCTTGTTTGTTAGGTCATATTGCCCGATAGGCCTAGGTAGCCCTTTTTTGTAAATACACGAATTTAAATGGGAGCGAACCCCCTACTTTATATAGCAATTGTTTTCTATGAAAATTCATTTTAAAAATGAATTCCTACGTACTAAATCAAATTATTAAATTGCCATTTGCCTCAATAAACCGAAACAGTGTTTTTTTAAGTGTTCGATGGTACTTTCTCATCTAGAACCTAATCGGCATTTAAGATGAAAGAAATTATAACAAAAGTTACGGACGTGAAATGCAGTACTCACGATTGTAACAAGAACTCGAACCTGCTTTAGATACTCGGTATTAGTGAGTATAGACACATACCTGAAAATAAAAAAAAAAACAAATTTAAAATTAGATAAACGTAATGAAATTCGTGATGTGAAAGGTGTATGTCGAAGTAGAAGTTCCCAAAATTGTTGGAATCAAAATATTTCAATGTTGGTGAACTGTGTTTTATAAGATTTAAAGTTTACTAGCTAAAATTATACATTCCAAATTTTTTAACAATAACACACAATATGTAGTTCTTTTCATACTTGAACCGAATGTTCTCAAATTGCTAATATCTTAGAGTAAGGTTAAAGCCAGATATATATAGGTTGCTCTGGTGTGATTCAACAGAAGTATACAATCTATAAACTGTTTAAAAAAATATCTAAATTGAGTTCAAATTAATAAGGCGAACCATGTGAAAAGAATGACTCAAAATAACTAAACAACTTTCGAAGGTTAAAGGAAATTCGTTAAGAATTTACTTCAAAATTTTTCGTTTAAAAAATGTTACTTCAATTTTCACTAAAATTTTAATTTCACTCAAATTCTATGTTCTGCTCTTAAAGCTTTTAGTGGTAAATTATTATTATTGATTATCTAAAATCTTTTAAAATGTCAAAGTTGAGCTTAGAAGGGGTCCCTACTCAGACTAAATCCAGATTACTCTAAATTAAGTTATTTTCCCATACTCAAAAAATTTATTTAGTCTTCACTAATCAAATTGGGCACACTCTCTAAGTACTAAAGGAACCACTTATGAGCAGTTTGAAACTCATATTTAACACTTTTAAGTTTGGGAATTATAGAACCGCAGTAGTTTCTGGAATATAATTTAAGATGATAAACATTTTTCGAGAATGCCAATTTTTTGATGGATGGCATTATCCTAGTTTATGCTAAAATTAAAATGAGTTCGTTTCGTCAAGCAATTTATGGAGCGGCAATGAACTGCAATCAGTCCAGTTTGTGTTGCATAGACAGAACGGACTGGTTGGCTTAGATGAAGTCAACACCTGCAATTCTAACTATTAGGGCAAAACCGGTTTATTTATTTTGGCTAAACCGCCTTAGCGGTCTGTACTTATTGTCTTTTGGAAGATAATGTTATTCCATATAGGTTATTCACAAGATGGTAATTGAATATTGTTTTAATGGAACCTTGGATAAGGTCGAGAAGCTGTAAGTACAGGAATTACTTTCTATATCGACCAAAGATTTACTATTGGGTGTGTGAATATGACTCCGCCCTTTCTCAATTGGTGTCGTTATTTTTACTGCTTACGTAAACTATAAATGCACAATACTTGTATTCTATAGTACTTCATGTCAGATATCAAACGCAGTATACGACATTTGGTTGAAGTGTAAACAAATAGTATTTTTAACTCTTTCAAACTGTCGAATTTTATTCAAAATAAATATCATTTGCGGGAAGTTTTATTACATTATTTTATTGCAAAGAAAAGTGCAGCGGAAACTTATCGTTTGCTTGTGGAAATTTACGGTGAGCATGCTCCATCGAATACAACGTGCAAAGAATGATTTCGAAGAGCATGGAAAACCACAATTTGAAGATGCTGAATTGGAAACGTTATTGGCTGAAGATTCTTCTCAAACACAATCAGAATTGACTGTAGCATTAAATGTTGATCGATCAACTGTTTACAAACAATCGGAATGTTTCAAAAAACTTCAAACAACTGGGTTCCACATGAATTAAAAGAAAGAGACTTCGAACGTCGAAAAACCATTTGTGAAATACTGATTCAAAGACAACAAAAAAAAGGTTTTCTGCATCGGATAGTTACTGCAGATGAAAAATGGATTTATTATGAGAATCCCAAACGCCAAAAATCTTGAGTGAAGCGTGGTGAAGCTGGTCCATCGCAACCAAAGCGAGATATCCATTGCAATAAGGTTATGCTCGAATCAGACAATTTATTAAGTTTCCGGCAATTTCGCAATTCAACCGAAAGGTTATTAAAGATTTTCGGAGCAAGAATTAAAAATGAATTTTAAAAACTGTTCGTTGTAAATCTCTGAACACGAATAAAGTGAACATTTCTCAAATTGTAACTATGTAGTGACATTTAATTGGTTGACATTAATAATGAAAAAAAACAATGGGCGAGTTCACGCTCAACTCGCAAAAGTATTATGTGAAAACCTTTATGTAAGCCTCTTCGACGGGCCCGAGAAACCAATGCAGATATATGGCTGCCGAACGTTCAGTATTCAAATTGCGTTCATATTTTTGGTTTAAAAAGTCAATAAGTTATTTAATATTGGGTTTGGAGGACGAACCTTACCGACATTAAATGTTTAATTAAAAATTCAAATTTATAATTTATTTGTTAACAAAGAAAAATACAAACGCCTAAATTTTAGTATAGCCGAAAAAGTATAGTTCTGATAAGCTAATCATCTAAACCTCCCCTGTACGCTTTTAAATACACCATTACTCAAACATGGCAATCTTGTTGAAGGTTCCATATTTAGAATTTTTTTGAATAGTCACGACAAACCCGGTGCACAAAGCAAAGTGGCGTCAGTAATTTGATCAGTTTGAACTAAATGAAACAGGGCGGTTCTATTAGACACAGACGCTATTTCGACTGTAAAATCATAGCAGCTTGAAAGACGGTAGCATGTCTTCCTGCGGCTTCTTCCTTGTGTGCATCTTTAGAGAATGTCATTCGATTCTGTTTACCACTTTTATAGTTTTTGTTTGCTGTACTTCCCGCATAACCAAACTTAGTAACAGCAAAACGCAAAAGCAATACTAAACATAGCATGCGGATTCAAACAACAATTTCAAAACTATTATTTTATAAAGTATCAATGTATGTGTCATTTTCACGGCTTGCTAAGGATGTATAAATAGATGTATAATACTGTTTGTTTCTAATGTATTTTCATTTCACTTTTTTGAATCAATTACACTACACATGCACAACTTTTGTACCTTTCCATAATTATCTGACGGAAATTGTAATTCGAATTATATAAGTATGTAAGTTCAGCGCATTTTGTAGTCGTGTAGTCGTTCGATAACATCCGCATGAATTCTGGAGACAAAAGTCTGTTTACGTGGTTCCGTAAAATACCGCCACTGCCAGTATTAGAAACGGTTTGGAAAATGGGTGGTGAAAAATTTCATCGTATCGTATCGTCTGCTTTTCGAGGTACCGAAACAGTTACAATTTGTGGATGGTGGGTCACAAACCGATGAGAATCGAAGTTCATGTGATGATGCTGGATTGGGTAAAATTGTTGTGCATGTATTCCCACGTATCTGTATGATACCGCGATCCGATACGTTTGCCCAACCGGTGAAATCTTTATTGATAATTAGTGACAATAATTGCAATCTTAAAATTAAACCAAAGTTTCAAATTCGAAACCAAAGTTCTTCCAACTGCAATAAAAAATGGCCGGTATCGCAGTTTTGGTTGAAGAATGAGATTGCAATTATTTGTCGGTATAGTATAGCTTTATCATAATTAGTACACTTTACAATATAATGTATAAATTATAAATTAATAAGTACTATATCATTATGGCAGAATTATTGTGAAATGTCAAAATTTCCCAAATAATAAACGTAAGTATCCAAAGTAACGGTATATAATTCAAATAAATTTCTTAGAACGTGTTCGAAGTTTGTGATAATTTTGTTTTTGTAATAATTTTGACTGGAGTGAAATAATTTTCTGTCGCATATTTTGTAATAAGTTTTATTTGTACTATTTTTTTTAGAAATAAATTAGCGTGTAACGGCTTAATTATTGTTAATGCGCTCTTTAGTTTATGAATATTATTACAGAAGTGTCAAATTTACAACACGTAGTGGCTATGAAAATTTGGTTTCATACAAAATAATGTCATAATTATTACAGCTGGAATAATTATTACAAACTTCGAACACATCCTTAGTCTACATTTTTTCTTCATTTCAGGATAAATTTTGTTCCATCCAGATATTTATTAACAGTGGGAGTTTTTGAAATTTCATCGGAGTTAGTTGAAACAGCAGGTACGGGAAATGCCACATTTGATAGACATTGGGATCCATTCACAATTCCATATGAAACTACAAGTATCGACACGCATACATCACCAGTCACCTCTTTTCGGTTTAACCTCCACTCTGTATATATAGCTTACTATCACGTTGTATGTGTATAGTGGTCAATCTGACCCCATCGATATAGGGAAAGTAAATAAAAATACTTTATTTTCTAAAAATATAATTAGCTACATTTTAGTCCTTCATCCGAAACCATTTCCCGTTTTTTTATTCATTATACACATATGATTCTGGTGTAGTTTGGACAAAATGGTTCATTACAAAAATGACATCTTATTCTGGTTTTAATATCAGATGATAGAGGGCTCAAGTAACCACTTCGTCGTTTGCTAACTGTCTTAGCCATCACTTCTTCGCCTATTGATTCCCGCCTTATTGGTAATGCTTTATAACCTATTAGATCGATTGCTGTCCTTATTTTTTTAACTTTCGAGGTTTAGAGAGCCGCTTCAACACGTTGACCGGCACCAAGATTTTCTTTCGGATACTTTCCGAGTTTCATACAAAGGTGTGGTTGACGCTTTTATACAAAACGTTTAGGCTGCAACATCAGCGAGGTCAGTAAGGTTAAATAATAACACCATGGGCCAACTGGAACCAACATTTGTTGAAAGTTCAAAATAGAGCCATCAAGGCTCTCTGGGCCTGTCAAAGACTCTATGGGCGTACTTGGGGACTACAACCAAAAATGATCTACTGGTCATTTCTTACAATCATTAGGCCTATGGTCACCTACGCATCGGTTGTATGGTGGCCTAAAACTGAGCAGAAGACAACGCAAACCTTATTGAATAAGGTTCAGCGTGTAGCCTGCATCGGTGTTACGGGCTCAATGAAGTCATGTCCAACCGCGGGGGTGGAGACACTTCTAGGACTGACACCGTTACACCTGCATATTAAAAAGGACGCTGCAAGTATGGCCCTGAAAATGCAGGCGGAAGGAAATATCAAGCCAGGCAATATGGTGGGTCATATGGAAATCCTTAAGGAATTTCAGACAGACCCTACAATAGGAATGCCTTCCGACTGTATGCCAGCTAAACTGGACTTCCACAAACCATTCTGTGTTAGGTTACCTGACCGGGATGTGTGGAGGGCAGGTGGACCATCATTTGAGCGAGGGTCCACGGTATGGTTTACAGATGGATCAAAAACGGAAGATGGGGCGGGGATAGGAATACACGGGAGTGGCACTACCCTCTCGAAGTCCTTGGGTACCAATGCTACCGTTTTTCAAGCAGAAGTACATGCTATAGAACTTTGCGCTAGGATAGGCATAGCAAAAGGCCTAAACGATGCAAAGATTTATATTGTATCAGACAGCCAATCAGCCTTAAAAGCTCTTAGGTCTTGTACCGTTGAGTCAAGGCTGGTATGGGATTGTCTGAAGGTTATTAAACATCTGGCAGGCTCAAATAAGGTAACACTTATGTGGGTGCCAGGTCATACTGGAATCGAAGGAAACGAGGCAGCTGATGGCCTCGCCCGTGAGGGTTCTGCCTCTCCATTTTTTGGACCAGAACCCTTCTGCGGTGTCACTAAGGGACACCTTAGAGCAGCGGTAAAACGCTGGGAGGATGTTCAAAAGTCCTCCTACTGGCGCAGAATTCCAGGTTTACGGCAGGCGAAGAAATTTATATCACCTTCGTCTGTCAGGGTTAAGGAGTGTCTTGAACTTAGGAAACCTGAGTTGAGGCTGCTTACTGGCTTCCTCACAGGTCATGTCCCCTTAAGGTATCACCTTAAGAAGATGGGCCTAAGTACGACAGATGGATGCCGCTTCTGCGGTCTGGAAGCGGAATCAGCGGAACATGTTCTGTGCCATTGCCCAGCCATTTTCCAGCAAAGACTGCAACATCTAGGAGGGAGAACAATGAGCCCGGATAGTATGTATCTTGTACCGGCCAGTAGTATTGTCAGATTCATTAAGAGCCTGAATATTGACTGGACGGATAATTAAGTAGGGTCCAGCACAATAGATCTTTTAGGTCGCGGTGCGAGGTGGCTTATCGCCCACATGGCCCTCCGGTTAATAATAAACACCATGGGCCATCGTCGTTGAGTTTTCCTTTTGCATGTACAGGTTCTCACTAATTTATCTCACGGTCTACTCCTTTATTGTTGTGTAAAGTTGATAATACCAGAACGTTAGGTTGTTATCAAAACAAAATTTATGAAGGTTTTGGTTCTCGTGTTTTTAATTTCGCCTTACTACTAAACTCTTAGGGAAAATCAGGTTTATTTCGTCTAACTGTTCCAATTAGTGTAGTTTTTTTTTTCTGTAAAATGTAATCGGCTAAAGTACAACTAGTGGAAAGTTGTCCATGGTAATTATGTTTTCTTTGTTCAAGGCGCAATCAACTGAACTATGCTCCCTTGGTTGAAGAATATTTTAACTCTAAACTTCCCTCGCTTCGATGGTACCTATATACTATCGGAAATAACATCTCCCTTGACTTAGAGCCAATTTTTCATCAATGATTAAATTTCATGATGATTTATAAGATCCTCGAACGTAGGCCAAGAACATCTTCCATATATATCGGAATGCTGCCAAACTATCGATTTTTAGCCGCTCCTGTCTCGTTTGATAGTTATCAAACCGCATCAATCTTAACAATTGCCGCGGTCTTTCAAGGGACATCGTAGCTCGAGAAAATGAACGGTTGTCAATGCTACAATGCTGCTTATAAGCACCAGTACATAAATTAAAATGCCGATCAGAGCATACACTTCCACCGAATTGATATCGTACCAATCTCGGTGTTTTTCTGTTGTTTTGCGATTCGTTGTATAAAACTGTTGTGCTTTTCTGTTGGTCTCAGCCACGATAATATTCACCAATATTTCTGGGATGATTTTTTAGACAGCTAGTAACTGAGTGTTTTAATTTATTGCTGTTTAAACCGTCAAGCCTTCTCTTTCTCGCAGTATAGGAGAAAGTTGCGTGTTGTGGTTACAATCGGAGGTTTTAAGTTCCACTTTCGGATAGTCTTTTATTTTGGGCATATTACCATATACCAGTCTGTTTCTTCATCCTCAACAGTGTCAGTTTCAACATTTTCTTATTCATTTTCTCGATCGTCTGCGACCAGTTGAAAATGTTAATCGTCATCAAAATTTATCGGTGCAACATGTTTATCCTCATCGTAATCACAAATATTTAACTCCACATCATTATGGTCGTTTATTATTTCCGCTTCATCTGATACCTCAGGAGTAGAAACTCTATCGAGAAGTTCAAATACTGTTAAAGTTAGCCGAAAGTTCCCAGACGAAAGTGAAAAGTCGATAATGCAGATTGTGTTAGCCCACCAGGAAGTAAAAAAATGGCAATGCAGATTATATAATCCCAACAGAAGTCGAAAGTAAAATGTCGATAATGCAGATTATGATATTAACATTCCAGCCGCAACAATGTCTATGTACAACCAGGACAAGCTATTTTTACTACTAAGCACCTTGAATTACAAACAAAAACTAAACCAGAAATATCGTTCAACGCGATCGTTCGAAATATCGGTAATGGTAAAATAATACAAAAGTAAAATAGGGAAAAATATCAGGAATAGGTATGTACATATACCAGAGGCAGGTGGCATAGTTTATGACACGTTTTGACAAGTTCTTGACAGTCTTACAAAATCTTTCTTTTCGACATTTTTGACAGAACTTTTTCAACAGTTAGAACAGTTTGTAAATTTACCGGTATATTTCAATAATGTGCTCATGAAACAATAAGAATATTTTATTTCCTCTTTTTTTTCCAATATCACACGCCCAGCTGACACTTTCCGACAGTTTTTGACAGTTGTTGACACTTTCCGACAGTTTTTGATCATAATTTAAGGTTCTTGACCCATTTTTGACACCGTACCAGGTTCGAATCCCTTTAGGGGCGGGATGCAAAAGGGATTTTTCATCATCTGATTACGATCGGTGATGAAGATGAACACATCTATGACCCCCTGTTGAGAGTACCGAATCCATGGGCCGACCCACCTTTCATGCCAGCACCATAGGTTGGCATGAAGCAATGCAATGTGCAGGTGGTTTAAACAAAAACGGGTCTATAGCCGTATGTCCTAGATTTGGCCACTAAAGGTTTAAAGTAGGACGTAAAAAGCGAACTGCGAAAGAGTTGGGAGTGCCTCGAGCCCCAGAACAGATTGCAGAGATAAAAACAAAAAAACAAACAAACAAATTTAAGATTCACAGTTTATCACAATGTTTTGGAACTGAATATTAAGTTATAAGTATAACTAACCAAGGTTAAAGCAAAACAGTTTTGAGCTGATCATTCTCCACCACACAACTTACAATGAAATTTTAAATTAATGAATTTGAGTAATTTGCTTGGTTTGAAATTTTACCCAAATTTTGCTAATTTAATTTATTATTTAGAAATATCGAAATATAAAAGCCCTAGAAATACGAAAAATTTATTCGGATCCATAAGCTCCAGTACAATTTTAACTAATAATAACAAAAAATACAATTTTCTCAAAAAATTAAATTATTAAAAGCACAAATAAATTATTCAACTGAAATAATTTTTTTTCAATGATTGTCTGATTTCCACTTTCGTCATGTTAAAGTCGCAAAATATGCAAAGTTCGTTACAAAATTTCGACATAGAATTCAAAGGCTCGTCGCTTCCATAGTTCGTTCTGTGAAAACCAATTTTCAAGAGTGTTCGAGTACGTAGGTTTTTAATAGGAGCATACAATTTTAGGTTCAATCACAAGTACGCACTCAAAATATTACCGTTAATTCAAGTGGCTCAATTTTCAAAGATTTACATCTATCTACATATGAAGGTAGATTCCTAACATTTTCCCACCAAGGTAATCGACGGTCAAACTCCCCAGTTTTATATGCATAAAAAGTGAGAAAAGATTTTTGTATTGATTCAATTCTGCTTATGTGATCATTATAACGTGGAGACCATACCCATGATGCATATTCGAGCTGTGAGCGTACAAGAGATTGATACATGCAAACGAAAACTGATTATTAAACTCTTTCATACTATGTTTTAAAAATCCCAACATAGAATCGGCTTTGGCACAAATCATGTCAAAATGACGATTAAATGATAATATAGAAGTGAATACAATTCCAAGATCCCTTATTTCGTTAACACGATTCAAAGTGTTATTTGCAATGTTGTAATTATAAATAAGATGCGAAGATGAACGTGTAAACGTCACCATTTTGCGCTTAGCTACATTCAAATGTAATAAATTATTCTTATACCAAGAGCTTACCTCGTCTATATCCATTTGTAATTTAACTGCATCAGATAGACTACGAATAGCAGAAAATATTTTTAGGTGGTCAGCATATATTAGACATCGGGAAAATTTTATGCATTTTGTGATATCGTTTACAAATAATATGAAAATAAGTGGACCAAGATGTGAGCACTGAGGTACTCCAGAATAAACATAAAAACTGTTGTTAATTGCTACAGACTGTACTGAGTGTAGTGAGGTACGACTCAAGCCATTTGATTAAATTATCATTAATTCCGAAGGATTTTAATTTTTGCAAAACAATAAAGTGATTGATTGAGTCAAACGCCTGACTGAAGTCGGTGTAAATGACATCCAGTTGAGCATTACTCTCAATCACCTCCGTGGCATGTTTCGTAAACTCCACTAAATTTGACGCTGTAGAACGCCCACGGAAAAAACCAAATTGCTCATCTACAATAAACGACTTTAGTTCAAAATACATATAATCACACACAATTGACTCAAATAATTTAGGAATGGCTGACAATAACGAAATACTCCTGTAGTTAGAAACATCACTCCTATTACCAGATTTAAATATCGGTACAATATGAGACGATTTCCAGGCAACCGGAAGAACACCTTTTAAAAGTGAATCATTAAATAAAATTGACAAAGGCAGAGCCATTTCATTACTAAAATTTTTAAGAAAGGAATGGAATACCATCTGGGCCACATCCATCCTTAAACAAATGGAGGGATTTAACGATATCCTCTGGAGATATGTGAGGTATGTACAAACAAGAGTTGGTACAACTACCTTCTGCACTAATATATTTGTCATTACCAATATCAGTCCGACTATATATATTTTGAAAAAATGAAGCAAACAAGTCAGCAATATCCCCAGAATTATTACTAGTAACATCATTGAACCGCATAGTTGATGGAAATCCAAAAGTTTTCCTTTTGGAGTCAACGAAATTCCATTGATATGGACATGGATTTGAAGTCATATTATTTTGAGCCTTAATAATAAAATTTTTATAAGCAATATAATGCAAATCGTCAAAATGTTTCGATAAAATTAAAAATGCTAATCTGTCGACAGCGTTTCCGGATAACTTCCATCTTCGATATAATTTTTTCTTATGATTACGTAGGTTTATTAGATCGTTGTTAAACCACGGAGGATTATTACGATTAACTTTTTTATTAGAAACCGGTACAAACCTGTCGAAGCCAATGAATAAAATGTCATGGAAAATTTGAACGTCGTGGTCAATATCCACCAACGAAAAACACGAATCCCACTCTACTGATTTGAAATAAGAAATCAGACCATCATCATAAGATTTAATAGAATTACAATTATTAGTATTAAAATTAGACACCAAAAACTCTGATACGTTTAAATTGATTTCCATGATGATATACGGAACTGGTGCCAACTTTATCATAAATAGATTGGCAGAGTTAGCAAAAAACAAGTCCAGAAATTTACCATTATAGTTAGAAACGTTATTTATCTGAACGAGACCAAATGACAAAATGGAATCAATACATATTGATTCAGCCTCCGACTTAATATTGTACGGAATGGCGCAGTTTATGTCGTCATCTACCTTTGACAAGTTAAAATCGCCAACTATCAGCACGTTGTCAACTAAGTTGAGTTTATAAATTATATTATACAAACGGTTTGTATATGTCGTATAAACTTCAGATGAAGACTTCGGTAGAATGTAAAGGCCAATAATGCAAATATTTTTCTTAAATATGTATATTTAACTTGATGCATAAAAGTTCAATTGTTGGATCACTGTCAACTGCCACACTTATAATAGATGAATGGACTGCCATCAATACACCTCCTCCACTTGATTTGACACTAGATAGTGCCGAGCGGTCACACATGTATACAATATAGTCTGTCGGAAAATACTCAGAACTATATACATATATTCGGATTTAAATTGGTCTCTACAATCACGTAAACGGGATACATAGAAGCGACGACAAAGCGATAGAACTCAGCGGATTTAGATGCAATACCGCGAACATTTTGAAAATATATAAAATTGTTTCTTAAATCAATACTATTAGGTGTTGATATGTTTGTGCTTAAGGCACTCGTTGAGGGAGCTGCCGACCTCCCCAAAAATTTCTTCTATTTTGATTGAAGTTGAATTCCTTGATAAGTACGTGTTCCGGCCATAAATCAGCATTCATAATAATCTCAAAGGATTCAAGTGGCACACTTATTTTATACGAAATATAAGGCGCTCCTACTCCATTCTACGAATCTTTATTGATCCGTACACAAGTAGCATCCGAAATTTGAAGATTATTTTTCACAAACTCAGTGAATTCACTGTCAGTAATGGTAGGTTTAAGTCTCGACACAAAAATCCATTTACGTGGTGGAATTAGCTTCTAATTTCGGTGAATTTTGTTTTTAAGATTGTGAATTATTGCCATTTAAAGACGTTACGTATTAGATTCCTTTTCAACATCATCAGGTAAGGTATTACGAATTAGTCAACATTATTCTATTTCTTGTGCGATAATTTTGTTAATATTATTGCGAATTAGAATTATAAGATTATTCGAGATTATTTTAGTCTGAGTTTCTTGATCTTATTAAATTTTGATTAGCTTTGAGTTGTATGATGTTACAGAATTAGTATAGATTTGAGCTTATTTCAGATTTGTGTGTTGTTAATTTTAGCAACATTTTTTTGCGGTTTTTGCCAAGATTGATTTCCAGATTATTCGAGAAAATTTGACATTATTGATAATTGCTCATTGTTAACTTTAGTGTTGATTAGCATTGAGGTGCTGCGATACAGTTAATTTAATATTTTCGTCTTCCGAGTTTATAGAATCAAACCAAAATGGTAAACAATTATTTTATAATAAAAACTTTCTGGCTAATATTTGAAGCTATACAGCTTTCTTGAAATAATGGAAGGTTAAAATAATTTTGTGAACAATTGCAGCTTAAGAAGATAAAATAAATCAACGGACAATCTGGAGAATCAACGGTAGTTCTTGTTGAAATATTGGACATCTATTTAAACAAATTAACCAGAATAACTTTCTGAATGGTTGGAGAACACTAAAAGTAGGCTTTTGAATTTACATTGGCCGTGGTTTTTCCCAGGTCGTGCGTCTGCGATAACAAATCCCTTTTAAGTAACAAGCAATCCTTTTACTATTTGCAAAATTAAACAACTACTGGCCAATGAAGGTAATTTGTGATTAGAAACTTTGGTTAATTGAATTTTACAAAATCCGTACGAAACAATTTATAAAAATTCAAATTTACAAGATTGTAAGGGCACAACAATAAACCAAAACATTAATCACCAATAATGTACATACATTAAATATTTACAACAAAAGTAAATTAATTTTGTGAAATTTTCTATTTTTATTCGGATAACGACCTTTTTTTTTTTTTTGTTTGACTTTGGCATTTAATCTCACCCAAAACAATTTGATGTTTACGTTTTCTATCTAAGTAAGGTGATGATCGGTCTTACAAAATCAAGTGAAACTATAAAATATAAAATTTGTTGACAAGGTGAAGAGTCGTGCGCTCCTTTCCAAAAAAAAAAAAATCGGAAATACATTAGTTTGATTGATAATAATCTATGACCAGCTTAAAGCTCTTTCAAGGTCTACCACACTTAACGCGCTTCTCGCGCTTTAGAATATTTGCACTCATCTCCAAGTTCTTTAAACTTCACACAATAAACTTGAATTGGGATGATTGACAGCTTTTTTTATTTTGTATCTCTAGAAGACGCAAACCAGATACGTGTGTAGACAACAAAAATATATAAACTAATCACACAAAAAAAAGCTTTAACCAGTTTGATTTCTTAAACATCATTCACTTCTATAAAAAGCCATTGACATTGGCTACATATAAATATGTTATGTAATACAACATGATTATGACATTAAATGAATTATGTTGATCGGTGAAAATAACCATCAAATTATATCTAAATGACCATCGATTAACCGCTTCAACTTGTTCGTGTTCAATGATCATCTTATATATTATTGTAATTATTATGCTTTTTATGTCCAAGTCCAATAGATCATTGAATGGCCTCAATCATCTATGTACCATACATATATACCTAAAGGTTTCAAGATCATTCGATGTGACATTGCAACGACAAATTGTGTATACATTTACACTTTGATAACAAAACTATTTTTATGGTGACACCTTATTAATCAGCAATTTTGTATTTACACAACTTGTAATGCACACATTTGATATTCAATGCACCCAACAAAATAAATATTTGGTACGTATACGTCATAAAACTATATTATTCATGTTACCCCTCTGTACACAAAAATTATCGCAATTTCCAAAAAACAAAAAGCTATTTACTTATTGATACAAGACGAGTACTTTGAAATACTCGTGCACTGAGTTCATCTTATAATCCAGATTATTGTTATATACTGATTTTAACACAAATGGATTACTATGCGCTCATTGTACACAAATACACACACACACACACAGTTTCAATGATTTGCATAAATATATACAAACACAATAAAAATGTTACGAATCTTTTCCAGAAATAATTAAGACGCGAGATGAATTTGAGCGGAGCATTTTGATATAATAAACGCATACACCGATATATTTTCATGGGAGATCACTTTTTTTTCTTTTCTTGTAGCTAATGCTTTTTAATGGTTTGTTGTTATTTTATTTCTTCGAGCTGAGCGAGAGACGAAAGCATAAGAAATTGGTGCGGAATTGTATTTCTGCTTTTTATTTATTATTTGTTAACCATTTGAATGGCATGGTATTAAATTCTCGCTTATACAATTTGCAATTTAATAACAAAATTCCGAAAGTTTTTATTGATTTTCAACACTATTATTTAATAATAATCATACACTCATTAAAACGAATAAAAAAAAAAAAACTTGTTAATTTAATTCGCTGGTGGTGGTCTGTGAAGTTTTTGCTAAAGGTAAATCTAAATAATGCGAATTTTGCACTCATTGCTACTGCAACAACAAACTCTATATTCAACCAACAACATCGAAAAGTGTGTGCGCTGTGAACAAAATTTGGAAACAATTGACAGATTTCAATATTGATTGTTAAAGTTTGAATTGTAATTAGTTGCCTTTGACTTTTGTGTCAATTAGTGATGTTTCTTGTGTAGTATTAATTTTTGTGTATTTTTGCCAGCGTTAATTTTGTAAATTACTATTAGCAACTACTATTGATTATTTTTAAATTGTTTCATACTGTAGTATGGTATAATAAGTGGCATAAGTGGCGACGAGAATAAACCAAAGCCAACAAGAATTTCCCCAAAACATTTTTGGCTCCCCAAATAAAATCAGTTTCACCGTTTTTTTATCTAGTTTGATGTGCAGAAACATCATTGGTATTATAAATAAACCAAGGATTTTTCCTGTCCATTTGTAATTCTTCAAAATATTATTCCACAACTCTCCGGTGAGTAGGACATATAAATATCTACATATAAATATCTAACCTCTAAAGCAACGGCCTCCATATTTTGCACGTTATAATTTTCATAAAATTACAGTTTGATGAGACGTCAATGGAAATAAACAAATTTCTCTAAATTCTACCCCCATATTTTTAAAGAATTTATCCATAAATTAAACTAATCAGACGTTCCACGATGTGTGGATCACAGTGCCGGCACATGGATAAAGCCGTCCCACGGGGCATGGGATAATTGCTACATACAGGGATTATCCAATAAACCATTAAAACCAATAAACCGCGCATTATCCAATAAACCATTAAAAAACCTTACACATACGTAAAATTTGTGCAATATTTCAGTAAAAGCGATTAGGCTTCTGGCCAGCAATAGCTTTTTACAAGTCACATCAAAATAGTCCATCTTAAGACATCACATTCTAGTGACTGATTTTATATCAATTTTGAAATTTTTGAGAATCAGCGCATAATCCACAATTTTCTACGAGCAAGTACAATGTTTTCCCACGTGACATTGACAAAACCCTTCAATGCCCATTGTAACTTTTAGCTGAACACTATCGGGTGAAAACGACTAATTTTTTTGTTTTCGGTTGGGATAACACAATAGTAACGTGTAACGGGTGAGTCACACGACAGGCAACGTGTTAAATGATTAGTGCTGCCATCTGTTGAAATTAGACATCCTTGATCGTTTTTTTACAGCAGCACCCCTTATAGGTATTAGAAGTTGTACAACATTATTTTTTCATTCCTTTGTACAGGGTGGCCTATTCAAAACCTGACTCATTTTTAGTTTTTTTTTCTATGTTATCAAAGATCTCTTTAATTTTTAAGTTATTAAATTAAAAGGACAACATTACAAAATGAACTACATATTTAAATTAATTGGGAACGAAAACCTAGGTGCAAGACGCCTAGGTGTAACACTTTATCACGAATTCCTAATGGTATGCGACGAGGAGCTTTGCAGATCGGTGTTGTATCATCTTTTATTTTCAATGAGCATTTATCAGGAAAACAACTCATACCTTCAAACACATTTTTTTTTACTTGAATGAAAGATTTTACTTCTTGTAGTTGCAGCGAATTAACATTGTGAATTCGCTTAATCAAGCCCATTTCAACGCATGACTGAAGACCAAGAACTGGTTTTGCCTCCAAATTAGACTGAATCTTAAACTTTGTAAAATATTTTTTATCCTTATACTGAATGTTGACAGCAATTTCACCAATTAAATTGAGCTTGAAACCACCAAAAGCTTCCAATGAATAATTCATTTAGGTGAAATTGCTTCATATAAGCTTTCAGGTAAAATGTTGATATCCGCACCACTATCCAATTTGAATTTGATTATCATATTTCCAATTTTTAAATTTTCATACCATGATTTATCATGTAAATCTTTTATGACATCTACTTTGCAGTTCACCGCACCATCCGAATCCACAAAGAATGTATCCAATGAATGACCGTTATGGTCCTCATTTGCAAGGTCATCCATTTTGGCTTTAATTTGCATCACCGAACGACATGCATCAGCAAAGTGGTTAAATTTGTTGCATTTCTTACATCGCTTTCCAAACGCTGGGCATTGTCCATATAAGTGCTTGTAAGAACAATTGTTGCAGTTGAACGTTGTTCTATTTGCACTAGCAGTACCAGTTTGACTGTTTTTAGAATGATACTATGAATTTGGTGAATTCGAATATCTTTGGAATTGATTTGGTTGCATTTTACTACCATTATTTGCAAATTTTGAATTATATGAATTTTCTTGATACGCATTGAATTTGGACGGACCCGGTTTTGAGGTTATTTTATCAATGCCACGTGGTGTTGCTAACTTAGCACCTTGTTGGATTTCCTTTGCTTGGCCATTAGTTAATTCGGCTATACGGCTTATCTCTTTTGGTTTATCAAGCGTTAGATTATCTCTTCGCAATAACTTGGCTTGTAAGTCATTATTTGCTACACCAAGCACTATACGGCCCCGCAACATATCATCCTCTGTGGTACCAAAGTCATAACTTTTAACTGATATTACATATCAGTCAAGAAATGGTCGAATGGCTCATCATCCTTTTGACTTTTTATATAAAACAAATACCGCTCGTAGACTACATTTTTACGAGGGTTGCAATATTCTTCGAATTCTTCCGTTAATTTGGTGGCTTTTGCATATATAGAAAAATGCATACAAACTTTTTTCCAATTCTCCTGTAGATTACCATCAAGACAAAGTGGCTTGGGTGTATTGAATCGACCCGTTGGCTGCGCCATGTGGTATTATGTTCTAACCTGATAGTAAATAATGAATTAATTATAATCCTACCGGCTTGCGGTTTTTGTGAGCACGAATATGAAAAGCAATTTACAACACAAATTAAAAATAGAATTAAACACACTACAACTTTTAAATACATTTATTGTTAACCAATTATAATAATTTTAGTAGCGTATTCTTCAACTTTCAGACATTTTGTGTCTTTGTTTTATTCCTCTTTTTTGACATCTCTTACACTTTGATTAAATTAACTGCGCTCATGCCATGTACTATATTATGTTCATAAATATAAAAGAGTTATGCTCTTCAATATACTACTTTGAATATGCCTCAATTCCTAAATATCTGGAATCATCGGGGTTTATTATTTGCATTTCTAAAATCTATACTGCTGAAGACGATTCATTATGATTTAAAACCTTAAATAAATTGTGAAAAAGTCAGATGCCAAAGAATAGATTGCATCAACAAATTTGTTCTGAAACGAACTAAATTGGAACTAGATTATTTCTTAGAGTATGGTCAATTAGAACACAATTTGACTTCTTAATTGGCCAATTTTTCTTTTTGGCCAATTAGAATGGAATTTGGATATTTCGTAATGGGTTGTGATAAAATTCGACACATGGAATGGAAACAAGATTCCAAACTTGTTCATTGGTAAAGTTATGGATTATAGCCAACTCATTATGTTGAAATTCGTTAATTTGTTTACGCATTAAAATTTCATTTATTGTGACGACCTACGATTATAGTATCATGCCAGATTCAATTTTACAAATAAGAATCTTGAAATATTATTTTACTCTATGAATTTGGCTAAATGTAACACAATTTTTGGACGTTCATCGGTTTAATTTTTATTTGTGTCATTTAAGCGGATATCTATCAAGAAATTTAGTTACCTCCCAATAAAGCAAGATTAAAATAATACCGAAGTGAGATGATATTATTAAAATTGAGATCGAATTTGGCAAAATACCGAACGATCTTCTATATGTTTCACTTTACTATAATAAAAACCAATTTCTAAGTTTGAAGTCCGTTTACTTTATTCTTGCAAACCCACCAACAGGCTAGTTTTAAAACAATTTTCAAATTTGGTAATTAGCAAATTGCTATTTTAGGGAACTTGACAATATTTTGAGAAATTTCTCTCGTTTGAATATACCAATGTCATTCACTTCAATAAATCTTAAGATATTTGTATAAATTCCAAATGGAAATGAGTCATAAAACATCACCACGTGTTGACAAATCATAAATGTAAAGTTGATTGATTTAAATTTGCACGATGTCACGTTTCATTTTGTGTTCATGTACCGGACAATATTCTGAGTTAATTTTTGTTTTTATTTCAAGAACAATAACACGCGGTGTGTGTAGAATATTTTTCGCCATTCGTTCCCATGTAACAATGTGGCACCGTTATAAAAAAACGACAAAAAACATAAAAAAAAAATTATTAAACAATTCACAATCCATAAGGTAAAACAGCTGTCATTAAGTGTATATCGCAATATCAAAATATTTATCAACTCAACGCGCTCTGCATAGGTACAAAATTATATTTACAACGAAAATGAACTTTAGCAAATAAGAACACAAAAGTTGAATGTCTATTTAGACTTCTGTAAATACAAGCAAGCAACGACACAAAATGGAAGTACATAATTTCAATATCAAAACAAGAAAATGTTAACCCAAATAATTTTACTTTAATGGTAACCGTTTTTCTCTCAAAGTAAGTCAATTTATAGTCGCGTTTATGTCTTGAACGAAACAACAAATCCCCCGTAACAACATTAATCATTTATTTTTGTTTATTTAAATTAAGTTTGCATTTAACATCACCTTGGCCAAATATATTCTGTATGTAATATTGTGCGGCTTATGTTTACTTAAGAAATAAAATCCTTTCTATTTTTTGTTTTTGATTTGTTTTTGGATTTGTTGCGCTTATTTCTTAAATGCGCGCGAGATGCAGATCAATGATAATTTGTATGTATATCGCATGTATAATAATGGGTTGATCACCATGAAATGCAAATACTTATTTTTATAAGAAAAGAAACGGGATTTGTTGTTATTATTTGCGAATTAATTTATCGAATTCAATGTTACCTACCACAACAACAAAAACACAAAAAAAGACATTTTAAATCCTGTGTTGCGCGAAGTGATGATGGCTGGTTTAAGATTGCGTTTTTTTTTGGTGTTTTCTTATTTCGGTTTTTTATTACAAAGACATTTTTACAAGGTGATATTTTATATTTTGTGGAATGCGCGCGAATTGAGGTGAATTTATGTTATGATTTTTAAATGAGCGCAAAAGGTTAAGGTTAAAGAAGAATATTATCCGATTACTGAGTGCATTTACTTTAGGTGAAATTATGAGAAATAAGAATAACGTAAATAATCATTTACGTCTAAATCTATTTTAAAAAAAATGTGCATTCACGAAAACGTTTTTAATATCAACATCTAGGCGAATTTATTGCTTTAAACGTTTGGATAAAGATAAAATCTCGACAAAATATATTTTGATTGACTTTGCCGAATATGTGGGGCCAGAAGTTTTTTGAATAAATTAGTTATAAGTGGTAGATATCCGTTTTCTAATCTCTTGAATGTTAAAATAAGTAATTAACAAAATGTTTTCATGATTGAATTCAACTGCTCATATAAACGAGATTATTATGTATAGAGAGAGGAATGTAGTAGAAGTAAATAAAATAAATAAAATCAGAACGAAGAGAGCAGCGAACTACGTAGGACCAGTGCTGTCGCTCTGAAAACTTTAAACGGAGTACGTTTCAAATTTTCAGTGGAGTATTTCAAGCCAGAAGGGAGTACGATATATACGAAATACAATAGTTAGACCTACCTAGTTGTTGGTATTTTGTGTTAAAAAAAAAATCACGATCCAGCAAATTACACTAAAATTGTTGTATTTAAACTTCTCTTAAAACTACTTTAGCTTCGAACCCTTTTAATTTTTAAAAGCGTAATTTTGGCAGATGTATACCAATACGGACATGTCAAATATGCGAACATTTTCATCATTTTCACAAAGCTAATTTTTGGGAATTGGAAGAAATTTTAGACTGGAAACCTGGACGAAATTTAAAAAAATCGCCTTAAAAAAACAGTACAGTTGCTCGAAGTCTCATGTTTTTAATCATAATAAAGTTTTTATTTTTTTTTTCAAAGTTGGCACTTTACTTACGATTAGGATGGAACTTGACTATTCTTAACCGCTTATGAAGAAATTCGACACACGCGATGGAAATGGGGCTCTAGTATGATGTTTCTAATTTCGGGAGCCTGTACTACTATAAGAAGATTCGCTTCAGCTGCGCGCACTTTGTTTTAACTTCAATCCGCAAGGAATTGATCCTTAAGTAAATGTGATGAGGCAAGACTGTCAAATATTTTGATCATAAAAACCGTAAATTGAATCGTCAAATTTAGATGACTAACTTTATTTAATTATCGCTGCCTATTTTGTAACGGTTAACATTGAGCACTAGAAAAACGCAAAAAATAAAACACAACTAATTAAACCTAAGGCAGCCTCGGTATAGTCGAACGAGGAAGGTTTATAATTTTTAGGAGAATTTTTTTGAGGGAAGTTCTTAGTCAAACCTTATATAAAAAAATAAAGAACTTTTATTAAAGATACTGACAATTTTAAGATTGAAAGTGAAATACGCGTTAGCGGTAAAATCGTATTTTGAGCAAAAAAAAAATTTAAGAATTTTTTATAAGAATATTTAAATATTTCTTCTATCACATTCACAAGTGGATAAAGTCTCAGCCTGCTTATATTGCTAATTTTCTGTCTTATTTAAAAAAAAAAATCGACACGAACAAAATTTTAGGAAAATATTTTATAATTCACTAAATCAGTGTGTCTGTGTGATAGTTTTGTGTGAAGTAAAGCTTTGTGCAAGTAATCGGATAAACATAAATATTATGTTGTGGTTTGTGGAATTGGAGAATTAGAGTTTTAGAGTTCGATTGAGGTTAGCGGCTTGCAGTACTTCATTTAAGGGTTGATCTGAGTTTTAACAGAGTCAGCCTGATAAAAAATGTCAACAGGTTATTTCTTTCCAATCAATTGATGTCAGTATCAGTTCTCAGTCTCAGGGTTGGTGTCGGTCAGTGCTGTCGCTCTGAATACGTTAAATGGAGTACGTTTTCAGTGCAGTGTTTCTAGTCAGAAAGGAGTATATACGAAATACGTACGTCGTACAATAGTAAGACCTTATTACACTAAAATAGTTTTTAGTTTTTAAGCCAAATTTGAACATTAAAAGAAAACTTTTTTATTTAATGGTTGAGAGCTCTTTATTTATTTTACTATTAAATCGTTAAGCATCTGTATGCTGCTCGAGCTAAATAGTTTTTTTAACATGGCCGCAACTCTCCACGAAATCACAGATAGTTTTAGTTTGTCGTTTCGAGTTTTTTAAATTTTTCTCGAAGAGAATTTTTAGCTATTTTTACCTAAATTTTATATGGTAAATGGAAAATTTATCTTAAAGCAATTTTAGCTTCGAACCCATTTTCATTTTTCAAAAGCGTAAGTTTGACGAATTCAGACATGTTAGAAATGTTATTGTTAGATACCTTAGTAGATACCTAGGGGGTAACCAGGTCAAAAAATGACTAAACTTGAACGAAGACTTAAAAAAACAGGACAGTTATTAAGACTCGAAATATGTTGTGTATTTGATTTTAAAAAAATTGCTAATAAAATTGGTTTGGTGGCGACGACTAGTCACAAAACATGCACATGGTGAAATCTGTTCTAAAAAAGTTTTAAACTTGCTAGCTTGATTCTTTATTTGGTGGTGCTATAACTAATTCATTGATCATCAAATGTATTGACTAAGCCAGATGATAAATTTCAATGGAGTTTCTTATAAAAACAAGGCCAGAATTCAACAAATATTGCAATGCAAGCCACTATAATGTCATGTTTGGTTACTAGAAAAAATCTAAGGAAATGAGATTTGCCAAAGAAAAATTTGTTTTTACTTTCATAATGACTCTAGGCCTGTACTAAATTTCCAGGTTCCAGCACCAAATGGAGCACATTTGCCAATGGATTTTAGTGGAAACACAGTTTTTAAAATAAAATAAAGACCAAAAACTATTTTGGAACACTATTCGCGCTAAATAAATCAAAAATTAGATTTGCCAATTTTTTTCCGTACAAACCTCCAGCACCGAATGGAACACGCATATTTGTTCCTATATATATATATATATATATATATTATATATATATATATATATATATATATATATATATATATATATATATATATATATAAATATATAATATATATATATATATATATATATATATATATATATATATATATATATATATATATAGGTATATATATATACGAGTATGTATATATATATATATAAAGAGTAAACATTGAGCCAGTCATTTGGGTTGGAGTTCAAAATAAATTTTGCTGAAATTAATTTTTCTGGTTCCTCCTGTATTTTGTAGGAGGTATGGTCATACTATTCCTACCTACATCCAACCTAGGCGAGAAGGAGAATGTCAAAATAAACTGAAAGACAATTTTTGCTGTCAGAATTTACCCTTGTTAGATAATAAAGATGCAAGGGAGACTGTATTTTATTCAACTGTAAGCAAAGGATTCGAGAATATTGATGTCAAGCCGTATTGGGCAAATAAAATTTCCCATATCACACTGCATAAATTCAAACTTCCATACAACTTTCTAGTCTGAAAAGGTTAAATGACTGCAGAAATTATCTTACAGTATTATTTTTATATCCCTATAAAAGAGGGTCCTAGTCTAAGCTTATGGAAGGATTTTGCAGTATTGTAAATCCAGACTTCCACACATCGTGTTTGTGCGGTAAGGATAAATTGCAGTATTCAGGAGGTCCTAATCTAAATATTTGGCCAAAGCAGATAAAAGTTTTTTGTTAAAATCAAGTACTCTCTATCATGTTTGAGTTTGTCTGGTAACAAATCTTCACATTCTGAAAAAAACATTGTGAAGATGAGATAATTTAGTTCGCAAATTTGACATGTTTGAATTGATATTGTCTGCTAAAGTGGACTAGCGCATTACTGCAGGTAACTGTTTTAAGGGGTTTTACCTGAGAAAAACTATTATTAGTACAGCAGTTATTAGAACAGAGGAGTACAGAATGAAATAGCGGAGTACAGGAGTAACCACTAGGCGAAAGTAGTACAAATACTTCGATCGAACTCACTTCGACAGCACTGCGTAGAAAGTGTATATTGGAGTATACAATAAAATAAAAAAGGTTTACTAGTGTGTTGAAGTAATTAAAGTCGCATTTTTATTTCGGTCCTTTCCAAATTTACTGAACATTGAACACCTGCTATTGGGTTATTCGTTTTTAAGCCTACAGCTCAATGTAGACATTAGTGATGTGGCACACACAGTTTCTGATGTGAAATCAATTTGGAATCTCCTTAATATAGCAGTCATCTTGCATAAACAAGTATAATTCATTAATTAGTTTTAGACTCTACATTCAATTAAGATTAATTTCGAGTGCAGACTTAAAAATGGCTTACTTATTTTTATCAATAACATAGACCAGGTAATTTTCTTCTGAAGGGTGAACAAAAAATATTAATTTTAAGTAAAATCACTTTAAATCTTCTTGTTTAAAGCTTGCGTAATTTATTTTTACCGTTATTCATTTTGAAACCCTTGAGTTGTGTGAGGAACTAAATTGATTAGGTAGTGGCCATTAGAACAATTACAACTCCAACGCAACCCTCAACTCAATCACCCTTCAACCCTTAACTTAAAATAAAAGAAATATAAAGGGCTAAAGCCACATGAGGTGGTCAGAACTTCGGTCTTAATTAATTCAACTCACACATTAATCCTGAAATGAATGTCCTAAGTCAATCTTGAGCTCAGCCTTCAACTCAATATATACATCAACCTCCATCTCAATTGCAACATAATTCTAACCGCAATCACCAAATTAACCGCCAACCAAACCCTCAAATCAATCATCAAATCAACTTTCAAATTAAAAAGCGCGTTGGAAATATAATTCTAAATTGATTTTTAGACCTAAAATTCAGTTTAGAACCAAATTTCCATCGCACATGTCAAAAATCATTTTAGAACCCCATTTCCCATTCCCAGCCAAGTTCCGTCCTAATTGGCCATATTCCAGAAATTCATTTAAAAATCATTTTACAATCCCATTTACAACGCACATGTTAAATTTTATCATAATCAGTTAAGGAACAGTCAAGTTTCATCTTACCTGGCCATATTTCAGAGCTTTATCCAAAAATCATTTTAGAATCCCATTTCCAACGCACATGTCAAAATTCATCATAATCGGTTATGAAATAATCAAGTTCCATCGTACTTGGTCATTTTCCAGAACTTTATCCAAAAATCGTTTTAGAATCCCATTTCCGTCATCCACATCAAATTTCATCATAATCGGTTAAGAAATAACCAAGTTTCATCATCATTGGCCATATTCTATATCTTTCAAATCTGTTGAGAAATAGGCAAGTTCCATCATACTTGGCCATATCCCAGAACTTTATCCAAAAATGATTTTAGAATCCCATTTCCATAGCACATGCAAATTTCCTAATAATTGGTTAAGGAATAGCCAAGTTCCATCCTACTTGGCCATATTCTAGAACATCGTCTAAAAATCATTTGAATATCCCATTTCTATTGGAAATGCTGGATTTCATCAAAATCGGATAAGATAAAGAATCCCAATAAAATGTTTATAAAAAAAATCACAAATCCTCAGTTTAACGGACATCGTTTTTGGTCCCGTCGATTTCCGTTGTAGTGAGGTTTCCCTATATAAATATAGATTGCTTAACTGCTCACTAAACCCTAATCAAACCCCAACTAAACCGCAACTCAACCCTAATTCAACTCGAAAATGGAACCCAACGTAACCCTCAACTAAACCGCAAACTTTACGCCAAACTCACTCCTCAAACCAGCATATATAAAAAATTGCTCAACAACTCACCATATCCTATCAAGCCCCAGCTCAACTCCAATTCAATTTTAACTCAATCCGCAAATTGATCCCTAACTTAACCTCCAAATCAACCCCAAATTCAATACCCAATTCAATAATCGAACCAGCCAACTCAACTCCAACTCAACTTCGACTCAACCGGCAAATTGACCCCTAACTTAACCTTCAACTCAACCTCAAACTCAATACTCAAACCCAAAAAACTGGTAAATATTTTTTTAACTATGTATTTTGGGTCAATTCGTATGGCAGGTACCCGAATCTCTTGACGCACAGGTTCCAAAAGCTTTTCAAATCTCGGCATTGACCATAGAAACAGATTGGCAAAAAAAAAATTCTAAATCGAACAAGCCGTTCTCGAGATACCATGGGTACAGAGTCTGTACACACAGACATGCAGACATGAGGTCATCCAGACAGATGGACCGACATTTTTTTTTTGCTTTTTTAGACTCGGGGATACTCAAAACGTCGAGAAAAATGGTTTTGGACCAATCAAATTTTTGATCATTTTTGACAGGATTTCAATACTTTGGTCTTTTTAGACTGAAGTAAAACTCATTCGAAAACCATACGCGTGTTTTAAATCAAAACTCCCCGCTAAACTCTCAACTAGTCATCAAATTAACGCCCAGCCAAATCCTCACAACTCAATCCCTAATTCAATATATAGTTCAAAAATTGCTTGCGTACATGAACTCCACTTAATCTAATCTCCACCTCAACCATCGACGCAACCTCCAAATAAATGAAATAAATTAACCCCTTCTCGACCGCAACTCAACCTTCAAAGTAACCCTTCACTGAACGCTCAATTCAAATCAAGACGATCCAAAAAATTAGCATACACGAACTCAACTGAATCCTGCTCAAATTAACTTTCAACTCAAATCTTTAGATCAACTACGAACACCCAATGAGTAAAATCAGTATGAGTATTCTCGCCACTACAATTTCTTGTAGTACTAGCCAGTGTCATGTGTAAATTGGACGCATGTCGTACAGGCATCCATTGTGGACTGACCTGAAAACTTAATGATCCAGATGATGGCATACGAATTTGTTGACATTTTGGTTAGTAAAGTGCTTGTGAATAAAAATCTAAGACGAATATTGAAATATTCCTGGCCAAATATCATAACAAATATCGAGCTACACAGGTAAATAACCCAAAAAGACACTCACACAGAGATCAGAAAGCGAAAGTGCAGATGGAATGCTCATACGCTGAGGAACACACTAAATGACGTAGGGCATTACAATGTAGGGGAAAATGTAAGTCGGAATACCAGCAATAATCTGGAAAAGAACGATGGACGTAAATAAAAGCAATAGCACCCAATGGACTTCGGGTAACTATATATGTTCATGAACTTAACTCAATCTAACTATAGTTCAACCCTCACTTCAGCCCCTAATAACCCCTACACATTGTTCAACGTAGTAATATCACCACGTGGTTCTGGGACAAACTTTTGAATTATCGGCCTTGACCATAAAAACAGATAGGCGAAAAAAAGTCAAATCAGACAGACATCCAGCTAGACATCCAGATATCCAGACAACCACAACGACGGGCGAAATTTGGTGTTTTCGCTTTTTTGGACTCGATTACTTTCAAAGCATCGAGAAAAGCGGTTTTGAGCAAACAAAATTTTTGGTCATTTTTAACAGGATTTTAAAAAATTTGGTCTTTGCGAACCAAAGTTAATTATTATTATTATTTAAAAACTCTTAGGAGATGTGAAAAAACGAAATGTTCGTCGTGTTTAATGAAGCCCAATTGGGAAAGTATTGAGAGGTCACCAAAAATTATCAATTTTTAAATACACGATTTTAAAAATAAGTTTTGCATCATTTGTTTTATGAAATAATTCCTGAAAGGAATTTGAATTGAAGCAATACTTAAATACCGAGTATTATAAGAGAGTAGCCAAGCGTTTCCAGATAGATGATTGCAAAAACCAAATGATAGGAGTGGTAGAAAAGACAATTTTGTTAAAGATCCGTAAGAAGTATAACGAAGCCGTTATTTTGTGGTTATTTGATGTTGTCAACAAACATTATTTTCAAACCATAAGCATTAAAATCGCTCTCAAATTTGTTGGTTGAAGAAATCGATCGGCTTGAATAATAAGCACGGATTGGGCTGAGAAAGCTCATACTCACGCCCGTACTTAAATTTTATTACGCTTCCCCAAATTGAACTTTCCAGGAAGGTAGTTTGGTAGAGGTTTGATAGAGAAATCCAAAAAGAAAGCTTTAGTTTTTAGGGCGAATTTCTCCTTTAAATCATCTAAGGTTAGGTTAACATACTGTATTATTTAAATGTTTAAATGTTTACAATTTCTATCATTTTTAGGTTATGAAATCACCTTAGATATTAATAGTTTGGTGAAAATATGATTTGCTAAGACCCAAATTTTATGGCCCCGATATTATGAGCAATGGTTTTAAAGGCCAATACAAATTCAGTTTTTATTTGAAAACACAAAATCGGGAGGTTTCAGATTTATTAGTTTTAATATAAAGTTTCCTTCAGAATGCAGAATTTACAACTTTCTCTTATAATACATGTGACGTATACTATATGTCAGTTAAATATATGGCCAACTAGACCTTTATCATAACACAGTGGTCTATAGGGGTATAGCGTTTGTAATATGAGGGTATAGAGGCATAGAGAACTTGTTTCCATCTATGAATGATTAGTATACGAATTAACAAACTATTTAAAAAAGTCGACAATTTATTCAAAAACTCGACCTGAGGATTCAAGATTTCTTTTGACGTTTTCATATAATTTGATTTATTTCCTTTGAAATAAGGGTAAGCCTTGTTTTGTTTTTGTCTCGGTTTTATCTTGGAAATTTTTGGTCGAGTAAACTCCTTTTAGTTTGTTTGCCATTTACAGGATTTCATTGAATGTAAATCGACTACTATGCCGCTTAAGGCCGGTTCAATATTTTCATAATTGACACAGAAAGAAAAAGGAAAAAATTGTTACAATAACTATTGTTTTTCCTTTTCTTCCTCTAGAATTTAAAAAGAATAGCCGTCGAAAATAGTCATCAAATTAGTAATCTTCCAGATTTGACCAGTTAACTCTCACGTTACCAAAAAATTAGCGAATAATCCGTGGCTAGATTCCTTCTTTGGTTTGTAATTGGAATATCGCAAAAACCTCTTCGAAAATCACAAAACATAAAGTCTCGAATAATCTAGAATTATCTTGAAAACCTATACGTATAGCTAGTAACTGGTGGAATGAATCTATCTATCTATAAATATAGCTATATTTGGTGGAGTGAATTAACGGTTAAGCGCCTTGTTTCCTTTTCTTAGAAATTAAGATCTTTGGGCGCTATTTCTTCTCTGTATTTTACTAAAACTGTTTTAGTTCGACTTTAGTAAATTCTTCATTAGAGCACACAGCACGATGAATATGGTTACGGTTTTGCCTTGTCAATCAAGGTTCGTATCACTGGATTGTGAATAAAACAAAATTAATTCAATTTATTCATCAACGAATTTATTTATTGCACACAAAAATTATTACAACGCAATTTATTATAATAATTAACGAAATCACTTTATTTTAATATTTGCACAATTTTACTGATAACTTTTTCTTTTTATTTCGCACTTAAACACTTTTTAAACCACTTTAATTCCTTTTTAATCTTCACACTATCGCTTACCAAAAACTAATAATTCAATTCGACTTCGTTCACCTTTTTATATACACAAACTAAACTTCTAGAAAGTTCATGACTTTTCCAGTAAGAATAGTGTAGAAACATTTATAACTTATTCTATTTCACCCTAGGTGTCACCGTCACAATATTTTACTAAAACTGTACTAAATTGAAATACATTGCTATTCAAATAATGACATTTAGGGGAATTACGTTGTTGTGGTTTCAATCAAACCTGAGGTATTTCATATAAAATATTCTCATAATATTTAAATAAAAAATGCGGTTTGATAAGATTGCCTTATCAATTCTATTTTCTGTTATATTATGGGTTCAAAAATATTTTATTTAAGAACTGAGTTATTTAGAAAATACTTTTAGACTTTGTTACCCTATTGGTCGTATCACGAAAGTTAATTAAAGGTTTATAAGGAAAACGAAGATATAAACGAGCATGGGGCGCAAATGACTAGGAAACATCAACCACTCTTGAAGTGAAACTACCAATTTTCACAATTCGTGTTCTAAATTCCAGATAAGACTTAATCCAATCAACTGTCAAAAAGTTAAGGAGTCAAGTTACCGCTAAAGCTATTCATGATCGATCTTGTCAAAGGCCTTCCAGAAAATAGAGTAAATGGTCTAGAGCACTTGAAATACAATTTGTAAAAAAACTTAATCAGTAATAGTCGGGGAAAATCCACGCTGTCTAGGAGAAATGAATGTCTTAACATGAAGCCACGATTGCTCTCTAACTATCTCTAGAAACTTTTGTAAAACTAAATACTCATATAGCCCTTCACATCGCTTCGAGATCCCGATTTGAATATCGTCTTAATAAGTAAGCGTTTCCATATAATAGGAAAGTAACAGGACATTGCAAATATGAATGGAATCGTACATATATTGACTGAATGAATATTTGATAAAAACTACTACTATAATACCACCACCGTTGTTATAATGGTCCATTTCTAGATCGCTATCTCTCCGAAAAACAACATAAGACTACGAAAAAAAATTCCTCCATTTTGAAGTGAATTATTTACCGCGCCTCAACGATGCAAATGACTAGAGGACGCCGGTTAAATGATGGTATGTTGGGTGATGGAGAAGTTCGGTGTAATGTTGAACAAGCCTGGTGGATCTAACATACTGTTTAAGTGGTGGCATAAATCTTTCAATTCATTGGAGCATTGGCCTTGGTAATATTTGTAAAAAATGCAAAGGACGCCAACTTTTCGTGCATGGTCTAATGGAGCCAATTACTCATTTTAGAATCACCATCATGCTGCTTTGCAACCAAGACGCTTTCCAGAATTCTTTGTAACTGCATAAATTTGATTTTTGCAATTGTAAAGAATTCATAAAAACATCGATTCCATACTTCAGTCACATAAACAATAAGATCACCGCACGAATGTTGCTTTCGAAACCCGTACTTTTGATTAGAAATTATTTGTATTTCTCAAAATAGTTGGTCCGACCGAAAGATGAAAGAACCTGCTCAGTGGCTTTGCTAAGGAAGTATGGCGGTTCTTGAGGACGATTGACAGGAATACCATCTGGGTCCGCCGACTTATTAACATTTATTACTTTGAGCACCTTTGGGACTACTCGGGGCCGAAAATAAATCTGACTCTTTGACTGCATTGATCTGTACCACTTATGTTGAAGTTCCACTTGCCTTGACGTCAGTTAGCTCTTTCTCGAGACGTTAAAACTGTTGAACTTCCGTTTTGACAAGTCGAAATTCCGTTTGCAGTTTCTCTAATTCGCCGTGTACTTTTATAGACAATTCAAGAATTTTCTTATCCATTCGCTTTTGGCTTTCGGCAATTTCCTCCGTTTGGTGTTCTTTAATTTGGATTGGTTGGTCAGTTTCCTTCAATTGTTGTTTTATTTCTTGGTTTGACTTGTTTATTGTCTCCAATTGCCGCTCGTTTTGTTGTTTCATTACACCCATCTGTCCCATCATTTGGTTTGACTGCTCTCCTTGTTGGTCCATCATTTGCTTCATAGCAGCTATTAACTGTGACAAATCGAAACTTCCAGAAGGTACTTGTGCTACTCTGACCAATGTTTTTGTTTCATCTTCTGTCTTCTCTACGATTGCCGCATCCGTTATTTCCAAGCAAAAACCATAATCGTCAGCGTTTAACCCTTCTTTTTCGTCATGGCGTCATAATGTCGCGCTTGTAAAACTGCTTTACTATCATCACTGGAACTCTTAATTCGGAAAGAATCATTTTCTTTGTTTTATTATTCACAATCCCACATTTGTCACTACTTGTTACGTTTTTGCCTTGTCAATCGAGGTTCGAATCACTGGATTGTAAATAAAACAAATGACTAGAAATTTCATGACTTTTCCAGTAAGAATATTCTAGAAACATTTATAACTATTAATTTAACTTGTTCTATTCTATCCTAGGTATCACTGTAACATTAATATTGTGACGGTGTCACCTAGATTGTAATAGAATAAGTTATATTAATAATTCAATGTTTTACTGTACTAAAATGGAATTTTCCATGATAAAACTGTTCTAAATGTTTTTACACTATTCTTACTGGAAAAGTCATACACTTTCTAGAAGTTTGGTTTGTGTATATAAAAAGGCGAACGAATTCGAATTGGATTATTAGTATTTGGTAAGCGATAGTGTGAAGATTAAAAAGGAATTAAATGTGATTTAAAAAGTGTTTTAGTGCAAAATAAAAATTATAAGTGTATAGTAAAATTGTGCGAATAATTTATATAAATTGTGTTGTAAAAATTTTGGTGTGAAATAAATAAATTCGTTGCTGTTAAATTGAATTGATTTTGTTTTATTCACAATCCAGTGATTCGAACCTTGATTGGCAAGGCAAAAACGTAACAATATCTAAATTTGATTAACTGATTCTCTTAATCGAATCAAATGGTTTTATTTCCAGTTATCGGCTTATTCCGATGAAAGATTTTGAAAATTTGGAATTTTTAAACAACATAAGAAATAAGGTAAGTGTACAAAATTTCGGTACATGTAGAGTGTTTACGTTTTTTCCCGTTTAGCTCAAAACTATACTTTTACTTGACTTTTATAAAACATCCCATAATTAACTACAAAAGAGAGTTTATAAATTAATTTCCAATCACCAATATTTCTTTACCCGGATGCTGCACGAGATCTAACTAATTGCCACGCGTGACGCGCGCGGGTGAACAAAAATTCCAATTCGTAATAAATTACATAGAGTTCTTTTGTTGTATTGGCTTCCTTACTTTCACTGAACACAATACAAACATAGACTTTTTTGTTAACAAACTATTTATTTATAGTTTTTTTTTGTGTTAATCACAACAACAACAAAAATTAGTTCTCCATTACTATATTGGTTAAGCTTAAAATGGCATGATAAGCATTTTTCTGTTTTTTTTTATTTTGTAGAAAATTTCTTCTCTATAATCTCAAACTACAAACTTATAAATTTGGACGGTTAAATGGTTAAAAAGTATAATTTCTCCCGCGTGGTCGAGATCTAATTTATTATATCCACTTCAATTAATTTTATTATGCGTTTTTTTTTATAGTTAGCAAATTATCTATCTACTCTTGTGTACTATTATAGCAGACAGATGTTTTGTTGTTGCACGTTTCAATTAAAATCTTAAATATTTTCTTTTATAATCTTCCGATATAAATTTTGTATTGTTAAACGGTTTGTTTATACATTTAATGGATTATAACCGCGCATAGTTTTATTACAGTGTACACTGTACAGTGTGTTGTATAATTATAATCGTTTTGACTGGTATTTAGGTTAGATCTAATTAATTTATCAGGGTAAATGGTGTGTGTGTGTGCGCGCGCTTAATTTTCACTTTGTAGTTTCAAGCCGCATCATGTACATATATCAAAAAACTACTGTAAAGTCTTTCATTTTATATGTACAGTATAATGTGCGATGTTTAAGATACAACCGAAAATAGTTATACTGGCAGACTATATGACGAAAAATGTTTTTAAATTGTTTAGTTCCATTTATAGTTTACAATATGTACATCTGAAGGTCTGCTCATATTCAATTCAAAACTATTTCGTAATTTTTGTGTGTTGGTAGGGCGCGCGCACCAACTATTATTTTGGGCATACCGACAATTATTATTAACATGTCATGGCGACTTTTGCTTTTTAATTCTGTTTGTTTATGATTTTATTCACTTTAATGAGATTATTGTGATTTATTGTTGACATTTTTTAAGCAAGAAAGATAAATTGTTTTTAAGATGCTGGCCGCGTCATCAAACGATCTTTTTTGTTGTTCATATGTTATGAATCTTATGAAATTAAAATCTTTTTGTGCGAATTCCTAGTAAAATATTGCGAAAGACAGACAGATAGAAGTGAAGTTAATACTTTGGTATGTGATGAGGTGTTGAATGGCGTGTTTTTTTAAGAAATTTAATGCTCAAAATGTGTGCAATCGTCTTAAACTTCTTTTTTAATCAATCTGTTTTACAAAGCAAATTATAATGAAGACAACATTATAAGGGAAATAGATTGTTTCGCAATAAAGCTATTCATAGATCAATATTTAGGCGTAACAACAACATTTAGGCGTACAAAAAAACATTCGTTCATCTTTGTCTAAAGTAGAAATGCTTTCTACTTATATTCAGATGGTAATGTAAAACGGTGATGTGAGATATGCAACAATGAGTGAGATATTATAGGAATAAATGAAAAAGGGTGACATTGGGAAAATTGGTGGTTAGTTATCCGAATTTGCTAAGATAAGCGTTGAGAAGAAATATACTTCCGACAGTTGGTGTAGAGAATAAGTCAGAAAAAGCGGGAAAATCTGAATTCTAAAATTTTTGGAAAAACTGAAACCTTACGAGGTGACCAGGGTATCTTCGATCTGGAAAATTAACTTGATAGCCAAATGAATACCTAATTGAACCCCGTACTGAGCGCCAGCTCAACCTCACTCGGCCCTTTAACCTCCAACTCCACCCTGAAATAAACGCGAACGCCATTCCTAAACATAATCTGCCCCAATTTAACCCTCAACTCAACCCGCAAGTAACATCCGATTTAAATCTCAACTCGACAGAACGGCTGAATCAACCACAACTGTGTAAATTCATTCAATATGTGTAAATTCAACTTATTCAAATCCCCACTCTCCCCATCTCCCCAGTCCTCCTCTCGTACTGCTGACTCAACCCCTACTGAGCCCCAACCAAGCCCCAACTCGACCCTAAACACTAACATGGTCCGAAAAATACATGCGTTCATAAACTAAGCCCAAGCTAACTACCAACTCAACCCAAAATTCGCCTCAAATAAATCTCCAACTGAAACTGTCACTCAACCTGACTAGTCACCTTTCAACGAAAGCTCCAAATCAACCCTCAATATAAACCCAAATAAATGAAAAACTGAACCGCTGACTCAACCTCAACTCAACTCGATCTTAACTTGAACTTACTCTAATTCAACCCTCAATTCAACCCCCAAATAAATCCCTAACTGAACTGTATACTCAACCCTAACCAAATCCCAACTGCTTTACTCCAATTTAAACCGCAAATCGGCACCCTCAGTCGACATATACATATATCATCCTTACGTTCTCAATTCAAGCTCAAACTCAACGCCCAAATCAATCCTCATATTTACCAGCTGTATATAAAAAAATTATCAATGTGGATGGAAATTCACATGTTAATAACCACGTGGTTTTGGGTCAATTCATATACCAGGTACGACATACATATGGTATATGTTCCAAAGCATTTCTATTCTGCTACCTTACCACAGGAACAGATTGGCGAAAAAAAATCCAACTCGGACAAGCTGTCCTCGAGATACTGTCGATACAGAGATCCAGAGAGATCCAAAACAAACGTCTGTGAAATTGGCCCAAAATTGTTCCCAAAAAATTATGATTTTTAGGGGGGTCCCATATGCTAATACATGTGAGTAGTGTACCATTCAATCGAATTTGCAATTCAAGTTGTTTCCATGCCAGTTAATATAATTGAATGACAAACGAGGGACAGCATTCGAATCATTTCAAATTACAGCATTTTTAGTATCCGACATTCTTAATTTGTGTTCTGAGAGTATAACACAGAACTGTCGCGATAGTTTAGATGTCATGAGAGTATTTTTTTTTTTTTTGGAATGACCGTGCACAGCGTCATACTTTTTTGGGCTGACACTTATATATCATGAAAATATAAGTTGTGTTTAGTGTTGCCACAGCATTTTTTGGTTTTCCTTTTTTGATCAACTTCACATAGATTGATGAACATGAAAAATTTTAAGGTTCACCTGTTTCTTTGATATTGAAAGGGTCGTACCACTTACCTACAGCAATCCTACTTGGACTGAATCAATATTTGCCAAGCTAGACTTGTTTCAAGCTTACCAGGAGAGGTTACAGTTGGTTCAAACTATATAGCGGTTCACAAGAAATCTTCGAAATTAAACATCTCCAGCTTGGAAATTACGGCATGAAATACCGCTTCTCCAAAGATTGAGTTAGGTTTGATTTAAAATTGTTGATTTCTTCCCTAATACTAAATTAAGGTATTCGTCAAGGGGAAAACTATACTAACGAACATCACCATGGTATCACTATGGACGTAGAATTTTAGCCAACCTGAAATATGCACATTTAGCTGATAATGTTTTTAAGCATATTTTGAAATAGACTGACACACACCCTGATTGTCTCACCAAGCCGGGAAAAAGCGAAAATAACTAACTAAATTGTAATATAAAAATGTTGAGAGACGACGTGTTACGTTCGTATATCCTTAATGTGGTAAATCCCGATGATTTTACTGTTGTCTTTACCTTGTTCATATGACGTGTACTACCTAATTTCCGAGGCACGGTGCATTTAATAAATGTTTGCACAAGTTTTGCTGAAAACTTAGCGGCAGCATTGTTTTGGACATCATTTTTTGCATAGACTCTTTGAACAACCTGTAAGTTTCTATTCCTACTTCTCAAATTATAGTTTATGCAGGATCTTTTGTATGCGTCTTCCAAATGTTTTAAAACAGAACGCTGATAGTCACTTAGTGTATTGCTTTTTGGTTCTGCCGAAATAATTTCTCCAGGTTCAACAATTTTAAAAGTGTGTATTCCCGTTGGTGTCCAAACATTAAAAAATGGGGCGAATATTTTGTCGAATCATGGACCACATTCCGCAAGGCACAAGTAAACTCCGGAATAAATTGATCCCGCATTTTGTGTGATTGTTATTAACACACGCCAGAAAACTCTTAAATAACTTAGAAATAAATTGTGTTTCGTTTTTGGAGACGATAAACTCAGGTACGGAATAGGCAAGGAAAATGTCTCTCTAAAAATTTTATTACCTCTGGGGTAGGGGGGTTTTAAAAAAATGAATTTAGAATAGTGGTCCAGAACGATTTCCATTTTTGGATCTAGGGTAGGGGACCAGATAATCGATAAATAAGCGCTATATTGGCTCCCACAACCAATCTTTGCGCTCCCATTTCGGTTCTGGTGAAATAATTTACTGGCTTAATTTCTTTGCAAGTTTGATCATTTCTGACAGAATCTCTGACTTCATTTGCCATTTTAGGCCGGTAAAAATATTTCTGAATTTAGGAGGGTTGAGTGTTTTCAAAATAATTTACGTGGCCAAGGGTCTAGGAACGTAAAATTTCCAATTGGGTAATTCAGATAAGGAGAATGCCAGCTTATTTGTAAATGTGTTGACTGGAGGTAGAGCCTTGTCATCAGATATTTTAAAATTAGAAAAAGACTCAAACGAAGATACAATTTTAGATATTAACTCTAAATATTCGGCCGATTTGAAAGTAACTGAAAACTGCTCCATAATTATGGTTGAAGGATATCCCTCGATAAATGCTCGAAATTACTTTACGCTGAGCACCGCCGCAAAACATTCTAGCTCGGTGATCGAGTAGTTATGTGGTGCCGCACCATCATTACCTTCTTGCATCAATCCGATACCAGTGGTAGGATGTACCAGGACTGAAGCCTTTGAAAGTGTCACGTTGACACTCTCAAAAACTTGTGTACTTTCTCTGACAAAACAAATTTTTGTGGTTTGGCTTGGGAATTCGAATTTGGGTTATGGCTTTCACCTTATCGGAATTTGTGGAGAGGGTTCCGTCCCCAACTACGTAACCAAGGTAGTTCATACGTTTGAGGAGGAAGTGGCTTTATTCGATTTTAACTATTGAACCAGCATCAGACAATTTCATGGCAACAAGTGGTAGTAAACCTAGGCGTTCATGAAATGTCCTGGAAGCATTTAAGGGTATATGAACGCGTGGTCGTGGGATTTATGTATAATCACCCGATCCATTAATCGGCTCATAGTTTGGGGTGCGTTACAAAAACCAAATGGCATAACTCTAAACTGATCCAAAGGACCACCAGGAGCGGTAAACCCCGTTTATCTCGGAACTCCTCATTCGAGTTTCCGAAGTTTCGGCATCCGAATGTTTATTTGAAATTTTCTGTAAAACTCTTTGGGTATTTTTAACGCTAAATTTTGAGTTTCTATTTAAAGTATTCTGAGGATTTGAAAAAGTTTTAACAGAAAATTTAAATTTGGTTTCGGTGGGAAATTATTTCCGAGATGTGTGTTCAGATATGTTTGCTGTGGCTGTCGTAAGATCCGAGGATTGCCCATGGTGGCTGCTTGAGTCCTTGAATTCATTTTGGAATCCCATGTTTACCGCATCTATGACAAAACTACCTTTGACGAAACTGTGCCCTATATCAAAACAATTCCAACAAATATAACGACCTTGTTACATTCTGAAATGGGGTTAAATATGGTTGAAACGAATAATTAAAATTTTGATAACCAAGATTAGGAATCGAAAGATTGCGATTATTGTCCGGAATAAAATTTTGGTTTATAAAGGGTTTTCCAATAAGAACTTGATAACTTTTTTTTTAAATAAAACGCAAACCATTTGAGATATCTCGAAAATTTTATTATTGGGTCAAAGTACAATCAAAACATTTATGTATAGAATTCGACATCGTTCATATGTCCACCACGGGAACGTTTGCATGTGTCGATTCGTTGAACCCAATTTTCGATGACTCGGCCACACATTTCGACGGAAACGGCCGCTATCTCTCGTTCAATATTGGCTCTGAGCTGACCAATGATCTAACATAGCCCCATAAAAAAAAGTCAAGAGGTGTTAAATCACACGATCTAGGCGGCCAATCGACTGGGCCATTTCTGGATATAACACGTTCGTCGAATTTAGATTTCAATAAGTCGATTGTTAGACTCGCTGTGTGGCATATCGCACCGTCTTGTTGAAACCACGTATTATTAATGTCTAACTCATGCAATTGACCAAAGAAATAACGTTGGAACATGTCTCTATAGCGATCTCCATTGACTGTAACGTGATGGTCATTTTCATAAACGAAAAATAACGGTCCAATGACACCACTAGCATGAAAACCACAACATACAGTTATTTTTTGTGGATAAAGTGATGTTTCTTGAAGCAAATGGGGGTTTTCACCTGACCAATAACGCATATTCTGTTTGTTGACGAAGCCATTTAGCCAAAAATGCGCTTCATCGCTGAAGATGATTTTGCGATGAAATTGGTCATTTTCTTCCAACATTTCGAGAGCCCAATCCGACAACGTACGTCGCTTTATATGATCGAGTGGCTTTAGTTCTTGTGTTAACTTTATCTTATAAGGGTGCAAGACAAGATCCTTTCGCAAAATTCGCCAAAGTGTGGTCTGAGCGATGACCAATTCTTGAGAACGCCGTGGAATCGACTGTTTTGGTTCGTTTGCCACGCACGCTTGAACGGCAGCAATATTCTCGGCACTTCGACCAACCCGATAGATTATGAATTTCTTGTCTACTGGAACGATAATTACGACCAAAAATTGGAATTAACGCTCTTGAAGTTGAAGTCACCGACTCGGAATTTTTGTAGTAAATTTTAATTATTTGTAAACGTTGTTCGTTCGTGTACTTCACCATGATGAAAATGTTGTCTTTACTGAATATTTTGACACTGACAGTTTGGTTATTGGTTTAAGGGTGCGTTCACAGTGAAAGTTCAAAGTTGTCAAGTCCTTATTGGAAAACCCTTTAGTAGCATTACCAGGAGTCGTATTACTATATTCTACTCCAGAGCCTGATATTTCGTTTACGTATTGTTGATGTCTGTTGCACATATTATACCGTTGAATTCTTAGAACCCTTGAGAACCCTTGAATATCCTCGAGTGTTACATATGTTATACCGTGGAATTCTTAAAACTTCGAAATCAGGAATGAAAAGGCGAAATCCCAGAGTTGATGCCAGGATGTCATTAAAAATTGCTTTTTGTTTTCTCAAATCGATTAGCCGACATACATATATTGTCATTTGCTCGACGATCCTAAAATCTTTCGATAATCGCAGCCTTAAGTTGCTCAAGGTAACATCTTTACCAATTTGAAGAGAAAAGAGCCTCAAATCGATCCTTCAAATGATTTCCGATACTTGGTGAGTAAGAGCCAGATATTTCACTGTATAAAGATGAATCTCTTTACCGGTACACCATCAGTTGTGCCATAGTCGGTAAGAAATTTTGGATATCCAATTCTTCATTCTTTTGACTAATAAACCTTGACTTTTAACTAGACATTTGCGAATTTTCCGGTAAGGATTTTTAGAAGCAGGTTTTTGTGCCTTATAGGGTTGAAAAATTGGATTTTTGTTTTTCAATTAAAGTTTTTAAAATGACTAATTTATCTGATGGATTACCATCAATATTTCTTACTTGACATTCCACTATAATTCATCGGATGTCCAGAGATGGTTAATATCAAACGAATTCAGATTTACTAAACAAATTTATTTACAATAATTATAATGTGTATCAGAACTTAAGCTATATTGCGTTAAGTTAGTCTTAAGTTATATGGTGGGAAAACGTACGATTGGATAATATTTACATACAATTATTATTAACAGAATATTTACAAAACTTACGAAAAAAAAGTCCTAGAACGAAACTAGCCGATCTTGGTCTCAATGGTATTAAATAAACTGTCAAATTTCGTTATATTTTTTACGAAACAATAAAATAATAAACAACTATTTACCAAAATTTAACTTAGAATTGAATGTATATTGGTGTGTTGCAAGAACCACGAACCAAGCCGAACTCCGAAACTTACAAACAGAAACAAAAAAATTTGAAATGTAGGCGGTTTGTAGCGGATACAAATTTTGAAAAAAAATTTAAATAATGTTTCAACTGGTATCAGATACAAATCTTCAGAAGTCAATACCATTAAAATCAATTCGTAATTACGAAGAAAAGAAAACTTCTGAAAATGTAACTGTACGTGTATGCCAAACATGAACACCTTAAAAATTTCTTTGACTATTTTTCCTTCCAAATTATCTACATTCTCAACAATCCAAGTAACTTAGAGTTAATCAATCCAAACTGGAGAAATTAAAGAACATGAATTGGAAACATAAAATATAAAGGGCTGAAACCTCATAAGGTGATCAGAACTTCGGTCTTGATTAATTCAACTACCAAATCAATCCCGAAATGAACCTCTTAAGTCAATCTTCAGCTTAATTTCCAACTCAACCTCTATCTCAATAGGAACATAATCCTAAACGCAATCACCAAATTAACGGTCGGCCCAGCCATCAATTAAATCACCAAATCAACCCTTAATCCACTTTCAAATCAACCCTTAACATAACTCCAAATCAACCGTTAAATAATTCCCCAACCGAACAACTCACACCCCAATGCAAGCAGATTAAATCCTAATTTTACGTCAACTCAACTTAGCTTGACCCAAATCTCAACCCTCTGCTCAACTCTACACTTATTTTCCCACCCAATCCCAAAAATTAACTCGATTCGAAAGCTACATGCGTGTATGAATGCAATCTAACCTCGCACTAAACCCTAAACTCGACCTCAAATTAATCCCTAACCGTACATCTCTTTCAAATCCATCTCAATTTCAGGTCAAACGCTATACTCACCATCATATCGGCATACTTACCGTCGTACCATTACCTTAAACATTCATCACAATCATACCATCATACCATCATGACACTACCATTAAACCGTCATACAATCGTACCATTGTACCAAAGTGACGTCAAACTATCCCACCATCACACCATGATATATATCTTACCATCAATCCACCACACCTTTATACCATCGTACCATCATATCATCATAAAATCATACCATCGTACCATCATACAATCAGATAATCTTACCAACATACCATCATACTACTGTACCATCGTACTATCATACCGTCCCTATAATCATATCATCATACTGTCAGGCTAGGATACCATCATACTTTCCAACTGTCATAATATTATGCCGTCATACCATCACACCCTCATACCACCATCATTCTAGAATAAATACCGTCACACCATCGTCTGTTGTATCATATATACAATCATACCATCACACCATCAAACAATAATATCAATCCATCATACCACTATATCATCATAACATCACACAATCATCCTATCATATATACCATCTTACCACGATATAATCGTACTATCGTACTGTCATACCTTCACACCATTATACCATGGTACTATCATACCATCGTAACATCTTACCATCATATGATCATACCATCATACCAACATAATATTATATCATCCATCATACAAGTTTTACACTTCAAACTGAATTTTTTACATTTCAAATTCGACCTTTAACCGATTATAATAAAAATTGACATATGCGTTGGAAATGGGATTCTAAAATGATTTTTGAATATAGTTCTGTAATATGGTCAATATGCATATAACTTAGCTAATAACCGATTATGATGAATTTTGACGTTTCCAAAGAATAAAAGGAAATGTGACCCAAAAATTATTTTTAGACGAGGTTATGAGAAATATTTCAATATGGCTTTTATAATGTTGTCTATTTGAATCATGCAGCTGTTGAGGTTTCTTTAAGACATACTATTTCAATTCAAACGGATCAAGATCATCTCCCTAACAATATTCAAGTTCCATTAGGAACTTTACTTGCAAATCCATTGCTTTAAACTTTGGGTTATGTTCTCAAAGTACTTGCTGTCATTTGCTCCAGGATCTTAAATAAAATACGCATTCCTAAACGGAAGATGTTTTCCAAAGTTACAAAACGTTAACATCCAAGAAAATCATGACACTAAATACAATTTTTAAACATGAATAATCATTACGTTTGGGCGCCATTTGAGTTATGATCCAAATGCGATGGAATATAAAAAATAATTGTCTTTTAGATTTCTAAAAATTTTCACTCCAAATTTTGTTATTCGATGTGTTTAAGGCGAAATAGGGCGAGCATGAAGAAATGAGCTTAATTGCTATCGGTTACGTCAATAGATATTCTATTCAATCGCTTCATTCCAGCTTTAAGCTACGTTCTGTTAAGACTCTGATTCGAAATAAAAACACTGAATTTTGACGAAAGCATGAACCACTGGTTCAGAAATCTGCCAGTTTCTACTGATTTGGAATTACAAGACTCGCTATTGTGTCATTAGTAATGTTGACACGACAAAGGGCAACATCAATTTCGAAAACAACGAAATTTATTGATCCAAAATGAAATCCACATTTAGGCGAATTAAAAAAATCGCTTTCAACTTCGTTGGATATCAGTCTGTAAATTGTTATTATTATTATTAGTGGAGGGCCATGCGGGCGGCCGCTGCTTAATTATCTGTCCTGTCAATATTCAGGTTCTTAATGAACCTGACAATACTGCCTCCCGGTACGTGATACATACAATTTGGGCTTATTGCTCTCCCTCCTAGATGTTTACTACAGCATGTAGTTCCGCTAGAAAGACGGTAGCATTGGAGCCCAAGGACCTCGAGAGGGTTGTCCAACTTCCGTATATTCCTACTCCTGCCCCGTATTCCGTTTGATTTTACTCTTACGAGTTGCTGGGAATTGCAAATCGCCTGTAGGTCACCCAGCTTTACTACAGGAAGGCTAAATAAAACTGGAGGGTGCCTGGTATCCAGAGTCCACATATTTTGGGCTGAATTACCTAAAAGCCATTCATCCATCGGCATATGCTGTTCCACCTTAGTTTAGTTTTTTATTGTCAAGGTTTTCTCCTTTAGCGCCGTACTTTGGCCTGTGCCAAATGGCCAAAAATGTGCCAAGTGGCCTTAGTTACCAGTGTTTGCCACGAGGAGGTACATACACTTGCAAATTGTGAACAGGTTACCCCTGACACAATTGTACCCATCACGCAGCTGCCTAATGACAAGACCAGAACAGCTCACGTGATGCGCACCCTACTGGAAGGTTACGGAGCTGGTAGATTAATCTACTCAACTTCCCCCCCCCCCTCTGCAATAGACGCCAAACCACCATCAGTCTGTAAATCCTTCCATTTTTGTTTTGTTTTAAATTTTTGGCCAACATATACAATAAATATTAAAAACTCGTTAAATGAATTGCTCTATTAATCCAACTCTGTATACATTTGTATATGTGCGATCAAAAATCAAAAATAAACAAGTAAATGAAAACATTTGTATTCATTGACTGTAACTGGTTCAGTCAACAATCTAAATTTAAAACACCTACAAATTTTTCTCACAGCATTTAAAGGTTATGAGACAACAACCTGCCAGTATAGAAAACAATTTTTCAACTTTCAAAACGGGAGCTAAGAAATGCAGATTTGGCTCAAATTTGAATATTTGCATCATAGTAAATTTACAAAATGTCATTGAAACAAAATACTGGCGATCGCATTTATTATTTTGTGTGCGCGCGCCGACACATTTCAACTTTAATAACTTATATTTAAACTTACAACTTTTTTTTTTCACTCCAACGAATGAATCATCTTAGATTTACCTAACGGGACATTATAAACGTAAACATCTTTTATCAAATATCAATTTTTTATTTTATTTATTTATTTAAAAGGTCATGGCTGGAGACTACATTTGGAAAATAATCGCCAACAATGTTTATCTCGCAGTGGGAATATCTAATCGTTTGGAAATCGGTTTAAAACTGGTTATAACTGGTTAGAATCGAATAATTTTTAATTCTTAAATTATTTATTGAATGGAAAAATAAAATTTAATAATTTTTCTTATGGTTTAACACCAACTCAGTTTGAGAAGTTTATTTTTATTTAATTTGTAGAAGAATAACGCAGAGACAACAAATTGGTGACACTGATTTGGACCTGCCACTACCAAAAACGTAAAAGCCCTTCTGTCATTAAGTTCAGAACAACTGGAGAGCTCCTACAAGAGGAATCAAGATTCTGGAAATTTTAAATAAATAGCTGATTGAGACTCATAGCTCATCGACGGCCAATTAAAATTTAAAAAAAAAGCACCAGCATCCACGTAAATGATCCATAAATTTATGTAAATCCAAATGGTGTAAAAGTCGTTGTGGTCGTTGGGGTCATTTCAAAAAAATTTCACTCGCGACATTTCCAGTTGTTATGTGTGATTGTGTACAACATTTAACATTTTGGCGACGAGAATCTTTTTTGCGGGTTTTGGATTTGTTTTATCAATCATGATGGATGCTGCATAATTGGAAAAAGTATTGCAACAACAACAAGTGTTTATGCAAAACGTAATGAAAGAGCACCAAAAATAATTGGAGAAAAACATCAGCCCAAAAAACAACACCTGGGTTTTAACGGTCGCAATTTACCATAATTACAACAAAGAAAAACATAACTGGACAACTTATGGACAATAGTTAATGCAAACTCGAAGAAGTCCTTCAAATTGCTATAGAGTCTACGAATCAATGAAAAGAACATGTGATACAATACAAGAATACATTTCGTAGTTTTCGTAGTCATGACCATGACCGTGGACATCGTTGGCATTTAAAATCTATTTGTAATAAGTGCGGAATATAGCAGGCCATTTTGCTCCTAAATGTAGGAAGTCTTCTCGAAACAATAGTAAAACAAGCTAACAGTTGTCCGTAAATACAACGAAAAACGTTAACAGTCAACAATCTAATTATTCTTGCCATGCGTTGATGACTTGTTCAAACTGTATTTACATTGTGTGAAAGTTTAACGAAAACAATTATCAGCAATCAATAATAAACTTGGTGCAATTGGCACATTTTCAAGAAGAATTACCTATAATTTTGGCAATTAATGCATCTGGAATAGGCATCGGAACAGTGATTTCACATCGGTTTCACATCGGAGTAGAGTAATCTACTAGCTAGGTAGCCTTTCGGTTGGGTGCACATTACGTGAGCAGCTGCGTGATGGGTACAATTGCGGAAGGGGTAACCTGGTCACAATTCGCAAGTGTACGTACTGCCTCCTCGTGGCAATCACCGGTAACTGCGGCCGTTTGGTACTTTTGACCATTTGGCACAGGCTAAAGTACGGCGCTTAAGGAGAAATCCTTCATAAAAAACCCTAATCTAAGGTGAAACAGCATATGCCGATGGATGAATGGTTGATAGGTTAATCAGTCCAAAGTATGCGGACTCTGGATACCAGGCGCCCTCCAGTTTTATTTAGCCTTTGGTAAAGCTGGAAGTCCCACAGGGGACTTTCTTTTCTCAGCAACTCGTGGGAACAACATGTTAAGACCAGTAAATAAAAATAAGGATGGTGACGCTCCTAAAGCGTCACTCAACAGCGATAGTTCCACGGTGGTTTTCGAGGACTTTGGCCCTCTTTCCGCTGTGGGACTTGTAACGTGGTACAATATTTTTGTAACGTGGTACAACATTTTTGGTAAACCAGTTAACATAAAGATATCAATGGGTCATGGAAGGTGGTCATCTTTTCCTGTAGCTCAAATCGTAGAGGTTCATTATTGGTCGTGGTATTATTTGTTTCCATGATAGACCATTGCTGGTATGATGACAAAGTCACTATGAATTTAATAGATTTAGGTACACTGCAACCCCTCACACATACTTACCATTCCATAGTCCACCCGAAGAAAGTAAAAATTAATTCATGTTATTAATTCTCAAAAATTTAGAAAAATGGCAATAAATTATAAACATTTGAACCGTTATGTGTAAATACCAAAGAAATATTTTATTATAATTTAAAGAGAAAATTCTTGATTTGAATTGATAAATCTTGAGAGGAAATAAAATAATAATAATTATAACCAAAAACAAATTAATAACTAATCAATTAAAACTAGTTTAAATTCCCCAAAAATAATTAACTAAGTACATACTACTATACTACTTAATAATGGTTTTATATAATATTATAGATATTAAGATTTAAGTATTAAACTTCAAATACAAATATAATAGTAAAAAAAAATGTATATAATAAATTAAATAGCTAATTTACAAACATATAATTAATTATTTACCGCGATATGAGGTCGATGGCCTTTATGTTATATCCTTAGAAGGCAATATCGTTGATACAGTACTGTATACGTAGCGAAGCGAAGGTAATAATGAACGCCGTTTGAATTACGTTACGCCGTATGTATGTAGGTAGTTCAGTTTTTAGTTATAGATATTAAATTTCGTTTTTATTATATTTAGTTTAAATGCAAGTATTATTATTTCAGGCTAATTAGTTTAATTATTAGGTATCTATTAGTAGTATTAAAACTAGGAGTAGGTATTTTCAGAATGTTTTTAAGTTACCCTGTTCATCCGGTAATGTTTATGAACGAAATTAACTATTACACTATACACTTCGGTTATTATTTCCGAAATCGCCAACCTTAAGGGCGACAAATTCACTTTTAGTTTTTTTAAATATTACTTTTATTATAAATTTAATAATTATGGTTCTTATACGGTATTATGCCGACCTTGCACATGTAGCGAGCAATTCGACCATTGTACGATACTATGATTATTATAACGTTTTTTTTGTTTTTATGCACTTTTTATAAGGAAATTCATCACGTTTAATATTCTTAACACTATTTAAGTTCAAAATACCATTAATACTTAAAATTAAGAACTATTTTGAAAACTGCACTATTTATAAATTCAAATTAAGTCACGAACTGTTTGTGAAAATAATTATATCGGTATCACCAAAACTGTATCAAATCATACAATATATTATATAAAAAAAAAACAAAAGGTTCAAATTGTTTATCACAATACTATCCAAAAATGTTCGATATATTTGCAGAACCAACAAAAATAAATTTTAAACTTTTTCAAGTTCACTTAGAACTTTTAGAAATATAAGATATTTAATTCACACAAAATTAATTTGTTTAACTTTTTTAGATCGATCAAATTTAAGTGTTTCACCATCGATCGCAAAAATACAAGTCTTCCTCTTTTTTTTAATTTTTAATTTTTCATCATATCCAAAATCTAATTATCTCAATCATTTTATGGTATTGAGTACCGATAAGAGAGCTTAAAAAAAACCAGCTTTGCATATTACATGATATTTAATATGTAATTTTACAGTCGCGATCCAAATTATTGGAATAGGTCACAGTCGTAATAGAAAAAAAATATTGTAACACTATAGCATAGGTTACAGACTCTCGAAGAGTGGTCCATCGGACGGGGAGCTCCGTTCGGGGCTTGAGAAATTAGTTCTCAACTCCGACATAGACACTTCAGGAGATGAGAACTCGGCCTCCGAAAAAAGCTTGCGGGTGGTGGCGGCGCTGAAAAGGAGGCTGAGCAGGGCCTTCAGAAGGGGCCTTCGGAAAAATGAAGGCATACATCGCCTGCCTGCAGATAAACCTGCATCATGCAAAGGCGTGTTCGGACGTTCTTTGTCGAAATCAGAATTCCAAAACTGACCGGCTGGGACTCTTATAGAGTCTCACTCGAATCAGAAATGCCCTCGATTGTGGGGAACATAAAGTCTCCAGAGGGTTTGGAGATCTCTTCAAACCAGTTCTGTACACTTGGCTTACGAGAACAGCTGCCCGGTTAAGCGAAGAGAGTCCACAAAGATGGCCCCTTGGTGGAACAGGACGCTGGGTAAACTGAGGAAAAATCGAGAAGATTATTCAACAAGGCTAAACGCACCGGTGAATGGGGCGAGTCATCTGAAAATCTTTAAGGAATTTCAGACAGACCCTACCATAGGAATGCCTTCCGACTGTATGCCAGCTAAACTGGACTTCCACAAACCATTCTGTGTTAGGTTACCTGACCGGGATGTGGATCATCCTTTGAACGAGGGTCCATGGTATGGTTTACAGATGGATCAAAAACGGAAGATGGGGCAGGGATAGGAATACACGGGAGTGGCATTACCCTCTCGAAGTCCTTGGGTACCAATGCTACCGTTTTTCAAGCAGAAGTTCATGCTATAGAACTTTGCGCTAGGATAGGCATAGCAAAGGGCCTAAACGATGCAAAGATTTATATTGTACCAGACAGGCTTTCGGCTTTAAAGGCTCTTAGGTCTTGTATCGTTGAGTCAAGGCTGGTATGGGATTGTCTCAAGGTTAATAAATATCTGGCAGGCTCAAAAAAGGTAACACTTCTGTGGGTGCCAGGTCATACTGGAATCGTAGGAAACGAGGCAGCTGATGGCCTCGCCCGTGAGGGTTCTGCATCTCTATTTATTGGGCCAGAACCCTTCTGCGGCGTCACTAAGGGACACCTTAGAGCAGCGGTAAAACGCTGGGAGGATGTTCAAAAGTCCTCCTACTGGCGCAGAATTCCAGGTTTGCGACAGGCGAAGAAATGTATATCACCTTCGTCTGTCAGGGTTAAGGAGTGTCTTGAGCTTAGGAAACTTGAGTTGGGGCTGCTTACTTGCTTCCTCACAGGATGGGCCTAAGTACGACAGATTGGTGCCGCTTCTGCGATCTGGAAGCGGAATCAGCGGAGCATATTCTGTGCCAATGCCCAGCCATTTTCCAGCAAAGACTGCAACATCTAGGAGGGAGAACAATGAGCCCGGATAGTATGTATCTTGTACCGGCCAGTAGTATTATCAGATTCATTAAGAGCCTGAATATTGACTGGAAGGATAATTAAGTAGGGTCCAGCACAATAGATCTTTTAGGTCGCAGTGCGAGGTGGCCTATCGCCCACAAGGCCCTTCAATCAATAATAATAATAATAATGTATAATTTATTCGTTAATGCGTAGTTTTACTTATACATCTCACAATTTGTTGTTTTTGTGATTTTAGGAAAGTTTAGGAAGAAATTCACATTCATACATGAGCAGAGAGACTCTGTACAATGCTTGCGTTCAAATGACATCATTTGTTCCTACTTCCATGAGCAATGAAAAAGATGAATTTGATCCTGTGTTTTCGATTAAGGGACAACATTGCCAAACGAATTTCATAAATTTTTGCAAGTGTATTTCATGGGCGACGAACAAAGTGGATTGATACGGGGAAATCATTGAAGATCAACAAAGGATTTTTGAATGAATTTTATTAATCTTATGAATTTATAAAATTTTCTCGAATTTATTTTTAAATTATGCTAATTAATGGATTCAAATTTGCTATATCTAATAATGCTATCTAACTTATTACGACAAATATAATAAAAGTTGACAGAACAATTTTGAGATAACCATTTAAATTCTGTGGAGCTCTTCTGCTTAGCGTATGTAATGCAGTGATACAAATCTTTAGGTTCATTTACGTTCCAATTAATCCAAACAACTGGTTGACCGGAAACAGACCAGTAAAATTGTTTAGGATATGCCAAATCACTGCCACTTGTCCAAAATTGAGACGAACTTAAATTATTAGTTTTTCCTGATATCTTCAATGATAGATACAATACGATTGTCTTCAATATATGATAGAATATCAATCAAATACATTTGGTTATAAGCACATATTCTCTTTGCTTTGTGATAATTTGCCTAAATACAAACGTTTCAGAGTACAAAATTAAGGCGAGTTTGTTAGGATTTTGATTTATTTTCAATTCGTTAACGATGCTTACCATTTCTGGATAACTCGAATAATATACTCTGTTATCAATGTCTTATAGAGCTTCAGCAATTACTTTGGAAGAAATGTAAAATAAAATTAATGTTAACGATAATAATATTAAACTCATTTTTAAAATGATTCAGAAATATTTTTTTTAAAGTTCTTTTAAGTAAACGCGGTTTCGGTTTAAGCCACTAATGATGTCAAAGCGAAACATATACTAATACATTTACTGAAACAAATTTCGTAACGGGTGGCCTATCAATTACGACTTCAATCAGTACTGCGAGAATGTTTTGCTGTCTATCGGAATCCTCGGGCGACACTATTTCCACGACGCGTCATCATATAAAAATTTATTGATACCGTCTCCAAACACACAATTGGTTATGAGAATACAAATTTCCTACCACCAAGCCACCAAAAGACATACTTACAGAATGCAGAATACATTCAGCCGAATACTATTAAACACATATTAAAATAAGGAGCTTATATACAAAGAATTGAGATCTACAAAAAACAAACTATGAATCAGGTTGCAGACCGTCAAATCGAATAGCGTATGGCGAAATAGTAGTGAAGGTCATCACGTTAAGAAAGCAGAACAAAATCGGTAGCCAACCAAGCGCTGAACAACACACATACGAACAATTACTTGAAGACCAATACGTTGGAGATCCAGCAGCCAGACTGGTAAATTATATATGTACAATCCGTGGGAGAATCTGCCTTAAGAACTTTATACGACACCAGCAGAGAGTGTTTATATGCAATCAAGCATCAAGGCATCAACACCGATTCTTGGGATCAAATACTGTTATCTACGTATTAGCCAAAATGTCTTTAAAGAATCCAAGAGAAATTCAAGCTCTTCAAAATTGTATCAAGTTTCTCGAATCGCATTTTACGGCATTAGAATCCAATTAAAACTTGTAATCTACACAAACTTGTAATCTACACTAATCGTAACACTCACTTATGAGGAGTTAACAACACTGTTAAATCAAATAGAGGCTATTCTAAATTCAAGGCCAATATGTCCAATCTCCAAAAATATAGCAGATCTTGAATTTCTAACACTTGGCCATTTTTTAATCGGCTCATCACTAACTGTAGTGCCGTGAAGAAATTCTAGCAGATTCAAATATACATCGTTTTTCAAGATGACAGATGTTACAAAAACTGAAACAAGATTTTTGGAATAAACGAAGCAGCGAATCCTTATGTTTGCGCTTCTAATGCACAAAAATATATTTTGGTAACGAAAATAAAACACGTCTTGTTTGTACAAAAGTTATATTGCGATTAAACGTTTTTTATTACATTTTCTTACTTGACAGCGATTAATGCGTTCGGTTTGTTTCTTATTAGTAGAAATGTCCATCCCTAGATGGCATTAGTTCACATAAAAGAGAAATAATATTTTAGTAATACTACAGAACTACAGATGGCACTAATTAATAGTTATATAATTCAAATAATATCCGTTAATTCAAATAAGGTCCGTTGGTTTATTTCCATTACGGTGGCCGTAACATCCTGGCCGGCTAAACGAACAAGATGACCCCATAGTAGTTTCCGTTGCCATGTCGAATAATTCCTTTAGCCAATTCCAATACAACTAGGCGGTACAACATGCTCTTTTCTTATACAAATTTTCATAATCAACATCCAGAATTTGCTCAAGGACGCTGGGAAAATCTTAAGGAAAACTTGAATTGAGGACCCTAAGGGAAACCAGCCTCAGATGTGACTGCTTCCTTCTCCATTGGTAATAAACATAACTGAGTGATGGGCCGTACTAATTCGCCTCTTTCCGTCTTTAACTTACATGTTCGTACCTTGCCATCTCAACCACTAAATACTTCGATGATTCTTGCCATCAGCCATTGACTAAGTGGCGTCATTTCATTTTTAACAAATACCAGCTCTCCTACCTTCAATGACCTACTTTCGCTAGTCCATTTGATACGACGTTGCTGTTCTGTGATGTATTCTTGGAACTATCTTGCCCAGAATTCTTGCCGCCTCTTCCGGACTCTCTGCCAGACTGATAACCGGTTTGATGGTACCTCAGCCAGCATAGATTCATAAGGGGTAATAATTGGTTGGCCAGCTAGAAAATGATCCGGCGATAATGTTGACAAATCAGTTGGATCATTATGTATCGGCGTCAGAGGTCTTGAATTCAAACATGCAGCGATTTTTGCTAACAACGTGGCTAATTCCTCAAAGGTATACAGCCGTGCTTCACCTACTTTTTTCAAGTGATTTTTGACTGATTTAACTGCGGCTTCCCAAAGACCTCCGTGGTGCGGGGCCTTCGGTGCATTATAGTGCCACTGGATAAAATGCGCCTGCAGATAATTCATTACTGCTGCGGTTTCCCATAGTTCGAGCCTTATGGAGACTTCTGTCAGCCCCAATCCCGGGTTTCGGCACCAATGTTTGCGCTTCTAATGCACAAAAATATATTTTGGTAACGAAAATAAAACACGTCTTGTTTGTACAAAAGTTCTATTGCGATTACACGTTTTTTATTACATTTTCTTACTTGACAGCGAATAATGCGTTCGGTTTCTTAATAGTAGAAATGTCCATCCCTAGATGGCATTAGTTCACATAAAAGAGAAATAATATTTTAGTAATACTACAGAACTACAGATGGCACTAATTAATAGTTATATAATTCAAATAATATCCGTTAATTCAAATAAGGTCCGTTGGTTTATTTCCATTACGGTGGCCGTAACACCTTATGCACAACTACAAGTAAAAAATGCTCTCCCAGTAGACGATCTGTTCTACCAGTAGACGAGCAAGAAGCGACAGATCATTACGGTATGATAACAGATGATTCAAACCATAAACATTTACAGAGACGAGTAACCAGAACAAGCGCGGAGTCAAATTTATTGCTTTACACGCTATCAATATTCTGTATATTAGCAATGGTGGTATCAGGAACAACATCCAAATACTACTTATCTATGTAAGTTCTAGTCTCATCCAGATATCTACTTCGACAAAATTGATAATCTGGATGAAACTAAATGATTTAATAGAACGCAATAACGTATTTTCAAAGGTAATACATTTACAGCGAGTTTAAACTTTTTTTTCTGCCATCATTCAACTTGAACGAGATGATAAATGTTACTGATATCATGAACCAAAAATCAACTTTCGTCATTCGGGATCGCAAGAGGTCACTAAAATCATATTCTGAAGCCAATGTTAACAAAGACGGTTACCATCACTACTTGGCGATATTTAGTAATACCAGAGGTCCTTTTTATGATCGCATGATATATATTCAGATGAATAAATTCGGGTAGGATACTCACACCCGGTTCAACACCTAGAACCACTCCCACATAGGATTAATACCAACAACTTGTAGTACCATAATATTCCGTAAAGATGCATCACAGAGGCATATAAACAATCAGATGAAGTCTTAAAGTCACCCGGAAGAATGCCAATATAGGTAAAACGCATAAGTTGCAGAAGGTGAAATACTAATAAAGGAAATATGTAGTCATGTTATTTGTCAAGCATTTTCTAAATTTGTATATAAACTCGAAATTAATTAAAAATAAATCAGAATAAACTTAAAACATCAAAATATTAATTTATTGCTCAAATTCTCCAACTGATTAAACCCCACCAGCGATAATTTAATCAGTTGGTACGTTAATCCAACAAATTTTTTGTCTTACAAACGAAAAATTATAATTTGTTGGACAATACTTACAATACTTACCCATTGTGTAACTTCATTATAGTGGGAAATGTAAAAATGATTTAAATCAATTAACGGGTTTCCATATAATTTCGCTCAACTTCGTTAATAAAATATTTAACGCTTTTTCGTTACGTTTAATAAATGGTAATCGATAACCCGTGACATATAATTCGATTTGACTGCTTGAAAATTAATTAGACATAACTACTGAGGTAGCTCACCTGTTGTTTTTCTGTATGATCAACCGCCATATGAGACTAGTTCTTCAATGCAACATTGTGCAAATCGCTCTTCTATATACTCTTCCTCGCTCATCGTTGCCATGTAAACACATCCTGCACTCGTCAGAGAACATGACTGTTCTCCATTGTACTTCTGTCCAATCCAAATGCTCTCGAGCGAACTGAAGGCGGGCTCGCTAGTGTGCTGGGGTCAATTTCGGCCCGTTTGCTGTTCTGTGTGCAATCAGATTACCTTCTTGAAGTCGTCTTCTAACTGTCCACCGACTGAATTCGGATTCACGAACTTCTTGGAGCCGCTGTCCCAGTTGAACCGCATTCAAACGACGATTTTCCAACGAAGTAGTTACAAGAAAGCGGTCATCACGCTGTTTCTAGCACGAGGTCGGTCAGATCCTTGTCGCCGTCTGAAGCCGCATTTATGAGACGAGTTGAAAAAAAGGGTTCGAGCCAGAGATGTTGTTTCAACGAGTCTCCAGGAGCTGCAACAGGCGATCGCAGAGGAATGAGAGGCGATACCTCAAGATTTGGTGACAACATCGAATGCAAGCTGCCATTCGGGCTAGGGGAGGGAATAATTCTTATTAATAAAAATATTTTTTTGCTGATTTCCATGTTTTAATTCGCAGCATTGCTTGATATTGAAAGTATCGTTAGACAACATTCTGTTAAATACATCAAACTCTGTTTGACAAAAGCAATTCTAAAAAGCAACTCCGAATTCGATCCAGAAGTCGAGAGAGAAAAGGGGGAACGTTTTATTTCTCAGCTCAATAATGAGCAAAGCCATGTATTTAACATGGTTATGAAAGCCATTGACCAACACTTTACTAAGTGATTTAATAGGATCCGGAGAAAAATTTCTCCCTGTTGTCTCTTAAAAGAGATCTTTAATTTTTAGAAAGTTTTTGAAAATATTGATATTCCTTTCGGAGGAGATTTCGGGCAAACATTGCCAATTGTCTCTCAAACAATGAAAAGTTCTGTTCTTAGGCAACAAATAAAACAAGTCCGTCTAACACAAAAATGTGAATGTGAATACATTAAAAATGAACGATGAAGTTTTAAATCGCCTAGAAGGAGAAGAAAAAGTTTATCACAGTGTTGATTCTATTATCACGGATGACGAACAAGAAGGGTTGAACTTTCAAACAGGATTCTTGAATTCAATTACACCAACAGACATGCCGGTTCATGCTTTAAAACTTAAGGTTGCTTCGAAATCTTATATAAATCGAAATGTTATTATCGCCAAAGTTCTGACCGGAAGATCAGCAGGACACTTCATTCAATTGGTCCCTTATCTGATATAAATTGGTAATTTACACTAAAATGACGTCAGTTTCCTCTACGAGTTTCTTACGTCATGCCAGTAAATAAATCTCAAGGGCAAACTCTTGACAAGATGATACTGTATTTGCCTCAACCTGTTTTCTCTCATGAACTGAACACAAATATAAAAGTAAAAGGAAGGAAGCTATAAGGTACCAGAAACGTAGTACACAAAGAACTCCTTTAAACAGTTTTTCAAAAACGGAATTATGGAAAACGGATTTTTGGGAACGGTATTTTCTAAGCGGAATTTTGGAATGTGGGATTACGTACCGAACCCGTTCGTTCTACATTTTTTTGTTTGCTCTCCAAAAACTTAAATTTTTTATTAATGTGCCTTTTGTGCTTTGTTTCTGTTACTAGATATTAAAAAAATTGTTTTGTTCCTGGTGCATTCAAAATTTGGGTCGACTACGCAGATAATGTAGTTTTGCGTTAAATTAATTCTGCTTCAAAATAGTCGCAATTCGACATGAATGCAGCTGTAACGCAGTTTTTGCAGTCTTTTCGACTACAACATCTGGTACTGCAACCCTAGTACTGAACTGGCACATTCTTTGGTTAAACAAAAAAACATAGAACTTGACTATTAATTGATCGGTTATGGCGAAATTCAATATTACCTTCACGTAAGATAAGGAGTTTTGGATCGTTGCTATAGGTAATAGCGGTGCCCATTGGCGAAAAGTATGGCAAAAGAGCAGAAGAGCTATTTAAAACCAATCGCTAGATTGCAGCCGAAAAATTTATTTCCATTCAAATTAAATTAAATTCTCACCTCATAATTTTCTTTTACAACTATTTTTCAATTTCCATCCGAATAATAACTAATAACTATAATTTTGTGTACCTTCTAATCAAAATTTCAAATAACATTTATCACTTTGATATTACTTTGACCAATACTACTGTACTGTATTAAACTATGTACTACCAACCAAACAGTTTATTTCTAATTTAATTTTAAAAGAGATTGTCGTTTAATTGAAAATCACCCCACAATCTGCTATAAATCATTTTTGGAATTTTGCATTCCAATATTGCAATTCCTTGATATGAATACCAAATAAAGCCATAATATTCGAAAAGGTTAACCACTTTCAATTTTTGCTATATCATATACCATAAACTTTATTTATCACACTCATACAAGCGTTAGTCTTATGTAACAACATACGATAAAATAATACACTTGAACAAAACTATTCTTAGAGCTTCTTCATTGCGAACAGTATAAAATTGTACATAAAATAAAATTCAATCCTCCATGGTTCTTAATTTTTTTGTTTGTTATAAATTATAATTAATTTATTACGTTTCTTAATTTATTGTTCTTAATTAACTACAAAGCAAAATTTTTTTTGTTTTTTTTTTTTTTGCTATTTCTGGACAAGGTGAACTTTCTTGCAAGTTTCGCATTTTGATTCATTTTGATTCAAGGAACAACCAATCAAAATAATTCTTGTTTTATTTATTTTGAAAATGTTTTGTTTTATAATATTTATTGTTATTTTTATTTATATTGCTGGTTATAATAAAACAAAAACAAAAAATCAGTTTGGTGGGTGTAACAACATTTTATATATTTTAATACATAAAAAAAATGTTAATTTAATAGTTTTTGAATAGTGGTCTGTGTTTTATATCCATAAAAAATAGTTTAATAGTCTTTGGTGACTAGTATTCCGACGTATAATTTTCAATTTGATGAATGGTTATTTGGTAATCATTTTGACAGTATAGTTTACAAACTTACAAGACATCAGGTTAAATTTATTATGTTTACCGGTCGGTGAACCGTATTATTGACAAATTTGCATCTTAAACTGGTCCGTGCGAGTTTTATAATGGCTATTAATAATTAATAATTGGTTTGCAAGTTCACGTCTCTTATAACAACGAAACTAAGTAGGAGTTAAAGATATTGTGGAATGGACTTAATGTATGTATTTCTAAGACTGTGTCCGAAACCTGTGATAAATATTTTTTAATACTAATATTCCCCTACATTCACAATTTTTTATTATGCTGTCCGAATTGTGCAATAATTGGTTGTCTCACTTTAAATACTTTAATTTCCGAGAAAACGGAGATTTTTGGATAGAAAATGACAACTTTGACGCCAATGGTTCACACAAAGTTAAGCTTCATGGCCTGTGACTAGACAGTGCCATATCGCATGCTATTGAATTGTTAAGAGTCTTATAATACATGCCAGAATTCCGAATAGAATAAGCAGATGAGATATAAACATCCGTAGTAATAAGAAATTGGTCAAACAATTTCACTACTAATAAATCTATACACCACAAATCGAACTATTCTCATCATTTAACAATTTCCGATTTCCGGACATTCATCGGATGTTCACGACACTCACAATAACACTAATTAACACATAATAACGCAAAATGACATCAGTTGAAAAAATGCATCCTCAACCTCATAACAGTGAATAATGAAAATCATTTTCTTTGAAGTAAAACACTAAGGCAACTGCATCATCCCACAATAAAGTGAATGTGATAGTTTGGGTGTGTGCGTTTTTTTCAAATAAATGTCAAAAATTAGAACTAAAAAATTATTTATCACAGGTTTCGGACACAGTCTAAATGTATACTTAATAGCGGTGTTTTTTTATTCGCTCCCGATAGCTGCTGTCCAGAACCGTCATTTTGATACGCCTAAATTACAATTTGTCGCGCTATTTATTGGTAAACTAAAGTTATTTAACATCACACTGTCACACTATCATTTTTAATTCAATTGTTTAGCAAAAACTTGATAAATATTTAGCTCTACCTATTTATGCGGAGCGCTGTCATGAGCCACGTTTTATATGACGGCTCTCGATAGCAGCTATCCGGAGCGAATAAAGAAACGAACCTAATGTTGTAGTTTTGTTGGTTGCGTCTTGGCTAATTTTGCTAAGTTTTCATGTTCGTCGATAGATGGGGAAATGGCGATAAGAAGAAATAGAAAAAAGGGTGTATAAAATAAAACACAGAAGAAGAGGTATTGTCAAGGGCAGTCGAATAATGAATATAAAGTAGCGTAGACGCATAAAAGACAATATATAATTAATTTAAAAATAAAAGTAAAAGAAGTTTCAATATTGTTTTGAGTTTGTTCGAGATTCAACTGGAACACGAAAATCGTCAACATTTTTGTGTCTACATTTTCAGAAGTGCGATCGATATTCCAGTGGGTCCATTAATATAGGCATAAGGCGATACCAAATTTTCACGTGGTTTACGTTTCTGTGGATGTCCAAATAATGTCGAGAAATAATCTGTTGAAGGCCGCAGAAAATAGCGGTAGTGCAATGAAGATTTCGAGTGATTGTGGGCATGAAAGTATGGGGAGAAACATGGGTGGACATGGTGATAGTGAGGTTATTGGATTACAACGAACACGTGTAGATGATGATAGTGGAAGTGGATGCCATCAGAATTGTGACGATATAGTGCAAAAAGTTATGAATTTAAGTCCAAGGTATTTTCCAAACATAACGGATAGTTTGCCGGTGTACGATCCAGTTGACGGTGATATTGATGTGTCGCAGTTTATCGACAAAATGGAAAAGTGTGGTTTCTTATATAACTGGGACGACACCGCGATCACGCATTTTACTTTGTCGCGACTTAAAGGTAATGCTAGCTGTTGGAGGGACAGTCTTCCCAGAGATGAGCGAAGCTGGGATGAATGGAAACAGCTGTCACTCGAAAATTTCCCAGTCACGCGGTCGTCAATACAGGGTGTTCTGGAAGCTCAAAACTATCGACGTAAAACGTTACAACACATTATCGACTATTTTTATAAAAAGTTGGCGTTGTGCAATAAATCACGCTTAAAATCTGAAGAATTGGTCGAGTGGATAGTGATGGGGTTGGATAACAACAGATTCCGGGATTATTTAGGTCCGTTATCTAATTACGAGACACCAGCGGTGCTGTTGACTGAGTTAGTCAAAGCAGCCGAGTATATCGACGGAAATCCCAATCGTGCCACTATTCAAAAAAATGCCAAAGATGAAATTAAAAATTCTAAAAGTGTTGTATGTTTTAAATGTCGAGAAAAGGGGCATTTATTGAATCAGTGCCCTAATAAAAAGAAAATCACCTGTTTTGTTTGCCATAATGAAGGTCATATGGCAAGGGAATGTCCAACAAAAAGCGGTACGAGCAATACATCTACTACAAATACCAGTCGAGATGACAAAAGATTGGGCGGGAAAAGTCAGGTTATGCATACTAATAATTTAAATAGTCACGCGAAATATTTTAAGATTGGTCAGTTGAATGGGTTGGAGATCAACTGCTACATTGATATGGGAAGCAGTGTGGCATTAATTCGGAAAAGCAGTGCAGACCAATTAAATATAAAATGGAACTAAACAATGGTGGAAAAGAGAATAATCGGTTATGGAGCAGGAGTGGTGATTCCGATAGGTAGTTTCATCGGGAATCTTACAATAGATGGCGTTACAGTAGAAGTGCGTATCCTTGTGGTTCCAGATTCGGTTCAAACAGTATTATTATTAGTAGGACACTAATATACGGAACAAAAACATATCCGTATTATCAGTGACTCGAGCGGATTAACAATAGAAAAAGAAGATATTGGCACTGAACATAGTCCTCCAGATAAATATACACTTGTGTCAACTGAGGTATCAGTCATACCAGATAATTATATTGCATATATGAACGTCCACGCAGATATTGCGGATAAGGAACTATGTGTCGAAGGATGTATACGGGTAACAGGTGAAATTATTCCGCGATGTTTGATTAGGTTGGACGAAGAGAGTAATGTAAGGGTACCTGCCTTAAACTTGTCGGGCGGCAAAATGGTGGTCAAGAGAAACCAATCAATTGCTCTATATGTGACCCAGATGGGAAAGACGAGTACGGCCGAAATGGATATTGCGCTGAAAGATGATGTGCCGATTTATTACAGACCGTATAGGTTGGCTCAGTCAGAACGTGACAAAGTGAAAGATTTGGTCGAGGAATTAAAAGATGCCGATATAATCGAAGACAGCATTTTACCATACGCAAGCCCAATCATATTAGTGAAGAAACGAAACGGGGATATACATGTGTATAGACTACCGACGGCTGAATTCCAAAACGGTTAAAGATCACTTCCCTTTGCTGTTAATAGACGACCAGCTGGATCGACTACACGGCAAAGTTTACTTTCCAAGCCTCGATTTAGCGAGTGGGTGTTACCAAGTACCGGTAGCAGTAGGTTCGAGATGTTAAACTGCTTTCGTGAACCGGACGGACATTACCAGTTTAAGAGAATGCCTTACGGGCTTTGTAATGCCCCGCAGTGTTTCAAAGACTGATAAACAGTGTATTAGGGAATTTTCGATATACCATAGCTATGGCATATCTGGACGATGTCATAATCCCAACAACTACTATTGCCGAAGGAATGGAAAATTTGGAGACCATTCTAGGGTTGATTGCAAGCGCTGGTCTAACCCTGAATTTAAAGAAATGTATATTCTTTACAAGTAAAATAGAATACTTGGGATTCGAAATCTCATGTGGCGGCATTGAACCTGGCAAGGCGAAGTCGGCGAGCGTGGAGCATTATCCTGTACCGACATGCGTAAGGGACGTGCGAAGTTTCGTGGAGCTATGTAGCTATTTTAGGCGATTCATCAGAGGATTCGCAACATTAGCCAGGCCTCTTACCGAGCTGTTGCAAGAGGATGTCAGGTTTATATGGGGCGAGGAACAAACTATAGCTTTCCAGAAAATTAAAGGGCTCTTGCTAAATAAGCCCATTTTAGCTAAACATAATCCAAAAGCAAAATGTGAGGTACATAAGGATGCTAGTGCAGTTGGGTTGGGGGCAGTATTGTACCAGGAGCAAGAGGATCACACGTTAAGACCGGTGATGTAGTACAGCCGAAAGACTTCCAATAGCTATAGTGATGGCGTTAGAAAAGTTCCGCATTTATTTGATAGGAAAACATTTTGTAGTACGTACAGACTGCAATAGCCTAAGGATGTTGGCCAACAAACAGGGCATTCTCCGCGAGTTTCACGGTGGTTTTTGAGGTTATCAGAGTTTGACTTTACCGTTGAATATATGCCCGGTAAATCTAATCAGGTGGCTGATACGCTCAGTCGATACCCTGAACATGAGGAGAGTGATGGCGATGGCGATGATGGAATATGTTTGGGGATTAATATTAACACCGATTGGGTGGCCGTCATGCAACGCACTGATTCGGAAATTCTAGAAATCAGAGATCAGTTACAAAATGGAAATTAAGAAACGCATAAGAAGTTTCCTATGTATAATTGCCAAGTTTATAAGTGCACAAAATACAGATGGCGACTCTATGTGCCAGAGTGTCTAAAGTACGATGTCGTTAGAGATGCGCATGAGAGTGTAGCTCACTATGGAATTGATAAGACGTTGGCAAAACTGAAGCAGTCGTATTAGTTTCCAAAGATGAGAGAGTTTGTCGGTAAATACATATGTTTTATAAAACACCAAGTGGCAAGAAACCAGGATTCTTACATCCATTGGAAAAAGGATCAGAACCATTTGTAACAGTACATCTTGATCATATAGGGCCATATGTAGTGACGAAGTCAAAAAATCGTTATGTTGCCGTCTTTGTTGATGGCTATAGTAAATACGTGGTGCCAGGAGCGCAGCCAGATGTTTCCACGGATGAAACGCTAGCAATTTTTAAACTGTTTATTTCAAATTACGGCAAACCAAAGAAGCTAGTTACTGACCAGGGAACTGCATTTCAATCCAAATCTTTTCCAAGTATTCTGCGAAAATCAATTCATTCGACATGTGATGGTGGCGAGTGGTTGTCCTCGAGCCAATGGTCAAGTGGAAAGAGTCAACCGGACTGAGTGAGCACCGGAATCGAATGCGACGATTGGGATGAAAAGTTGTACGAAGTACAAATGGCCATCAATGGTAGTGTGCATAGGGTAACCAAAAAGACACCGGCAGAACTTGTTTTTCGTCACTCCTTCAGAATGACAAATGACAATCCATTGACCGACGAAATCGAAGCGGTAAATAAGGAGTTACAAATTGAGAAGGAAGATATTGACGTGGCAGAGTTGTTGGAACGTAATCGGGAAACCCAACAATGCCACTTCAACAAAAGTCGGAAACAGCCAACAATTCTACACTCCGGAGATATTGTTATGCTCCGAAGTGAACCACCGGCTTATGGTTATTCGAGGAAGCTGTTGGGGAAGTATAAAGGGCCGTACGAGGTGGTGAAGTGTATCGGCAATGACCGATACTTGATCAGCGACATATAGGGCGAGAAGCAGTCTAAACGGATCTATCGGGCGATTGTAGCGATAGATCGATTGAAACCAGTTAAACCAAACGCAACCAAGTGAAAGCATCACTTCCATGTTTAATTATTATTTAAGTTTTTTTTTGTTTGTTGTTTGTTGCAATTAATTCCATGTGTATGAATTGTTACGGAATTAACATTCTGAATTTGATGAGCGAGGACGTCATCTAGTATAGGATGGCCGAATTGTTGTAGTTTTGTTAGTTGCGTCTTGGCTACTTTTGCTAAGTTTTCATGTTCGTCGATAGATGGGGAAATGGCGATAAGAAGAAATAGAGAAAAGGGTGTATAAAATAAAACACAGAATAAGAGGTATTGTCAAGGGTAGTCGAATAATGAATATAAAGCAGCGTAGACGCATAAAAGACAAAATATAGTTAATTTAAAAATAAAAGTAAAAGAAGTTTCAATATTGTTTTGAGTTTGTTCGAGATTCAACTGGAACACGAAAATCGTCAACATTTTTGTGTCTGCACTAATAACTCACGAGGCATCTGTTGAACGGTCGTTTCGAATCTACTTTTCAATAATAAGCATTACATATGTTCGTTGTAAACATAAAGCATTAATACAGAGCTGCTTACAACATGCGGTCTTGAGTTCGATTCTAGCCACAGACCAACATTTAACCACAACCATGCATCGACAAACATAAAAAAACGATTTTGAGTACATAATCGTTCGTCGGGCTGACCACCTTTACATTCAACAAAATTTTATAAGTACGGTTCGAAAAGTACCAGTTGAGAAGCGATAAGCCCGATTCCGGCCTCTAAGCCATAGGTTTTCTTTTATTTATTTTAAAAGTATTTAGAATTTTAATCTTGACCGCAGACAATTTAGAGACCACTGAAAAGCAAATAACAAATTCAGACTTTCACTTCTTCATTGCAGTTCGCAGGCTAACAAGTACAAATTTTAAACGTAATAACTGAGATATTCTTAACTGTAAGTAAAACGTTTTTACTCGGCTCTTAATGAAATTTAATTTGTAAAATTCTAAATTTTTATAAGGCAAGTTCGGTTAATCACTAAATTTTTTAAGTTTGAAAATAATTCGACGGTCAATTGAATCGAGGGATCAAGAATCGGTCCACAGAACACATATTTAATTTTTCATGGAATTAATTAGAGAATTGAGCCCTTTCCTTACCTACACGTTGAGAATGGAAGCAGCTAGCAATGGCAATGATACAAATAGCTATTTCGGTTTATATTTTGTGCAATGTGTTATCCATTATATTTTGTGTCCCTAATACACAAATAACAATTAGAATGCTTTTATTATTTATATTGGGTTTCAAAAATCTAATAGTTTTATTGACGAGTGGACCATGTGCTCTATCGGAAAAATTTCTTAATTTTCCGATCGTCAATTTCATTTTTTTCAAGTTGCTTGAAGGGTACCTTTCTATAAAACATGAAATTTTGGCGCAAACGTACCTTGTACTCCTCATTGTTTTACGAAAATAACATGACATTTACGTTGAAAATTTATACTTATATTTTCTTAGTGGTATTCGAATTTCCAAATACAGCGCTTAGGCGTTTTTGTTTGAAAGGGGGTTTTATTTGATTTTTTTCCTTCATTTTCAAAATGTTCATATTTTCAGCTACTCCCCTCTGTTGGGGGGGGGACCAAAGTTGAGTAGATTAATCTACCAACTCCGTAACCTTCCCGTAGGGTGCGCATCACGTGAGCTGTTTTGGTCATGTATTAGGCAGCTGCGTGATGGGTACAATTGTGTAATGTGTGAACTGTTTGCAATTCGTAAGTGTACGTGCTGCCTCCTCGTGGCAACCACTGGTAACTAAGGCCATTTGGCATATTCTAAAGTACGGCGCTAAAGGAGAAAACCTTGACAAAAAACCCTAATTTAAGGTAAAACAGCATATGCTGATTGATGAATGGTTGATAGGTTAATCAGTCCAAAGTATGCGGACTCTGGATACCAGGCACCCTCCAGTTTTATTTAGCATTCCTATAGTAAAGCTGGGTGACCTACAGGCGATTTGCAATTCCCAGCAACTCGTAAGATTAAAATCAAATGTATGACGGAGCACGGGTAGGAATATACGGGAGTGGGACAGCCCTCTCGAAGTCCTTGGGTTTCAATGCTACCGTATTTCTAGCGGAACTACATGCTGTAGTAAACATCTAGGAGAGAGAGAGCAATAAGCCCAGATAGTATGTATCACGTACTGGCTGGCAGTATTATCAAGTTCATTAAGAACTTCAATATTGACTGGACGGTAATTAAGCAGGGTCCAGCACATAGCACAATAGATGTTTTAGGTCGCAGTGAGAGGTGGCTTATCGCCCACATGGCTCTTGAATAATAATAATAATAATGGCATACACTTTTTGTAACTGGCCAATAATTGACCACTTCACCATTAGTTTTAATTTATTTATTTTACAAGGTGAAATTTAATTTTTATTTTATTAGTCAGATGTCTATAGTTCAATAAAAATAATTTTTAATTTCATACTCGGTTTAATTTTTTTCTGCATGAAAATAAATATGAACTTATCCTGCTACATTTTTTGTGTACAACTACACTATTTGCTAAATTTGTGTAGCTACATTTTTGAATTCTGTGGAAAACTTCACACCGGTGGGGAAGTAAGTCGATCTAAAGTCATGAATGTTCGCAACCGAAAGGTGTTGATTAAATTGGGACCTACGCCCACTGAGGCACCTTAAAAGAATTTAAATTTTGAACAGATGGACAATATAACATGGCCAGGGGCAATTCACAGAGTGATTGCTTTTCGTTAACTTATTTTTCTCGGAAATTATAAGAGATACAAGGATGGTATAAATAGGAGATTTGTTTGTTTGGTAAAGATGCAAAATCTCAGTTTGCCAGATGCTTTATAATTTTGTTTAAATATGAGTGATTACAGTAATAGTGAAAATACAAGTAAAACCTACTTATTTACGTAGAATATCATAAGAATTCCCATTTAGCATTCACCTCATACGCTGAACTTCTGAATCCACTTTTTTTTTAATTCGACAATTCACCGACACTCGCATTATGTCTGAAACAATTGTCGCTATTGGAGCTTAATTAAGATACATAGCAAAGTATTATTAAACAACGGCAAAATAAGATTTGTCAGAAGTGAATCTATAAAAGTGTCATTAACTCACACTGAATAACTCCAGAGAGATAAAGGGGGCTTCACACGCCAGAATAAAATTCTGTATTTATCGATTTTGAGAAAGGGTGAGATTTAATTGAAACGAAGTATCCTTTTAACTTAGATTTTAAAGAAAGGTATTAGTCCTAAGAACTATAGTTCATTTCACTTACCTGATTCAGAATTGTGCATTAATTGATTTTGTACAGCATCTGTAAATAAAATAAAATAAAATATTAATAAACTGATCATATGTGGGAAATTTCGTTTTCGTTGCGCATATTAAGAATTGAATAGGTGATTAGAAAGGGCAAAAGGGATTTGAAATTCAATTTTTAACACTCCTAATTTTTGATGTTGCGTTTCAACTTCTGTTGATTATATAACAAATGGTAAAACGCGGCTTATCGTTCAATCGTAAGACCAAAATAAAACATTAAGAGCACAAACCGAAATTCGAAAGTTGTATTCAAATAAGAGTCTGACTTGCCATTTCCAAACGATAGTGTAAAATCACACGATTGAAATGTTTAGCATTGAATGCGACCCGGTTGGTCTTCCCCATTTGAGAATTTTAGTAAGTGGCAGTAGCAAAATGAGGTTAAAGAAAAGTTGGATCGAGAGTTGACATAAAGCAAAATTAGAAAAAGGGTTGATAGTACAGAAACAATAACAATAGAGTGTTAGTCGGCCAATTGTTGCAACATGAGAGATATGTTCGGATATGTGTAAATGGAAAAATCTGCTGGTGGTTAGAGTTTGCAACAATTTCTTTTTACTTTAAGTAGTGGTAAAGTAGTCCGTCCTCGTCGCCAACAGCAAAAATATTGGTTTAATCCATCCGATAAGCCAAACAAGAATATTTCAAATTTTGCACGTCAATAGCTCTTCTAGAGCAGTATCCTTTGTATTATTTTAAATATTTGCGGATGTCAAAGCCAAAGTTCAAAGCAATTGTCAAGGGAATAGAGAATAATCTTACGGCTGCAGTGGATGCCAAATACTAATTCTTAATGGTTAACATTGGTGCACATAGTTCTAATGCAGATTCAACAGTATTTCCACTCGTGTACATAACTTATATTTGTGGTAGTTCAGGTTATCACGAGCGTGACGAGAATGAATTCGGTGTATTGGTGCAAATACGGAGGACCCTTTTAAACCATCTTCAAATGAATACCGCAAGGATGAAAAACAACAATTTATGCTTGCTGAATTCTGTATAAACTTCTTCGAATGGATGATATTACCAAGGACTCCGGAGTAAAGTGGCACATACATAGATGTGCTCAACCAACGAGTTTTCCCACTTCAAATGGCATCTTATGCTATGATAGCTGCATTTCTTGACGGATAGTGCTTCGGATCAGATCAAAATTTACATGTGAAGCAACAACAGCATTTGATCTTGATTGATTCTGGATCACAAAAGGTTATCTAAAAGTGGTTGACAATATTTTGTAAAGCGACAAACAATATGATGGAAACAGTACGAGTATGAAGAGATAGATTCAAAACGAAAACGAGACAGATAATTGAAAGTTGGTGTTTGTTTGTTTTACGCATTTCGAAACACAATTTTTTGATATTAGAAAAGTACTTTAAAGCAGGGCTGTGGAGTCGAAGCCGAAGCCGAAGTCGGAGCCGCGGAGTTCATATTTATTTTGGTATTTTTAAAGGGGCCGGAATCGGAGCCGGAGCCATGTGGAATTGACGGACTCCAGCTCCGGATTTTTGTTTGTTTGTATTTTTATTTTCCTGTTCCCCTACGTAGCGTATATATATATATGTATATATATATATATATATATATATATATATATATATATATATATATATATATATATATATATATATATATATATATATAGGGTTTTCCAATAAGAGGTTTCATTTTGAATAGCCTAATTTTTGGGCAGCTGTCAATTTTGAAGCTGTCATCTTTAGACATTTGGCAAGTAAAAACTGTGCCATTACTAAAAATGGTACGATACACGCTTCAACAAAGCATTGAAATTATTAAAATTCACTACAAAAATGGTGAACATTTTACAGTCACAGTTCGCAAAACTAAAGCACTTTTTGGTCGTCGTGAAGCACCTTCTCGGCCGGCAATAGTGAAACTGGTGGAAAAATTTGAGCTGTTAGGACAAGTTAGTGATGTGAAGAATCGAAACCGTGTGTGTGGCTCAAGAACAACTGAGAATATTGCTGCTGTAGCCCGTAATGTTGAATAAAACCCAGGTTTGTCGATTCCTCGTCGATTTTTGGAATTAAACATTCCACAAACGACATTACACCGTATTTTGCATAAAGAGTTAGGATTGGGTCCTTTAAATGCATCAAAATGATCCGGATTTTCATCGAACAATCATCTTCAGTAATGAGGCCCATTTTCACCTCGGAGGCTACGTTAATAAGCATAATTGTCGCATTTGGGGCTCAGAAAATCTAAAAATGATTGTTGAAAAGCCTCTCCATCCTTAACGTGTCACTGTTTAGTGCGGTTTTTAGGCTGGCGGTGTGATTGGACCTTACTTTTCGAAAATGAAGCTGGTGCAATTGTTACGGTGAATGGAATACGCTACCGAGCTATGATTAATGATTTTTTATGACCGGAAGATATTGATGTGGATGACGTTTATTTTCAGCAAGACGGCGCTACGTGCCACACAAGCAACGAAACAATTGCAATTTTGCAAGGAAAGTTTCCTGACCGTGTTATTTCTCGAAGAGGTGATCACAATTGGCCACCGAGATCTTGTGATTTAACACCTTTAGACTTTTTTCTTTTAGGCCACGTGAAAGATCTATGCCAATGCTCCACAATCGATTCAAGACCTTAAAGATGGAATTCGAGAAGTTATCGGGACATACAGCCGCAAATGTGCGAATTGGTCATGGAAGGTTCCATGAAAAGGATATGGTGCTACAAGCGCAGCCGTGGTGGCCATTTGGCTGATAACGTTTTCAAATGTTAATGGCATACCTTCCTCTTTACAATGAAATAAACATTTATTGATTTCTCTTAAAAAATTCTCGTTTTTTTTTTAATATCAAAATGAAACCTCTTATTGGAAAACCCTTTATATACGTATATGTATATATATGCGCTTATATATATATATATATATATATATATATATATATATATATATATATATATATATATATATATATATATATATATATATATATATGTATATATATATATATATATATATTATATATTTATATATATATCTATATACGTATATATATATATATATATATATATATATATATATATATATATATAATATATATATATATATATATATATATATATATATATATATATATATATATATATAAGCGCAGTTCAAATTGGAATTCCAAATCGGATTCGCCGAAGTTTGGGTTTCTTCTCGAGAAATCTGGGTCTGTTTTAACTCTCGAAATCTCGAGAAATTTAATTCTAAAATTTTCGGAAAGAAATATGGGTCGAGATACATACTAAAATTTTTTTTTAACCCTTTCAAACTGATAATCGCACCAACAAACCAAAAATCATGGGGTGTCAAGGAACGATAAATAATTCCATCGCAAAATAGTTAACGCTAATTCAAATTTTCTCAAAATCTGTATAAAGATACAGATTTGTTTGTATCGTAGCAATCACAGTGGTCTGGAAAGGCAGTAAAGTTTGGCCACCATGACCCGCCCGAGCAATAGACAAATTATTTTCCTTGGACCTTGAGAACTTATGGCTGGCGGGGGTCAAGGCTTCTTCAAGATTTGTATGACTATACTTCCAGAAGATTATCTATGTATCGATTCAGATGATGGTTCTAAAAAACAAAAATTAGACTCAAACAACAATGAAGGGAAGTTAACAGGAATTCATAATGTTGGATATCGTCCCCCTAATCAGTGAAACTTATGATAACGTGAACATTTTATTTGATTTGATTAGAATAAATTCTATTCCATTCAAATTCTTGTCAGCTTTCAAGCTTCTTCTGGTAGTAAACGGTCAACAAACGGCTACATCGAGCTTTCCTTGCCCATATTGTTTCGTGCGTCTTCAAAATCTCAGGAGTCGAAAAGAACTAGATATTGGGAAATTAAACAATGAGCGTGAATTAGACTTAAGCGATATTTCATACTCATTAGAGCAAAATGTTTTTAGACTGAAAACTTACGGAGATTTAGAATCAGACTACCAGAAATTCGTTTCACTATCACGGAGAAGTTTTTTAAGGGAACACCTGTGTAGGAAGCTTCTTAATGGGTAATGGGGGGGGGGGGGGGGGTAATTTTCGAAGTTCTCAATGTCCAAGGAACATAATTTGTCTATTGCTCGGGCGAGCCATGGTGGCCAAACTTTACTGCCTTTCCAGACCACTGTGCATTAATTAGAAAAAGGACGAACGGAAGCAAATAAATCTGAAAAAAAAAAATTGAAAAAGTTGCTATCTTCTGTGGTCACAAAAAAAGGGGCACAAGCCGAATTGCGCACTTTTACATATTTTTTAAAATTCGAATACATTCATTAATCGATTTCATATATTGGGTATATCTAAAAGTAGGTTCCCCTTTTCTAATAGATGGCGTAATTGTTCTTATATGTATTGTGTAAATCTGGTTGTTTTTGAAAAGTCTCTTCATTACCTTTAAAACGTAGTACATGCCGTTTGAATAAAATATAAACAACACCGTTTTTTATTCGATTTAAAATGGAGAGTTTTGTGCCAAATAATCGTCCTTTGCGGGAAGTTTACTTGTAGAAGCTTATTTTGAACATGCCTTTTCTGATAAAATCGCTTAGGCAATTTAAAGAAGAGTTTTTCGATGTTGAAGACGCACCCCAGTAGTAGGTAAACCGGGGAAATTTGAAAATGAAAAATTGCAAGCATTATTGGATGAAGACAACATACAAACGCAACAATGATCAATCCGTTGTCAGAAAACGTCTATATGGATTGGAAATGGGTCAAAAATTTGCGAATTACATACCACATGAATTAAGAGAAAGGCAGATGGAATATCGAAAAATCACTTCTGAAATGCTTCTTCAAAGAGAACAAAGAAAGAGTTTTCTGCATCGACTTGTGACTGGAGATGAAAAATAGATTTAATAGAACAATGATAAACGTAAAAAAGATTGGGTAAAGCGTGGTGAAGCTGGTTCATTACAGCCAAAGCGAAATATTCATTGTGAAAAGGTTATATTCTGTGATATGAAAGGCGTTGTATATTGCAAGCAACTGAAACCTTCTGAAACTGTTAATGGCGAAGTCTACCGATGGCGATTAATACGTTTGAAGCGAGCTGTTCAAGATAATCGACCGAGAGTCGTTAAAACTTACTTAGAAGGGCAGGACTAGGAAATTCTATCCCACCCGTATATTCGCCAGACATTGCTCCTTCGGAAGACTATTTATTCCAGTCAATGCAGTCAGCCCTTCAAGATCGCTTCAAAATACGACGACTTTTCAGAAAGTGAATTCGCCAATTGCCTAAAAGATGGGCGAAGGTTGTGGCTTAGTTTGAATAATAGGAGCATACTTTGAATAATTTACCACTTTTATATACTTGCTAAATAAACATGTAATTCAAAGGAACTTTCTTTTACTTATGGGAGAGAGCAAAATCCCGAGAGTCAAAATCTCGAGAGTACAAAATCCCGAGGATATAAAAAAAATCTCGAGAGTGCAAAATCCCGAGGATAGAAAATCCCGAGGATTTACAAAAATATCGAGGGTACAAAATTCTGAGGGTACAAAATCCCGAGGATACAAAATCCCGAGGGTACAAAAGCCCGAGGATACTAAATCTCGAAGATACAAAATCCGTAGGGAACAAGCCTATGAAAATTCCAAAATCTTGTTGTTGCACAATTGGTGCAATTTTCACTTGATTTGATTGATGTATACACATAAAAATCGAACGGGTTGGTAACATATACCCGAATAAAATAATACAGAAACTTGAAATCCCGAAAAAAAAATCCCGAAACAAAATCCAGAAACAGGAAAATTCAGAAAAACAAGAATCCAGAAGACTAAAATCCAGAAACACAATTATCAAAGTGCGACCCAAATTAAAGCTAAAATTTATAAAATGTCTTTAAAATATGAGTTTTTCGGTAAAGTTCTTAATATTTATGGTAATGGAAATTGCTTCATCAACCTTTCAGACATAGATCAAAGGAATTGTATCGCTCATATCGCTTCTACTGATAGTTCTACCACAAATGTTTCAAATTATTTTGTGGTTGGCTCAATTCGTTGGGTAAGTATGCTATCGACGAAGATATTTTAGCGAATTATAGATTTAATGATTCGTCAACCTTGCAGACACAGATCATAGGAATTGTATCGCTCGTATCGCTTCTATGATAAATGATAAATGTTTCAAGTGATGCCAAAAGTCTAAAAATACCTATAAAATTAAATTTTTTTCATTTATTTCAAACAAAATATTTTTTCTGGATTTTTTTCTGGATTGCCTTCCCGATAATTTCTAGGTTTTTTTTCGGGATTTTTTTTTCTGGATTTTTAATTTCTGGATTTTTTTTTCAGGCAAATGTAGTGATCCCAAATCGAAAATAGTGATGGTTACAACGGGATCGTAACGAAGATATCCCGCATTTTAAAATCCCACTTAAAATCGCGCCCAAAAAAATCCCGCTTTTTAAATTCCATTTTTTCATTATCATGTTTTAAAACCCCCGGTTCCATAAAAATAAAAATCCCGGTTTTGATTTTTATTTTACTTTAAATTAAAATTTTCCTTCATCAGAAGGGGCGGTCTTCGGGATTACGGGATTTTGTACCCTCGAGAATTTGTCACCTCGGGATTTTATACCGTCGGGATTTTGTACCCTCGGGATTATGTATCCTCGGGATTTTGTACCCTCGGAATTTTGTGCCTTCGGGATTTTGTCCTTAGGGAATATGTCACCAACCCCGCGGGATTTTGACCCTAGGGAATATGTCACCAACCCTTTACATATATCTAATAGTATCAAGTAATTACTATTTACAAACACTAAAATTAAAAAAACTCATAGGATTTTCAATAATTCTTAGTTTTAAAAACGATTTCCTGAAAAATGCGAATTTTCGGGTTGTGCTTCTTTGTTTTATGAGCACAGATATATATACATATACAGGCATAAAACCTTCTTACATTTTTTTCAACAATATCCACGTCACAATAAAACGTACAACAAGAGGCAAAATAAAATTTACCATATACCTTAACAATAAATAATACAGGTATATCCCACGGATGATCTCAACCTCGTCTTTGAACAGATGATTTTCTTCAACAACCACCAAACCAACACGACACCTTCTCGGCTATAGACTGTAACTGTGCGTACTTATAGAAATTCCACAGTTTAGAGATGATCTATTGTTACTTCACGCGCCTGTTAAGCAAACGGGGAACTGATTTTGTATGAAATTGAAATGTATCGTCAGATTATTGACTGTAAAGAATTATATCCTTGGAATAAAATTATGGTTTCTCATAAACGCACCGTAAAGTAGCATTCCGCGATAGATAGCCTATTACTGTACAGAACGGGCGAATATGGTTTGCTGTCCCTGCTTAGTCCCTGAGTCGTACGGTCCCAGAATAATCGATAAATTTTAGTTTGCTTCGGTAACTTTGATTATCCAAAGAATATGTTTTGAGCGTCGTTCGTCCGTTCAAACTCCCAGTTCCAACTTCCAGTTCGCAGTCTTACCTAAGCCATCTTATCATCGAACATTCTTCACCTAGCATAGGATTATTAAGGTATTCGTTGCGTCAAAATGTAAGCAAGCACTTCTACAAATTATAAATAAAAATTTAAAAAAAAAAATTGTAAAAGTTGTAGGAGGTATGCAAATTAGCACCGAAACGCTATCGTCCAGTTACTGCCTGCTTGCCAAACATCAATCGTTTTTGAGCAGTATTTTCGGAGAATTACATTTTATTTTATTTTTATTGTTTAGTGTTTTGTTGGGCATGGTTTCAGTTAATATCTGTAGTTATTCGTGAATTGACGTGAGAAAATTAATTAAAGTTCCAAATTTATTTTGAACTAGCTGGTGGAATTCTTTAAATCACTGGAATGTTTCAGATTTCTCTTTTAACAAATAAACGGACGTATATCTTGAGAAATCATCAAAGAACGTTAAAACATATCGTTTACCTCCGAATGTGGTTGTTTGCATTGGTCCACATACGAGTATATCACTGTGAATCAGATCCAGTACTCTCGATGAACAATTTTTAGACTCTTTAGGGAATGACATTCGAGTTAGCTTTCCCTTGCAAGCGACACATTTTCAGTATGTAATCCGTCGAATTCGATGAATACATCACGACGACAGGAAATGTGACATGTCGAACCAGAGTCAATTATCCATTCGCTTGGACATGTGCCAACGTTGAACAAGATTTGATCTGTATTATGTTGTTCAACTACATTCGCCTTCGATTTGTTATCTACATTGTTTTTTCTTGCCTTCCACTTTCCATATTCACTGCACTTATTTCGAAAATGACCTGACTTTTTACAGAAATAACAGCTGACAATTTTCTTTGTTATATGCTAACCATTATTTGTCACTTTTAATGCATTCGCATCACAAACAATATTTTTGGATACATCGCGATCTTTTCGTCGTCTATGTTCCTCTGTAAATTTTGCACGTACTAATTCTGGCGTCAATTTTTCCTCGTCATATACCTCGAGTGCTGTAGTCAATCCATCATAGCTGCGTGTCAGAGAACCAAGTAACGTGGTACTCATGAAAAATTCTGGACTGAAGTCTTCACCAAGCGCAAGCAGCTTCTGGAATAACTCGTTCATGTGGTTGACATGAATCTCCATATCAGTTTCCTCTGTTCCACGTTGTCGCATTATTAACCGCAATATTCGCACTTTAGTGCCCGGCGAATCACGCTCATGGAAATCTTTTAGTACTTTCCATGCTTCTTTCGCATTTTTTGTGTTTCGGATGTGATGTATTTGGTTATCTTCCACGCACAATGAAATACTCGAATGTGCTTTTCCATCCGCTTTGTCCCATTCATCGGCATTGTTTTCCGGCCGATCTTTTGTGATCGCATTACACACTCCATACAACATTTCCATCTTGAATCGCAAAATTAAAATAATTTTCTGCATTTTCATTTTTCACGTTTCGATTATTTTCGCGTGTACACAAAAAAATAATTCAGAATAATAAGAAATTCTATTTTAATATGCGTTATCTGGGCCCGTAACCTTTGTTAAAAATTTCTATTTAAAATATGGGATTGTGATCAGTGAATTAAAGACAGATAATTATATCTAATGATAACCACACTTTATTTGTCTTATATTTATATCTGCATAATAAATATAACACGTGTTATCTTAATGACATATTACGACAGAGAATATATAAAATATACATTCATTTCACTTCGCTTCTTCTCTTTACAAATTGACATTATATAAAGCATAGCCTACATTACAACATTATATTGATTGATGAATATGAATACAAATCATATTTCCAACATATACTTGTAGCATTTCGTTTCATTTCGATTTAAGGCACGCTGAAGACGTTTCTTTAAACAAATTTCTTGTCAATTCTGATTGAGTATTTCTGGAACGTGGAGGAAATTTGAACAATGCTGTTTTTTTATTCAAATGCCTCCTCCCGTCTAGGGTTAAAAGATGTGTTCCATCAATAAGAAACGAACCTCGATATATGGAGTCCAGGTACAATAACCAAGTATTTCGCCTTAATTACACAATGCTGAGTTTTATTCTAGTTTCAACATTGCTCATAGGGGGTTTAAAACTTTAAACTGGTTCCTTTACAATAACGACTAACGACTTTTTAGAATTCTTTCGCCAGTCAGCCCTCTGATACCCGCGATCGCTCTGATTTGATTTTATTAAAGCTTATGGTAGCAGAAGTTTATGATGGAAAAGTTGTTTAAGATTCGTTGATCAGTATTATGCACTTTGTGTATAACACGCTCTTGTTGTTGACTCTTAAGCATTTTCAGCCTAATCCGAAGAGTGTATTGAAACATTAGAATATGTCTTGACGTAAAACATCTCGATTTCTGATTGAATTACATTGAAAACTTTTGAAAACAGTAAAAATCTGCCACTGACATTCTGTCAATAATTCTCAAATTTTCAAAGGAACTATTTAAAAAAGGCATATTTTCGGATGTAAGTATGATCTTATTGGTCATACGGTACACATATAATTTGTATACATACAATTAGACATACATGCAAACAAAAAACTGACAGACAAAATACTAATTGGTCTTACAAGAATTTCTTTTCTCTCGAATTTTTTTAAATTATATATGTCTTCGGTTTAGGTATTAATTTGAACAGTTATTTAAAATTACAAATATTAAAACATCCATCAACGAGGGGTTAAAAAACTCAACACACAAAAACAAAAAGGTTATTGTCTATAAAACAAGAAATCTTATTAAAAGACAAAAAAAAATGCAATTTGAATTGATACAAAAATAGATACATAATCTCTCTGCTCCGACTTCTACTTCTTCTTTAAGAATCTTTAACGTTTCTTGTTGTGTACACACATACCGCGAGTATACGTATCTATATGATGTGGCCAAAGTAAAAAAATTATAATGATAGTTATATAAAAATAAAATAAAATATGATTACATACAATTTGATTAATTCATTTAGTACACATGAAAGACGAAAAAAAACTCGTAAAAATTCCATAACACAAAAGTACATACATCGGGTGTAATGATAAATTACGTATGTACATACATTTCTTCAATTACATAAGAACAAGAAGACGTACATTTTTTTTTCTTTTGCATATAATTAAAATTCTATCGTTGCCGTTGACACATAAAAAATCCTGTATAAATCTGATTGAAATATTAGACATGTATAGATTCCTTCTTCTTGTTCTTTATATTTCTTGCAGATTTGTTGAATACATATAAGATGTGTGATGACTGATGATGATCGAATATTATTATTTGACTTGCTAATTGTGTGACATAATAATGACTGTACACTAGTATATAGTTGGACACATGAAGAATTATTTATTAATTTATTTGACACATTTACAAGAAATACCTAAAACAATTGAATATTACCGTTCAATAAATTAATCTACTGTCACAAATCTTAGAATGTGTATTTTCCATTGGTTCGCGGCCGCATATCTTTTGAATTTTAAAATGGATCAGCTCTACGAATATTTACCATGCATATAACATTTTTCTGAGTACATGGACAACAACAACATTACTGAATATTGCAAATTTTGTATCATTTGACTTTGCGATTTTATTTAACGATTTTACGGTCACGCGTGTAATTTGACCAGTTTTCTATGGTGTACTCGTTTATTAGAAAAGAAAAACGATCTGATTTATTTGGATTTTTTTTTTAGTAGGTGGTTGTTGTTTTTAGCTGGTTTATATAAAGTAAAATGATCTAATTTAATATTTAAAAGAAATTGTTTTATAACGGGTTTTATTTGCAAATGGTACAAAATATTTATAGCAAATCTATTATTTATTTGATTTCAGAAACTTTATGACAATAAAATGTATTTCTGCTAGTCACTACTTGCATGTGTCGAAAAGTCTACTCTTGAGCAGGGATGAAATTGATATAAATTACAAAGTACAGTAGATTTTACCTAACGACCACGAAGGGACTGTTGAAATTCAATCGTTATACCCGAATGTCGTTATAAAAAACTTTTTTGTGGATTCCTATGCTAATACATGTTACATTACTAATAATAAGCCAATAATTCATTTTTTTATGATAAAAATGTGTTTAATTAGGTGTGACAAATACAATACATATTTAAACTCCATCAAAGAAATCAGTAATCGTAGTTTGTTTAAAATTTTTATTTGTCATGTAAGTTCTCTGGACTTGTTTTAATATTGCTAGAATAGAATTAATAGAATGTTCGTCCATCTTAGGCAGGCCACACACATACAGTTTTAACTGACAGTTTTAACTGTGCAGTTATATTTGTCAGTTTTAACTGTGTACTGAGATGCACACACACGTTCAGTCTAATCCTTCAGTTATTATCATGGATTTGAATGAGCGGAATGATTTGCCTCCTCTCGGTGTGGTTTTTTAAATATTAAAAAAATTAAATAAAAAAAATTCTCAGAAGTGGTGCAAGAATTGGCTTAAAAAATGAAATTTAATTTCCCATATAAATTTATTAAAATAATTAAGTGAACCACTAGATTCAGGCTCTTAATAAATCTGATAATACTACTACCCGGTACAAGATACATACTATCCGGGCTCATTGTTCTCCCTCCTAAATGTTGAAGTATTTGCTGGAAAATGGCTGGGCCTTGGCACAGAACATGTTCCGCTGATTCCGCTTCCAGATCGCCGAAGCGGCATCCATCTGTCGTACTTAGGCCCATCTTATTAAGGTGATACCTTAAGGGGACATGACCTGTGAGGAAGCCAGTAAGCAGCCTCAACTCAGGTTTCCTAAGTTCAAGACACTCCTTAACCCTGATAGACGAAGGTGATATAAATTTCTATGCCTGTCGTAAACCTGGAACTCTGCGCCAGTAGGAGGACTTTTGAAGATCCTCCCAGCGTTTTACCGCTGCTCTAAAGTGTCCCTTAGTGAAGCCGCAGAAGGGTTCTGGTCCAATAAATGGAGAGGCAGAACCCTCACGGGCGAGGCCATCAGCTGCCTCGTTTCCTTCGATTCCAGTATGACCTGGCACCCACATAAGTGTTACCTTATTTGATCCTGCCAGATGTTTAATAACCTTCAGACAATCCCATACCAGCCTTGACTCAACTGTACAAGAACTAAGAGCCTTTACGGCCGATTGGCTGTCTGATACACTATAAATATTTGCATCGTTTAGGCCGTTTGCTATGCCTATCCTAGCGCAAAGTTTTATAGTATGTAGCCTTTGCATGAAAAAATTATATAAATAGTCGAACTAGTTTTGTATAATTCAATGTTTTAATTATTATATGAAACGTCCTCTCATCTCAAAATTTCGACATAAAACTGAGAACTGTGCAGTTAAACCCCCACACACGTTCAGTTAAGTTAATCGTTTCAGTTAAAAATATAAAAATTTTAAAGTTCTCAGTTAAACTGTACAGTTAAGTTTAACTGAACCGAAATACCCACACACATACAGTTTAAACTGACAGTTTTAACTGTACAGTTAAAACTGTCAGTTAAAACTGTACGTGTGTGGCCTGCCTTAGCTTTACCAAAGTATAAATAGTTGCTGACAGCGAAAATCGCAAATATTGCCTCATTAATAGTTGGCGGCTGAAACTCATCATTTAAATTCTCTGCTGCTTCAACATCATCATCATCACCAACTGTGTTTTCATCTGAGATGCCTAAGATATAGTCTACTATATAATTTCCTCATCGCTTGGTTCTGCAGCGGTAGTTACATCATGATCGACATTTATGTATTCGTGTATCAATTCATCCGAGTTATATCTATAAACACATTAATGCTGTGTGCCTCAAAAGACTTTTCAAACTAAACTTTTGTAAGACCCAGTAATTCATGCAATATTTAAATAGATGTCACTCCGTTAAAAGTATTCAACTGTGCCTTATAGCCAACTAAACTTTTCAATGTATCGTGAAAGCCGTTCAAGTGACCTCCTCTGCTAGCTCTGCAGGCTGTCAATCTTTTACCAAAATTTTGAATAACTTTGCGCGTAATGATAGTTCAATTAGTGATATTTGCTCGATGATGTTGTCTTTGAGGTGTTGAACAGTTTGAGGATTATCCGTATAAACTTTACTCTTCGTTAAATCGCATGATATTGGTGGCCAATTCACGTCTGTACTTCGAGAAATTATTCGATTATTAAACTTCTCTTTCAAAATATGGATTGATTCCATTGCTGTGTGGCATGTTGCACCATCCTGTTGAAACCACATATTCTGCATATCAATATCTTCCAATTGACTCCACAAAAGTTGTTGGTTTGAGGCTTAATTGCTGTAAACGACGACGAATTGATGTCCTTGGCTCTTCGGTACACTTGTTCACAGTTGGAATATTTCACTTGAACGACCACTACGATAAAAAATTCTGCTTCTCTGATCTTGAACTAAACCAGTTTCTTGAAATCATTTATCAATGATAAGTTTAATAGCATGGTTTGTCAGACCATTTTCTCTACCGTATTTTGAACGAAATTATCTTCCAACTTCTGAATAACTGTCATCAACTTACCATACTTAAAACAAGATTTAATAATGAAAACACGTTGTTCACTCGTGTAGCGATCCATTTTAGCTAACCGAATTGTTTGTACTTGCCATCTGTCAAATAAAATATGGTACTCTAGTAGCAAAAATATAAATGGTGGAATATTTAAAAAGATACCTCGAATTTGAACAGCCTTTATATAGATATAATTTGTGAGGTTATGTTACGATAATATTAATGTGTTACGTAACATTATTATTTATTTGTAGATAACATGAAACTATAAAACTGAAATTTGCAAGCATATAATTGCTAATGATAATGCTTATTATATCCGCAAATACTTAAGACTGTCTGCTCATTCACTTAATAAAATATGCTGTACATTCGCCCACCATAAAACTTTTAATTGTTTCACATTTTCTGTGGAGCGAGCTATAGGCTCACTGGTTATAAGTTTCAATTGATCAATTGATATATTGATTTTTTTTTTTTTTAGGGTGGGTGTTCGTTGCCCAGAGCACTGCGGCCATTGAGGCCTATTGTGTACCCCTAGAGATTTCCTTACGTAAATACGGTCTGTATCCCTGATAAACGCCGCTACCTGATGCATATCTAGTGGGTCGGCGTTAGGCCACTGGATTATGTGGATGATATAATCGCATATGAATAGTAGGTGGGGATTATAGATGTGTTCATCTTCGTCACCGATCGTAATCAGATGATGAAAAATCCCTTTTGCATCCACCCCTGTCGGGATTCGAACCCGGTACCTCCCGATCCAAGAGCCGCAGCTTTAACCACTGCGCCGCTTGGCCGGTTATATATTGATATTTTGTGAGAATAATTGTTCACAAAATTCTTGATATGTTTGTGAAGGTTGCACACATGCCACATAAAAATTGTTGTACCGACTGCGTTACACATATATAAATCGTAAACTTGATTACATTTATTTTAATGACAGTATGCGATAATTCTGGTAAATTTATTAATATTTGTTGTGCATACGCTCGGGTTCCGTACATGACAAAAGGGTCCTACGGAATAGTCAATTATATCGCATACGAACATTCCCACCTCATGGATTTTTTTCTGTTAGGTGACGGTAGATTTAAATGTTCATTATGGATCCGACAGCTAAGATCGGAGTTTTGAAGGAAGGAGGATTCTCAAATCGTGAAATAGCTGGAAAAAATAGTAGAGGGAAAACCGTTATTGGATCCTTTATAAATAATATTAAAAATTATGGTAAAAATAGGGAAGGACGCATTGCGGAGGCTACAACGCCCACGGATAAACGGGCGATCATTCGATCAGCTTCAAATTCATGCTTATCGGCGTAAAAAAATAAGGCAAAAGTCAGAGTCAAAGCTAGCTTACCACCGGTTCGACGTGTGATTAACAATGATACGCATCTTAAATTGAAAAAACTACAAAAGAAACCTCCTTTGAATGCGTCACGCAAAGCAAACTGATTGGAATTTGCTAAAAACCACATTTCATGGAAGCAAGAATGAAACCGGGTTACATTTTCAGACTTATTGAAATGAAAGATGCCCGTCAGAACCATCCAAATTAATTTTGTTTTCGTTTATTTTATTTTATGTGTAACTCGAGCAGAAATTTAGAGCATAAGCTCCATTTACACTCTGTCTCACATTTACGGAAGAAAATACAATACATCGAAAATACAATAGATTCAAAATTAAGAAAATGAAAATTAAAAACAAATACAAAAATTTTATTCTAGATAATCATAATTACAATATAAATCCGGATATTATTACTAAAACTAAGAAATTAAATATTTACTAATTATATTTCGTACAGAATTTTTAAATATATTAACCGATTTATTAAAAATATCAATGCTGTCATCACTAAAAAACAAGTCATGATTCCTCGTTAGACGGTAGCCTAGCAAGGCCAGCCCAATATTTGTAGTTGAAGTTACAGCTCTAAACAAATTTGAATTTCTAGATCTGTAGGCGGGAATATTAAAATTAACTTCTGAGAGGAAGGAGGTATGGACGATTCCATTTACAATTTTATATAATAGCAACCCATCTAAATATAATCGGCGGGATTCTAAGCTCATTAAATTTAATTTTTGTAGTCGTATTATGTATGGAGGAACAAATTCATCGAATCGAAATCTCTTAAATAGACGTCTCGTAAATCTGCGTTGAATAGATTCAATTCTTATACGGTTACAGTCATAAAAGGGGTTCCATATTTGTGTACAATACTCAACTTGACTCCTAACTAGCGCACTGTATAAAGTTATTATAGTATGATGAGAAGTGAAGTCCTGACATCTACGTAACACAAATCCCAGTAATCTATTAGCTCTATTACAAATATTATCAATGTGGGATTAAAAGTTAGTTTACTATCGATCAGAACACCTAAATATTTAATGACCTCAACTCTGCGTACTATTACAATGTTTTTTATATTGTAACTAAACAATGTAGGTTTTCTTTTTTTAGTATATGTGATAATATTACATTTAGAGATGTTTAAATTTAGTTTATTTACCTCACACCACTCTATTAATGAATCCAGATCTTCTTGGAGTAGACATCAATCCTTTTCAGATTTAATAGTTCGAAAGATTTTAAGATCATCAGCATATAGGAGACAGTTACTCTTTAATTTAAGCACAATATCATTAATAAATAATATAAATAATAACGGACCGAGTATAGAGCCCTGAGGGACACCTGAAGTGGGAATAAATTCATCAGAGCAAACACCATTAAATTTAATATAAACGATACGTTCTATTAAATATGACTTCACCCAGATTTTAAATTTAGTGGTTATATTTAAGGCATCCAGTTTAGTTAAAAGTAACTGATGATCAACTCTGTCAAATGCTTTTTGAAAATCAGTGTACACAGTATCCACTTGGCCACCGTTGTCTAACTGAGTTGATAAGAAGCTGGTGAACTCTATCAGATTTGAAACTGTGGACTTCTCAGAAACGAATCCATGTTGACATGGAATAATAGAATGTCTCATTTCTTTGTAAAAAATTTGAAACATGAGCTTCTCAAAAATTTTAGCAAACACATTACTTATGCAAAGTCCCCGATAATTTATTACATTTGCAGTAATAATAGAAAATTTGAGTTATTACAAGAGTCAATTAATTTATTTGATGAATCCGTTGATGGACCAAAAACACTGCTGAAGTAATCAGAAAACCAATCACAAATAATAATTACATCACTAGAGCTATCATTTAAATAGGTCATTACACTCGGAAATTCTGATTTCGTAGATAGCTGGTTTTTATTGAACTTCCAAAAAAATTTTGGATTAGTTTGGATGGAGTTTTGAACTATACCTAAATAATTTTTGTAAGCAATCTTGATTTCAATCTTAATTGCCTTACGAAGTAAGCGAATTCGATCATCATATATATTGGTTGTAAACGTTTTCGATTTTACCAACAACTTAGATTTTTTCTTGATCATTCTTCGCAAGTAGGGCGTATACCATGACGGAAAATCAGTAGTTCTATTCCCAATCACCAAAGATGCATTTTTATTTATAATGTCAAAAATTTGACTATAAAATATATCGACACAACAATTAACATCCAGACCCTGTAATAAGCCGACCCAGTCTATTAGGTCGAGGTCACTACGAAGACGATCATACTTAATAGAACGAAAATTTATCTCATCACTTACTCGGTTCTTTTGAAACTTCTTTAATGTAACAGTAAAGTTTATAAGTAACGGTGGATGAAATTTATCAACTTTGGATAAGGCATTTTCTAATTGGGAAATATGAAACTGAGCTTCATCATTGGTGATTACTAAATCAAGCATTCTATCCATAAAGTTTTTAATATTATTTATTTGGGTTAAATCCAAATAGCTAAGAGAATCAACGAGCAGCTCTGCACATCGACCTTCATATCTTGAAGGAAACAGTTGTCCTAAGTCATTAATATCCCAATAAATACCTAAATTAAAATCCCCAAGCAGCAATATATCACGACTAGAGATGCTATGTTTAACATTAAACTCATCTAAAAATTCAAAAAATAATTGAAAGTGGTCGTAAGTAGGATATGAAAAATAAACTACACATATATAAAGACATCGGTATTGATTCAATAAAATCTTAACCATACAACATTCAAACGGAAAATTAGTAACTTATTAAGGAATTACAGGAAGATCACGCTTATAACCGATTAGAACTCCGCCGCCATCTTGTAAACAACTCACTGTTAGATCACGATCATTGCGATGTATCAAATACCGGTCATCAAACAATTCATTAGAGTTAACTCCATCATTGAGCCACCTCACGTTTATGTTAGTAATTTATTTTTATTTAATTTGTTTTTGATATTTAATTACATTTACTTACTATGTATTTTAAACTGTATAGTATGTCATACAAATTGAAAAGTCGTCGAAAAGTAACCTACTAAACTGCCTTTTCACTAAGCATCTATGAGGAAATAGCGAAAGATTCAAAATTTGAAAAGGTTAGTTTGAAAAGTCTTCTGAGGCACACAGCATAAGTATTAATACATTAATGCTGTGTGCCTCAGAAGACTTTTCAAATTTTGAAGCTTGCGCTATTTCCTCATAGATGATTGGTGAAAAGGCACTTTACGAGGTTACTTTTCGACGACTTTTCAATTTGTATGACATACAGTTTAAAATACGTAGTAAGTAATGGAAAGTTGTAGGAGGCTCAAATCACCAGAGAAGACTTATACACTCCGCTTCACTTAATTAAGAGACCTATTATATTGATTTCGAATGTCTATAACTTCCACATTTCTGCAATTAGAATATTACTTTTTACATTTTTATATGATATAACATAATGTCAGTGTATACTAGTATTGCAGTTTTCTTGGAAAATATGTATCAGGATAGGAGTATGATAAACGCTCATACATCCAAATACACAAAAGCTCGAAATAAGGTTCCATCATTATAAAGCCTCGATCAATATCAGGAAGATTGCAGTCCCCAGTAATCATTAGTTGTTCACCAACATGAACCAATGGCGTAACAGCTGAATTGATGAAATTAATAATTCCAAGATAATATTCCAAAGTAGATCCGGAGGCAACAAATACAGAAACCACGAGGATAGAAGAACTGGCTACATTAATACGTACAGCAATAACATCATAAATTGGATGACTTGCAATGAGCTCGTTCGAAATCGCATAATACAAGAAAAATATCGATCTTTCCTGTGAACCATATAGTTGGGTGGAAAATATTCCTCCGAATTGAAACTTTTAGTAAGCCATGTTTCAGAGAAGAAGAATTTAGCTTTACCTCAAATATTAGAGGCTTTGTGGTAGTACATCGAGGAAAAACAGTTTGTTTTCGGATTACTTAAATTCCGTGGTGTTTTGTGAAAAAATTTACCACATACACTAAAACACTTTACTTCCTCGCTTAAAAATCCTTTTTTGCACATTTTATACATCACTTTAACGTAGGGTGACAGGGTATCAAATGTACGAGGATGTTCAAATATTTGCCATAGAATTTATGTTTAATTTCTGAACATTCACTTCTACTAAATTTAATGCTAAAAGTTATAGGTTTACAAGTAAAACTCCTACAAAGTCAAGAGGCACAAAGTCAGTGGAGTGAATGAACCCCTATGGTATTAACGCCCTAGAGATTTTCATTTTAATTTACTTCGGTCTAAAAAGACCAAAGTATTGAAATCCTGTCAAAAATCATCAAAAATTTGGTTGGTTCAAAACCACTTTTCTCGACGTTTTGAAAGTCCCTGAGTCTAAAAAAGCAAAAAAAAAAAAAATGTCCGTCCGTCTGTCTGGATGTCTGTACGTCTGTAGCTGTACCCATGGTGTCTCGAGAAGGGCTTATTCGATTTAGAATTTTTTTACCAATCTGCTTCTTTAGTCAAGGCCGAGAATTAAAAAGCTTTTGGAACCTGTGCGTCAAGAGGGTCGGGTACGTGCCATACGAATTGACTCCAAATACATGGTTATAAAAATATTTACCAATTAGTTATGTACGCTGGTTTGAATATTGAGTTGGGTATTGAGTTTGACATTGAGTTGAAGGTTATGGTAGGGGTCAATTTGCGGGTTGAGTTCAAGTTGAGTTGGAGTTGAGTTGGGGTTACGTTAAGATATAGTGAACAGTTGACCTATTTTTTATATACATACGCTGGTTTGAGGATTGAGTTGAAAGAGGGTTTGCGGTTGGGTTGAGTGTTGAGGTGGGGGCCGTTTGCGGGTTGAATTGGGGTTAAGATGGTGTTGAATCAGTGTTTAGTGAGCAGTTGAGCAATCTATAAAATAAAGTGACTGTTCCACACGACTTAACCGAAATCCACACAACTTGACCGATTTGAACCAAACCTTATAGAAATATTGTTTAATACTTAAGAAAGGTCACTGTTAATATTTCAAATCTCAAATTGAACCTTTTACATTTCAAATTAAACCTTTAGCAAATTAAATTGATCGCCAATTAGGATGGGACTTATATATTTTTTAATTGATTTTAGTGAAATTTGATTTCCGCGATGGAAATGGGATTCTAAAATGATTTTTGGACGAAGTTATGGAATATGGCCAAGTATGATGGAACTTGGTTATTTCTCAACCGATTATGATGAAATTCGATAGGTCTAGTGTACATTGAGATTCTAAAATTTCTTAAACTGTTTCTTAACGGATTTTAGTGGGATTTTACACGTGCGATGGAAATGGGATTCGAAAATGATTTTTAGGCAAAGTTCTGGAATATCCTAATGAGGATTTAGAATAATGTTTCTAATTCTGAAGCTCTACAATACCGTTAGTTGTTTCAATATAGCGGCACATGTCCGCCACACACTATATTTTTCTAATGTACCGCTCTAACAGCAAATACTCAGAAAACATAACCCAAAGTATAAAGCGAAGGATTTTCAACAAAAGTTTGTAACCGAAACTTTATTACAGAGATAATATTGATAGTTTAGCAACTGAAGTATTTCGTTTACGCTGTCTCAAAGGAACCTCAACAGCTGCATGATTCTCAGAAACCTAAACAGGCAACTTTATAGAAGCCATATTGACATATTTCTCGCAATCTCGTCTAAAAATAATTGTTGGGTTACATTTCGTTCTGTTCCTTGGAAACGTCAAAATTCAGCATAATCGGTTAAAAATAGCTAAAGTATAATCTTATTGATTATATTCCAGAACTTTATGTAAAAATTATTTTAGAATTCGTATAATTGTAATTGTAATTGTATAATGGTATAATTTTATGATGGTATGATGGTTCGATGGTGAGATGGTTCGATGGTACAATGGTATCTTGGTAAGATGGTTCGACGTTATGTACGGTATTATGATTGTATGATGGTTTAATAGTATATAGATTCATGATGGTATGATTGTACGTTGCTATTGTGGTGTGATGGTTACTAGTGTTTGAATTAAATTTGAGTTGGATTTGAGTGAGAAGTTCGGTTAGGGATTAATTTGGAGTTGAGTTTAGGGTTTAGTGGGAGTTTAGATTGAGTTGAGTTGAAACACGCATGCAGCTTGCGAATCAAGTTGATTTTGGGATTGGGTTTGACCATTAACTGTCGAGTTGATCAAACGGTTGAGATTTGGTTAGAGCTAAGTTGAGCTAAAGTTAAGTTAGGGTTTAGTTAGCTTGCATTGGAGTTGAGTGAGTTGCTCGGTTGGGGAATTATTTAAGGGTTGATTTTAGGTTAGGTTAAGGGTTGATTTTAAAGTTGATTTGGGGTTGATTTGGAGATTGAGTTGAGGGTTGGGTTGGCGGTTAATTTGGTGATTGCGATTGAGTTGGAGGTTTAGTTATAAATTGAGTTGGAGATTGAGCTAAAGTTGACTTAAGAGGTTTAGTTAGGCTTTGAGCCCTCTATTTTATAAAATTAAATCTCCATTTTTCAAAATATTTTAAAATTCTACTTTCCTTTTCCAGAAACAAATTCTTAATCCACTTCAATATATTTGTCGATTCTATTCTAACACAATAGATTCCGGAATCCATCTAAAACAAACTTGAGACATTTGTGGTACAGCTATGAGTTGAAGCAAAATGAGCGAGACAACATCCTGATCTGTGTCTACAAGGTTGACGAAGCATTTACCAATTTGAAAATTGGCAATCCGCTCCAATATATTTGGCGATTTTATTCTAATACAACGGATTAAGACAACCGAAAAACGACTTGAAACATCGAAGGCTTTGGGGAGTTCTCCACTTTAATAAATTACTAATGATTAAAAAAACATACATTTTTGACAAATATTCAAATTTCTGTGGAAGTTGGAATTTCTACAAATAGTGAAAGCCCCAGTTTTGGGTGGTAGCCTCCTTTCCTAATGTATAAAATGAATTAAAATAACTTTTGAATATTTTGTTTTTTTTTTTAATTTCGGATTTTTTTTTAAAGGGACAACAAGAGTTAATATTGTTACGTTTTTGCCTTGTCAATCAAGGTTCGTATCACTGGATTGTCAATAAAACAAAATCAATTCAATTTATCACCAACGAATTTATTTATGTCAGACAAAAATTATAACAACACAGTTTATTAATGATAATTCACAAAATATATATTTATAAATTATTCGCACAATTTTACTGATCACTTTTACTTTTTATTATCTTCACACTATATCTTCACACTATCGCTTACCAAATACTAATCATAATCTTACAAGTTTACACTATCGCGTTCCAAATTCGAATAATCCAATACGATCTCGCTCGCATTTTTATATACTCAAACCAAGCTTTTAGAAAGCTCATGACTTTTCCAATAGGAATAGTGTAGAAATATTTAGAACTCTTTTATCATGGAAAATTCCATTTTAGTACAGTAAAACATTGAGCTATTAATTTAACTTATTCTATCACACCGTAGATGTCACCATCACACATATTATGTACTGTGACGATGACACCTAGATTGTAATAGAAGAAGTTAAATTAATACCTCAATGTTTTACTGTACTAAAATGGAATTTTCCATGATAAAACAGTTCTAAATGTTTCTACACTATTCCTACTGGAAAAGTCATGAGCTTTCTAGAAGCTTGGTATGTGTATATAAAAAAGGCGAACAAAATCGAATTGGATTATTAGTGGTAAGCGATAGTGTGAAGATTAAAAAGAAATTAAAAAGTGATTTAAAAAGTGTTTTAGTGCGAAATAAAAATTATAAGTGATCAATAAAATTGTGTAAAAATTAAATAAAGTGATTTGGTGAATTATCGTTAATAAATTTTGTTGTAATAAGTTTAACTCACATCGAGTTGCACAAAATTGCAACAACACAAAAAGTAGACCTAGAACTTCAGAATTTATTTTCAGGTTCCGAATGTCACACTAGTTCATCAATGAAACTAGAGCTTTTCAAACTACCTGGCCTCCAAATCATCTGCGAAATATCTTCTGGGAACAATCGCCCATACATCGCAACATCACTACGTCGAACCATCTTCGACACATTACACAACATTTCACATCCTGGAGTCCGTGCAACTCGTAAATTGATTACGGCTCGCTACTTTTGGCCCAGTATAAACAAAGGCGTATGCAATTGGGCTCAGTCTTGTTTATCCTGCCAACGTGCTAAAGTCCAATGGCACACAAAATCACCTCATGGCCAATTCGAGATTCCACCTGGTCGATTTGAACATATCCATTTAGACATCGTAGGTCCACTTCCCCCATCTAATGGATACAAATACTTACTTACCTGTGTCGACCGCTTCACTCGTTGGCCCGAAGCATACTGCATGATCAATATGTCAGCTGCAACCATTGCCACCACTGTTGTCAACAATTACGTATCGCATTCGGCGTGCCCCTTCATATTACAACTGATCAGGGAACGCAATTTGGGTCAAAGCTTTTCACCAAGTTAACAAAACTCCTTGGCTCACATCGGATACGAACAACGGCTTATCATCCCCAAGCCAATTGCATGGTAGACCGCATCCACGGCAACTGAAAGCTGCACTAATGGCCCGAAGCAATACAATTAATTGGAGCTCGGAAATTTCAATCGTTTTACTAGGAATCCGAGCAACAGTGAAGGAAGATCTGAAGTGCTCACCAGCTGAACTGGTTTACGGCCAAACAATCACCCGGTGAGTTATTCATCGAAAATCCTTCTTCAGCACTCCCAACTACCGACACAGTCATCGACCATCGTGTAGAAACTTACTCGTATTTCGTACACAAATTAATCCTAGAAATACTTATTACTCATTTATCGCCACACCACAATATACCAATCATGTGTATTGGCATACTCACCACACATTACATTTAAACACTCATGCATACGTTATACATTTACTCACTACAAATAAGTTCGCGCGCGAACGTAGCAGACGACATATAAAATTCATGTCATTCAAATTATACTGCGGTGCATCAACAAGCAAAAGCAATAATTCATTTTTGGTTTCTCCTTTTTGTATTCTTCCGCTTCAAATAAATCGCTCGGTATACCGATTTTATGTTTAAGATTCTAAAATTGTGTAAGATTCAACAATAAAAATATAATTCCCGAATAAAACGAAATAAATTCGATAAAAAGATATTTTCTCGGTGCCCGTCAAAACTAAAGTGGTGAAGAAAATAAACAATTACATTAACCTTGTATAATAATATATAGTGTTAATAAATTTATAAAAATTAGTGCAAAGAGATTAATTTTATATATAACCTACGGCGTTATAGAACTTTATCCAAAAATCGTTTTGGAATCCCATTTGCATCACCCACATCAAATTTCATCATAATCGATTAAGAAATAGGCAAGTTCCTTCCTCACTGACCATATTCCAGAACTTTATCTAAAAACCATTTTAGAATCCCATTTCGAACGCACATGTCAAATTTTATCCTAATCGGTTGAGAATTAGGTAAGTTCCGTCCTAATCGGCGATTTTCCAGAACTTCATCTACAAATCATTTTAGAATACCATTTTCAAGGCACATGTCAAATTTCACCATAATCAGTTAAGGAATAGCCAAATTCCATCCTACTTGGCCATATACCAGAACCTCGTCTAAATATCATTTGAGTATCCCATTTGCATTTACATTGGAAATGCTGGATTTCAACAAAATCGGATAAGATATAGAATCCCAATAAAATTTTTATAAAAAGAATCACAAATCCTCAGTTTAAAGGACAACGTTTTTAGTCCCGTTGATTTCCGTTGTAGTAAGGTTTTTCTGTATATCTGGATTACTCAACTGCTCACTAAAGCCTAATTCAACCCCAACTAACCCGCAACTCAACCCTAATTCAACTCGCAAACGGAACCCAACTTAATCTTCAACTAAACCGCAAACTTTACGCCAAACTCAATCCTCAAATCAGCGTCAATAAAAAATTGGTCAATAACTCACTATATCCTATCCAGCCCCAACTCAACTCCAACTCAATTGATCCCTAACTTCACCTTCAAATCAACACCAAATTCGATGTCCAATTCAATAATCAAACCACCATATATAAAAATTGGTAAATATTTCTATAATCAGGTATTTTGGGTCAATTCGTGTGGCAGGTAATCCGACCCTCTTGACGCACAGGTTCAAAAAGCTATTCAAATCTCGCCCTTGACCATGAAATAGATTGACAAAAAAATTTCTAAATTGAACAAGCCTTTCTCGAGATACCATGGGTACAGACATACAGACATCCAGACATGCAGACATCCAAACATCCAGACAGACGGACGGATTTTTTTGCTTTTTTAGACTCAGGGACTTTGAAAACGTCGAGAAAAGTGGTTTTGGACCAACCAAAATTTTGATCATTTTTGACAGGATTTCAATACTTTTGTCTTTTTAGACCGAAGTAATAAAGTAAAAATTAACACAAATCTATAACATGAACTATTAAAGTTAATATATCTCAATTAATATTAGCTATTTGGAATATGCTCTTCTTTTTGACAGAATCGAAACACAACCATTCAGGTTGAATTTAAAGAGTAAAGAGTTCAATTTGAAGTTTAAAAGGTTTATTTTGGTGTGCAGAAAGTTACATTAGAAGTATAAATGTTGAATTTGACCTATCACACCAAGAGTCGGTGGCAAGCGCCAAATTAAAATACACGTTTTTTTTGCTTATGTAGTTATAGGAAATCATAGTTTGTGCAAAAATATAGATTAGCGATGAACGACAATTTTTTTGCCGCGGTTCCCCGCGGCGAACGTGTAGAAACGTGTACGTACGGTTAACGCCGCTTGCTATGATAAGTCCTAAAAAGGTTCAATTTAGTTCATATACATATTTGTAAACATTACCTACCTATGAAAACATTGAATGTCTCGTGCCATCTATCAAATAGTAGCAAAACAATTTCATTTCAATAAAATTTCTTAAGACAATAAAACGATCAATTTGAAAACAACAACAAAAAAATTAACTAAATAAATAAAACATGATGTCCGCAGTCCGCACCTTAATAAATACACCAATAAAAAACTATTGTTTTAACAACCAAATAATAAAAAGAACAGTTACAATACAATTTGGTCTTAACCCCCGTGTATGTACATATTTCAAGCAGTTACTGGTAAAGAAAGGAAAATGAATTTAACACGAACAAAAAAAAAAAAATTCCAAAATCACGAAACAATTATTGAGCATTGGGAAATACCATAAAAACCACACCTTTCGAGACATACAATACCAAATCAATATAATTATAAAACATTTCTAAAAATTATAATTATAATTAATACAAATAACAAAAAATGTAACAACTATTTCAACACACAAAATATTATAAAATTAATTTTAATTAATGAAACGAAAAATTTTCCAATTTTTCGCAAACACGACTAAATTATTAACATTAATTATAAATTATATATACGTATCAATATACGTATGTAATTGGAAATGTATAGTATAATAATACACCATTCAATACACACTAAATGTCATTGACCTTTAATATTTGCGAGGCCTCAAAAAAATTCGCATTTATATTTATATGTATGTATATGGATTTAAGCCTTCTTGGTGTGCGATTCATGATTACGATCTGTACAATATAAAAACGTGTATTCCCCCTATACTATGTACTCGCGGATTATCTAACATTCCATTCATGTACATATTTAGTGTATTTCATTTATTTTTCTGTTTTTTTGTTTTTATGTAAGGACAATATGTAGGTCATAATACAATATTATCTGTACGAGATGAAATAAGAAGTTCTCAATAATTCGCGAACTCGCGAGATTATCGGTTTTTTTGTTGTTTTTTTTGCTTTAATTTATCGTTTTGTTTGGAAAATATTTTAATTTTTTAAATACAAAAACAAAATGTAATAAAAATTGTTATTACACGACAGATAACAGTTCTGTAATTTCTGGTTCGGTAAACTATGTATGTATGTATTATTGATGATAAATGTAGGGTGATAGATCAAAGTTGACATTTTCTTGCTAAAAATAATTTTTTTTAATTTCCGTGTGTTTTTATAGTGTGGTTCCATTTTAAGCAACTGCTTTTCTATTATTTTAATGTTGTAGGTACTCTTAGACTGTGTCCGAAACCTGTATTTTTGACATTTATTTAAAAAAACCGCACACACCCAAATTATCACGGTCAAATCCTATGATAATTTTTGACATTAAACAAAATAATTTCTTTGTGTGATTGATCTAGTCGCCTTAGCGTTTTATTTCAAAAAAATTGATTTTCCTCCTTCGCTGTTATGAGATACATTTTTTCAACTGGGGCGTGATTTAAATGGCAAAATTGTGTGTTATTGTGACTAAAGGTCGATCCGCACGATGTGTTTTCAGTTATGTTCTAACAAACGAAAATATGTTAAAAAATACAAGTGTGTTTTAAAATACATATGTGTGAAGTTGAAAATCACATCCACACGGTCATTAAAAACATTTGTGTTTTTCAATATTTATATGGGCGGCGATAGATTAATTTATGGCCAGGCGACTTTGATTTCTTTAGATTCATTAATACCTACAAATAAAGTAAAAAAAAAGGAAAAATTACGGTCAAAACCATGGTTAATGATGACATTTGTTTAATTTTTTGAGGTTATACCACAGAAAACAGAATATACAGAAGGAAACCTGCGAACGACGTGTTATGTAGTTTCTATGGGGTTATATATTTCGTTTCGGGGTTAACAAATTTATATAAATTTACGCTCTCAAAAGCGACTAATTTTATTTGTTTGTTTTTATTCATTTTCTATGAGAATGTATTAGTACTGAATATGTTTTAAATGGAAATGGTAGGCCTAGGCGCACGTCAAAACCAAAAAAATGGTTATATTATTGGTTTTGTCATGTAATATTTAAACAACAACAAAAACAGATTGGTTCGGATTGTATATACCATATATACAAATATAGTGTAATTTTTTATATCTTAAGTGTTTGTGCTGTTGGGCTTGTATAGACATTTTTGTTGGTTTTGCACACGCTTATAGGACAAGTTCTATGTATGTTTATAAATGTTTAGTGTTTGGATTAGTTTGTATCTTTAACTTTAAATTATATACGTTTTTGACTTTTAACTTTAAAATTTTTTTTATAATGACGCAAACTCTAAAAAATCGAGATAAAAAACAAGTGCAATGGAAGTGAGATTCTAAAACGATTTTTGGCCAATTAGGATGAAACGTTGCTATTTCTTAATCCATTTTGATGAAAATGATTTTTTGTTCCACAGAAACGGGATTCTAATATATATAAGACGATGTTCTGAAGTGTGGGCAACAAAGATCTGAAACAAGCAAAAAATTTCGAACAACACCGAACAAATTTTTTGAATTTTTCGCTTGCAATTTTTCGTTTCATTCAAACGAGTTCAAACAAGTAAACTAGCAAAAAAAAAATTTTCTTCGATTTCGTCTGATGTTGCTTGCACGCACACAATGAAAATACAAAATGTTTGAAATTTTATACAGGTAAACCTCGTTTAACGAACGTATTGTGTCCCTGAAAAACCGTTCGTTAGTTGAGGTTTCGTTGTGCGAGGGTTCGTTAAACGAGGTTTACCTGTATTTTGTTTTTCAGTTTGTATTGAAGAAGCATTGATGAAGTTAAAAGGGGCAAAATAAGGTTTTTAAAACATCATACACACATGTACATTTTTATTATTATTTCTCTTTACAAAAACTCGATTTCACCCGATTTAATGAAAACAATTCGAATTTATGTTATCTATGGTTTGACAGATTATCTGCGAAGCAAGACAATTTTATATCGCTGTTGGTTAAAAAATTAAAATAATTTCTGGAATACGGCCAATTAGCAAGGAACTTGGCCACATCGTAACCGATTAAGATGAAATCCCATGAAGTTCTGGAATTTGAAAAAGTAGGATAGTACTTGGCTATTTCTTAAACAATTTTAGTGAAATTTGACATGTGCGTTGGAAATGTGATTATAAAATGCTAAGTAGGATCGAAATTTGCTATTCTTTAACCTGAATATTCTGATGAAATATTCTGAACTAATTATTAAATTTTCTTTTTCATTTTTGATCGTTGAATCGTTTGTATGTAAGAAACCATTTGGATTAAATTTGAATAAACAGAATTATTTTTCTGTAAAGAGCTTTTATTTTAATTTTTATAATTTAGAAGCCTGCTATTTAAATTATCAAAAACCTTATCCATTTTTTCAATAAAGGCAGCTGTTGACAAAGCAACATTTTCTACATCATCCGAAAATTGATTAAAATGAAACACAGTTCGTATTGCGCAGGCAACAGTCCAACTGAAAACCTGTGTTGCGTAGCTGACGCGCATTTTCTCAAATTTATTTGGAGTTGGAGAAATGTCTTGTGGTGTTAATTTGGGACACAACTTAGTCGAATTTGAGGAGTCACGAGAATACAATTCAGTGATAACTTTCCACCTTACATATCCATCAGCAGTTTTAAAATCAGAGTCCATTAAATTAGTACGTATCGATGTGTTTAAGTGTGGGACGTCAAATAACGCAAATTTTTTTTTCTCATTAACATAAAAGAATGGATTTGCTTTATAAACGCCTAATATTTTGAATGCAAGCCGATTATTTGCTCCCTGATCACAGATAATACTCACTACGATAAAACCAATTTCAAAAAGAATTGAGATATTTCTATTAATTAAATTTACAAAATCGGAACCCTTTTACGTTAGAAGCAGAAGCAAAACATGAAAGCAAGTACTGGTTTCGGGCACAGTCTAAGACGGTGCCCGAAACCTGTGATAAATATTTTTTAGTACAGCTATTTGAATTTTTTTTTAAAAAAACTGCACTCACCCTATTTATCTTAGTATTTCCCTGTAAAAATTATTGACAGGTTCAGAATAAAACAAATCTCATCTTTCAATTTCTTTTTTTCTCAACATAAAAACCAAAAATGGTGCGATGTGAGCAGAAACTAATCGAATCTGTTACAAAGTATTATGTCCGAAAACCTGACCTAAATATTTTTTAGTACTAATTTTTGACATTTATTTGAAAAAACCGAACACGCCCAAATTATCACAGTAAATTTCTATTATAATTTTTGACATATACAAAATAAAATAAACTGTGGTTGACGTAGTCGCCTTTGCGTTTTATTTGATAGATTTGTTCAGTGATAGATTTTCTCAATTGATGTTTACAACAAGAAGATTTTTCTTTACCCCATCCCCCCTTCCCCTTCCCTTCTGTAGCCCAGTCGGGCTATCGCGCAAAAGTTATATTACGTGAAAATATACGCGATATAAACTGATAATCCGACCGAATTGTCCGGTTTCTCATTTGTATGTGGTATGCACTTTAGAATGTGTCCGAAACCTGTGTTTTTGACATTTAGTATTTAAAAAAACAGCACACACCCAAATTATCACGGTCAAATCCTATGATAATTTTTGACATTAAACAAAATAATTTCTTTGTTTGATTGATGTAGTCGCCTTAGCAAAAAAATTGATTTTCCTCTTTCGCTGTTATGAGATATATTTTTTCAACTGGGGCGTGATTTAAATGGCATAATTGTGCGTTATTGTCAGTGTCGTGAACCAGATTATTATCCAGAAATCGGAAATTGTTTAATTTCATGTTTATATGTATGTATATTGTTCTTGAATCGCAAATAAGTATTAACAGTGAGCCAGAATGTCTTTTTCGACCAGTTTCAGATAATTTTAGAATTATTCAATATTTTATAAGTCGTTCCTTTAAAAAAAAATGCACAACCCTTATTATTCTGAAAAAAAACGACGAGCTTGTATCCGAGACACGATCTATTAACGTAGGACCACGTACAATTGAGAAAATTTTATTTGTACAGTTTAAGAAAGACCAAAATTTAGAAATTATAAATTAAAAAAAAACGTTAATTGTTTAATGCTGCCATCTTTATGCATTAGGCTGCCTCAGCCTAAATGTTGATTATTCAATATTAAATTTTTTTCTCTATTCGTTATGCCACAATGAAATGCCGTTAAAAAAAAACAAAAAAAAAATCGGGTCTATCCGGCTCCTTGGGTGACACTTTTCCCACAAAACGCCGGTTAAAGAACACCAAACCACCCATTTATATTTTACAAATATTTTTTGTTATTTTGGGCAGGTATTTTCTTAAATTTTGAGACTTGTTCCCCAATATCACAATTGACGACGACAATATAAATCTTCCACTCTCGTGCCGCCAAATCACAGACTCAGAAATAATCTTACAAGGGAACCTTTTGTATTGTCAAATTCAAAAAATTATAAAAACTATTTATACATTATAATACTCTGTGAGACATTAACGAAACCTTTTTTAATCGGCGACCAAGCCCTTTTAGAGGTTAAAACCCCCTAACAAAATAGAGATGCAACCCTTATAATCTAATTTACTATCGATTACTTGTACTTTTATGAGCAATAATTACTAATTTGTTTTATCAAAAAAAGTGGAGTAGAAGTCGAAATATATCCAATAAAAAAAAACCCCAAAAAGGGCATGGTTGCCGATAAAAAAAGGTTTCGGTAATGTCTCACAGAGTACTATAACTTAGTTAAACAGTACAAATAGTTTTTATAATTTTTTGAGCTTGACAATTGAAAAGGTTCCCTTGTTAGATTATTTAGAACTGGCACGTGTTTTCATCTTCGACCTTTAACAATTAGATCAAGTTATACATCTCTAGTATACTGTTAAAAAGCCTTAAGAATTTAATTTACTTCGTTTAGAGAGCATCCACAATGTGAAAAATTTCTTTTTTGAAAATTTGTGCCACTTCACAATATTACATGAGCAACGTCAGAATTGACCGATAATATTCTTCACTCAGTGTTTGGCATCTCTGTGGACCATTCGAGAATACAAAATAATAAAACACAAAAATACAAAATCAGAATTAACGTTAATTATCTTTTGTCTCCGAATCCCACCTCCTCTTCACGTCAGCGCCTTTCTCCTAAACTTGCTCCACCCTATTGGCGTGATATTTTTTATGTATCAAGCGAATTTATTGCTCAGAAATAACACCTTTAGACGCGATTTTAATAAAGCAATTCACAAATAATGTACCGACCAATATATCGTTGAAATTTCAATCATTGAAATGTCACAAAATGTCAATAAAACGTCAGAGAAATGTCAACGCCTCAGAAATGGGAATGTCTAGTATTAATATAAGCTTACTAGATATAATTTATTTTTAAATATTGACGATTCAAATGACGTATTAAATCAAATTAGTTTTCGGTCACTTCGAAACTTTGAAGTTCCATAACTCGCAAACCTAAACATTTGTCGGCCTGATCTTTGTGACTACACACACTGTTATACAGCACAGAAATAATTAAAATTGAAATTAAAATACATATTAATAATTTGTTGTTTTAATTTATTTTCCATCCACAAATTTTTATTTAACTTGGTTTGATTTTTACACATTTTAAAACATTACATTTATATTTAACAAGAGACATTGCTTTAATCAAATAAATTTCGTAAATACGTCATTTCTGTGACGCGCGTCATTGAAATTTTGATTTACCCCCCATATATAATGAAAACAAAGACCTAGTCCTACGTCAATATGCCAGTGCCTAGCCACAGTATAAAATAGTCGTCATCTTCCCATTTTTTTGGAAATTATTTTATTTAAAGTGAGAAATCAAATATGTATATGAAGCAGGGAAAAATGGAAAAATTATTACAATATTCAGACAGCATAATAAAAAATTGTGAATGTAGGAGAATAATTTTCAAAGAAATGTCAAAAATTTGTACTAAAAAATATTTTTCACTGGTTTCAGACACAGTTCAACAGAAACTAAAGTTAAATTACTTGATAATATATGCGAATTGATAAAGTGGACGGACGGAACGCATTAGACCAAGTACTAAAATTAAATTATTTTTAATATTGCACGCAATAACGGATTGAAGTGTCACTTTGTGATGTAAAAAGTTACAAAATGAAAGAATGTCTTTCATTTTGGGAACTAAAGTTGTACAAATTGAAGTGATGCCAAACACACATTAAACGGTTTTATGTAACTAAACTATTAGTTAATAACTAGGGGTTTACAAACTAGGATTTAAAGCTATCAAAGTATGGATTTATGGAGATCAAAAAGGTTTAGTTCATGTTAGATAGAATAAGATTATTTTAATGTCAAAAACATTCGTTGAGATTGTCAGCCAAATTTTTATTTTTACAGTACTAAATTAATTTTTGCGTTCTATGCGTAATTCTGTTTCCGTTCCGTCGAGATTGTCTCTACATTTTACAGCTAACAGAATCGATGATTTTGAAGATTAAAAATTTTGAAAATGACGCAATGCTGTGAAAAGAATCTGATTATCCGTACGGATGTTTACATCAGATAACCATGTTTTGTTTGCGATGCATAGCCCAATTTTCAAAAAATATTGCAACCTATGCCCGGGCAATGTAGTAACTAATTAATATGTTTCCGACGAAATTCTGAAAATCATTAATCAATGGCATGTATTACATGCATGTGGCTTTTTCATTAATCTATAATTTTCTAGAATAATATTAACGGTTGCCAAAAGCGTACACATAAATAGCCCCTTCTATCCTGTAAATCTGTAAATCTGTATCCTATGTCAATGGCTGCCGTAATAAAAAAAGCCATTAAATTTACTCCTGGGTACCATCCATCACAATTTCTGTTCAAAATCCACCAATTTCTCGGAAATCATTGCAGAAAATGATAGGTGGGGAAATTAGCAATAAATTATTACATTATTTGGACAGCATAATAAAATATTGTGAATGTAGGGAACATTTTTTGAAATAAATGTCAAAAATTTGTACTAAAAAATATTTATCATTGGTTTCGGACACAGTTCCAAATAATTCTGCATCGACCTTTAATGAGACTCCTGATGATAATTAAAATCTTTTACTAAGACTGCGCCCGAAACCTGTGATAAATATTTTTTAGTTCACACTTCTGGCATTTATTTGAAAAACCCGCATACACCCAAATTATCACTGTCTTTTGCTATGATAATTTTTGACACAAGCAGAATAAATAAATGGTTTAGCCGATATTTAACTTAGTCGCCTTAGCTTTTATATCATCAAATTAAAATGTAAACTAGTCAATGATTATGTTATCGTTTGCAATAATATAATAATTGCAACATTATAATTTCCTATTTTTAACTGCAGCAGCTTGCCAACAATTATGGTCTTGTAGTGAGATGATTTGTCTGTATATGTCAACTAAAGGTTAATCTTTTTTATATGGCATATTGAGCTAGTGAATTGAATTTGTTAAAGCTACCACTAACGCCTGACAATTTATTGAAGCTACTATAAATTAATTGATCGATTGATTTAAAACGTTGAATTGTATGCACCACATCATTAATGATTTATTTTAATCCATAATAGAGATCAATATGCCTCCAATATTATTTCGTTCGCGTTGCAATTCTGATTTGACACCACCCGTGACCTTCCCATTTTCTGTATAAAAACCTAACTATATCGTAATGTATTTTCCAAAATGTTGGCGAGAATTATTGCACCATCATCCTGTTATACTATGCCCTAATGGATACAGCCCTTCGTTACAATACATAAAACAAAAGCCAATTCGATGCGTATAAAAGGAATGCTTCCCATTAAAATCGAACAACTAAAATGACAGATGGGGAAATACTTCAAAAAATTATTACACGATTCGGGCAGCGTGATAAAACTTTGTGAATGTAGGGGAATATTTTTCAAACGAATGTCACAAGTTTGTACTAAAAAATATTTATCACGGATTTCGGTCACAGTCTAAGGCTGTGTCCGAAATCTGTGATAAATATTTTTTAGTACACATTTTTGACATTTATTTGAAAAATTATCAGTAGGTATGCGTGAAGAAATGCAGCTATATTTGTTATCTTACTATAAATAAAATAAGTTCCGAGAAATGGATAGATGATGGCTATTGTATATTGTGGCTAGGTAGTGGCATATTTAAAATTAGTACTAAAAAATATTTATCACAGGTTTTGGATATAGTCTTAAACAACTTTCTGGATAATGTTAATTTGACAGCTTTGTAGTAAGGACTAAAGGTTTCGGAAGCTTAGTCAGAAGTTCTGGGTTTAGATAAAGAACCACCTCTCTGTCTAGCTTTTAAGGGAATTATTGTATTTTGACTTACTAAACATTTTGTTGTTTTTTTTTTGGTCAATACACGATATGCTCGAGATATTCAGTTAAAGATCTGTTCAAATTGTGGCTACTTAAACTGTGACCGAAACCAGTGGTAAATATTTTTTAGTACAGATTATTGACTTTTACTTGAACAACTGCATACACCCTAATTATCATAGACAATTGCTACGATAATTATTGACAGCTAAATATATGAGGCGAGGAAATATGCCAATAAATTATTACACTATTCGGACGACTTTCGGATATCGTGCCATTATCGTCACAAGTCAAACTGGAACAGCATAACTTTGGACAAGAATATCAAAGAAGGCGATGGAATGCACGAATCCATACGATTAGTATTAAATGGAAACCTGAATGTCTACTCAATCGATGATAATGGATGCCTAGTAGTACGCAACTTCGACGTACCCAAGAGAGATTTCGTCATGTACAACAACAGTCATTGTTGCGTACGATGAACTCCATGACAATGCAAATAATGAAACAATTGGAACGATTCAGAAGCAAGCTCTTGAGACACTCTTCGAAAGCCGTAGTGCTGGAATACTGATAGCAGAATGCAGATCTTTGGAAGTCATGCATTATGACAACAAGTACTACTTGGCGGACCCTCACTCATGCGGCGTTAAAGGATCGACGAGCTCTCTAAGAATATATAAGCAAGCTACGGGATCATACAACACACAATTAACAATAGATTAAATAGAAGTGTTTCTCAAAAATGATATCGTTAGCAATGAAGGGTTCATGGAAAAGGCAGTCCTACAATCCGGAGTTGCTGTGCCAACCACTGTAATTGGCGCCAATAGATTTTGCACAATCTGACGTTGAGCCCATGAGTTGAAAGCAGAAGAATACGCCTGGTACTACCTCTTCCACAAAGGTTTCGTTGGACTAAAGGAACAACGACCAGTTAGGATCACACCACTGAACTACTTCCAGTACAGAATACTCGGTAGCGATCAAAGATTTCAACAAACCAAGTACCTTTTCTATGCGCTGTCAATGTTTAAAAAAATGATCTCTCAATGTTGAAAAATGCCGAACAACTGCCGATGCTGAAGAATCGTCCTACACTCATCTGATGATTTCATACGAAACGGAGGAAGAATATGCCTGCTCAAGCGACGACTGCGAGATCGATGGGTCAATAATTATAATCCGACAATTCTCAAGCTATGGCAAGGCAACATGACATCCAACCGTGTGGATCTAACGATGCAATAGCATTCAACATCGCCATATATACTACAGAGTTGATGCAGGCATAGCACAGGCCATCCAACAAATCCGCCGTGAAGAAACTAACATCTCCAGAAACCACTTCAACAGATGTGAGAGAATATTGAAGGAACGACCAGTATCGGCATGTGAATGAATGCATGCTTCGTCTGACACATCTCCTAATGAGAAACAGCTCAAAAAAGTGCTTATTCCTAAACACATGGAAGAACACGATACAGAACGATATAGAATGCTCCAATTTGACGAACAGGGACATTGCACAGAAAACGCTAAGAACATCTGCGACCAGACGAGCATCCAGATTACGACTTCAATAACCGTAGCTTGAATTTGCAATCACTTAGAACCGTACTATCCGAAGAAACAAGGCGAAAGTGAGGGGGTTTTGACGATGACGCATATGACGGGAAATCAGAAACTGGCAAACGAAGTACAATACGGTGATGGCAGTCAGAAACATTCCAGCAGTTGTACGACTTCCATTCTTCATAGCAGAAACCGATCCTGACAACTACTACTATAGCTCCCTCCTTTAGTACATGCCATATCGACAAGAGCGAGAACTTATCGAGGATTTCGATACGCCAAGAGAGATATTCTTAGCTCGAAAAGAAAAAATGAAGGAAACTAGCAGACACATGGGGGCCTATAGAGAAAAAGACCGATAATTTCAGAATGCATTCCACCAGGTCCATGCATTCCAAATACTCGACAAATTGCATCTCGACAAATTGCTGAGGACTATGAAGAAAAATATATAGTAGTGAATCCCATGACAAACGACAACAAATGAATGGTAACACAAACCGCACGAGACTTCATCACAGGAGGTGCTAGAACTCTAAAGACCTTCTTGTTCAACCTACTCAAAAACCAAGTAAACACGTGCTATAGCAAATATGCGATAAAGGTGGCAGCATTAACATATGTAGCAGCGCGCCTAGTAAGGGGACAGACTATAACATAACCCAGGTCAGAAAGATGGAAGATTCTCACGTCTGACTGGTATTTCCTTCTTCATAGACGAGATATCCATCCTACGAGTCCTACTATTCGGAGATCTAAGGCAATTGTCACTCATCAAAGGACATCAGGTATTCGAGCAGCTTGAAATAATGATTCCAGCCACACATCTATGGAGACTGTTCACACTGGTAGTGTTGACACAGATCATGCGACATCAATAAGATACAACATTCATAGACATACCGAATGCCCTGCGAGTCGGTGAGCTTCGAAGAGACCTTATGGGCGCATTAATAGAGAATGAAACAATACCAAATTATCAAAAATTCAGATGGCCTTTCAAAGGAACCAGTGATATTCGTGGGAGCAAAGGTCATGCTGCAATCCAAAATTGTTCAAAATTTAGAAATAGTAAAGTCCAGAACTTTAACTACCATACTAAACATGTTTTAATATTATTTGTATGCTATTTCCACATTAAAGTGCTCACTCTCAGCACTTGCACTCTGATTTTTATCTACTATGAACAGCTTCACAGAAACAAGAGCTTAGTTAGGCACTGTTGGGTGAATGTGTTGTAATAATTGTTCGTGTGGTTTGATATTGCGTGTTTTTGTATGTATATGATTGGTTGTGTATTCAGAAACTTGCGGACTACACGTGCTCATAATGACTGCCTTCCGAAGTGTACGCACATGTTTTTATGTAGTTGAGGTGTATTAATGCTATTGTACAGCGAAGGGGTATGACTCCCGCGAAGCATAGCACAATGGGCACCGTAATGACACTGTCAGCATTGTTGTGTATTTTGTGATTTTTTCTGCCTAACTGTTGTAAATTATGTCTATTTGGTTTCGTGATGTCTACTATATATGTATGTGGTTTTGCTTGTTTTATCTGTTAGTGACATGGCCGGTCTATTGTGTGATATCTTACCATACCGCGTTGGTGCAAATACTCCACCTACAGAAGAGACCCGCAAGTACTAGAGATGTGTCATATTGTTTCTTATGTACTGTCACAACACCTACAATCTTTGCAATCTGTTTGTGTATTTGTATCTTGGATAATGAATTTTTTTTTCGCTCTGTGCATTTATATTCTATTGAAAAAATCTAAATTTCTTTACTCATGCAACGCATGCATTGCATTCATCGATCATCCACCTTTGGGTATAACGGTAATAAATGTTGTTACCAAAGGTTCTAACATCTAACAGTGCAAAACTGGCATTTTTTCAAACATCAAATAGAAAAATGCTGGGAAATGAATTGCGATTGTGATCCGAATCCTATTTCAACTTTTGTAATAAGATGGAACCGATCCGATCGAAAACAAAAAGATTTGATCATCACCAAAAATATTTTAAAATTCAAATCAATTATAAAAGTAACAACAAATTCTAAAAAATTTCGAAGAGTTAGTCCATCAATATACCCAATAACGGTGAGTATTCGCATTTTGTAAGACATACAATTTTTTATATGGCGCCCGCAAACCACCTACGACCCACAATTTATTCGTAAATAATACGTAAAGAGCAATGCACTCCATTTGATACGCATTGGACAAAGGCCGGAAAAAAAATAAATTTGCATATTTGATTGGGTACAGTATTGTTGTTATACAACCGATCATTGTAAAATTATACAAAATTAATAAATGTCATTACCTCGCCGTATCCAAATTACATCAGCACTTTCCAAAAACAAATAAAAAACCCAAACACACTTTATAAAAGTTAGTGCACCTTTTAAACTTTCATTCGATTTAAAAAGCTATAAATTACATTGTTTTAAACCATAACAACTTTTTTGTCATATTTATGATATTTTAATTATTGTGTTTGACTTCTTTAAGACAATCCAATGTACATATTAAATGATAAAATTATTGTCGTGTAATTACTCAATTAGAAATATAGACTCGTGCGGCAACTTTCATTTGTTATGGGCTCGTATTAATAAACAAGAGATTCAAATTCGTAATGATAAAAATTTCCAAGAAATTGTGCAAAAAAAACTGGCAAATTATTTTACACTTTACCACAATACGTTGATTATGTTCATAAGCACCTTACGGTTGCATTTTAATATAATCGGTATATTTACGATTAAATTCTTTAAATCCCAATCAGATAACGTTATGCAATTTCATCACCAGGAAATTCAAAAATTTGTGATCGTGGCGATACAGTTATATCTATAAACGCACATTATTTATATTTGGACACCCGTGGCTTATAAGAAATATTGCAAGTTTTTTTTTTCTTGTCTGCATTCGCGTATTTTTATAAATACTCGTACGTATACATTCCATTATACATATGGACAAATACAACAAAAAATCTTAAAGACGTCATCGTATCAAAATGCAGAATATAAGACAAAGTTTATCAATAAATCATAGGCAAGAATCAACTGTACATTTTCAACATATGGTTTTCTTTTAATTTCTTAGTTTTTAATCGTTTTATGTGATTCTGGATTATAAAGCAAGTTTATTGTTTGTGATAAATGGTTATAGGTTTCTTAACCCTTTGTAACCCGTTTTTCGATTAGAAACCATAATGTTGCACTATAACAGATGAAAATTATTTTATATTCGGTTTTAGTTTCGCAGGTACCAAATTTTTAGCACTCTGTCGTATTTAGAAGTAAAAAGGCCTTTCATTTTTTAAGGCATGACTGAAAGAATTCGATTTAACAGCTTTTAAATTGCTAAAACAAAGCAAAAAAAATTCGAAATTTTTTAATGCGCCTAAATGTGTGCAATTAATATTTCTTTGTGTAGTATTAATTCAGATGGCTACGTAGATTAAGTGAACTGAATCATATTCTAATTTAAAATGTTGGGGCTTGATTCGGCAGAATTACTTTCTTATCGGTTCTAAACAGCAGCAAAGAAACATCGATTAGCCAGAGAACGGCGATCGGCTTTGCAGAAAAGAAGCTGCTTGACATGCATTAAATCGAGCAGAACGCAGAAAAGGCGAGAGGGAGATGTCGATCCACATGCTTTAAACCAGCGATTAGCCCAAGAGCGTTGATCGATCGAAATTTGATCTCAATGCACTCTCTTCAACAAACACGAATGCAAACACCAACAATATACCACCAACAATTGAAGTATATCCCTAGTAGAAGTTAATTGATGAATTCACTGATGAATTCTTGATGAAATTCCTAATGACCCATTAAATGAACTATGGTATATTCAGGGCCCGGGACTAAACTCATTTATATAATTTTCTTTTATCGATGAATATTTCTGTGAACAATTAAATGAAGTTCATTATGAATATTCAAGAGGAATTCATCAATGTACTCATTGATGGTTTACACAACACAATCATCGAATAATTAATAAAGCATTTCTTATTGACTTTGGGTAGACAAAGTGTTGTAAAATAGTAAGTAATTTCGCAAGAGGTCCAAAAGGAAATGTTTGTCTAAAATCATTGTTAAAGTTCGAAACATACCGTAATATGTAACAATAAGGAAGGGAAGGTGCGCAGTAAAATGCAAAATGTTATACAAGGTTATTAAGGTCAGGTTTATTAAGGTCTGCTCACTTCATCTGTGAACAGGGCTTATTTGTCAAGTCATCATTTTAATTTTAAGTAATAAAATTGTTCAGGTTGCATAAAGTGAAATATTAAAAGAAAGATTATGAAAACTCGCTATTAAGCAGTTTCTAAAAATGTATTTAAACTCGGAATTTATTAAAAATATATCAGAATAAACTTAATCACCAAACGTGTAGTTTCTAATTCTCCGCAAGCACAGTATTTGCTAGATTAACATTGGTCCTTCGAGCCATTAAAACTGGCAACAACCAAATATGCCAAACAACAACCGGCGGGATATTTATCAAATACGTGAAACAACAACCGGCGGATATCCAAACAACTGCACCGTGAAGCAGACACTCGTTGTTCCGCTAACTAGCCGCAACTTAGTCAATTACAACTATAGGCATGGGACAGCTATTGCAGAAACAAAAGCAAAAGACAGAAGAAATAGAGCAGCTCATCACAAACTATAAAAAAGATGGAGCAATACGAAAAACAAAAACAGCTTTGAAGAAGCTATACAAAGAGTACATCGATGACGACAATTTAATAAGAGAATTTCAACCACCACTGAAGTCAACAGATCAGTACTACAAGGATAGGCAAAATGTGGCAGATAATTACCAAAAAACTATTGAGGAAATGCGACAACGCCTAAACGATTCGGGGCTGCCATCCACACCACTTCCAACAGCAGATGCAACAATCAATTTTAAAGAACTCAGCATCACCCCATCTGTAGAGATCAATAACACTGACACAGAGGCATCACCAAGCGAATTCAAGCATAGTCCATTACCCGAGACGTCAAAGGTTGAGTCAAACCTTGAATTCAGACAATCGCCAAAATTCAAACAACAAGACATCAAAATGAGGAGCTTATACAAAGAGATAAGGTTCACAAAAAACCAATTGGAACAAGGAGAAGCTGAAGCATCATTGAATTTATCATTAACTCACATGGAGAGAATGATGAATCAAGTATCAGATCTTCATGACAACATATGCCTGGAGGCGACTGAGGATGATGAAACAACAACAAAATACTTCATAGATGAATACTACGACACAATACGAAAAGCGTATGACGAAATAGTAGTAGAGGTGATCATGAAGTACAAAGCCGGCAGTAAACGACCGGCAGAAATTAAGCTTCCCGAAATACAAATACCCCACTTTAATGGAGAATACATGAAATGGATGGCATTTCATGACGTCTTTGAACAATTAGTGCACAACAATCAAGCACTTAACAACACACACACAAGATTAATTATCTAAAGACCTACATGGGAGGTCAAGCAGCCAGGCTGATAAATCACCTGCAATCCGTGGGAGAAAACTATGAACCCGCATGAGACATAATCAAAACAAGATACGATAATCGCAAGATGAACGTAAACAAATTCATTCATACCTTGATGGCACAACCAACAATAAATACCGAATCCGCACCAGCCATAAGAGGATTATACGACACGACCAGAGAATGTTTACATGCAATCAAGCACCTAGGGATCAACACTGATTCTTGGTACCAAAGCATACGAGATGTCACTAGAGAATCCAAGAGAAATTCAAACTCTTAAAAATTTCATGAAGTTCCTTGAATCGCGTTTTACGTCATTAGAAGCAATTTATCGAGAAAAATCTTCAAACTTTCGTAAACCAGCAACTACTACAAAAACATCTCTATTGACAACGAGTCCAACCAAACCCTGCATTGTCTGCAACCAAAGCCATCACCTTGCAGATTGTTCTAAATTTAAAGCAATGAACATTCTTGACAAAAATCAGCTGGTATCATTATTGCAACTGGAGGAATGTAAGGCTAATACATCATGTCAACAATGTAAAGGACGGCATCACCAGCTACTACACAATAAGATGATTGGATCAATAACAACCAAACCCGGATCTGCAAACAACAGCAATACTACATTACACGCTAGTACAAATGACGCGTACATTCTCTTACGAACCGCACTAGTAAGGGCAACAACTAAGAATGGGCAAGATTGTCATTTACGTGCTATTATAGATCCTTGTTCACAAGCCACGTTCATCACTTCAAACGCAGTAAACAGACTACAAACAAAAATGTGTAGCACAGAATTGCACGTCACTGGTATTTGCGCAAACAACAAAGAAATAATCAAAACGGCTGCTAAACTATCAATTATGCCTCAATTTTAATCGAGGTATAACCTGGAAATAGAAGCTTAGTGAATAAAATTACAGACAACCAACCATGGAGAACAATAACAAGCCAGACTTGGAAAAATCTACCTCAGTTGGCCGATCTTAACTTCCATACGTCAGCACCGATAGACTTACTTTTTGGTGCAGATTACTATGCCGATATAGTAAAACCGGATATAATAAAAATAAACAATCAACAACCAATTGCTCAACGTACAAGGTTTGGGTGGATAATATTAGGAAGATCTAATAATTCACACTCAACAAACGAGCCGTTAACCAAAACCGTAGCAATCACAACAAAGGAAAATATAGCTGATGAAATTGAGAAAATCCTCAAGAAATTTTGGGAAATAGAGGAACTACATCTGCCGAGAAAACATACTACTGATGAAGAAGAATGTGAACAACATTTTCGAAACTCCCACAAAAGGGAATCAGACGGTAGATACACTCTTAAAATTCCGGTCCAACAACAGGCAGACCTAAAGGAGATTCCAAAAAGATGGCAACAGCAAGATTTCTCCAACTAGAAAGGCAACTCATCAAGAACAACGAATTAGCCACACAATACAAAGAATTCATACAAGAATATGAATATCTCGGACATATGAAGAAAATTCTACCAACAGAATTGAACGACGGAAAATATTACATGCCCCATCATGCGGTCCTCAAGCCATCAAGTACCACAACAAAGTTAAGAGTAGTTTTTGACGCGTCTGCCAAAACAACCAACGGCCGGTCATTAAATGATGTAATGCATGTTGGTCCCAAAATACAAGACCTGTGGCATATCGTAATGAGATGGCGAAAGCACAAATATGTCTTCAGAAATATAGAGATATTCAGAAATATAAAACTTATGTTGCCAACAGAGTATCGGAGATTAGGAATTTTACCGAACCATATCAATGGCGCCACATCAAATCAGGCGATAACCCAGCTGATTGCGCGAGCTGCGGAATAACGGTTGATGAACTGATAAATCATAAGCTCTGGTGGTCAGGACCACATTGGCTCAAAAACAAGCACGAATACCCGCCAAACATACAAAACTGTTTTGAACCAGAAAAACAACAACCAACAGAACTAAAAAATATCAACTTCACTACCATCACAGAGGATGATGACAGGATAGTTCATTTAATAAATAAAATATCCAGTTTCACTAAACTAAAACGGATTGTTAGAACTGTAATAAATTTTATAAAAAGGTGTAGAAAAATCAAGGTCAACAAATATGATCTAAATGAGGCTGAGAAGATTATCGTGAAGCATACACAACGAAATTATTACAACGCGGAAATAACTCAGCTAATGAAAAACAATCCAATAGATACGAAAAGCAAGTTATTGTCATTAAATCCATTTCTGGATCCAGAGGGAACTCTACGAGTAAGAGGGCAGGCTGCAAAAATCATTTTTAAGCTACAAAGAGAAACATCCAGCCATACTTCCTGCCCACCACCAATTGAGTAAAAGCTTAATCAATCATGCACATTTGAAAATGATGCATGGTGGGATCGAACTCACCCTCTCTTTCACCCGGAAAAAGTATTGGATTATAAGCAGTGTTGTGCAATTTCGCGTAAAAAATAATTTTTTACATACATTACGTAAAAAATTGTAAAATACGGTAAAAATTGTAATTAATGTAAAATATTGTAATAAATGTAAAAAATATTAAAAGTGATGCCATTTAAAAGAATTAAGAAATACTAGTACCACTCACATACTCAAACCACTCTAAAAATGTTCAATAGATTTTAACATAGAGAAAATTAGAATAAGAGGGCGCACGGGGAACCATTTATTTATTCTTTAGCGAAACTAGCGACATAGCCAGTATACTATTTTTTGGTACTTGATTCAAGATCAGAAATAACAAAAACAACATTCAATAGAATCATTTTACATTGTATTGTATTGATATATTCTAATTTTCTCTATGATTTTAACGAAAATTAAAATAATCAATCATCATTTAATCAAAATAAAATAACATTACAAAATTTATAATTATTATTCAATTAAATTATCATAATGAATATTGCATATGTTCAACAAACCAAAATGAATAATCAGTCACATTGATTAAACTAATTTCACCACTGTTGGGCATATTCGTGTACAATTTCATTTTTATCATTTTTTCAAATCAAAAATAAGATTCCTTTAATAGAAATATGCACATAAAATCATTGATTAATGATTTGATTAGTTAATTATACTTTACCAGATAATAATTTTTGTAGTAGGTAGGTATATATTCACGCTAGAATTTATCGCAATGCCATCTGTGGTTAGTTTTAGCAAATAAATCAAAAAATATTTTTAAGAGTGCAATTGCTGTTTACTAAACCCGCCGCAATTTTTCTGTATATTGACAGAAATTCGCCCGCTTCTGCTCAAAAGTATTTCGGATAATGCAAATTATTTCACAGAAATACGGGCATTATATTATGTTGGCCGCATGACATAACGATCTTGTGCAATTTTACGATTGCAATTGTTTCGTGCTTTGACAAACCACCAATTAATCATAAATTTCCTAAAGATCAAGAAAAAGAGAATAAATAATTAAAAATTCAATTATTTTATAAAATTTATAATAAATAATTTAAAAATGATAATATTACAGCACCACAACAGCCTAAAATCATCAATAATTCAGTTAGGTACTATAAGTATATCAAGAATCAACAAATAAAATTAATATACAAATTCTCAGACAACTCTGAAAATTAATTTTAATTAATAAATCACTATAATACCAAACTAAAATTTAATTCTGAAATTCAGGATTAATTTTAATCCCATAATAATGATTAATTCTGGAACTATGTTATATTCTGAAAATTGAATTATTTATTAGCAAATTAAGGAAAAGAAACCTTTAAATATTTTTTAAACTAAATTAATTAATATTTATTAATGAGGAAAACATAATAGGTATATTTCATACGAGTATTACAAAAAATTAACATTTTATGAAATTGCATAAGTAAACTTTCCCAATTCTAAGCTAAAAAATTCTAAAAGAGTGTTTAAAAATTTTTAAATTGCCAAGTTACGATTTAAATTCACAGCGCTTGTTTCATTAGTTACCGTTATCCTGTAGATAGTTAATTAATTATTTTCTTACTGCAACTAGATTTAAAAAAAAAAAGTTGAAAAAATATATTTAACCATAAAATTAAATTTAAACAAATCGGCAATTTCCTACAGATCTAGAAAAAAAGGAAATTAATAATGTTAAAGTTAATTATTTATAAAAGTATATATTATAATTTAAACATTGATCTTGTAACGACGCAAAAATTCTAGAATATCAATAATTTAGTACTAGTACTAATTTAGTACTAAGTACTACATATACCTACATATATATGATATTTACTAATAAAACTCAAATAGAATTTCCTCGATATCACTGAAAACTAAATTGCTTTACTACTTATAATAGAAATTAACTTATATAAATTAGTTACATAGTGATAAATAAAATAAAACAGTTATCACGAGACAAGACCATTTCTGCGCTACATAACTGCTGGATGCTTGGAGTTTCTGGGTACTGAGCGAGAATGCTGATATGAAATTAACTATGACATATATCAAATTAAGTTAACCAATTTTAGTACAATCCAATTATCAGAACTTAGTAGTTCCAATTCCATGTACAACCGCACAAAAATAAAATCCTGCACTTAATCAATAATTCAAAAATTTGATTTTTTTATTAATAAATAAATATATCCATAAAATTTTGACTCAGTTCACGGACTTATTACCCTGCCGAATCAAGCATACAAAGTAAATAAAATAATAAATCAATGCAATGAAAATGAAACATTACTTTCTTAAAAATGTATCGATGTGCCGTATACGTATACATAATTATGACGATTGTGTGTGAAACCCGCAATCTAAATTTCCATAAATCCATTAAGTCAATAATTAAATTCAAAAACATTTAGCCTTCCAAAATGTTTTTACATAATTCCACTTTGTTCACATAAATGAACACATCATTTTGTTAAAAATCAAATCTTAACTTACCTCAAACAAACACTCCCAAATTCACATTTTATTTATATATTTAGTCAATTTATAATTTATAATATTAATTAAATTAATTACAAAATCTCATTGTGCTCATATAAATCACGTTTTCAAGAATACCACAGTTGTTTTGTGAATACATAGAAACACCAAGAGATAAACAGCACCAGCATACAAGTAACAAAATCTTATATACTAAAACCACCAACACACAATGACGGTAAATATTTTCTACCATCTTTCAGGTGCGTAGCAGGAGACCTTATAGCACATACAAACATACCTAATCTATATATCAAGATACAGGAAAATATTTCTGGCGACTATATCAAAACCAACGAAAAATATTCTCTTTTTTGTTGTTGTTTGTACATTATAATATCAAAACCAACAAAACACAGTATATTTCCTAATAGAATATGTGTAAAGAGCTAACGAGACATCTGCATAGATATATTGTTGGCCCTGTTATATACCATATTTTAAGTATGTATTAGTGACGGTTGTACACAAAATCAAACATAATAATACAAATAAGTCTGCGTAAAAATAAAATCTAATATAAAATTTACTACGACGTATTTTTATTTAAGTTAAAATCTATTTCTATACTATCCAATTATTAGACTTTAGTAATTAAAAATTGAAATTGGATTTTATGTACAATCCCACAAAAAAAAACAAATCATACGCTTAAGCAAGCAATCAATGGTTTTAATTTCTCTATCTACAAATATAAAAACATTGCCTGACAAATGCATCCCGGTGGATTGCATTTTCCAAGATTACACTTTAATCATTTTCACTACACTTTAATTATTTTTACACTAAAATTGAATTTAATTAGAAATAAATTTAACATTTAAAATTAAAATGTATATACATATGTATGTATATAAAGTATATACATATTACTATATAAATAAAACATAAAAATAAAATAAAATTAAATTAAATCTCTTTGACGAACTCTTGTCCACCTTAGGGGGAAAACCCGAAAATTGCCAAAATATTCAAACTACGATGATTGGAGTTAAAGTAATGGAATAAATTAACCACTTATTTTTTAATTTTTTTTTTGGTTTTTTACTGATTTATCGAAATTCTATTTTTAATATTAATATTTTGCTGTACCGCCATTTGCTTTTATTACAGCGATACACCTCTGATTCATTTAACTTGATAAATTTTTCAAAGTCGTTGAAGGTATGGATTCCCAAATCGTCATTAAAAAACTTTTTAAAGCTTGAATTGATTCTGGGCGTTTTCTTGCTACTTCTAGCTTCATTATAGAACAAATATTTTCTATGGGATTTAAGTCTGGACTGTACGGGGGCCAGCTCAACACATCGATATTTTTTTCTGCGAAGTACTTTTTTACCATTAAATGAAGAGATAAGAAAATAAAGCAAGTTTTTAACAAATTATTTATATTTATCTGAAAGCCACTTTTTCTATCTACAATTCAAATTTAATAACTCACAACTTTGGCGGTATGGCACGGAGCGTTGTTCTGTTGAAAAATAAATCTGCAAGTCTCGCCAAAAACTTCTAACCAGTGTTGTGCAATTTCGCGTATAAAATAATTTTTTACATACATTACGTAAAAAATTGTAAAATACGGTAAAAATTGTAATTAATGTAAAATATTGTAATAAATGTAAAAAATATTAAAAGTGATGCCATTTAAAAGAATTAAGAAATACTAGTACCACTCACATACTCAAACCACTCTAAAAATGTTCAATAGATTTTAACATAGAGAAAATTAGAATAAGAGGGCGCACGGGGAACCATTTATTTATTCTTTAGCGAAACTAGCGACATAGCCAGTATACTATTTTTTGGTACTTGATTCAAGATCGGAAATAACAAAAACAACATTCAATAGAATCATTTTACATTGTATTGTATTGATATATTCTAATTTTCTCTATGATTTTAACGAAAATTAAAATAATCAATCATCATTTAATCAAAATAAAATAACATTACAAAATTTATAATTATTATTCAATTAAATTATCATAATGAATATTGCATATGTTCAACAAACCAAAATGAATAATCAGTCACATTGATTAAACTAATTTCACCACTGTTGGGCATATTCGTGTACAATTTCATTTTTATCATTTTTTCAAATCAAAAATAAGATTCCTTTAATAGAAATATGCACATAAAATCATTGATTAATGATTTGATTAGTTAATTATACTTTACCAGATAATAATTTTTGTAGTAGGTAGGTATATATTCACGCTAGAATTTATCGCAATGCCATCTGTGGTTAGTTTTAGCAAATAAATCAAAAAATATTTTTAAGAGTGCAATTGCTGTTTACTAAACCCGCCGCAATTTTTCTGTATATTGACAGAAATTCGCCCGCTTCTGCTCAAAAGTATTTCGGATAATGCAAATTATTTCACAGAAATACGGGCATTATATTATGTTGGCCGCATGACATAACGATCTTGTGCAATTTTACGATTGCAATTGTTTCGTGCTTTGGCAATATGGCTCTATTTCATACAGGAGCCAAGCCTAATAAAAAAAAAAAAATTGTTTATTGCATTTTTGCTTGATTTGGCCCACTGATATAAAGTACCTGGATACAGCATCAGAAAATTTTAATACCAAATCAAGCAATATGAAATTGTAGAAGTTTTTAATAAGACCATTTTGCTCATTTTTATATACTCCTCTGCCTCTAATGAGAGACAAGTTGTATAGAACCGTACTCAAATAAATAGAATGTAGAAAATTATTCGAAAATAAATGTTTTAACATAAAACTTACATAAAACTTAAAAAATGTTTTTAAAATATTAACAATAGTTAATTAGTTTTAATTCTATCACGTTTTATTACCTATTTATAAAAAATATTAACATTATTTCTCAATAATTAACCCTTAATATTTTAAATACACACCTGGATGTACAAACAAAATAGCAAAAAATTTTCGAAATTAAATGTCACAACAATAAACAAAAATTTAATGAAACGCAGTGTAGTTAATTAGTTTGTTTATTTAAAAATAAGTGAAAAATACGCCAATGAACCTGGTTGGGAATTATTATATTGTAGCAAATTCACGGATGATAGTATTATCGCTGTAAAGGTGCTGTTAACCTACAATATATAACCTACACACATTGAAGGTCGCAAGATCAGCTGTTGATTTTAGATAAGTACAAGTTATATGGAGTATTAAATTAAGAATTAATTCTTTGTGTTTTATTTATCTGTTTTAGGAATCGGATTGCGGCCCATCCATCAGTTGTAACAATAAGGGTTTCTGTGCATTAATCGTATGTCGAACTCCAGATTTTCAACTAAACAGTTTAACGACAACGTTTCTTAACCGATTGAAGTGAAATTTAGTATGCAAATTTATATTGGCCTACAAATAGCATGTACCGAATTTCAATATTATAACGTATCCCGTTCCGATTATACGGCTGTCTATATATTCCCGTAGTGTTTAGCATGAAAAAACGTTTCTTCTACAACTTCCCGCGTTTCTTAACCGATTGAAGTGAAATTTAGTATGCAAGTTTATATTGGCCCACAAATAGCGGGTACCGAATAACAATATTATAACGTATCCCGTTCCGATTATACGGCTGTCTATATATTCCCGTAGTGTTTAGTATGAGAAAATAAACGTTTCTTCTACAACTTCCCGTGTTTCTTAACCGATGAAATTCGGTACACGCTATTTATGACCGAATTAGTTTGTGCGATTGCTTTCAAAGAACCGTACTAAAAACCAACTGGTTACCACAGTTATGATTGCATTTCGCTGCCCCTGCCATGATATTATTGTAACAAAGTTGAGCCTTGATAAAGAATGAGGCGTGATCCAATTAAATTACTTATCGTTTTCGAGAACGTAGCTATTAGAATACCAATTGCAAAATGGTGGCCATATATTTATAGGCATTAGGAATCGATTACTAGTTTTAATATTTTACAAAATAAATTTTTTTGACAGTCTAACATAATTGCGGTGGTGAAAGTTAAAAGTAAAACATACACAGTCAAATTTTATAAATCAAATAGTATGATACCTACATGTGAGATGGCGCAGAATAAATTATAATTATTTGAACCATGTATGTAAATAGAGAAATTATTTTTTTAATAACATTTTCGAATAGATACAATTTTAATACATAAAAAACAGAATAAATTATTCCGTTTTATGTTAAATAAAATGCGTTTGGTCAGCATATTTTAAACATTTTATTTAAAACACATAGTACAATCTACATTCAAATTAATTTCAATAGATAGAGCTGTGAAATGGTTGTAATATAGACATAAAATTTTTTAATTCTGCTCTTTTCATTTAAATGTCACATTTCGCACAGATGTCGCTAATTATTTACAATTTTTTACTTTGTAACGTAAAAAATTTCAGGTAAAAAATACAATTATTTACACGTAAATAATAGTGTAAATTACGCAATGTAATTTACGTGCACAACACTGATTATAAGAGGCAGAACCATAACTAAATTAGTAATTTGAAAATGCATTGTATGCCACAGATTCAAAATCAAGCCAGGAAGTAACCAGTTGATGGGAAACCTACCATACGCACGAGTTCAGCCAACAAGACCATTTACGCATACCGGAGTGGATTATGCAGGTCCCGTGCAAAATAAAAACAACCAAAGGCAGAGGAGGTAAAACTTACAAGGCATACATTGTAATCAATTACATCATTCGCTGCTTCACGATTTTAAACCAACTTCAGAACAATCATCCAATCAAAAAGGCCAACCTCCCAATAAATCCACGGCATCAATAACTTATCACAAACCGATAGCTTCGTCTCCGCAATCAACTTCATGTCCTCAGCCTCTAGTAGTGAAGTCTGGAATTGACCCTCAATTCGATATTCACGGACAAGCCACCAATTTCTGCCTGCCCGCGTACAGTAATATTACCGACCGCACTTGTGCAAGTTGATGACCGTTCCGGAAACCTAAACATAGAATATGCATTGTTGGACTCTGGATCGCAGTGTTCTTTTGTATCTGAGCAGCTAGTACAACGCCTGGGATTGACTCGTGCGCATTCGTCATCTATAGTCAGCGGCCTATCTAATAAAAGGGCTTCCATCATGTGTCATCGCGGTTTTCTCATCATAACAGTTTGCTAATCAACGCGTACATTCTGCCAACAGTTGTCACACTCGCCTCAGCGGATAGTTATGCTCTAAACACCTAAGGCGCTGAATTTAGCTGATCTTCATGCTGGCTCGGCCATTGAAATCGATTTATTATTGGGAGCCGATGTATTTTTTGATGGACGAACTCAAGCTCAATTAACTATGTTTGGCTGGATCATAATCGCTCCTCCCCGACCGGATTTTAGGGCAATGCATATCTTCTCAACCGTTATAGTTGAGGAAAATATCAACGAAACACTCCAACGATTCTGGGAGGTTGTGGAAGTACCGAATTGTAAACCATATCTCCAAGCTATTGTTCAATGTGAGCTTCTATACCAATCAACCGTTCATCGTGAAGATAGTGGAAGGTATATGGTTAGCATACCCTACAAGACACCAAGAATAAGGTTAGGACATTCTAAATCCGCAGCCGTGAGGAGACTTTTATCCATGGAAAGAAGGTTTCACAGAAATTCAGTTCTTGCAGCGGCTTACCGAGACTTTATGGAGGAGTATCTACGCCTTCATCACAAGGAGTTGATTCCCGACAGCGAACCTTCTAAACCTGAGTGTGAGACCTTTTATTTGCCACACCACGCTGTTTTTAAGCCCGACAGTAGCACTACGAAATTTAGGGTGGTGTTTGACGGATCCAGCAAGACATCTTCTGGGTGGTCGTTGAATGATGCCCTGCTCACGGGTCCCACTATTCAGAATGATTTGACAACTATTATTCTAAGATTCCGGAAATATGTCACCGTATTTACATCTGATGTCGAGAAGATGAATCGGCAAATACGCGTCACATCTCCTGATGATAATTTTCAACGCATTGTGTGGCGCCATCAAAGTGATGAAGAAATTAAAAGTTACCGTCTGAAGACCGTCACCTATGGGACATCGTGTGCGTCCTCGCTGTGCGGACGCTTCATCAAATTTCCATCGATAATAGGTCCACGAATCCCGAGATTGCGGAAATTATCACTCGCGATTTTTATATCGACGACTTACTGTCGGGTTGCGATAATGACATGATGGGGCGTGCCGAATTTCACTTACATAAATGGAAGTCGAATTGCCAAAAACTTCTTGAAACCATTCCGGTCGAATTACGAGACCCATCGAGTTTGCAATTCTCCGACAACACTTCAACAACGAAAACTCTTGGGATTCAGTGGAATTCAATGCGTGACATGTTTAAGTTCACAATTGAACTCCCTGATTCTTTTACACCAACCAAACGACAGCTTTCATTTCAAGGATGTTGGTTATCTCCAACTACTATCAGTATGAAGTTATTGTTCCAGCATATATGGCGTCTAAAAATAAATTGGGATGATCAACTACCTCAGCAAACTTTGGATAAGTGATCGGTTCTGAGGAGAACGCTTGTCATGTTGAATTAAATTCAAATCCCTCGTTACATCCATCTATCTCGAAAGGTCAATGAGGTTCAATTCCACGTTTTTTGTGATGCGTCACAACTTGCTTACTCAGCGATAGCATATCTTCGTGTGACAACAGCAACTGGAGATATACAAATTTCACATCTAATTGCGAAAACTAAGGTGGCTCCTCTCAAGCAAGTTACACTTGCGCGTTTAGAATTGTGTGGAGCCCTCTTAGCAACAAAAATTATGAAGTATGTTAGTGAAGTTTTCAAGGAGCATGAACTACAAATCTTTGGGTAGACGGACTCCCAAATAGTCTTAACATGGCTGCCACATGATCCAAGAAGGTGGAAGATATTTAAAGCCAATCGAACGTCGGAAATACTTCGTATTACGTCAAGATCACAGTGATTCCACGTTCCATCTCATGAAAATTCAGCGGACTGCGCGTCACGTGGCATCGATCCAATAAAGCTAATCACGTACAATCTATGGTGGTCGGGACCGAAATGGCTGTACCACGATTCTACTGACTGGCCAAGGTTAGCAGCAGCTAAGGTATCATCGATTCCAGAAGAACGTCAAACCACCTCTACGGCAGTGACCGTAATTGTAAAAAAACCACCTCATTATGTACCTGCTTAATAGATGGTCTTCATTATCAAAAATCATCCGTATTATTTCACAATTGTTACGATTCCGCAAAAAGGTCTATGGAACGGGAGTCATGCCCTACATCGATGTATTGCGGAAAGCTGAAGCAATAATACAATATTCTGTCTGCAAGAGAAACGAACAAGCGACAAAACGAATTCTCTTGCATCATTATCACCGTTTTTGGACGAGAACGGAATTCTTCGTGTCGGCGGACGGTTGGAAAATTTGGTTTGCAAATATGATGTTAAGCACCCCATCATCCTGCCTAAGATTCATCGATTGACTGAGCTAGTGTTAAGTGAATTTCATCTGATTAATCTGCACCCTGGACCGTCTTTAATGATCAGTTTGTTGCGCCAGCGTTTTTGGAAAGTCGACGGCCGTAATGTGGTAAGATATTATATTAAAAAATGTATCCGTTGTTTTCGTTTCAAGCGCCTGATCTCAGCTTAATTAATGAGAAATCTGAAACTGAAGCGAGTTACCGTGAATATACCGTTTACAACTGTTGGTGTCGATTTCGCCGGTCCCGTATTGCTGAAAACGAAACATGGTCGTGGGCGTGTTCTAGTTACCAAGGCGTACGTAACACTTTTTGTATGCTTTACCGTGAAGGCCATTCATATTGAATTGGTCAGCGACATGACCTCTGAATCCTTCATTGCTGCACTACGACGTTTTATAGCCAGACGGGAATTAGCTGAATTGTATGACTTGTTTGAAAACGAAAGGAGCCGCTCAGACATCAACAAATTCTTTGAACACCAAAAAATCAATTTCAAATTCAACCCTGCGAGTGCTCCCCACTTCGTCGGCTTGTGGGAATCAAACATCAAGTCAATGAAATATCATCTCCGAAGGGTAACCTCGAACGCTACCATGAACTTTGAAGAAATGACAACTGTTCTGTGCCAGATCGAGTCGTTACTTAATTCACGACCAATTAGCCCATTGACGTCGGATCCAGAGGATTTAAATTTTTTGACACCGGGTCATTTCCTTATTGGAGAGGCCTCCACTACCCTACCTGAACCATCTTTACTTAATATTCCAATGTCAAAACAGTCAAGATTTCAAAACATTCAGCGAAGGACGCAAGGATACTGGCAACAATGGTCGCTTGCGTACTTACATAATTTGCAGCAATGACCCAAATGGCGAAGGAAGGTGCCAAGTCTATCTATCGGTGACATCACCCTCATTAAAGAATACAATCTGCCTCCATCCAAATGGTTATTAGGGAAAATCATTCAGCTACCCCCGGGAAATGATGAAAGTGCATGGCCAAACCTATCACACCGAACTTCATATTTGCAGCCTATCGACAGTCAAACACTTCTACAGTTTGCTTAACTTTAGGTTCTGGATAGTACACAAGATACAGAAATTCGTCAGAATCACCGAGGAAATGAGCAACATAATCCACAACTCCTTTAGAAACAACAATCAGCTTGCAGAGCGGTGACAACTACCCACTAAATCCTGAAGATCCAAATCAACAATTCGTCAACATAAATATTTTAAGTCCTAAGTTATACCCGATGCCTTTTCCAATCTATTATCCATACGGAGAAACTACATGGCAACCAAACTGTCGATGCGTGGCTTACGATCTAGCACAGCAGTGGTTAGTGGATTCGTACACCCACGTGGTAGATAACAACCTAAACTATTCCCGGCAACATCAACAAAATTTAAGAGTGGACTTATATCAAGGGAATGGTGTAACGAAACGACCGACTATTTTCGCAAAGTGGGATGAACCTCATATGTTCGCTATATTCACTGCGAATCCCAGCTCGCCAGAAATAACCGAAACCTTAAGAACTGGAGAACAAATAGTGGATCGTCCTGATTTAACCGCACGAGTATTTAAGTTAAAGTTAAAATCGTTAAAGGATAACCTAACAGTTTACGGTGTGTTTGGAGAATGATTAGCTTACGTCTACACCATCGAATTTCAAAAGAGAGGCTTCTTGGTGACACTCGCCGAAGATAAATGTACAGCCGAAGCAAAAATCGATCAGTTCGTGAGTTAACACAAAGACAGTGCCAAACAAAGACGGCTATTCACTGCACCTCCGCCGTGCTTTATGTCTGCATTCGTGAGAGAAGTAAGAATGGACAATCGAAATGTTGTTCCTTACAGTCGATACTAAGCTTTGAAGTATGATGCTCACAGCAATGTAGAAGTTTGTAGGTCGTTACGTTCCATCAAGTACATCTTTTGTTACAGAATGTGGACTTCTTCGATCGATACATTAGTGCTCCTGAAGCAATGTGGTGGCTTTTCGTTCATCTTCCAAATCAACAACGAATCATGTTTGAACTACCACGTGAGGAAGAAGCTTTGCTGGCAGCTCAATAAACGGATGAACGAAATTGAAATCATGCTTTGAACTCAACAGAAATGATGTCAATGCACGGAATTTGCTCTGGAAATAAAGTTGTCGCACGCGCCTACACAGTGGAGCCACAAGTTTTCAAGCGATTAGAACTGTCAATGGAGCTATTTCCAACATGTTTAAAAAACCGCATCTCAGAGTGGGCCTTTGGAGTCATATGACGAATGTAGACGTTGCCTTATTGAAGCTGCGACTTATCAGATGCCAAAACAATTGCGGCAAACATTCGCTTATGTCAGCCGAACGACGAAGAAGTTACAGCCATAAACACAGCTCTGCATAACATCAACGCTACTTTATGTCAACATGGATTTTCTTGCGTTCGAATAGGTTTGCCAACATCAACTGGAAACACATCAGAGACGCAGAAGCAGCTTGATGCATTCGGCAAAATTATCGGTGCTGTTGATGACGATACAATAAAGCAAAAATGCTTCAATTTGGATGATTCAGGTGGTTCCATGATGGCATTCATTCGAGAGAGAGAGGTCAACGCGAACTTTATTTTGCAACAACCGGAATAGCAGCAACTCTGATGAAGGGCGGACGAACAGTACACAGCGGATTGAAACTTCCAGTTCCGTTTCTTGATATTTTCGTTTTATCCGTCCGTCTTAAACCATCTGAAGCTGAAGCTTTGACCCAAATGCATCAAAAACCTTCTGCAAGAAATTTCTGCAAATCAGCTGCAATTTGGAGGAAAAGTGGTAGTCGTTGGATCCCATTTTCGACTAAATCTACCAATTGCTGCCAGAGGAACCCGCTTGAACATTATCGAAAGTAGCATCAAATCAAGTAGATTGTGAAAGCATTTCAAGACACTATCACTCACAACCAACATGTGTAGCGAAGGACAGGAAGGATGAGCACAACAATTGGCTCTTAGATGTTGGAAAAGGAAACCATCTACCAATTCCTGAACTAAACGGTGACGAAATGTTATTGTTGGTGACCCTATTGCTTCAATCTACGGAGACAACCTTCAACAAATTTCTGTTGAGGAGTTAGGGAAACGAGTATTTTTGGCTCCAAGAAATGATCATATGCTGGAAATGAACAGAATAACCATTGAAATGTCGTCTCAGAATTTCTTAATAAGCAAACGCCATCGGGTATGCCACCAGACGTGTTGTTGTTGAAGGAAGCAAGTAATTTTGGATTTAAAATTTTTGAAATGTCAATCCCTTTTGGAACTAACATATGAATATTGATTTCTGATATGTCAAATTTCTATGTATGTATTAGTTTCATTCTAAAAGAATTTCGTAATTTTTCGTATAATTATGTACATACAATTTGAAAAAATTAAGTAGTTAAGCCTCCTCTTCCCTAATATTGGAGAAGATGAGAGCCACACCTTAACTAAAGCAAAGTTTTTGCATCATTTGCCTCATTGGAGCAGAAATAATGTAATGTTCATCCTTTTTTTATGATACTAATGCCGGGTGCAACCAGGAAGAAATATTATGTCAAAGTGCTCCCGATAATGACATATTTTGAACCTCTTTCAATCTTTTGAACCGTTTCAATCTTTTTCGGATTTTTCTTTTGAGATGTCGTGTTTGTAAGTCAAAAAGTTGATCAAATTAATTAAAATGTCGAATTTCAATCATTCATTAACCGTCAACTTAATAGCAACGCAATTCCTAACGCATTCATCAAATCAATCACCAACCCTCAACTCAATCACCAATTCAACCCTAAATCAACTTTCTAATCAACCCTTAAACCCCAAACTTAATGTGCTCATTTCACGAAAGAATCCTAAAATAATCCCCCAATCGAACCCTCTTCTAACCCAAACGTAAGCTAACTCAACTTAAACTCAACTTCAACTCAACTTAGCTCAACCAAATGTTAACCTTTTACTCAACTCCATACTTAACGGCCAGCTAAATCCCAAATTAACTCGTTTCGGAAGCTATGCGTATGAAATTAACTCTATTCAAGTCAGTCTATGATGGTTCGGTTAGCTTGCTAAGTAAATATATAAATGTGTGTGAATTTTTTTATAAGCCTCTGACGAGAAAATACCAAAAAGAAACATTTCTACAAATTGTTCAATCGAAACTTTCTGGTAGTGCTTACGAATTAATCTTATATAAGACGATCGAAACGTGGGAAGATTTGAAAACAGAGTTGACATTGCAGTTGAAGACTCTCGATCAGTCGAGCAACTGCAAATTGACTCATTAAGCATGTTCAAGGTCAAAATGAAAACGTTCGTATGTTCGCGCGCAATATTGAAAAAACTTTATCTGCACTTAATAGTGCTTGCATACGTAGGGAAGGCAAAAAGAGTGCTAAAGTAATAAATAACTTGAACGAAGCAACTGCATTACGCTCGTTTCAAGGCGGACTGCATCATTCCATTGAGGTCATAGTGAAAGCCTGCGTCGGTTCAAGACACTGAAGGAAGCTGTCGATAAAATCATAGAAGAGGAAATGTCATTTATGAACAAACCCAGATTTCAGTCAACATCTATTAAATGCCAATTATGTTCCAAAGTAGGTCACATCGCTAAAGATTGTTTCCAACTGAACAAGCCAAGTTCAACTCATACTTCAATCTCACCAAATTCTCGGAATTGCGTGCCCAATAATGGAAAACCAGTGACAAACTTTCAAACTAGCACAAATCCAGTGAGGTGTTTATATTGTTAAAATATAGGACATATAGTATGCTGAAAGATTGCAGAAAGCGAATATATAATAATCAGCGAAGAGAAAATTCCAATCCACCTTCACACAAAAATATAAATATCGCGAAAACTGTCAGGAACTCGTTCAGAAGAATCAGGATACAGTTGTCCGAGTTCAAAACCTGTAAATCTGTGCCGTTCTTTCTCTACTCTCTCTGAACAGAGCGTAAAATTATCGGATTTGTTTAGAAACAATCTTGTCGAAAACCATTTTGAAAATAATTTTGAATCTGATATTTCCGTACTAAATTCTGAGCTTAAATGTGTTGATGAAAAGATGAAATGAAAAGATCGAAACCAATCAACCAACGTCTAATGAATACCCAAAAATACTATACCAGTCATCAAATAATAATTCCGTCAATTCAAAATACGTCACTCTAAATATGGACGTATCCGATAACCCTATTTTATACTTTCTTATTGACACAGGAGCGGATGTCAGTCTTATAAAAAAAACTTCAGTTAAACCTAGATCAGTTTTTATCCCGAGTTTAAGTGTCAAATAAAGGGCATTACGTCAGAAAAAATTGAAACGTTAGACTTTGTTACAGTAAATTATTAGTAGGTAATTCAAAAATAGACCAGAAAATTCATTTAGTTCTTGACTCATTCCCAATTCAGTCAGATGGTATTTTAGGAAAAGACTTCCTGCAAGACAATAAATGTATTATCGATTACAATAGTTCTACTCTTCAATTTTCGATTCAAGGTGTAGAACATCAGTTACCGCTTTGTGGTTGCCGAAATCAGTTGTGGAGCTAGAAATTTCCAACGAAACACTTCCTCCCCTAGTCGAAAAGATTATATATACACGTTCCTAATCCTTGTCAAATTAACAAAGATTATATCTGTCTCTCGCATGAAATTACAAATGGTATGTATATTGCCCGTTCAGTTGTCAATTTCGCTCTTAACAAAGTTCCAATAAGTTTTGTTAATATAAACGATTACGCGATTAACGTCGGACAGATTAAAATAAGTTTTGAATCGGTTAATTCCTATGAACTTTTCAACATCGGAAGTTGGAATCCGAACGTAGAAGACAGATTAAATTCCAGCCATCTCTGCCAAACATAACCGAGATTTTGGACCAGTTAGGCAAAGCAAACTATTTTACGACATTGGATTTGGCAAACGGTTATCATCAGGTTAAGTTACACGCTGACGATATGGAAAAGACAGCGTTTACCACTCGAACTGGTCATTTCCATTTTCTGTGAATGCCGTTTGGTCTAAAAGGGGCACCTAAAACATTTCAGCGTATGATGAATACGATATTATTAGGTTTAAACGGTCTCAGATGTTGTGTGTATCTTGACGACGTGGTAATTTACGGTTACGACCTTCAAGACCATAACAGAAAGTTAATTGATGTTTTGAAACGTTTACGTTTATATAATCTAAAATTACAGCCTAGCAAGTGTCAGTTTCTAAAAACCGAAATTTGTTATTTGGGACATTTTGTGACGAAGGACGGTTTTAAACCTGACCCATCTAAAGTAAGTGCTATAATGAAATACCCTACACCGACAAATGCTAAAGATATCAGATGTTTTCTTGGATTTTCTGGTTACTACCGGAGCTTCATTAAAGATTACTCTAAAATTTCAGAACGCCTGAGTCGATTATTGCGTAAAAATATATAGTTCGTGGGGAATGCTCATTGCGACGAAGCTTTCCATAAATTAAGGAACTCTGTTATGTCATCCCCTATACTGCAACGTCCACACTTCGGAAAAACCTTTATTTTAACCACGGACGGTACTTTCCCAATTATTCAATGAACAAGACTTACCAATTTCTTTCGCCAGTAGACTTCTTAATGATGCGGAGAAAAATTACCCTACAGTCGAGAAAAAGCTTTTAGCCACTGTTGGGGCTACTCAAAGGTTTCATCCTTATCTATACGACAGAAAGTTTGTCGTTAGGACCGATCATCGTCCCTTAATTTGGCTCAATAAAAATCCAAAACCTATTTCTCGTCTAATCCGTTGGCGACTGGAACTGCATGAGTATAATTACGACATAGAATACAAACCTGGAAAGATGAATCAAAACGCAAAATTTCTGAAGATTCTGAAACACATAAATCAGATAAAATTATTGCAGCCATTACCAGAGCACAAGCGAAACTAGCAACACAAGATTCAACCCCTGATAAAAATCACGATACTTCTTCCGATAATTCCATTCAAGATAGTGTGATAACTCAGCCTTCTAAATCCGTTCCAACTAATTTAACAATTCGAATTCTACATTACACCTCTTGGTGGTCATCAAGGATTTTCTAGAACCATAAAACGAGTCAAACAATACTACGAGTTTCCTTGTATGAATAAGCGAATAAAATCATTTATTAAAAAATGCTCGTCTTGTCAAAAAAAACAAAGTCTCTCGCGTAATCAAATGTGCAATACAGATCACATCTACTTCAAAAATTCCATTTAATAAGATTTTTAAGGACATAGTACGCCCAATGATTGTTTCTCATAAGGGTAACAAGTATATGTTAACGATACAGGATGACCTCACCAAGTACTCTCTCGCGATTCCATTAGCTTTACAAGATACTGACACGGTAGCTAGAGCATTTTGTGAAAATTCTATATGTAGTTTCGGTGCATCTAATTCCATTGTCACAGATCAAGGATCTAATTTTAAGTCTGAAATATTTAGTAAACTCTGCAAAATTCTGAAAATTAAAAAAATTAATACCACGGCGTATCATCCTGAATCAAATGGTGCGTTGGAACGATCACACCGTACATCAACAGAGTACTTAAGAAATTTTGTTAAAGACGATCCGTTAGTATGGGATCAATGGATTCCTTATGCAATTTTTAATTTCAATTCAACACCACATACTTCGACTTCTTTTATGCCCATTGAACTTCTTTTAGGATATAAACCGAATCTTCCTAGCTCTATCCAAAAAGATACAACTCCAGTATTTACTTACGGTAACTATTTATCAGAACTCAAAGTACGACTTCAACATTCATGGCAGGTTGCAAGAAATTCATTGATACAACATAAATCTAAACCCAAAGAATACTATGACCAAAAATCAAATACACCAACTTTTCGAATTGGGGATAAGGTTTTTTTAAAAAACGAAGCCAGATCAAATAAGCTGGATCCGTTATGGACGGGACCATATGAGGTTATTCAGATTTGTTCACCATTCAATTCCTCCATTCATTTAAATCGTAGAGTCAGAACGGTTCACAACAATAGACTAAAAATATTCAGAGATTAATCCAATCAGTATATCACAGACTTATCGGAATAATCATTGTGAATTCGGAATATTGCATCTCTTGACGAATTGTTGTTGTTCAGATTGAATTATGTTATAATTAAAGTCAAAATTTTTAATTAAGAATTTGCATTATATAAATTTAAATTGTATATGTAGTTAATGAAAATAAAAATTATTGTTACCTATTTAAAAAATCAAAAAAAATCATACATCTGTATCACACAGCAGACACTTATAACACAACTCAACACTTAACCCAACTCCAAACGCAACTATCGCTCAACCTTTAACTCAACCCCCAACTGAACCCTCAATTTAACTACAAACTTAACTTACTTCAACTTACTAACTTTAACTTAACCCAAACTCAACTCCTAACTCACCTTCAACTCAACCCCAACCTTAGTGATTCAACCAACACAGGCCGAAAGCTTTATGTATCCTTCAAATCAATTCAATTCTATCTCAACATCTAACTTGCAAATGGAATTCAACTCAAGCCTCAACTGAACCGCAAACTCAACGCCCAAATTACCATTAGTTTAAAAAATTGCCCAACTCAACTCCAGGCCCAACCCCAATTGAGCTCAATTCAACCCTCGACTCAACTGCAAACTAAACGCCGAACTCAATCCTAAAACCAGCATATATACAAATTTGGTGAACGTCCTAAGGCAGGTACGCAATTCTCTTGATATACAGCTTCCAAAAGCTTTTCAATTATCTCCCTTGACCACAGAAACAGATTGACGAATAAAAAACACCAAAAGGGGTTAGTTGTTCTCGAGATACCGTGAGTACAGACAGACATTCAGAATAACGGATGGACATTTTTTTGTTTTGCTTTTTCAGACTCAGGGACTTTCAAAAGGCCGGAAAAAGTAGATTTGGACTAACCAAAAATGATTAGACAAGATTACTCTGGTCTTACAATCTAAACTTTAGAATTACGTTAAATTGACAATAAAAGCGGTTCATTCCGCACCAAATATATTCCTTGATTTTAAATACTGCAAACTTATTTCATTGCGAATCATTTAGAAAGCAATCGACCACCTATAACGATTATTTTCCTCACAAATATCATATCACGTTCAAAATTAAAATTTAATTAAAATTGTAACAATTTAATTTGAAAACGCGCGTAACATAATACGTAATATTGCGCATGTTTAATACACATAATAATCATACATATAGCTACTCGTTTATAATCTTAATCATAGACTTACCAGATATTTCGTCATTATTTAATAATCCATTTTCCTGTTGTTCACTACTACAACTGCTACCGTCGACAACAAGACGATCATCGTGATCATCATCATCATCATCCGCCGCCGTCGCCACTATATTAGCAAAAGTGTTTTTATCTACTCTTACATCTGTTGGTACATGAATAACGCGATGTTCAACAGCAGCATTATCGACTTGATCAACATTGCGATTCAATTGATTATTAATTTCCTGTTTCATATGCGTAACAACATTAATTTCCTCATTTTTCTCGTCGATCTTATTCTTATTGTTGGTTTTATTTAAATTATTATTAATTATATCACTATCACTGTTATTATTATTATTTTTATTACTGTTGTTGTTGTTGTTACAATTTAATTTATCACAATTTGGATTAATATTTTCGTAATTAATTTGGATTTCGGTAATTTCATTTTTAAATAAATTTAATTTATTCTGATTAGCAACAGTTAGATCATTACTATTATTATTACTTTTATTGCTAATAACAATATTTTCATTACTATTATTATTTGTATTCATTTGATTTTCTTTATCGTCCATATCATTTATGATGATTTCGGTAACAGTACTGTAATTAGACAAAAAAAAAAAAAAATGTTAAATAATTTTTAATGCAAAATATGTTTTCTCTCACGAAAAGCGCACAGTCGTAATTTAACACTTGTGTATCGCGACTAAAGAATTTCCGCGACATTTGATTTGAAATTGTAATCACGCGTGTACGTAATATTATCTGTCTACTGTACTAAAATGTACACAACAAAAATAATTGAAAAATTAATTTACTTAAGTGGTTTAGAAATTCTTTGATATACATTTTTTTTTTTTTTTAATAGCTACAAAAAAAAAATGTTGCGATATTTTTTTTTATTTTGCTTCGATTTGCAATTATCGCGTATAATATAAACTGCAGATATCCAGGACAGGGCAATAAAACCGGTAATGTGACTCCAGAAAGATTAAATGGCATTGGTGAGAAGGTTATACTAATATGCGGGTAAATGCAGTTTTGTGTAATGATTTATTTGTAAGTTGGTGACCTTAATTTCTTATTTCCCGATTTTTTTTTTTTTTTTTTTGTATCGTCTATCTTAATAAATAATTTACTGTAGTGAATAGTGGATGTAGAGGTAAAAAATGAAAATCTCAAAACATCATACCGTGCCATGAATAATAAAACGAAACTTGATCAAAGTAGCATTGAACATTTTTACGTGCTGTATGTGTCAAAATAAGAAAACTTAACCATTTGTTTATTGTGAAAGTATCTATAAAACAATAATTGGATACAAAGTGTGAAACCCTGTTTTTTAAATTACATACTATGGAAATTACATACACATTTAATCGAAAGAAGAAGTCCGAAGTTAAGTAGCTGCTTAAAAAATAGAAGAACAAAACAAAGGTTAGAAACCAAAGTGTTATTAGTTGGTATCGTTCGGTGGAAAAATGGAATATGTAGCAAGAAGGAACGCTATATGGTAACTAACTGTGAATAACCGAAATATATTCGAAGATTAGTGCCAGTAATTTAATTAAGGATTAAGATTGTGGGCCAATTTTGATTCATTAAAAATGTCGAAACACTTATTCAGATGCGTTTACAAAAGTTGTGGCCCTACAAATATAATATCTCACAAAATCAAGAAACAGCAAGATTTTTCATTCAAGAAATTTTCTGCGGCAAGATGGTTAAAATCATAAATGGAAGGATTGTTACATAACATTCGAATTTTGAATTAATTGTTGTAACAATAATAATAACCCTCTAATTATTTGACGCATTCCAGTGAAGCAAACCTATAGGTTTGTTTTGTGCGGCTTGATGTTTTGAAAATATTCCAGCATCATTTCCAGATTAATGTAAATATGACTATTTCTGCTATTCAAGTTATCGAATAATCTATCGATTTTATCTACAAAATTCGCCGTTGAAGTCAGCAAACTTGCTGCAGTTTTTATGCCGGCGGCTACTGTGCGCCTTAATGCTTGCGTTGCTAGTTTTACCCTCATTTTTTCGTTAGAATAAATATGATCTGATGTCAATTTTGGGCATAATTTTGTGCTACAATTTTGTTCATACTAATATATATGTAGGATCGCTATACTTGGTTTTGTTAAACTGATCACAATTATTCCATTAATACGCTCGACCTGTCCATTTCCCCTGGGAACACCTGTTGTGATTTTTACATGCTGTATCTTTTGTTGAGTGCAATACTCCTCAAAATTATGCGAGGTAAAAGCCGTTCCCATATCCGAAATAATTCTTTTTGGATTTCCAAATATGGCTTGTTGCTGATCAAGTTTTTTTAATACTTCTTCTGTTGACGTCGTTTTAACTGGATAGATCCACGTGAACTTTGCAAATCCATCAACAACGACAAACAAATATTTGTAATTCTTTGCGGTGGATGGTAATGGCCCTAGATGATCCACATGGTATGTGTGAAGTGGAACATCAAATTTCTCGATGGGATTAAGGTAATCTTCCTGTTTTCCGTATTTTTTGGTTGCTAATATGCAATGTACACAATTAGAAATTATTTCATTGATTCTTTTACTCAACTTTGGTATGTCATAGTCCTGCTTCGCCACAGCTTCCACTTTCCGTCTACTGATATGCCCGTTTTCATGAATCTTTTTTAGTATTTCATGTTGCATAATTCTAGGCACTGTGACTACATGACTTCCGTTGATAAATTTAAACACGATCCCATTTCTCAATAAATATCCGTTATATTCCCGTTCTTTCTGGATTTCTGCAATTAACTGGCATTCCTTGTCTTGGCTTTGGGCATTTCTGATTTTTTGTAAAATCCCTTCCTCAATTATAAAGATGCTCGGATTCCTACTCAGTGCGTCGACGTGACGCATTGCACTCCCAGACCTATGTAGAACTTCACAGTCGTAATCTTCTAAGTACATTGCCCACCTGGCTATTTTGGCACATAAATCTTTCTTTTTCATCGTTAACTGAAAAGCTTTACAATCTGTATAAATTTTAAATTTCAGTCCTAACAAATAAACCCGTAGTTTCTCCAAACATATTATAATTGCCAGAACTTCTAATTCGTAACTGCACCGTTTCGCCTCTGCTTCTGTGGTTTTGAAACTTACATAGTACACCGGATGAAATTTCCGATCGTCTGGGTGTTTCTGTAGAAGTACACCTCCATATCCTTCTTTGCTTGCATCCGAATGCAATTCAGTTTCCAGTTTTGGGTTGTACATCTTTAAAATTGGTTCATCACATAACCTTAACTTCAATGTTTCAAACGCCTGCTTTTGAAAGGTACGAAATTCAAATTTAGTATGCTTTCGTGTTAAATCACTTAAAGGCTTCGCGATAGCAGAAAAGTTTCCTATAAACTTTCTGAAATATCCAGCTAAACCGAGAAAACTTTGAACTTGTTTGCACGTTTTTGGCTCTGGAAAATTTCTAATGCTTTTGGTTTTTCCAACTGATGGCTTGATTGACCCATTTGAAATGATATGGCCCAAGAAATCAATCGAAGATCGAACAAATTTTGATTTTCCAAAATTTATTTCTAAGCCATTGTCTTCTGCATTCTTAAATATTATTTCAAATTTTTTTAAATTTTCAGCTTCACTGTTAGCCGCAACCATGATATCATCCATATATAGAAGCATAATCTTATCCCTTATCAATAGTTGAAATATTGTGTTTATGTACCTTTGGAAAACTGACGGAGCATTACAGAGCCCAAAAGGTACTTTTAAAAATTCATAATGCCCGTCCGGCGTAACAAATGCTGTATATTTTTGGCTACTATTCTTAACATCTGCATGAAAAAATCGGTTTTTTAAGTCTAATGTAGAAAATATCTTCGCGTCGTATAGATTTTCAATTATATCCTCTATTAACGGCAATGGATCTTTAATTATTTTTGAATTAATCTTCCGGTAATCGATGCAAATCCTTTTCGAACCATCCTTCTTTCGCACTAAAACAATAGGGCTTGCATACTCGGAATTTGAATATCTAATTATACCTTCTTCCAGCCACTGATTTATTTGCTTGTTGACCTCATCTTTTTCTACTTGAAGCAACCTTCTCGGATTTTGAAAAACTGGTGCTTCGTCTTTGAGCGTAATTTCAAGTTGTACGCACGACTTTGCTGTTTTTTTCGGTGTATAATTATTTATTAAAGTTGTAATTCTTTGTTTAATGCTAGGATTTTGAATATCTGCTATGCATTCCATTTCATTTTCAATGGTAAAAACTGACGCCTCAACGACATTAATATCGTTCTCTGCAATGTCATGACTTTTTTTAACTTTCCGTAATGTAACTTCTCCATTGATTATGTTTACTTCAACTGTGTTCAGTAAATCCTTACCAATAATTAAATCGTGGTTCATAACAAAATCATCCACAACATAGCAATACAGGTCGAATGACTCGCGGTCGATTTTTATCTGTAAACTTAAACAGCCATACGTGCGTGTAATTTTCTTACCCAATCCGGTTGATGTTATATTGGATATATCCAATTTACGAAAATTATTTAATTTACCTAAGATTGATTTTCTGATTAGGTTTACATCGGTACCAGTATCAATTAGCCCTATGGTAGAAATGCCAAACATTTCAACACTGACCTGCATACTAGTTACTGCCACATAACCTACGTCTTTAGAAGTAGTGGGAACTAAGTCTAAACAATTCTTAGCAATATGCCCAAAGTTATTACACTTGAAGCACCTAATTGCTTTACTTTTATTAGGACAGCTTTGCGTAATATGGCCAATAGCTCCGCAATTAAGGCAACGAGTTCCCCCGATATTGACTTTGGGTTTTACAAAATTGAAATTTTTTGTTCTTTGGAAATCGAGTTTATTTTCCAGTCTTTTGGTCTCCATAAATTCTTTATACACATCTAGCTTTCCTCTTAACTCACGTATGTTTTTTGCATCGCATAACACCATTTTATTTGAGCTTGAATCTGGTATTCCTGCAATAATATATGACACAAGGGACTTTTCATCTATTAAATTGTTCACTACTTTTTTCATGGTAAAAATATATTCCAAGTACGTTTCTTGGCTTTGCTTTTTTCTAGATGATAATTTTCTGTGTATATCCATACTAGATAGTTGAGCTGCGAATTCATCTTGTAACAATTCTTTCAGTGTTTCCCAGTTATTTATCTCTGGGGATGCTTCTACCGCAAGCTTTGCCGCACCTCGCAAAAGTTTACGCAAATAAACATATTTTTGTATGTCAATCCATTTAAATGCCGTCGCACTAGCTTCAAAAACCGCTATCCACTTATCAACATCTTGGCCTGATTCCCCATCAAATGTAACCATCGATTCTTGAACTTCACGAAGTGGTAGGGTATTATACACACTACGACCTTCTTGTCCATTACTGTTTGTAACCTCAGTACTTCCAGAACCACTCTCTCCGTTTGCATTTTCTCCCGTCATCTAAGTACCTTCTATGAAATCTGACAATCGTTTCACTAACTCTGATTTTCTTTTAAAATTAAATGGTAGGTAGAAAACACTAACCCATACGAATCGTTCGTTTAGTAAAAGTTCTGCAAAATTATTTTTTGAAAATCGCACTCAACCCCCAAGGCCAATATCGCCCATTGCCAACAATGATGACAAAGGTTTCGCTAGTACAAGGAATAGGTCCCTTAATTAACTAGTTACAAAACACTAACCCATACGAATCGTTCGTTTAGTAAAAGTTCCGCAAAATTATTTTTTGGAAATCGCACTCAACCCCTAAGGGCCAATATCGGCCATTGCCAACAATGATGACATAAGTTTCGCTAGCACATGGAATATGTCCCTTAATTACCTAGTTAGAAAATCCTAATCCATACCGATCGTTCGTTTAGTAAAAGTTCTGCAAAATTATTTTTTGGAAATCGCACTCAACTCCCAAGGGCCAATATCGGCCATTGCCAACAATGATGACAAAGGTTTCGCTAGCACATGGAATAGATCCCTTAATTACCTAGTTAAAAAACCCTAATCCATACGAATCGTTCGTTTAGTAAAAGTTCTGCAAAATTAATTTTTGGAAATCGCACTTAACTCCCAAGGCCAATATCGGCCATTGCCAACAATGATGACAAAAATTTCCCTATCACATGGAATAGGTCCCTTAATTACCTAGTTAAAAAACCCTAATCCATACAGATCGTTCGTTTAGTAAAAGTTCTGCAAAACTATTTTTTGGAAATCGCACTCAACACCCAAGGGCCAATACCGGCCATTGCCAACCATGATGGCAAAGGTTTTGCTAGCACATGGAATAAGTCCCTTAATTACCTAGTTAGAAAACCCTAATCCATACGAATCGTTCGTTTAGTAAAAGTTCTGCAAAATTATTTTTTGGAAATCGCACTCAACTCCCAAGGCCAATATCGGCCATTGCCAACAATGATGACAAAAATTTCCCTAGCACATGGAATAGGTCCCTTAATTACCTAGTTAAAAAACCCTAATCCATTCGAATCGTTCGTTTAGTAAAAGTTCTGCGAAATTAATTTTTGGAAATCGCACTCAACTACCAAGGGCCAGTATCGGCCATTGCCAACAATGATGACAAAGATTTCCCTAGCACATGGAATAGGTCCCTTAATTACCTAGTTAAAAAACCCTAATTTATACGGATCGTTCGTTTAGTAAAAGTTCTGCAAAATTATTTTTTGGAAATCGCACTCAACCCCCAAGGGACAATATCGGCCATTGCCAACAATGATGACAAAGGTTTCCCTAGCACATGGAATAGGTCCCTTAATTACCTAGTTAAAAAACCCTAATCCATACGGATCGTTCGTTTAGTAAAAGTTCTGCAAAATTATTTTTTTGGAAATTGCACTCAATTCCCAAGGGCCAATATCGGCCATTGCCAACAAAGATGACAAAGATTTCCCTAGCACATGGAATAGGTCCCTTAATTACCTAGTTAAAAACCCCTAATCAATACGGATCGTTCGTTCAGTAAAAGTTCTGCAAAATTATTTTTTGGAAATCGCACTCAATTCCCAAGGGCCAATATCGGTCATTGCCAACAATGATGACAAAGGTTTGGGTAGCACATAGAATAGGTTCTCAATTACCTAGTTAGAAAACCCTAATCCATACGAATCGTTCGTTTAGTAAAAGTTCTGCAAAATTATTTTTTATAGGGGGGGGGGGGGGGGTAATAGTGTGATGGCCTGCTCTGGACAAAACTGTCAATTAAAAGCTGTTGACAAAAGTTCAGAGAACAATCTTTCTGTGGATCAGTGGTGAACTGATTAGCACATCCACTCAGGCACTAGAGACTCTGCTATTTTTGACTCCTCTAGATATCTTGGGGAAACAGTTTGCAACTTGTACTGACATACGGCTGAAATCCATCTTAATGTGGACCTGCAACAATACAGAGCACTCATCTATTTTGTTCAACAAACAAATTCCCAGGACCACCGACTATACTGTCCCGTCACTATCTTTTGAAACAAAGTTCCGGACTAGTATCTTTAGGATATAAACTTCTTCACTGATGGTTCAAAACGGGACGGAAACGTCGGGGCTGGAGTGTTCTGCGAGGAACTTCTGTTAAATCTCTCCTTCCGTCTCCCCGACTGCTGTAGCATTTTTCAAGCTGAAGTAACTGCCATAAAGGAAGTCGTAGACTGGTTGCGGTATAATGTAATATCAGTTTGTGATATTCGCATATATACGGACAGTCAGGCTGCCATTAAAGCGCTTCAATCACACCTCCTCACGTCGAAAGTAGTCCAGAACTGTCTCTCATCTCTTAACGAGATGGCAGATCAGTTCAACCTCTACATTTTATGGGTGCCAGGACATTTCATAAGTACAGGGAATATAAACGCCGATGAACTGGCTCGACGTGGTACAATGGACCACTTCTCAGAAAGCAGAAAGGATATTGCAATGCCTCTTGCGGTATGAAAACTGCTGCTTCAGGAAGAAGTTAGCAAGCTGACGAATGACAGATGGTCAAGTATCAACTCTTGCGTAATAACTCGGCAGGTCTGGCCAAAGTTGGACTTGGCGAGATCCAAACAGCTGATCTCACTTCAGCGAAGTCAGATCAGTGTGGTTGTTGGAGTGATTACGGGGCACTGTCTCATAGGGAGGCATGCGAGTAGTCTTGGTGTCTTCTTACATGACTACTGTCGTAGTTGCGAGAACGAAGAGAAGGAAGGGACAGTACTTCATCTTCTTTGCACCTGCCCTCGTCTGGCGCGAAACAGACTAAAGTTTCTATAGGCACCCCTCTTCAAAGACCTGACAGACTTCTGTAGGATGGAAGTCAGGAGTATCCAGCGCTTTGTTAACAGCTCAAAATGGTGTCAATGAGTTGGAGGAAATAATTATTGTGGTATGGCTACGGACCATTTTTTGTGTCTATGCCTGGTCCTAGTGGATCGCCATCCAAACCTAACCTAACCTAGGCCAGTGGTGGGCAAGCCAAACGAGTATTTATGACAATTTTTCAAACTAATTACCCCAATAAAACTTCTAAACAAAAAAAAAAACAATGGGACAACACTGTAATTACTTATGTGTCGAGGGCCACAAAATTTGCACTCTGGAATGGGTGTGAGGACCACCGTATTAGTTATTCTATCTTTAATAATTAATTAACATTTATGGATTTTTTTTTCTTTACACATTAAACCACAACATTTATATACATTTAAAATGTCAAGGAAACTGTGACATCTGACTTATAACAGCGATATTTCTAAAATATTTTCAAATGAAGAACTAGAAATTTATAAGCGATTATTGATTGACGCATTGCTAATGTTATTCAGTATTGGCTTAATTGAAAATTGTCGTTCTTCCTACTTAAATAACCCATCATTTATAGCGTAATAATTGATGACATCAGGCCTAAGTAGTTACAGTCATTTAAATTTGAAGTTTTTAAGTTCTCGTGAAATTATTCATACAAATAATGCTAACGTTTTTGGTTATTTTATAGCAAACACGTTATCGAGGCAAGGTTAGGAAGCTTAAGCTTAACACGAATATCATTTGAGTTATTTTAGCCATATGGTCTGCTATACATACATATATCAAGATGTAACAATACTCGTATGAATGTCGCTTTATCTAATCCGTTATTAAAATTCCTTATCGCATCATTTCAATGTCACAAACAAATCGCAAAAGTCATTTTACAATTTCAATTACACAAGCAGATAAACATGAAAAGATAAGCCGCGTACCCAAAACAAATTTATTTTTATATAGTACAAACAACATATGGTTTCGCTTACCTAATTTGTGGTTCGAGTGATGGAAATTCTTCATCCACCTCACCAATTGTGGGCAATAATGTTGGCCCCCAGTGTGCATTAAAATATGCCTCGGATGCACCATTATAATCCAATTTATCGAAAGGTCCTAAATTATCATCGTTATCATCATCACTACTTGTACTATTACTATTATTACCACTGTTACCATTATTATTATTATTGTTATTATTTGTGTTGTTGTTGTTTAGTAAATTTTTCACATTTTCACTTTTCACACAACTATTGTCCGTGTCACTGCTATTGTCTAACGCATTTAAATTATTTTCACCATTTAATTGTTTATTATATAATTCACTGTTAAATTCGTTCTCGTTTTCATCGATGAAAATGGCACACTCGTGTATTACGTCCGAAGTGTCCTGCAACCAATTGTGTATGGTTGTAAATTGTTGTGCCGATTTATCGCAATTTGGCAATTTTTCCGGTTCCATGAGATTTAGTGATTTGGCCTGTTCCACCTTTATGATGTTACGCGGTGGCGGTATTGGCGGTTCTTTCGGATGAATTTTATTATTAACGATTTTTGTTTCCATTCTACTTGGATTGATATTCTCTTTCTCATCGATTATCGTGCGACTTTTGATTGGTGGTGGCGGACCATGTGGTATCGTTTTATTTAAATCATTCATTTGTGATTCTTGTATAATCGGTTTGTCATTGCTGGCGAATTCTTTTTCCAACATTGTGAATGTATTTAAAATTTTGTCCAACTTTGATTCGGTGTCCTTGTGATTTGTGATCTCATCATTTTCGGTGAAATTTTGATAGCTCGAAAATTTATCAATCACCGTTGATATTGTACTGCCTGTATCGTCCGACTCTGTTTCACCAAAATCGATATTCGATTCGGTGGTTGGTGAACTTTCACCACTCATTGAATTCGATTTTGTTGTAATGATCGGTTGAACCGGATTTTCGACTGGATTCTCTACTCGTTTCTTATGTAATTTTCGTGGCGGTATTGGTGGTGGTGTTGGCGGTGCCTTTATACCATTCTCATTTAATTCACTCAATTTAAATTTTGTATTTTTGATTAGAAAATTAATCGCAACATTACTCTCTTTTAGGCACTTGACACATTCGAGACGGGTTAATTTGTACACTGGAATTCCATCGATTTGTAAAATTTCATCGCCTTCATTTAAATGTCCCCAGGCAGTTTGGACACGCGATGCAGGACTGTCGACAGCACACGATTGAATAAATAAACGTTCAATATTTTCTTTGCTTTTAGCACCACCTTGAAATTTTAAACCTAAACCGATACGTTCACCAGGCAATCGATACACTGTCACTAATTCAACTTTGTCAATATCACTTTTACTATTATTACTAACACCATTACTAACACTATCACTATTATTATTTTTGTCATTAACACATATATTATTGTTATGATTATTGCCAACTGAGACAACTGTTACAAATTGTGACACATCCTCGTCTGCAATTTTTATAATTTTATTTTTTTTAAATGTGCTCCCATCGAAATTGCTGCAGTCAATTGTGTTCAACTTTTCGTCAACCGTTACCACTGTAACGTAATCCATACTGCGAGCGGTTTTTTTTTTGCGGTGCTGCACACGATTTATTAAGAAATATCCGTTCACTTTTTCTAGCTACACGATTTAAAAAAACAATAAAATGTTTTATTGGTTTCGGCGATCACACAAGAAATTCGGCGCGAATAATTTGCAATCCAATTATCAACCACGATTATTTGTATAGTATTCCATATCTCTGGCGCTGCCGACTTAAAGTGAAATGTTAACAACAATTTTTTTTTGCTGTAAATAAAAAGAAATTTTTTTATTAATGTTATTAATAAAATTGTAAAAAAAAAAAATAAATATTTTATAATAATAAGACAAACCAGCAATAACAACAACAACAACAAAAACTACTTAAGTGATGTAAATGGTAAAAAATGTATTTCTTATTATTGTATTACGTTATATGCGAGTTTAAAAAAAAATTAAAACTTTAAAACTTTTTTAAAACGAAAATAAAAACGGGGATTAGATAGTTTCTGAATTTGTAATGTGTGTACATATATAAAAAACTAGTATACTGTATATATAAGATGTAGTGTGGTTGGAAAGTATTATAGTTTGTGCGCATAAAGACAAAAATTCAACAACTTGCGATTTTTGTTATTGTCAGAGCATTGACTTCCAAATAGAATTTTGATATAAATCGCTTCAGAAACTGGTTCCCAGAGTTGCAGATTAAATTTTCGTTTTTTTTTTCTCTGTACCTTTAGAAAATTAGATAAAAGGCAGAGCTTTAAGCAAAGCCGCAGATTCCGCAAACTCAAATTAATTAAAAATAATTTAAAATAAAATTCGACAATAAATCCAAAATCGAGGAATTATCATATTTTGTATGAGGGTACAAACTGGAGGACATACCTAACAAAATATTTAGTTAAATACACTTTATAATGTAAGCTAGTGCCTAGTAGAAAAACTGCAAATTTTGTTGACACGACTTGTCCAGAAATAACGATCCGTTCTTAAGTAATAGAAGAATTGCGTTGACTTAGGCCTACATAAACTTTTAGAATCTTAAGAAAGAAATATCTGTTATCTAAAAAGTAGTAAAAAACCCTGATTTTGTCAGTAGGAAACACAGGCCAAAACATTGCTTTGGTGACATCTAGCTTAGAGTAGTATAGTTATTAATATTTAGTAAAGGTTTATGCTAGTTGCTTGACAATGTTTAGAGGATTTAACAGTCTTGGTTGTTCATATTGAGAAAGTAGTCGAATAAATTTTTCCATAATTTTACAAATTCTTAATTTTAATTTATGCAATACTATCAAACATGTTTGAACTTCAACAAAGAACAAAGTTTGTAAACATTCGAATTTTTCATATTCCGTAAAATAATAGTGACGGTGACACCTAGGGTGTGATAGAATAAGTTAAATTAATAGCTCAATATTTTACTGTACTAAAATGGATATTCCATGATAAAACTGTTCTAAACGTTTCTACACTATTCTTACAGGAAAAGTCATGAACTTTCATTTTTGGAGCGCGATAGTGTAAAGTTGTAAGATTATTAGTTTTTGGTAAGCGATAGTGTGAAGATTAAAAAGGAATTAAAAAGTGATTTAAAAAGTGTTTTAGTGCAATATAAAAGTAAAAGTGATTAGTAAAATTGTGCGAATAATTTATATAAAGTGATTTTGTGAATTATCATTAAAAAAATGTGTTGTAATAATTTTTGTGTGAAATGTAACAGCCACCGTAAAGCGCCGTGATCTGTCCTTAAATGGAATTTTTGCCCATAAAGATACTTATGGAAATACTTGACACACTCCACTATAGCCAACAATTCTTTCCGTGTCACGCAGTAATTACGCTCCGGTTTCGATAATGTTTTGGAGAAGTACGCAATAACTCTTTCTTGGCCATTAATTTCCTGTAATAACACACCTCCTATACCGTCATTACTTGCATCGGTGTCCAAAATAAATTTCACGTTGGGTATAGAGTACGCGAGGATTGGCGCAACACTTAACAGTCTCCTTAGTTCCACGAATGCTTCCTCCTGGTCATCGTTCCATTCGAATGACTTGTTCTTCCTGGTCAACTCGTGTAAACTCTTGGCAATGTTGGCGAATCCTGGCACGAAGCGTCTATAGTAGGTGCACAATCCGAGAAAGCTTCGTAATTCGTGTAAGTTTTTAGGTCTTGGCCAGTTCTTTACCGCTGCGATCTTTTCTTCGTCGGTGTGAATTCCATTAGTTTTTACAAGATGACCCAAATATTTACACTTCTTTGGGCTTAGCTTTAATCCGGCGGCCTGTATCCGATCTAAAACTTCTGCCAAGTTCCTAAGATGCTCGTCGAAATCCTTACCCATGACGATGATGTCATCCAGATATATTAGGCACGTCTCCCAATGTAATCCCCTTAACATGCGCTCCATTAATCGTTCAAAAGTCGCAGGGGCATTACATAATCCGTACGGCATAACATTAAATTGGTAAAGTCCATTACCCACACTGAACGCTGTTTTCTCGCGATCTTCCTCATGGACTTCCACCTGCATGCCCACATTTGATTTTGCCGCTTCCGACTCGGTATCTTGGTGTTGACCGTTCTGTGTTTATGCTGGTGTCGATTTCTACTCGGCGTATTTTCATTGACGGTTTGGTTATGGCTTGTGCAGTTTCATTTGTTAATGCACACGCGAAGGTTGCTTTAGGTGACAACATCACCGCCCTGTGTGTGTCTGGATCTTGAATGCCGTCAATGAAAGCGTCAATTTTCAGCCTTTCCATATAATCGGCCGATATACTAGTATGTGCTAGATGTACTAATCCTTAACTTGATTGATTGGGCGGTTTGAACCACTTGCGTCGTTGATCCACTTGCCTTGACATCATTTAGTTCTTTTTCGAGACGTTGAAATTTTTCTTCAACCTGCTGAACCTCCGTTTTGACAAGTTAAACTTCCGTTTCTAATTTTTGGTCGAAACTTTCAGATGATGGTTGTGTTGTTTCGGCTGACGGTTGTTTATCTCCTTCTTTCTGCTCGGCGGTTGCCGCATCCGTTACTTTCTCTCCAAAATCATGTTGATCTGCGTCTAACCCTTCTTTCTCCATGGCGTAACGTAGTCGTGCTTGTAAAGCTGCTTTACTACCATCAGTAGCCAAACCCCGTTTCTCAAGTTCCCTCTTTAATTCTGGAACTTTTAATTTGTTGAGAATCATTTTCTTTATCTTATTATTCACAACCCCACCGCTGTCACCAATTGTTACGTTTTGGCCCTGTCATTCAAGGTTCGTATCACTGGATTGTGAATAATACAAAATCAATTTAATTTATCTCCAACGAATTTATTTATTTCACAAAATTTATTACAACACAGTTTATCAATCAAAATTCACAAAATCACTTTATATGAATTATTCTCAAATTTTATTGATCACTTTTACTTTTTATTTCGCACAAAAATACTTTTTAATTCCTTTTTAATCTTTATACTATCGCTTACCAAATATTACTAATCCAATTCGACTTCGTTTGCCTTTTTATAACTAAACTTCTAGAAAGCTCATGACTTTTCCAGTTAGAATAGCGTAGAAACATTACCTAACAATTTTTATCATGGAAAATTCCATTTTAGTACAGTAAACATTGAGCCATTCATTTAACTTCTTCTATTACACACTAGGTGTCACCGTCACAATACATTATTGAACTTCGTTTCTGAATTATTGTTTTGTTTTCTTGTATTAATTGATTTACATAAAACAAAAAAATTTAGGTGTTTTACCAGTTTGATTAAAATGAAATAAAACCTTATTAAAAGTCATTGCCTCTAAATCAAGAAAAACTACATAGACGGCAGTAAAACTGCGATAAAATAACACCAAAAATCATCAACAGGAGAAGTTTGAAGTTCGAAAAGTACAAGAAAAGCAGAACAATTAAACAATGTAGTACAAAGTTTGTAAACATTATAATTTTTCGTATTTTCCGTAAAAAAAAATGTTTTAAAAGAGACATCTGTGGTACAATAGTAAAGCTATTAGCTAAAATAAAAGTTGGTACATTTTCTCCTAATTTTACGATTATCTAGCTATGTACTTACAAATTTTATCGAGTCGTTCAATTTTTAAAATTTTATGGAAATTTGAATGGATGCCTGATAAACTATGTTAAAGATTTTGAAATGTTTCATGCCATTATTGGAAAATATGCTTAAAAACTAAGTAACTATAATTTAGACAAAAGGGATCGAAGAGTTCCGAAGAATATTTTTAAGCTTATTTTTGATATATACATAGTTTGAAAGTTAGTTTAATATTCTGCCTTCAAGCATAAAATCTTCAAAGACTTTTAGAGTTATTGAAGTAATATCTAAATAGATTTGAGACGAGACGTTACCTTGTTAGTGGGAAGTTTAAAAAGCATCGGAAAAAGGGTGTTATTGATGTTTTTGACGTCTATTTTTATGGTAGTTTGACTGGACCATCCCAGCCAGGTTTTACCTTTTTTGCTTATTTTCGCAAATATGCCTAAAATTAACTGCTTAATAGTTTAAAGATAATATTAATAAAATTTATGGAAAACTTAGTGTAACAACAACATAACTAAGCATCAAATTATTGTTCTGATCTTTAAAGCTATAAATTGAATTTGATTTGTATTTTGGGACTTTATATTTCGATGTTTCGACTGTTTAATTTGAAATTTGGTTTTGGTATGTTCGAATAGACAGATTAATATTTTTGGTTAGTTTAGTAAAGAAATTGGTCTAGACTCAATGAGTCGGACATAACGTTAACTATGTACTTTCGAAATACCCACCAGAGACTAGAAGGTCTGGCACTACCATTTAAGCACGACAACATCAAATTAGATGAGTCAAAAAAAAACCGCAAGATTATTTGATGTGAAAAACAGTGAAAGATGGAAGTTCGAATCAACAGTTACCAAGCCCGGTCACTTATGGATCAGTGATGGCTACAATGGTGTTTTTATCAAGTATCACAAGATCAAGACTGTCGAGATCAATTAAGCAAGTTATTGGAACAAAACCAAGAAATACCTAGAACCCTGCAAAAGGAACATAAAAATGTATAAACGATTAAAATTCCCGACCACTCTCTCTAACGACAAGTGATATTAATTAATTTACAAAATTAACAACTGAACGTTTTTGAATAGACAAACTGCTGCCCAGAATCACACATTTGAATTAAAAGATCGATCATTTACCACGCTGGAAATAACTGTAAAAAACAAAGCAAGAGCATTGCAGAAACCAACAGAATACATGATATTGCTACAAATATGAAACAAATGGAACAAAAGTAAAGCTAGCCCTCGTCAAGGACAGTAAGCTGCCCCTAAAAAAATTGTTCACAAATGCCACATACTGGAAATGATGACTTAGTTATAATAGTAAAAATATAAAGGACTGAGGCCTCACGAGGAGATCAGAACTTCAGTGCGGAAAATCACATGCATACGTGCTCATCTCAAGTCAACTCAATCTAACCTCCAACTCAAGTTAAAATAAGTTCCCACTTAAAAGCATCAAGCCCAAGTCAACCTTAACTCAACTTCAACTCAATTCCAGCTCTTGCCAAATCTGAACAATCTACTCAACTTCAAGAAGGTGAAAATTAGGTTGATTCGAGAAACATCATGCGGATACGAACTGAACTCAATCTAACCTCCAGCAAAACCTTCACTCAACCACCAAATTAATCATCAGCCAAACCTCTCAATCAATCCCAAATCAACTTCACTCAAGTCAACCTAACTCAAACTCGACTTTTCATACAACTTCAACCAATCCCTAACCTCAGCCCCAACTAAACATTCAACTCAGTCCTTAAATCAACCCAGTTATTAAAGGTAAGTTATCTATCAACTCAATCTAAACAACCGCAGTCCTCCAACTCAACTCTCAACTCAACCGCTCTAACTGAACTCTGAATGCAAGCGCTAAATAAATCCCCAACTGAACTTGTTAATAACCACCTGGCTTTGGATCAGTTCTTATAGCGGGTATCAGAACTTCTTGACGTACAGTTGGAGCCTATTAGGGGGATTTTAAATCCTCCGCCTTGATCATAGAAACGGTATGTCGATAAAAATGGCAAATCGAAGAAGCCTTTCTCGATATATCATGGTTAACCGACATCCAGATAGACAGCCGAATATTTTTTGTTGTTGTTGTTTTTTCCTACTCAGGCACCATCAACACGTGGTTTTGAACAAACAAAATGTTTGGTCATTTTTGGCAGGCTTTCAATATGTTGGTCCTTGCAAAACCAGAAGTTAAAGCAGTAATGGATGATTGACCACAACCAATTGGAAAAATTCGCGTGCCAAAGGAAGATTATGATGTGAACACCACAAAAATTCTGTAACATTAGATTCATATCCCATTCAAACCTTAACATTTTCACATTATACTGACAAAAGCTAAACCTCCTCGGATGCGGATCTCGTCAGTTACAACTGTTTCGTGCTAAAAAGTTTTTACGTTGAGTTAAAGGAGCAAAATAAGATACTAAAAGTCTTAAGGAGAAACAAAATCGCCCGGCAAAGCAGGTCACCTTTTGATGATCATGAAACAAATAGCAACCGTCCCGTGTATATTAGGTACCCGCCGTTAGACAACGTCACAAACAAAACTGAAGTGATCATCAAACTACTTGGTGATTGCAATACAACAAAATCAACTAACTCAATAGAGAATACCTCTCTAAATACGAAATAAGCCTATTCTTAACATGTGGCACTTAATAAAGGCAGCGTCAAAAAAGGGTTTCACCAACTGAATAATAAATAAGTAATTATTGCTTTGGAATGATTTTGATTATTTTGTTGAATCATGCTAATTGATCAATAACAATTATGTGTGAGATACATAATTCGCACACGGCTTTGGCGGCATATGTCAACCAGTTAGTCCAAATTTAGGATGACATCCTGGCAAGATTGCTCCTCTATTTCACCAATATGCGTTATTACCTCGTCCTTTAGCTGTTGAATTGTTGCTGGCTCGTTCAAAATTTTTGTGATTACTAAATTTTATTTTACTAACGTAAAAGAAATTAATAAACCCATAAATAACCCCATTCTCTCACAGACTATACACACGTTGTTGTCACCCAAAACACCTAAGGTCGGTTTAACGACACTGCACGACAGGAGACACGACATTATTACAAATTACGCATTGAAATCCTAATCTGAAAGAACAAAATGTCTGACGAGGCGGCGAATTGGAAAGCGTTTTGAAGCTGTATGTCAAGAGTACCGAGTGTCTCCTACCTGCCATAGGGTTTCGTGAAAACTTGAAATCGAGGAATTTTATGCTTTAGCGAAAATTGTGGAGTTTCCGACGAATTTTATGCTAAAAAGCTGCCCATGCCTTTATTCTAGGATATTTCTTTCAATGAAACTACTCTAGTTAGCAGAAGGTGTTTGAATCTTACGTTTAAATGGGGGGTTTCTGTGGGTTTGAGGCAGAAGAGGAAAAATAAAGTGATTGAACATTAAATCGGAATAGTGTAGGGGACGTTAATGGGTGTTACATTTTAATTGATGTACTGAGTTAGGTTGAAAAAGGCGATGTTGGAAGAGTGGAGAAAAGGTTGGGTTGGGTTGGGATTGGATAGAATAGGAATTGCCGTAAAATGTCGTAATTTGTGGCATTGTGTATTTGCGTTAGTGGAGGTGTCATCTGGTGCTGAGTAGCGAAACTTCGGATACTATGGTTAAGATTAGCTCAGGAGCATTAGGAGGAAGGAGCGGATTGTTGATATTTTCAATGTGATGGCAGCCATGCCTTGAGGTGAGAAAAAGTTATTTGGCCGGTGTAGTTTTTGAGGTTGGGTTTTCTCTCATAGAGAAGACGAATAGATAAATGTAGTTGTAAGTGTTAGTGTGGGAATATGCATACCAATGGTTTTGGATTGGATGTCGATGCGTGTGCGGGTGTCCCTGTGAATTAGGATGGGTGTTACAGTAGGTATAGTTGTAAGTATTTATGCTGGTTTGAGTGTAGATATGTTGTTGAATAGTTCTTGTTATTCGTGGGTGTGCGTGATATTATTGGGAGTTCGGGTTGTGGGTGTAGGTGTAGTTTTCATTGTGGGTGTAAATGAATGTGTATATAAATGTTTAGCTTAATTTTTCAATGCCGTCTGGTCATAAATCGGCCTATTTAATTATACATTGAGACTGTTGGGATATTTCAGATGGAGTTTTTTGGTTTTTGTGCCAAGTGAAATGCTCTGGGTTGAAGTAGTACGGGTTTGTTGTGTTTAGTGAAGACCACAAAAAAAATTTTCACTTGCGGTGAAATTAACGATGAATCTTCGCAAATAGTGTGAATTGTGCTCTTTCAAGATGTTTTAATCAGAATGAGTTAAATATAAGCAAACATCGTAAGAAGGAAGAGTTGAAGGATGTGTTTGATATTAACGGTAACGGCTTGGGAAATAACAATTCAAGGAGTTCACGTAATCCAACCATCAGCAGTTACTGCAATTGTCGAGCATTATAAGAATTTATTTTCAACTGAGCTTGGCTCATACCGGGGAAAGCCTGGTTCCAATTCATCTGCCTGTCAGGAGTATTTCTCTCGTTATTCGTTGTCTTGTTGAGGATGAATTGGAAAAGTTACAATAACAAATTCAGGAATATTAGAACCTACCGTTCCAGTGAAAAAATCGGACGGATCAATTCGTATACGAGTATATGGGGACTACAAATCAACAGTTAATAAAGCATTAAGCCTATATTACCAGCGGGAAAATATTTTTCGAAGCTTGATTTAGCTCAAGCGTACCAGTAGTTACCAGTAGATGATAATTTGGCATTGATTCAAATAATCATCAGTCATAAGGGGACATTCACAGTAAAACGGTTACAGTTTGGAATATCATCCTGCCAAATTCCAAAAATTTAACGAACAGCTGCTCAAAGGAGTCGAAGGCGTTCTTCCTTATTTTGATGATATCAACGTAATTGGACAGACCGAGAAAGAACACATAGACCACCTACACCAAGTTTGTAAACGATTATATGAAGCTATAGTCTTTGATTGAATCATGATAAATGTCAATTTTATGTCCCCATAAAAAATAACAGCTATCAACCACACTCCACCACCCGAAGACAAAAAGCAACTTCAAGCTTTTTTAAGGCTTTTTAATTTTTGTCATGATTTTTTAGAAGGAGAGCTAGTCTTCTGGAGAAAGATTCAACAATTAAAAAATCTTCTCGCCAACTACAGTTTCTTAGTAAATTTCAATGAGTCACAGCCCCTACTCCTCAGCTGTGATGCATCACCATACGGAATTGGGGTCATACTCGGACATCGAATGGTGGTGCGGAGCGACCAATTGCATACTATTCACGGACCCCCACCAGCACAGAGCGAAATTGGTGAAAGGAGGCTTTGCTACTCATACTATAAAAAAACCGCCAATGGCCGCACAGTAATAATTATTACTGATCATCAACCATCATCAACCATTAATTCTGTCACCAAGGATGTTACATACGGGTATTTTTCTGAAGAATCAGAAGTTTTAATGATCGAAACAACTCACGATCCTCCATTGACCGCTCTCGATATCGCAAAGCTCAAAGCGAAAGTTAAAGCTTTGACACGAGTTTTAAGTTGGGCGATGAAGTGTTGGGCTAACGGAAAAATCGACGACGAATTCAATCCATTCTTGTAACGCCACAACGAGGTATATCGACTATAAATCTGTCTAAAAATGTGACCAAAATTAGATGCCGATATCGAATCAACCGTTCAAGCTCTCCAAAAAATCCTAAATCCCCAATTCATCCATGCAAACAACAACTACACATTGGTCGAGACTGCATGTGGGTTTTTCTTGCTTGTCGGCTCATATTCCAAATGGTTGGAAGTTTACATCGTCCCATCCACATCATCCGAATGTGCGTTACAGTTGCTTTACAGAATCTAATCAACGGACGGCCTTTAACATCGGACGCATTTATGGTATTTTGCAAGAATAATTTAGTTTCTCACATACTTACAGCTCCGTTTCATCCTTCATCTAATTGACAAGCGGAGCGTATGGTTCGTACAACAAAGGAATTCCTAAAGAAAATCGTAAGCGAACATCGCTTACGTTTGGCTCAATTATTCTTTAGCCGGAAAGTAGTAACATACTTCGATAAACTTCTGCCATTCCAGTTCGTTCAACCGAGGTAAAACCAACCAGTAAATAAATCAGTTTTTGGGCTCGGAACTGCTCTAGTGACGAGAAATGTGTTCTAGCTACTATTGAATGTGCCACTGGTGCAGTGCCTTACAAAGTACAAACTGGACCCGAAACAACCCCATGCGCTTGACCTTCAGATCAGTTCTCAAGGTCATTAGAAGGTAAAGGTAATTTTTTAAATGGAAACTCCTATTTTTGATGCAAGGTTCGAAAATAGTGAAAAATTTTACGTCCGAATATGTCTTTTCCAAGACCTTCCAAACTCACCTGAAGGAATACATTTTAGTTATAACGCTTACGATTTGCTATGCAAATTAAAAATAATAAAAATTTAATTTTCATAGCAAATCATCAGCATTGTAACTAAAATATATTCCTTCAGGTGACTTAGGAAATAGTTTCCATTTAAAAAATGACCTTGATTATTGACCTGAAGGTCAAGGGTATTAATACAAATAGATGACCCCATTGTCCTTGACAATTTTTGTCTAAACCATTATTCAGTTGAAGTCATATTTTAAGGAATGTGTCAAATATCAACCGATCGATGATAGAGATCAATTTAATAGTGATCTAAGAAGGATTAGGACCGATATATTAATTGCGATCGTTTTGATTTGGTAATAATGTAGACACTATTACATTCATGATCAATGTTAATTATGTTGAAGAAATACATTCGATTTCTCGATTCCCGCCCTCTCTAAATAATAAGAATCGTATAATCATCGTCGGATCAATTTTTGGTCTGTTTGTCCTTTCAAGTTTCTTACTTCTTCTATAGGAACTAAACATGGCTGCTTATATTTATCTTGTACTAATGGTCTAACGAACGTAACATAACAAGAATTGTTGTTGTCATTAAATATTTGTTGTTTGTTTCCATTTTGATGAAATTGAGAGCAAAAGTTATTAATAAATCGTTTGGTACATGTACATATCTACAAGAATTGCAACAGTATAAGATAACTAAACAAAACTAATTGCATAAATCTCGACATTAATTGTTGTTGTATTGTTCTTTTACATTTTTTATATAAAGGTAAACAACATCTTGTATGTACCTAAACTACTTGTTATAATTGCTTTATATATGTAAGTATATAAAAATTCTTAAGATTGCAGCAAATTTGTTTTTGTATTTATTTAATTAATTTAAAACTGCGCTCGGACGTTTTTTTTTTATTAGCTAGTTGGTATTTAGTTTAGCTATCCAAGTTTACTGCCATTCTAAACTAGTTTACATACGTATATACATATAGCAAAAAAAAAACCGCGCGCCACACCGCGATCTTACATCCATTTATGTACATAGCGGAGATAAAAGTATTTGATATACATACATGAGTATGCATAAATATATATAAGAAATTAGAAAGGTTGGTTAACAAATATTTTATTTATTTTAATTGCCATTTTGTTATAAAGGTTTACGAAGTATTTAAATCAAGGTAACGGTATATAAACCAAAAAATTAGCATGGAATTTATAAAATGCGCGCGCGCGCGCAAAATCAGAAGGTGCGAAAATAATTAATTAAAAATAAAGTGTTTTTTATACGATTATATGTAATTCTACTTCCGATCATGTGAGAAATTTTGTAATGTGTGAAACTTAATTTTGACTGTATTCAATAAAGTGTAACCATCGCATTGGTGAAAGTCAGTGGAATATCGTGCGAATATATGTATATATAATCCGATGTGGGAGATTTTGGCAACTTTACCCTTTATATGGTAATATTTTGTGTATTGTGAAAATGTTATAAACAGTATGTTATAAACAATTACCAATAAAATATCAGATACTTTCCGACCACACGATATCTAAATTTGTGCATTTCTACCGCATATGGCTATAATTTATAAACCCTATAAACCATATGAATATATATTCTCTCGTACACAATAAATAAATTTGAATAAATAAATATTTTACTGTTACTTTCAATTTCTTGGTTAATTAATAATTAATTAACTTTTTATTAATCGCCTATCGATTCGAGGTGTTTAGATGCGAGTTAAGTTTAATAGTGCAGTTAACAGTTAATTTGCTGCAGTTATAAAATTTTTTATAGATTTGAAATATTTCAACTGTATAAAAGCATAAAATATTTCCAGTTGTATAATACAAGCAAAACACACCCAAACGCCTACCTACTAACATGTTTACGAGTTAATGGCATTGTGATAAATTGGCGAATCGATAAGCTGAGCTCATCGATATTTCAGAAATATTATCCGTGCGCAGTATCCTGTTGCAGAAAATGCACTTTCTCTTTAGATTTTATATACAAACAATTTTAAGCCTTTGTATCAATATACGATCGGTATAATATAAATGAAATTTTAACGATCGCGATCTTTTCATCACGACCATTTAGGTGATCGATATATTTAAATGCCGTCATAAGAGTAAAGTCGATCGTACATGATATTTCTTGAGCGTGATTACAATCTCATTATATTGTTTGTTTATTTTTCAATAAGTAATCACGATCTTGGACTATTCGGGAATTAGAAGGTTCGGCGTTACAATAGTTTCTTATTTTATGAAACTGATTTAATTTCTTTTTTATATATGTGCTTGAGCTTATGTAACGGGAAAATCAAAGTTTTGTCTGCCCAATTTCTTTCAAAGAAATAAATGCGTGACTCGATATGTTATTTTCGTAATTCAGTGATCTTCAGTCGTGGAATGTCATTTGGTTCCGTAAACCATTTTGCAATTTAGCATGGTTGAAGAGCATGATTAATTGCAACACATCCCCGACAAACAAAAGAAGTTAAGTAACTTGCCGCAAAGAGCTTTGTCTGGTACTGGTAATTGTAAAAAATAGGGACGACTAATATCGCTGAGAAATTGAAAAACTAGTTAAAGCAGCGGTAGAACACGGCAGGACTGACCGAAATACAGAACATGTTAAATACAAAAGCGGTTCAATTTGTATAGGGACCAGCAGAAAGTGAAAATAAGAAGCGCGGCGGAACTAATATAAAAAAACTTGGATAAATGGACCTAGTTGACTTTAATAACCCTATTGACCAAAAAATAAGACTAAGTACCATAGAAAATCTCATGAGTTTACAGTTTGTGTGGAAACAAAAATACCGAAACAAGTTATCTATACTAGAGTGGTAGGCAAGGTGGAGATACTAAGGCGCGGAAACCGCGTCCCAGCGGTACCAACGTGACACAGTATAAAGAGATGAGGTCTTGCTCCGCCAAAGAGACAACATAGGAATCGTTGCTCGGCCTTTAAGATTCTTGATAAATGAGCTGCCATCCCCAAGATACAGCTCACTGAGAAACAAAGGGTGTCAGTGGCTTGAGTAAGGAGCATCTCTTTTTTTTTACTGGCGATGTCTTGAAGGAGCCTGTGTTGATACTAGCCGTAATTGATAAAAGTCAAGAAGATGGGAGTATCAATTTGGAAAGATGGAAGTTGCCGAATAGCAGCCGATGCAGTAAACCTTCTCTTTTGAAAGGTCATGGGAGAAAATCCGGGACCCCCATCCTGCAGTGATGCGGAATGATACCAATCTTTGATAAATGGATCTTTATAAAAAGGCAAAATCCAAAGTAGGAGAGGTGTGGCCAGGCGCGATGATTGCGCAGTTAGCCGGGAAGAGACTCCCAGCAAGCCAAGGGCACTTGTCTGACTGCCATCCAAACCAGCTAGCACTGGTGAGGTCTTGAACATTATTGAGGCCTCTAACTCCGATCTTACAACCGGTATTTGGAAGATCGTCACTCGAAACGGCATAAATGAAGATCGGTGTGGTACTGCGAGTTAATGCCTGCTACCGGTAACCGAGGCCGTTTGGTACTTTTGACCATTTGGCACAGGCTAAAGTACGGCGCTAAAATAGAAATCCTTGATAAAAAACCCTAATCTAAGGTGGAACAGCATATACCAATGGATAAATGGCTGATAGGTTAATCAGTCCAAAGTATGCGGACTCTGGATACCAGCCACCCTAAAGTTTTATTTAGCCTTCCTGTGGTAAAGCTGAATGTCACACAGGCGACTTTCTTTTTCCAGCAACTCGTGGGAACAACATGTTAAGACCAGTAAACAAAAATAAGGATGGTGACGCTCCTAAAGCGTCACGCACCAGCGATAGTTCTGCGGTGGTTTTCGAGGACCTCGGCCCTCTTTCCGCTGTGGGACTCTCGATGAGTGGTCCATCGGATAGGCAGCTCCGTTCGCGGCTTGCGAAATTAGTTCTCAACTCCGACATGGACACCTCAGGAGATGAGAACTCGGCCCCCGAAAGTGGAGGTATCTCCTCTGCGAAAGCAGGGGGGTGTATAGACGTCGGGGAGGACCCAAAAGGTAATGTCAGCATCACTGACAAACCTAGCGCGGCTCCTCGCGTGAAAATGTGTGGGGCCACGAAGAAGCGGTATAAGAGGCTTCTTGCTGAGGGCAAACCGCCCGGAAGCGATGCAAGGCTTCTGGCGATGCGGCCACAAAGGAAGCCTTGTGCTCCCACAGAGGCCCCAGCGTCAAAGAGAATCCGCTCGGATGAGGATACTCCACTGGTACAAAAAAAGGCCAGGGGATAAGAATCTGTCCCGGCGGTCTCGGGTTCTGCGGTCCGGTCTGGACTTACCTTCAGGCAGGCTGCGGAGTCGGAGATCGTTGGGATCTTGCCCTCTGGTTTTCCTGAGGTTGTCCTCACTTGAGAGCAGCTTAAGGCTGTCCAGGAGGGCATCCTAGATAAGGTGCTAGAGCAAGAGGCTAAGGAGCTTAAACCTAACTTGGCAGTCAGCTTCGGCCTGGTTGGCTGGATCCAACCTGTGTTGACCGGGCCACTGTTCAGTGGCTCAGGGAGGCCATAGGAAATATCAAGCCATGGGAGGGTGCACAGCTGATCGTTGCCGAAGCGGAAAACCTGCCTCGAGCCAGGATTGTGTTCGGCACCTTCCCAAATAGTGCTAAATTGCCCAAAGAGAAGCTTTTTGGTTTTATCAAAAGCCAAAACGAGAGCATGCAGGCGATCAACTGGAGAGTGATCAGGAAAGAGGTGAAAGGCTCTTCGGCCTTTTGCACCTTCTCTATGGACCACTCTTCAGTTGCGAAGCTCAAGCGGGTTGGCTTTAAAGTCAACTATAATTTAGGGACTGTCCAATTGCATCCCAAGGGTGGTCAGGGTGGTTCTAAACCGGCTTCTGTCAGCGGGACCCAAGTGGTCAAGCCTGTGGAAGCTACGGTAGCGGCACCTGTGCGGCACTTGGGTGGCCGCCCTCTCCAGGAGATAGGTGAAGAGAAGGCGGGAAGAGAGAGGAAGGCGTCAGGTGTTTCACCGGGGAAGGCCCCGCAAGGGCTCCCCCGCGCAAGCCACTGGTGAGGCCCGGAGGGTCACAGCTAGCGGGGGCCAGCGGAACGGCGATGGAGGACACTGGTCAGCCATCGGCCGGACATGCGGGTGGTGGCGGTGCTGAAAAGAAGGCTGAGCAGAGCCTTCAGAAGGGGCCTTCGGAAAAATGAAGGCATACACCGCCTGCCTGCAGATAAACCTGCATCATGTAAAGGCGTCTTCGGACGTCCTTTGTCGTAGGTTTATCTGCCAAAACATTGGCATGGCTCTAATCCAGGAGCGATGGGTGATAGGTAACCAGATTAGAGGTATACCAAATGAAGTAAGTAAGTTAATTTATCATAACGGAACTCAGAGTCCAAGAGCGGCTATTTTGGCCAGTTCGCAAATTAATTTTTTTCCCATTTCAGAGTTAATCTCCAGGGACTTGGTTGCAGTAATGGTGGAGGTTCTGGGTGAAAGAGGCAAACAGGAGGCTATAATAGCCTCCGCCTACTTTCCTGGAGACTCAGAGTTGATACCTCCACTTGACGTTAGGCGGCTCATAGCTCATTGTAAACGCAATGGGCTGGCCTACCTGATAGGATGCGATGCAAACGCGCATCACACGATGTGGGGTAGCACGGACATCAATAACAGGGGTGACTACCTTTTTGAATTTCTGATCTCAAATAATGTAGACATTATCAATAGGGGAAGGAAACCTACTTTTATAAATGCGATAAGACAAGAGGTCCTAGATTGGTCAAAAATGTTGGTTAAAAACTGGCATGTGTCTGAAGAGGCCTCATTATCGGATCACTTGCACATCAGATTGGATTTGGCGGCTGAGACCATGCAGCGGCAGGAAATCAGAATTCCAAAACTGACCGACTGGGACTCTTATAGAGTCTCACTCGAATCAGAAATGCCCTCGGTTGTGGGGAACATAGAGTCTCCAGAGGGTTTGGAGATTGCTTCAAACCGGCTGCATAACTCTATACACTTGGCTTACGGGAACAGCTGCCCGGTTAAGCGAAGAGAGTCTATGAAAATGGTCTCTTGGTGGAACGGGACGCTGGGTAAACTAAGGATAAAATCGAGAAGAATATTCAACAAGGCTAAACGCACCGGTGAATTGGGCGAGTATAGGATGACCTTGACGGAATATAATCTCGAACTAAGAAGATCCAAGAGGGCTACCTGGAGGAATTTCCGTGTGGGAATCAATGAATATCCCTCTGCAGCTCGTCTCCAGAAAGTCCTTTCCAGGGATCATTCAAATGGTTTAGGAATTCTCCAGAAGCAAGATGGGAGGTTCACTGAAAACCGGAAGGAAACCTTAGAGGTACTGCTAGAGACCCACTTTCCGGATTAAGTAGTGGTAGGAGCCCAAAAGGACTCGCATGATCCCTCAAGTGAGGTGGCCTATGCGCCTCACAGTATGATCTGGAGTCTCTCTGGGAAAATTTTCACACCCAGCAAGGTGCGATGGGCTATTGGGTCTTTCAAACCTTTCAAATCCGCTGGAGGGGATGGTATCTTTCCAGCTTTAATTCAAAAAAGGTATTGAGGAAATACTCCCCAACATACACAGACTAGGTGGCGAGTCAGTAACCATTAGGGTAACGTAAAGGGCTGTCCCCAAGGAAGCGTACTATCACCTTTATTGTGGTCATTGGTTATTGACAGACTACTGGTCCTTCTGAGTAGCCATGGGTTTGATGTCCAGGGCTATGCGGATGATGTAGCTATCATAATCAGAGGCAAGTTTGATGAGGCCATTTCTGATCGCATGCAAAATGCACTCTATAATATGCCAATGGTGTTACCAGGCAGGACTCAGTGTCAATCCAAACAAAACTGTCATTGTTCCTTTTACGAGGAGGAAAAAGCTTACGCTTACAGCTCCCTCGTTAAACGGTACTACTGTTCCTTTTTCCAGCGAGGTTAAATATCTAGGGGTTATCCTACATCAAAAACTGAACTGGAACCAACATTTGTTGAAAGTTCAAAATAGAGCCACCAAAGCTTTCTGGCCTGTCAAAGACTCTATGGGCGTACTTGGGGACTACAACCAAAAATGATCTACTGGTCATTTCTTACAATCATTAGGCCCATGATCACCTACGCATCGGTTATATAGTGGCCTAAAACTGAGCAGAAGGCAACGCAAACCTTATTGAATAAGGTTCAGCATATAGCCTGCATCGGTGTTACGGGCTCAATGAAATCATGTCCAACCGCGGCGGTGGAAACACTTCTAGGACTGATACCGTTACACCTGCATATTAAAAAGGATGCTGCAATTATGGTCCTGAAAATGCAGGCGGAAGGAAATATCAAACCAGGCAATATGGTGGGTTATCTGGAAATCCTTAAGGAATTTCAGACAGACCCTACCATTGGAATGCCTTCCGAATGTATGTCAGCTAAACTGGATTTCCACAAACCATTCTGTATTAGGTTACTTGACCGGGATGTGTGGAGTGCAGGTGGACCATTCTATGAGCGAGGGTCCATGGTATGGTTTACAGATGGATCAAAAACGGAACATGGGGCGAGGATAGGAATACACGGGAGTGGCACTACCCTCTCGAAGTCCTTGGGTACCAATGCTATCGTTTTTCAAGCAGAAGTACATGTTATAGAACTTTGCGCTAGGATAGGCATAGCAAAAGGCCTAAACGATGCAAAGATTTATATTGTATCAGACAGGCAATCGGCCTTAAAGGCTCTTAGGTCTTGTATCGTTGAGTCAAGGCTGGTATGGGATTGTCTCAAGGTTATTAAATATCTGGCAGGCTCAAATAAAGTAACACTTATGTGGGTGCCAGGTCCTACTGGAATCGAAGGAAACGAGGCAGGTAATGGCCTCGCCCGTGATGGTTCTACCTCTCCATTTATTGGACCAGAACCCTTTTGCGGCGTCACTAAGGGACACCTTAGAGCAGCGGTAAAACGCTGGCAGGATGTTCAAAATTCCTCCTACTGGCGCAGAATTCCAGGTTTACGACGGGCGAAGAAATTTATATCACCTTCGTCTGTCAGGGCTAAGGAGTGTCTTGAACTTAGGAAACCTGAGTTGAGGCTGCTTACTGGCTTCCTCACAGCTCATGTCCCCTTAAGGTATCACTTTAAGAAGATGGGCCTAAGTACGACAGATGGATGCCGCTTCTGCGATCTGGAAGCGGAATCAGCGGAACATGTTCTGTACCATTGCCCAGCCATTTTCCAGCAAAGACTGCAACATCTAGGAGGAAGAACAATGAGCCCAGATAGTATGTATCTTGTACCGGCCAGTAGTATTATCAGATTCGTTAAGAGCCTGAATATTGACTGGACGGATAATAAAGTAGGGTCCAGCACAATAGATCTTTTAGGTCGCGGTGCGAGGTGGCTTATCGCCCACATGGCCCTTCAATCAATAATAATAATACGTTAGCCTTTATTGCCAAACCTACAAGACTGGTTCAGGATTGGGTTCCTATAAGGAAGCGCTAATAATGTAGAAGAGTTAGTTAAGGAAGACGCAAAGGAAGTCCTTGAGACTCTTCCGTGATAAAAGGAAGATTCTTTCAAAATGTACAATCAGTACCACTTTTTTGATTAAACCGGATGGATCACGGACAGCTTCTAGTGGGGAGTGTTTGAGAATCACTTCCCAGAGAGCTCTGACGACCTGATGGTGCATAGTAGTCATCAGGAAAAACTCACAGTAGACACAGAGGATATTGTAACTGGGAAACGGACCCTATGGACACTAAAAGGTTTTAAAAGGGTTGATATCTCTAGGTTCTGTACGGAGGTTAATTTAGTCCTTATTCTGAAAGCGGAAAATGTTTAAATGTCTATCCTAAGGACCTAAGACCAATAACTCCATCATCCTTTCTATTGAAAAGCTTGGAAAGGCTGTTGGATGTACATATTAAAGCAAAAATAAGACCCAGAAGAAGAGTTCTGTTTGGTGGCCTTCTTAGATGTAGAGGGCGCCTTTAATAATGTGAAAGCAGGGGCAATCAGGGAAGGATTATCGGAGCTAGGGGATTCCACCATTAATAGGCGATTGATTAGAAGGACCCCGCAGCGATAGTTCTTGTCCCATCTTATCTGGAACATAGTTCTAAATGATTTTCTACAAGAGCTTGAGAGAAAAGGTATTGAAGTTATCGCCTACGTAGAAGACATGGCCGTAGCTGTTTCCGGAAAATTCCTGGCCACGATTTTAATGTAGAATGCGCTCACAATCGTTACAAAATGGGACTGGTAATTAACTCGTCCAAGACAGAGCTGGACGAGGAGGAGGAAGAGACAGACGTTGGTTCACATTCTTTGTTCATGCCCAGCATTGGCACTCAGAAAGCACAAGCACTTGAGTAAGCTCAAAATGGACAACCTGTCGGATCTCGAGAACAGTAAACTGCGGGACGTTTCACGCTACATAAATAGCTCAAAATGGTTACAACAAGGGTAACGATGATATATCTTGTGGTATCACAATGGACCGTCACCAGTTGAAGTGTATCTAAGCAGCTACTTAAAAGTCAAGCTAAATCTGCATTTATTTGACAAACAATTTTTTTAGTTGTATTGACTGACTTTGGTATTTCATATGTTGTAGAACACTTGGTATAAATGAAATGGCGACTAGCGAAAAATGTTTCTTATGAACCTAATAATTCTATGATTTTATGTCCTTGACCACTTGAATTCAACTTGCCTTACCGTTTAAAACGCTTATACTAACGATCGCCTGTAAATATGAATAAAGAGCACTGGTTGATCCTCCAACACATCTTATTTCTTTCTGAGATTTTATGAATTTTGCACATCCTTTATTTTTTTCGAGCAAGAAACGAACCCAAATTGTGGAAATATCCTTGTGGTATTCCTCAAACTTTTTAGACTCCTTTATTTAATTGAGCCCAAAGTTAAGGTGGTGATTTAGGGATTGTATTGAGCATTCAGTTTGTTGTTAAGTTGACGGCTGAGGTGGGGATTGAGTTGAAAGTTGAGTTGGGGTTGCCTAAACGGGTTGGATTGAGGGTTTGGTTGGAAGTTCAGTAGGATTGAGTTAAACTTCGATAAGGATTGCGTTGAAGCTTAGTTGTAGTTGAATTGCTGATTGATGTGAGGGTTGGGTTGAAGTTGAATTGATGATTTCGCTGAGATTAGGTTGTGCGAACAGTCTACATACGCATGTAGTTTTCAGAACCGAAGCTCTGATTATCTCGCGCGGTTTTAGCCCTTTACATTGGTATTAATATCCAAACAATAAAATATTTCGATTGAGGAAGGAATGATTCACGATTTTAATCGGAGGTCACCTGGTATCCCGGTGCCAGCCACGTCTCTCACCTTCGATTGGGGATTCTTTTACCGAGGTTAAACTCACTAGATCCGTTTGACAAGGCACTTAACATATTACGTTCTCGAAACAGGAGAGTCTATGTGTTGTGCTTCACTGTACCTTCATCTAGGGTTTGAACCCTGACCAGAGATTTACTTAACACCATGAGCTCGACGGTGATTTCATTAAAAATAGCGAAATATTATGAGATTGGCAACAGGCCTGAATGTACCTTGGTCAACCTAGATATATCATTTAACCCTCCTCCAAGGATGTAATAACAAACGCATACAGAACAATATCAGCTGCTAATAAACAAAGCCAAGTCTCTTGGGATCGGGTAGGATAGTTTCCTGGCAAACTTTAAAGAAATTTAGAAATGATGCTAGTCGCAAGTAGGCCACTAACACAAATGTTAACAGAACGTGGGTAAATTGCCACAAACAAGCATAAAGTGTAACTCATAGAGATAAAAGTTCTGGCAAATGTGGTCAGGATATTGAGAATATCTATCATGGCTAGAGAGAAGTTTATGCCAGGTACCAGGGTTGTTTGGCAAGCTAATAAGTTAGTTTATTGATGATGATGACAATATAAATATTCTAAAGAATTGATGCACTTGACACACTAATCAATTCAAATGAATACGTCATAATTTATAATAATGAACCGATCAAAAATTACAAACGATCATTTGTTAAAACACACACGTTATTAATTGTCATGTCAAACTAATCCCGGACATATGTACACATAAACGTGCATTTATAAAGTCTTAGTTGATATTGGTTTAATGCCTTTATAATTTATACATAGCTTTTACGCTAAAATTTGATTAATGACTGTTAACGATTAATGGAAACTGAAAGTAAACGTATTTCTATAATTCCCCGACGCGATCGTAACAATTTTTTTTTATAACGATCGCAATATACAACAATATATAATCCACATGACGAAGTTGATCTTTTTTAATGTCGCGCTTGTCTTATTGCAGTTTTATACTTTCCCAAAACGATCATAAGTTAAAATACATTTTTTTATAATACGATCGTAAAGGTTGAACTGTAGTATATAAATGTATTTCATGCACAATAATTTTATTATTAATTTTGAAAGTTAATTCTACAATATATAAAATAAAACAATAAATAAATTATATTGTTGTTCAAAAAAAAAAAAAAAAAAAACTGTGCTCTTATAGATCAAGCAAAATATTTATGTTCTGTTTGCCGCCACTATCGATGTAATATACGACAATTGTACGACTTGCAACAGAACGAAGGTCAAACAACCTTATGACAAACAATCGTAAATATTTGTCTTACAAATAAAAAGCGATCATGACTTTTTCAGATCAGACTTCATAACTAATATTATATTATGAAGGCGGTTGATCATAAAATAATATTTCATAAGGTACAACAAAAACATACACAACATAAATATTTGTATATGATCGATGATCTTATTATTTGATTTTCATTTTTTTTTTTTGGTAAATTAACTCAAGATCAAGTCTATAATGTATGTTTCGGCTTTTTTGTTTGCGGTATATTTCGATCATTATCGAATGTAAAAGTTGTGCGCCCGGTTACACGAAATACACACTTGCTCAATAATGTTCCGCTACATTTGCGTTCTGCCCGTTTGAATTTTACCGGATCTCTATAGTGCGGAACCATCTAGTTTTATTATGTTCCGCTATAAAATTACCAAAAACTTTTATAAATTATTGTCAAGGGCTTTGTATATACTAAAGATTTATCTCCTTTCCAGCAGAGTGAATTTTACCTTGTTCCTATACGAGTATATGTGATGAAAACTTTTCATTGGATCATCATTTCACCTTCTAACTGAGATGAGAACCACTTAACATTTATGTACACTTTCGATAAAACGTTGGCAGCGACAATTTATAAATAAAGGAAACCTGTTAAAGTCAACAAAACAATAAAAAAAGCATACTCGTAGGTGTGGAACTGTGGGATGTTGGCAACTAATCAAATCTCATACGTAAAAATTCTAAATTATTTGATGCGCCACGGTTTTGAATTATTCATGACGATGGATTAGTAAAAGACGTAAAATTATGCGAAACTATAAATAAAATACAAAACAGAATCGTCATAACTTCACATCTGAGTGATTTATTCGCACTGCATGCATAACACATAACAATCAAACTGTCAACGTACACAGTATAAATCATATAAATTTAAAAGAAATTCATAGAAAGTATTCGCATCTATGACTATGACGATGTCTTGTAGTCCATTTTTGGTCAATGACACTTTTATGTATTATGGCATGACGCGGATTTCGCCAATTCACTTTCAATTTAATTTCAAAACTTTTATTGTTGTCTTTACGATCCATCATGATTATTGGAAGATGCTTTTTATATTATGTTTGATATTATTCAACAAAAGTAAAAACAAAAAAATATTTTGAAATATGAATTTATAATTTTTTTGTATAATATCTATGGTAATTACTGGACCAAATACATTTCTTAATATACATTTGGTTTTGTTTCATTGGCTATTGCATACAATTTTTGTGGTGCATTTATGGGTATCAAGTTGATTGAGGTTGAATGAAATTTCGTCATGCTCTCTATAATCTATAACAATTGGGTACCTATATAAATTAAGTCATCGTTCAGTATGGATGTCATAAAGTATTACTTGTATGTCAATAGTTTAATATTGCAACACGTCTATGTTAAGATATACTTGAAACAAGCTTTGATAATATTTGGTTGAAGTGTAAACATCACATTTTTTTTTGCATTCAAAATGGATTTTTTGTTGTCCTTAAAAATTGAGGTGTGGCCAACACACGACTTCCTTGTACGAATCAAGAATTTTGAGAAATTGGAAATTCCTTGCAAATATTTTTATAGCAGGTTATCTGATAAATCCCCAAAAATCTCAAGGTCAAAAATGTTCATCTCATAACGGAGGAAATTGACGAAATAGTTTATTGGTCAACAATAAAGCTTGCTGTAAGGAATGGTATAGCGGTTACCAAAAATAAATACACAACGGTTTTCTGACGATTATAAATTATGGCCTTCATTTCACAATTTAGACGACGTAATCAGAGGGCTTAAAGCATTAGGAGATCTGGCTGAAAATCAAGACTCTTGGCTAATTCACATTTTACTCAGTAAAGTAGACCTGGATAGAAGGCACCTATAGGCGAAAGAATCTGTTAACGATGCTTTTCCAGCATTCGAGAAATTTCTAAAATTCCTTACTTCAAGATGTGAATGATGCACTAGAAACCTACAAGGTAACTTCACAACCAGCTGGTATAGTACAGAGATAGGTAAAATCTTCCACCCGCAAGCAACAAGATCCAGTTGAATATAGAAAATCGTGCTAAAATTATCGAAAACACAAATAGTTGGTCAAACCAACAAACCTTCATACAAATGAAAATCGCAAATATTCGCATATTTCCTGATTCGAATTCTATTTAGACATTTTGGGCGAACAAAAAATATCAAAACACATCTACCAGTCCTACATCCATCTAAGTTTGGTTGGCTTATAGCATGCAAAATATGTAAGGATAAAGAAGAAACCCATAGCTTACAGAATTACGGCGCAAACATAGATTCTCGCACAAATCATGAATTTCCATCAAAATATTAAAAGGATTTTGGGGGGTTCCAGTAATCAATACTCGTTGTGTTGATGATGATGGAAGGTTTATTGTAAGATTTACGTTTCTAGAGCCACGACCAGAATTAGGATTTCATTATAACCAGTTATTTCATAGCACAAAAATGGGAGTTGTATTCGATACAACGTGTAAAACAACTACTATTGTAGAATCACTAAATAACTGTTTCCATATTGAACCAAAACTGCAAACAGAATTAACCACCATACTAACACGGTTTCGCCGAAATATTATTGCCATCAACGCAGACATTGAAAAGATGTATCGACCAATTTTGGTGGTTTTACGCAAAGCTAACTTTCAATCCATTTTATGACGACCAAGCCCACATGAAAAATTAAGTTCATATTCGTTAGCCGGGTTTTTACAAAGCTAATGATTATACGACAACTGTGAAAGTGTTGACAAATAGACCGGATCTATCAGAAAAGCTTCCAAAAATTAAAATTGGAAGTAAATAAATTTGAAATGCTAAAATTAATTACTCCATGTCCAAGTATCTGAAGAAAGATAGAAATCTCAATATGAGAGATTTAAGGCTCTTAAAAGAATCTTAGCTACGGTCACGGACGGACAAGTTCTAGTTTACCTCGTTTTCACAAAATAATTTATTCTTACTAAAGACGCATCAGATTTCGCTCTATGTGCAGTTCTCTCGCAAATTCAGAGTAATGTGGAGAGACCCATTGCGTTTTAAGGCTTGCGTGGTCAGTGATGATAATGAAAGGATATCCCTCCATATATGCTCGAAACTTCTTTACGCTAATCACAGCCGCAAAACACTCTAGCTCGATGATGTAGTAATTTCGCTGTGCTGCGTTCAACTTCTGAGACATATATGCGATGGAATGTTCCTCCCCTTCATCACCTTCCTGCAACAACACCCCTCCGACATCAGTTGTACTAGCATCGCACTAAATCACAAACGGTTTGGAAAAATTTGCGTGTACCAACACTGGAGCATTTGAAAGCGCCAATTTGACACTCTCAAACGCTTGCTGGGCTTTCGAGGATCAAATACATTTTGAGTTATTTTTGGTGAGATCTGTTAGAGGCGCAACAAGAGAAGCGAAGGAGGGAATGAAGCGCCGATACCATCTCGCCATTCATAAGAAACGACGAAGATTTTTAGGAGTAGTTGGTATTGGATAATCGTGTACGGCTTTTACCTTATCCGGGTTTGTTGAAAGGGTTCCGTCGCCAACCACATAACCTAGATAGTTGATGCGTTTGAGGAGGAAGTGGCTTTTTTCAAGGTTTACTGTTAAACCAGCATCAAACAATCTTTTACCAACAATTGACAGCAAATCGAGATGATCTTCAAATGTCCTAGAAGCAATTAGAAGGTCATCCAGATAAACAAAGACGCGATCGTGAAATTCATGAGGAATCACCCGGTCCATTAACCGGCTCATACTCTGAGGCGCATTACAGAGACCAAATGGCATAACTTTAAATTGATACAAAGGGCGACCAGGGACTGTGTCTTATCTCGGGACTCCTCATCCAACGGGATTTGCCAAAATGAATCTTTCAGGTCGATACTTGAGATAAATCTTGTTTCCTCCAATCGGCTGATGAGTCCGTCGATTATAGGTAGCGGATACGCATCCGTTTCCGAACTAATGTCACGGATGAACTCCATGCACTTCTGGATTATTCAATGACTCCCAGAGATACCATCCGATCTATCTCAGCAAACAAATCAGCTCGTACCGCAGGAGATACCGGATAGTATCGTTGTTTGATGGGCTTAGCACCTTGTATGTCAATATTGTGCGAAATTATGGATGTTTTGCCAATACCGTTTTTGTTAAACGATGGAAATTGTTTAACGACTACATCAAGGCGACATTTTTGATCATGGGAAAGAACGTGGAAGTCAGAATCATCTTTATCCAACTCTGAGATACATTTTGGAATTATTTTAAATAAATTCCAAAATCTATGCCTAAATAGAGAGCTTGGAATTAAATAAATATTCATTACTTTCTGTTCACCGTTGTAGTAGAAAGTAGCCCTAAAATATACCAGAACACGCTGCTTTCGCCCACTTGCTGTTTTGACTTCCGAGGATATGCTATGAATTTTTATATTAGGATTTAAAAGATACTTTTCACAACCCTGTCCCAACGCAGTAATAGAAGCACCACTATCCATTAAACCTTTATACGGTACCCCATTAATACCCACGTTGGCGTATGGTCTATCATCTCAGTAATGAAAGTTTCCGAAATTGAAAAATTTAGTGTTTTGCGTTTGTGCCAATATTTATATATCAAAACAATTCCAGCAAATAAAATTATTCGATGTATGATTTGGCTTAAAATTTTGGAAATCGAATTGGAATTGTGACCGAGATTAGGATTTACTGATGAATTATAATTTTGTGAACCAAAGTTTGAAAACGAACACTTTTCATTCTTGTCCGAGACAAAGGTTTGATTAATATTATCAGTGGTCACACCAGTTTGATCTACTACAGGGTTTACAATTTCACTCACGTAATATAGTGGTCTACAAAACTGGTCGGGTACGTGTTTTCTTACCAAAGCACTAATGGAGTCAATATCTTGGTCAGCAAGACGATTCTGAAGACCAACGTTCATGTTGTAGCGAAGCATTCTTAAAATATCCGAATCCGGAAGGGAAACATTTTCGTTGTAAAATTCGATGAAAGATTCACCTGTTCTTTGTCAGCCTACGAATATCATCATCTGTACGACGATCTTGAAATCGCTCAATAATTGCAGCTTTAAGATGACCCCAAGACGAATTCGAATTACGCTCAATGTAGCACCAATACCAATTAGAGGCAGATCCCTTCAACAATACACTAAATTGGTACGAGCTAAGTGTTCTATTTTAAAGAGAAATCTCTCTACTGGTACGCCATCCGTAGGACCATCGAAATCAATTTTCCAATTTGACAATTGATGTTTCCGATCATAGGACCCGAACGCAGAAGTTGGTTGAGTAGCAAAGATAGGCATTGGTTGTGGTTGTCCGAAAGGTTGAGTTTGAATATTGAAATTTCGACACGACAAATGTAATGTGTTATTATAGCCAGATGGTGGAACTGAAAAATATTGTGAAATCGGATTTTGTCGAGCATTTCCCGTTTCCCCAAAACGTTGACTCACAATCCGAAAGTTCATCCTCCGAAGAAGATAATTCCTCTATTAAATTTTTTCTGCTTTCTTCAAGTATCCTAATCGTTTCGTTTAATGAAACATTATCAGTCACCGATTTCTGGATGTGTTTTTCTAAAATTTGGCCTTCTTTTAAAGCATCCCTACAATTACTTTTGTAATTGCCTTGTAACAAATACTAAGCGCTCCAATCTTTGTATCACATGCCAAATTCTAGTCAACACCTCATGGAAATATTTTGGACTAGCTTCTTCATTATTTAGACTCACCACCCAAGCTTGATGTTCCTGTAATTTCCCAACGCATTTTCGAATCTCGCGATCTGGATTTTTCGAAGCTTGTTTATGTGGTTTGCAAGACTGAAGAATAGGGTCAATAAATTCTTGATCAACTAATGTCTTTAGTCTTGCTAATCTCTCACCTGGACTACCCTCATTCCTTACATGACATTCGACTAAAAATTCATCTGGTTTTAAATAACTAATATTAAAACCCTCCATTTTTATTTACACCACGACACAAAATGTTATTGACAAGTTAATATTCACAAAAAAAAAATAAACAGAAATTATATACAGGTGTCACGACACCACAATAAATATTACCCAGGTAAATATCCAAATAAAATGATAACGTATTATTTTACTACAATATTATAGTTACTCAAAACAAATCTCACAGCTTGCCTGAAACTTAAAAGCTGTACTCGCTACCAGCAAAAATTCTGATGCACAAAAAAAAAAAAAAACCCCACTCGCGGAAACCGAACAAAAAAATGATAATTTACTAATCGAGAAAAAAAATTAGTCCGGGAGAACAAAAATGTGTTTAGCTTGATTATTTGACATGCGATGTACAGAAGTCGTTGTGAAGAAGTAGGATGACCGCAACTCCCCAAAAATACAAAAAAATCAGAAACTAAAATGGAAAATACAAGTGTTTTGAAACGGTATCTATTTTATTTAGTGTACGCAAATAATTGTTAAAAATCAAATAGATTTAGAGAACAAATCTTAATGGTTCTGTTTCGTAAATCAACCAAAGCAAAAGTTGTCTCAACACTATATTTAACTACGATCAAAACTTGAAATTCTCTTTTTCTCAACTGTTCATTAAAAGTACACCAGTATCAATGAATAAACTTTAAGTGCAAAATCAATCCAAATCGGAGTAAGCAAAAAAATCTATTTCGATCGCCATTTCGATTTCGCTAAGAAAATCCTGGAAGATTTAACCAATGAAGGTAGTCAAGATAATATTGACATCAAAGAGCACGAAAGAGATCATAGAGGAACAAGAGAAGTGGAAAGTCAAATAAAACGTTCCTACTTTTTCCCAAAAATGCTTGATATTGAGGTAATCATCAAGAAGAACATCCAGAATTGGAATCATATCAGAAATGTACATCTTAACTAAATAAACAAATTGGATGTGAACACTATTAGGAGACGTATCCTTCTCATCGTTTGTCATGTTTGTATTCATCAGTTACAATATGACGTCAATAGGCATACTACCACGATAAAATAGAGAAATCCAATATCTCAAGTCTAAAACAGAGATTACCTATCAAACCAAATAAAGTAAATGCCCTTTCTTCACCCCCGCCGGAAGAGTTATGTTTGTGTAATCTACTGACTGAACATAACAATACATTACGACACATGTAACGTGTCAGGTAATGTTGCTAAGAAGTAATTACCAAGAATGAACATGTTTGAAATACGATCAATAAAAAGGTGCGAAAATAAGTAAGGTTGAAGATGGATTAAGGGATTAAATAAATGTTTAAATCAAATATTTTTTTTTTAATTTTTAATTTTTTTTCTAACTAATAGTTATGTATAAAAAAATTGATTAACGTGGATCTAAAACCTCGTGGTTTACCACTCCATGTTATTGCCTTTATGTAGTTTGTGTAAAATTTTCATGTTGTTGTTTATATCGGTGTATGTATGTTACTGTCTGTCCGAAAAAATGGGTATTGAAATGGTGTCTGTCTGTCAGTCTGTGTCGTCTCTACAGCCCAGATGGTTTAACCAATCGAACTGAAACTTTAGATGTAAGCTTCCTTGATAAATTGGGAGGTACCAGTGAGTTTTACTCCAAATCGGCTAACCGGAAGTGGCCACTCTCTTGGTCCAGAAAATTTATTTTGCAAATATCTTAAAAAATATAAGGTGTGTTGGCCACACCTCCATTTTTCTCATTGATAATGTGGAGAGAAAAATTGGATTTGATGTTTTTATTTTGGTTTGTTTTGTTGTGTGTGTTCTTTATTTCTTGTGTGTGTTCGGCAAATCTCGTTACGAAAGATCGGCCAGTCTGTCCGTTTATAAATGCCACAGTCAAGCTCAGTGTTGTTGTTGTGTTGTAAATGTAATTTTTATTGTATTTTGTTACTGGTTGTGTGAGCGACGGTGTAATTGAATCTACTATATTAAAGATTTTTCTCCAAATGTGACTGGTTCTTGTGTTGTACTCAACTGGGATATATTTTTCTTTGGTGTTGTTATTGTCCGTGTAAAATGATGTTAAGTGTTGTAATTGATTTCAGTTGGGATATTGTGTTAAATTCTTTAGTGTAATTTTCAATGCTCATCGGAATGTTATTTAGCCTATTCAACATATGAATATACGCCGCTCTTTTATGTTTAGGTGGATGGTTTAATGCAAAGTGTATGGTGTGATTAGTTTGTGTTGGTTTACGGTATATCTTGAAAATTGTTTGCTATTGAAATGACTAATTGTTAAATCTAAGAAATTAATGGCTTCGTTGGTCTGTATTTCAAGTGTAAATTTGATATTTTTATGTATATTGTTAATGTATTTTAGTAAATTATCTAACTCTCTCTGTGTACTCTGTGTGTGATTTTTTTTGTTCAAAATGATTTAAGTAAATGTTGGCCAATGTAGCTGAGAGTGGGCTTCCCATCGGCAATCCATCAGTTTGTGTGTAGAATAACCCATTGTGTTGAAACTAATTCTGTTTCGTTATGATTTCTAATAGCAACCGATATATTAGTGTACATGTTTGTGACATTGAATGAGGCCAGTTTAGCATACCGTCTGGAATGTTAATAGATCGTATTTTGTCGACTATTTCCATATTATTCTTGACGGACATATCGTTTTCTAATTTTATGTTGCAGGTTAGCCAATTATTTAGAAATTTAGCAATTTTATATGATGGTGAAGTTAAGAAATTAATTAATGGACGAATTGGTATATTTATTTTGTGAATTTTGGGTAATTCGGTTATTGCAGAAGCTGAAGGTTTAATCATTTTGAATAATAGTGGGTTTGTTGCAGACCCTGTTGATTTCTTTATGGTACGCTTTGGTTGGGTCGCTTTCAATATTGGTGATATTGTCCGTATTATTGTATTTTTCAGTTTTCTGATTATAATCTGAATCTGAGCTTTTGTAATTAACGCGTCATTGTCAGATAATTTCTTTTTAATGTTATCAACGATCAAGTGCGCCGATTTGCCATGATTTTTCTCTCTCGATATGTTGTGCTTTTTTCACATTTCATTAATTACTAAGGTTCTGATTTCGTCTTTGATTGTTTTAATTATGGCGTTTTCAATTTCTAATAAATGTTTGTTGTGCTGTTTTTTGCTGTTCTTAGGCTTTAAGTTGTATTTGAAACATTTCACCAGTAATTCCACTTCTTCTGCTTGTAAATTTATGTCCGTCAAATTATATATGCGCTCGAAAAATTTATGTTTATTGGAGTTGATAGTATTTTTAGAATCAACACAAAATGTTTGCCGTTTGATTTTTAACTTTTTTAGCTTGTTCAGGATGTTACGTATTTTTGTCCTCATCTTCTTATCAGTTGTGGTTTCAGTGTAACTGTGCATATCGGTTTTTGTATATAACCCACTTATGGTTTTTGAAAGCCCCATTTTTTCACATTTACGTTTCCTCATTTGGGCAACTGGAGGAGACTTGCATGAATTTATATGAAATTGAGTATGATATTCCATTTTTTGCACGTCCTTTTCAAATATAAATTTAACTTGTTCCGGTGCAATTTTTGCATTGAGTTGATGTGCTCACACAACCAGTAACAAAATACAACAAAAATTACGATTACAACACAACATTAACACCGAACTTGACTGTGGCATTTATAAACTAACATGCAATGATTGTAATAAATTTTATATCGAACAGACTGGCCGATCTTTTGCAACGAGATTTGCCGAACACACACAACAAAACAAACTAAAATAAAAACATCAAATCCAATTTTGCTCTCCACATTATCAATGAAAAACATATATACATTTTCATTGAAAATTTCTAATTTATAATTAAAAACTAATATTGTTACATTCTTTGGTGCAGCGCACCAAAATAAAAATGGATTTTTGCCATCTTTCTAACATATATGAAAACTCTTAAACCATTTGAATCAGTCACGACTACCCTTCGACTTTGTTTTAGAGTAGTGATATAAGAAGAAGAAGGACAGAACATATAACGATTTCAAGTAAACGGAGCCGGTCAGATGACTCTACTGCAAATAGTACTCTGGGGAAGAGGGGGAAAAATCCTTCTCTTCGCTCATGGAGGTGGAGACAACTTCGTAATTCTATTTTTCTGGTTAATTGCGCTGACGAGGATGCAGATATCTATTGTGGTCGATAATTGTGTTTGTTTGTCAACTAAAAATGTAATTTTCTTGTAGACGGAGCAGACATTGAAGCGATCCAAATACAGAGTGAACTGGCTGTTCGGAGCGATCTATTTTTAACTCAAAAAGGTGAGGCGTAAAGAAGCCGGGGGACAAAGGAGTGGAAACGTCGAACGTGCCTGATTTTCCTAAGTCAACCTTTTTAAAAGGACACACAACCTCTATAGTTGAGCAAGAAAACTTATAAACAAAAATATGCCTAACAAAACTGGGAAACTAATCTATAATACGAAAGTAGAAAGGGCGAGGATATAGCAATTCTCTATCGCTCGGGTCACAATATATCACAGCGGTCTAAACAGAGACGCTTTTACCCAGTGAAGGCCGAAGTACTGTAAACATCACGTCAGACTATTTTCCCGGCAACGAAAGTAACCCAATCCAGACGCGGTATGATTAGTGACCAGGAAGACACAGATGTAAGCAACATACATTCACGACTTGTTCCAAAGGAAGGTTTAAAACATTCAAAGCGATTAAGTCTTTTGACCCTATACAGAAAAAACAAATGATTTATAACAAACAAAATTGATTCTATTTGAATCAAATACGATTTCGGATAACCGTCATTGACGTTGAAGTCTTGTTTTAATACTAAACCCTAGGCTGCGTTTTGACACAAAACTTTTAAGGTATGAACTGACAATTTATAGCTGCTCGACAAGAAATTAAATTCATTCAAATTCAATACTTTATGCTTTGTTACAGCCACTTTGCGTTTAGAACAAACCATTTAATATGAAACTGTTTACTGTTGCTGCAAAATGCCGTTGATTTGATAATCATTTTAGTAGAAACAAAAAAATTCAGCAACTTAACTTTCGCTTTCTTTTCCTTTTTGACGTGATAATCTCGTAACAGCAATTAATCATCAACAATAACCATTACCTTTAATTTAAATATATTATTTCTTAGGTTGGTCCTTAGGCTTAATGCCTCATGCATAATATTATTGCAATGACGTCATCAGGCGACGAGGAAAGCCACGCTACGAACCTCTGATTTCGAGCGATTAATATGCTTGAGAGAATGGCTCATCCGATCACAGCAATTCTGGTTGTCAAATTTTTGCGTAAAGGAACAGTGGTGATCAATTTATTTTAAATTAAAATAATTAATCCCCACATAAATTTTAATTAAAATTATAAACTACAAAAGAGCGGTTTACAATCTTGAGCCCATACTGTAGCGAGAGAACGCCTAATATAGACTGTGTTATGCTATACTGCGTTTTTAATACACTAACCGCTGAGACATTACGCCTCGTGTAGTACTCGTACCATCGCCCAATACTTAATCGTTTTCAAACAGCGACTGTACTCTCACTTCACGATGCTCAGAATAAATATATTAACATTATCACGCAAAACACCTACGGCTGTGTAGAAGACACAGCCCACCACTAATTTTTTGATGATGCAAAATCAAATCAAATAAGTCAAGACAATTAATACTAAAGATTGAATGTGAGTCGCAAATAATTTTTTTTTCATATTAAAATGTATTAATTGCGACCTTGGAGGATATACCTCTTAGACTGTGTCCGAAACCTACGATAAATATTTTTTAGTACATATTTTTGACATTCATTTGAAAAAACCGCTTACACCCGAATTATCACGGTCTTCTGCTATGATAAATTTTGACACAAACAGAATAGTTGTTAGGTCGACATTCAAAATGGACGCCTTAACAATTCACATCATAGGAGTTTTAGAACCAGTACTAAAAGTAAATCCCGCAAAGAGAGCTAGAATTCAAATTTTTATTGGAACGAAATTATTCAGCGGGAAAATGAAATGTGAGAAAAAGAAAAATTTCGTTCCAATCCAATTCGTTTCACAAAACCGGAATTTACATACTGATAATTTAAAATTTCTTTCAGCTAATGAAAATACCGAATTGTTTTTATATGACGATGGAAGAAGTGAATCACAAGGAATCATAATCAGTCACTGATCTGACCATGCAGTATTATGATATCAATAAGTGGTCAAACTTCCATCCTCATTTCGTATTACCATAAATCGCTGATAAATTTTATTCGCGACGTAAATTACCATTACGAAAAATATTAACTTTAAAATTTGCTAAAGCCGCAATAATACCGTCAGTGACACTAAAAAAGGGATGCTTCCAAAATTTTAGTCTCAATTTATTCCGTTAGTAAGTTAGATACTGTGGAGCTAACTGAGGAACCCATCGGCAAACCAAACACTTACTTGAATCATTTTCCGTTAACGCCTCTACGAAAAAATTTAAATTTATATAAATTGGTTTACATTTGAATTTTAATTATTCTATAATTTATTAATCAAACTAATATTTTTTTGGTTTTGACCGAAACCTTTGCGAAATATTTTTTACCCGCATAATTCACAATTTTTTCTTATGGTGTGCGAATTGTGTAATAATTTTTTGGCTAATTTTCCCGCCTCTTATATTTGTTGTCTCATTTTAAATAAAATAACTTCCGACAATTACGGTCATTTTTGTAGGTTGGAAAATGAAAAATTTTGACCATTTACTTATACCCAAAAGTAAGCTTCGGGGCTCTTTTATATTACGGCTAGGTAGTGGCATATTTAAAATATAATTAAGTGTATTAAATGCGAGTGGAACAAGCAGATACGAAATATAAGTAAACATCCACAGAAATAGGAAATTTGCATAAACTCGTACACGGGCAATATATAAACCACATGTTGAACTATTCATATACATCATTCACGACACTTTTACACTCACTATAAGACTCATTACGCATAATTACGCAATTTAATTTGACAACAAAAATTACAACAATAGAATTAAAACACGTAACCTCATATAACAAAAAACGACGAAAATTCTTTTCTTTGAAGTAAAAAGCTAAGGCGACTACATCAATCACTTATAATGAATTTATTTTTTATGTGTCAAAAATTATCATAGCATTTGACTGTGATAATTTGGGTGTGTGCGGTTTTTTAAAATAAATGTTAAAAATTAGTACTAAAAAATATTTGTCACAGGTATCGGACACAGTCTTATACCCTAGACAGACTATGGTTTAATAAATCCGATTAAGCTAAACTAGTTAAAGTATTCTTGGGTATTAGTGAAACATTCGCAGTGTGTCTAGGGTATTTATTCAAACATTTTATCAGTTCAATTCTGACGATAAGACTCTTAAGACTCCCTTAGCTAAGACCCAGTTTGTAAATTATTTTATTTAAGACGAAAGTCTTAATTGGTATTCTGGCGGTGATAGTCTTAATATTACGTACTAAAAACTCTCCAAAAATTGTGTAGAGCTGTCAAATGCTATTTTTTCTCTTTTTTCTAAAATTTTCTGAAATTTTTGAGATATATTTGCGTTTGCTTTTGCTTTTCTTTACTTAAATACCATTTTTATTTATTTAACTAGAACAAATTTATTAAAATTTCATCCTGTATATTTATAAATCCAATTTTCATTCCAATTTGTAATCCGCCCATTTTGTTTTTTTTTGTACGTCTGTATTCTGTTTGTACACTGCAATTTCTTTCATATAAAAAATATTTTTTTTTACGATTAATTCCAATAAATTCAATTTTATAAATTTAAATTATATGTACTTATTGAAATTTTGAAAAAATGAAAAAATTTTGAAATAAAGAAATTTAAATAAAAAATTGTATAACAATAAATTATTATTTATTGTTATTATTTTTATTTATTTTAATTATGTACATATTAAAAATTAAACCCATCCAACATTTCATTGCTCTTTTCTCTCTATGCGAGAAATTATAAATTATGACGCTTAAGACCATCAAATGTGTCGATGCTACATAAGACCGTGTTTTAAGATCAATGACTGCTATGACTATGTGCAGAATACGAAATAAGTCTTAGTTAAGACTCGAGTACTAAAATAAAATAAAAGTCTTACATAAGACGATTTTTTAGTCTGTGACTGTGCGTCAGAATAGGCATGTATGTGTCAAGTTACCGTTAAATTTAAAATTTTTCAAAACTTTTACAAGTTTCCCCCTGATATTGATCTGTTTTGTCTTGTCTAATTTAGAAATACCACTCTAAATCAGTTAAAAATCTAGGATATGGAATAAAAATTTTCTTCATTTCTCTTCAGACCTTTGTTTCTTCGGTAGCAGTGATATGTTGCGTAAGACTGTGACCGAAACCTGTAATAAATATTTTTTAGTACAAATTTTTGACATTTATTTGAAAAATATTCACAAATTTTTATTACGCTGCCCGAATTGTGTAATAATTTTTTGAAATATTCAAAGAATGATTGTGCAATAATTCTCGCCAACCGTTTGGAAAATATAATATGATAGCTAGGTTTTTATACAGGAAATGCGAAGGTCATGGGTATTCTCAAATCAGAATTGCAACGCAAAATAAAAGATATTGGAGGCAACTCTATTACGGATTAAAATAAATCGTTAATGATGTGGAGCATACAATTCAACGTTTTAATTCAATCGATCGATTAATTCTATAATAGCTTCAATAATCTGTCAGGCAATAGTGGTAGCTCTCACATCTACTCACTAGATCAATATGCCATATAAATAAGAAACTTTAGCTAACATAAACTAGAAGAAAATAATTGTCGGCAAGCTGCTGCAGTTGAAAATTGTTATGTTGCTGCAAACGATAGATCCTGTTATCGTATTGACTAGTTGACATTTTATTTTGATGTTATTAAATGCTAAGGCGACCACGTTAAATGTTGACCGAACAATTATTCGGTTTGTGTCAAAAATGATCATAGGAAAAGACCTTGATAATTTGGGTGTATGCGGTTTTTTGAAATAATTGTCAAAAATGTGTACTAAAAAATATTTATCACAAGTTCCGGCCACAGTCTAAGTGAAGAAATCTTTAGACTGAGCAGATCAATTTTGAAAAGTTTCTCTTCGGTTTTGTTTCGTTGCTTCAAAAATGTAATCATATACCGGCGTGAAGTTTCTGACAAAATTTGTCAAAGAGAAAGTGTACATATCTACTTTTTTTACGGTGTAATTCAATAAAAAAAAATTGAATCGAAATATTACGTGGATGCAACTAGAAATCTTAAATAAAATCAATTGACAAGTTAAGATTGTCAAAATTCACACGTTTTTTTGGCGAAAACGTGGTTTAATTAATTTTGTTAGGGCAATCCTAGAGTTTTCCGACATATCACATCATATGCCTTGAATAGCTCATACTATAAGCTATCGATATGATACTGTTAAATTAATTGAACAACATTTTCGCCAAAAAACATGTGAATTTTGACAATCTTAGCTTGCCAATTGATTTTATTTAAGATTTCTAAGTGTAACTTAAATTATTGTGTTGTTTGTTTTTATTTTATTAATTATTTTATCATTTTTCACGTAATATTTCGTTTCAATTTTTTTTATTAAATTACACTGTAAAAAAATTGTACACTTTCTTCAATATTTTCTTTGAAAAATGTTGTCAGAAACCTCACACCGATAATCTTATCCAATTTTCGAATTGAGAAAAATAAATTCTTAGATGTTGGCCATTTTGTAATTTCCTTTTTGATCTTGATTGACAATCGAAAAGATGAATTTTCCCTTAAAGTTGGAAAAACGTGCCATTTTCTTTTTATATGTAATAAATCAAAACTTTGACTCATTTTGCTGCTGGGAATTGTCAACACATTGTCAACACATTGTCTACATTGACCACATTGACTGCATTATCGATGCTATTTTTTACACGAGTAGACAATCCAATAATTATTTTATAGAGACTACGCCGCACAACACTGGTACTGGTACACAACCTCAAGTTGAGCAAGAAAATTTGGTGAGCCAACCTATAATAAGGAAATAGAAAGGCCGAGGACAGCAATTTTGTATCGCTCGTCGCACAGAGATGATTTTTCCCAGAGAAGGCAGAAGTACGGTGAACTTCGCATCAGCCCTATTTTCCCGGGAACGAAAGTAATTCCTTCTAGAAGCGGTACGGTTATTGACCAGGAAAACATCGATGTAATCAATTTGCATCCATACCTTGTTCCAAAGGAACCTTATAAGTGTTCAAAATTAGTGATTAATTCTTTTGGTCCCTATAAACCTCCGGCAGGAAGTCGTATGTTCCTGCATTTTTATTCTGCTTCTTTACGGCAAGGCGTCTAGGTTATCCCAAAACTAAAATCCATCGTTATATTCCATCGAAGATATTCAAGACGCTTTCGATATTATCAAATTCGAAGAGCTGCTCTTATTTGTGAAACATTACCTACGCAATCTGGCATTGTTACTCAGAGGAAAATTCGAGATTACAGAGAGTATAATAATGATTCGCATGCAAAGAGCAGAATTAGTGAAAGATATCTAGGACAATTGGAAATTCTGAATCAGCCTCACTCACAAATATTAAATTCATCCCAAACATTGAACCAAAGAATTTGCTTACTGTCGGATAGTCAGGCGGTTTCTAATAATTTTTGGAAAATCGAGTTTGCCCGTAGATTTTTCACATGGAACTTGAATTGAACTTTTTGCAGCGATAACTATTGACTCATGTAGAGGCTGATTTTTCAATCAATTTAATATTTTTTAGATACATCGAATTCTTCTACGGTTTTTTCACGTATGACAAATCATTCAATATAATTCATACTTCCTATTATCTTTCGGCTGAACAGAATCGGCGAATATCGACGATATTTTTTAATTTTAGGTGAAAACTTTCAGCTAGCTTTAATAGAGTAAGAAGAGCGACCTACGAATCTTAAGCAGAAGAAATTGGTGCCTTCATTGCAATACCTATCGAACAATACCTACTACTACCTCTCTTGAATCAAATTCACCAATGGCCGACACTGTCTTCTGTATATCAGCCGTTAATATGTAGTTGCCAACACAACTTTTCGTCTTTCCTATAATTGTTTAAATAACAGTTTATAAAAAAATAAAATCACAGTTTCAAACATTCTTAAATCTTGATTAAAGAATAGAGATTTTTCAGTTCGATTGCCTAACAAGAACCATTGCTTGCATATATTAAGCTGTCCGCCCTATTACGATTTATTTATGCTAAAACTCAGTTGTACATACATTCCTTACAATCTACATACATTTAAAAAAAAATTGGCAATACACATTGACTAGACATAAATCAGTTCAATGATTCAAAACGCAAGTTCATTGGACCTTTATGTTAAAACATTATACAACACACGTTACTTGTACAGACATAGTTTAGATAAATTTATAAAATTAGCTCATTAAAACTATGATCGGGCAGTGGTTATGTGTTAATGTTGTTACAACCTCAACTATAACTGTATATGTACACACGTTATGTGGTCTTCTTATTGCCCGGAACTGAGAGAAACACGATACTTTCAGGATATTCAATAAACCATAAAACCTGTCAGCATAAATAAGATTTTCTTCTAAACCGTATCGAATACCAAACGAAAAGGTCATTCAAATAAACGTCAGGACGTATGATTATTTAAGAATTACGATCATATAATGTACTGTTGTATATTTTATTATCGACAAGATCATTATAAAATATCGGACAGAAACTAGTTTGTTCCCTTCCAATTTCTAGTTTACGGACTTACGGTCTAATCGATATTATCGTATCGCAGACCCATTAAGTTTTAAGTCAATACAAAAAATGTGTTCAATCTTTTCGAACCCATAAAAATTTGCTCTAAATTCTTTTCATTATATTGGTAACATCTTTAACATTCTGGTTTTATATTATTTTAACCCATTCTTTGGTTTATTATAAAAATACACCTGCCGTTCGGTGCGCATAAACTTCTTACTTCTTATGTATGCAGCAAGCATAAAATACATAAATAATACATAATAATCGTACGTACATTTTGAGTTTTGTTGTTGCTGTTAATTTGTGTTGCTTCACGTCTTTACTTATTATATTATTCCTCGAAAGACTCGATCTGTGTCAATTGCACCAAACAAAAAATATTAAATACTTTGATTTATGGTAAGTAATTATGGGATGTCTTGATTGCATTTGTATATTTTATGTTTTTTTTTCTTGCTGACTGCTGAAATTTCTACCTTACATACAATCGATTTTAAATGTCAATATTAAGTATTTACGATTATGTCATATGTCGATTGATTATAAACGACTTGATCAACAACCAAACTATACAAATAGAAACTAATGACTAACTAATATTATTATTATTAATAATAGTGTGTAAGTGATAATAAATACTAATGAAAACAGGTGGCCTCTTTTGTGATAAAATCGCGCATTATTCAACTTACCGTAATGTATAGTGAGTCAAAAAGCAACACAAACGATAATTACTTGACATTTTGGTTATTATAAATGATAGTGCGGCGTTTATACATTATACCTATATGGTAACATTTTGTCGTATAATTTTATTTATGGTAGACACGTTATATTGTTACTTGTAGTTGTATAGCGGTAACCGGTATTTACACGGCAAATATTATTATTGGTTAAAACACAGACTTCAGTAAGTAATTCATTAATTTTATTGCTCTCTGGTAGACAACATTGTTGGTTTTTTTTAATTCATCTAAAAATATTTATAGAATCCCATTTCCATCGCATTCACTGGATTTCTTCTATCTTAATTGGCCAAATTTTAAAGCTTAAATCAGTAAGAAATAGGAAATTCTTCCGTAACAAACGTACGGATCCGAATCGCAGAAGAAAGAAAAATATCATCTGGCAAGATCTTTACAACGTTATCCCCAGCTCAACATTATTTATAACATATTTTATTACAGAAAATCGTAAAAATTTAAATCTTACAGGAAATTATACGAGGCCTTAAGCTTACAGTTTCCGGAAACTATCAGCCTTTCATTCGATTTGTCATGGCGGTATCTAAGTCCATTAATAATAAACATGAATCGCAAAGAACGGGAAAAAAACGGAGAAGAAATATCCCGGTCAGCATAGGGCCAAATCGCATCCAATTGCATGAAAATTTGGTAGTACAAACTAATTTTAATAATTTTATAGTGCCAATCTTAACTTGCAAGTCATCTTGATATGATTAATGGAGTTAGATAACGTAATGCCAAACCAAATAGTATACGGATAGTATACGGAAAAAAAACTTAGCGGTCATCCCAAGGCCGAATCCAATCCAGTTATCTCTGCATGGAATTGGCCTTGATATGATAAATAGTGTTAGATAGGTAATGCCAAATCAAATGGCATATCGATGGTTTCCGAAAAAGAAACATCTCGGACAAATCCCGATAGTATTCTAACTTAAAGGCCCTATTCTTTAAAATTTAGTTTTTTTCTTATATAATTTCCTGTATAATGTAAGATTTTAATTTTTTGGATGTTCTGTAATAGAATATGTTATAAAATAAAATGAAATAATGCTGGGCTAGGAAAACATTGTAATTTTAGTGTTGCCTGATGATATTTTTTTTTTCTGGGATGAAAGTCTGTGCCGAGAGCTTTGCTTTAAGTTACTTAGCGCATAAGCAGTACAAGGATATATCGAAATCGGATTAGCCTCGAATAAACTCAGAATTTTAAAAAATCTCGAATTGCCTATAAATCTATAGCACCAAGCAAATCTACGTTTAAGTTCACTTTGAAATTTTGAATAATGTCAAGTAATCATGCCTAATCTTGAAAGTTTTCAATAATCGTGAAATAATCGTTAATAAACTCAAAATAATCGGAAAAGTATCAAATACACATAGCTCGCAACTCAAAATGTAAGTAAAAGCCACATAACCTGAAAAATCGAATTATCTTAAAAATCTCGAATAATCTGGAAGCACTATCTTCAAAAACTCTATCTTCAAACTCTAAATTTCTCAATACTACAAAATATAGAAAAATTCCGAAAATATCGGATTACGTTGTAGTCGGTATCGGGATAATTCGTTCAAAATCGTGGACACCGGCGAAGCTAACTTGAATCTATTTCAATTATTTCCTTATCATTTCATGATAAATTTGATCAATTTGATAAAAAGTAAAATATACTTTGTAATTCAAAGAAAGGGGTTTTACTTATAATAAATTTAATCAAATCTTCCGGAAATTTTTGACTATAAAGTGAAATATGTTTGAACGAATTTCATGAAACTAAACAAAAACTGGAGAAAAAAATTGGTTGAACTACTCTGAAATTGTTTTTGACGAGTGTTTATCAATGTATTGACTTATTTTGTTATACACCACGAAGGCACACAATTGTGTCGATTTTTTCGTACATGCAAGTATACAGGGTGATCATTTAGGCGAGTCCAAATGAGTAGGGCGTTATAGCTGGGTCAATGTCATGAAAAAAATTCCACTATGCGTATGCCTGGAAATGAACAATTATCCACTTAAGTTGCATTTCAAAATTTTTAGCACCACACAATTCCTTGAATCATACAAATCATAGTTAACCTTTTCAAAATAATTTCACAATCGAAGAACTCGCCGGCATCCATTTTATTTATGGGTTGCGTAACGCAAACGAGCGAGCTGCAAATACGAAAACCTTTATGCAGATAGGCCGGTACCAGATCATAGAATCTTTCAAACAGTTCAGGTTACGAGAATGAGGAACATTGTTCCCTTTTGAATATGAAAATGCTAACCAATTTCAACACGAAGTTAATACCGGCGAACAAATTTTGAATTCAGTAGAGAGAGATACCACCATTAGTATGGGACAACTTTCGATACAAATTGATAGTAGCAAAAATAATGTCAGGAGGGTACTTTGAAGAAACCATTTAAACCCATTCCACTACACTCCAGTGCTCGATTTTCCAAACCCAGCAAATTTCTGTCGTTGACTCTTAAACAACGAGGAACAGAATCTTTTGTATTTGTTTATCCATTGTATGGACAGACGAATCAACATTTACGAATGATGAAGTAATAAATTTTCACAACATTAAGCGTTGAATCATCATTTCAAAAACGTTAATGTTTGGTATAATTGGAAATAATTTTATCGGGCCAATTTTACTACCTGAAAGATTGAACTCACAAAACTATCTTCAATTTTTGGATGACACAGCTCCCACTGTGCTAGAAGTATGAGCCCATAATTTCGTTATTTGGAATCGATTTTTTCACCAAGTTTAATTTTTTTAAGGCATTCTCTTAAAAGTATGTACATATATATATTGTCTACTTGACATTAAATTAGGTGTTTGCGGCTTCCAAGGACCGGAAAACAAAAAAATAATCATAACCAATGGAAGGTATCAAAAAATGTTCAATCATGTGTCGGTATCGCTCTCCAGTAACAATAACGTAACTCTATTTCGTTTTCCAAAAAGGACGGTTCTTATCTTCAAGGAACTGAATTTTTGTTTATTAACGGCATGCAAATAAAAATACGCTTCATCACTCATTATGTTTTTACATGAAAATATGGTTATGTTCAACAAATAAAAAATGCTAAACTAATAATGAAACGGTGGCTTGTCAAAGAAGCATACCTATCGTAGAAGACCGTATACTTACCGAATGCACCAACCTAACATGTATCCCAGTTTCAATGAAATATTTAAAAAAACTATTTGTTTTTAAATTTAACGAACTCTAAATATAAAGAAAATTTAGTAAAAGCTTAAATCTCAAGTATATCAATTTTGCAAAAGCATTAACCGCATAATAGTAATCCAGCGCTATACAAACGTTCAAAAACGCTGAATAAAACCTCGAATAATATGAATTTTTTTTTAAGTTTAGGTGCTTAAGAACCCAGCTTCCAAAATTTCAAAAAGTCTCAAAGAATCTTAGAATTTCAAAATAAAATCGAATTTCTGTAGACTTGTATCTTTACAAAAAACGTGCTTGGAAGCTTTGAATAAAACTCGAAAATCTCGAATAATCTGGCAAATATTTAATATCCACGAAGGCAAGCACCTCATAGCTTTGAAACACATCCCCATGAAAATCTGGAACATTTCAAAAACCTGGATAAGTCTCAAATAATTTTGGAATCCCGAAAAATAACGAAAGTTTTCAAAATCCTGGTTTTATCTGATAGATTTCAATGTCAATATAAGAAATAACATTTTTACAAAAAAAATTTTAATCAAAGCGTCAAATATATGAAATGCGAAAGCTATCTTGAGAAATTGGAACAACCTACTGAAATCTGTACGATTGGGTGTTAACACTATAATTCTTTTAAGCCCAACTTTATTTTGAAAATTGCGAGGAAATAAGGTTGCAGAAATTAATATCATAAAAAATAAAATTAGACGAACGGAATTCTGAATTTCCGCAATTTATTCCTCAGTTTATTGTTTTATATTCATTATTAAATTACCCCTTTTCCAGAAATTCACACGAGCGTGAAGATTTAAGTTAGCCGCAAAAATATTTGAAAACAATTTGGCATCTTTAATAAAACTTGTACATTAAAATCCTTTTAAAAAAATTATTCACTAACTATTCATTCAGCAGTGAACAAAACAGAAAAAAAATACATTTCCATTCTTCTCCAAAGATCGATTCTTTATTTTTTTTATTGTTCGCTCACTATTCGTTTGTATAATATTCTTGAATTTTTGGTTAACTATTGATCATCGAAAATGAGAAAATAAAATTGAAAATTATCATTTTGAAAGAATAGAAAGGGAATAAAACCAAACTGAACAGTAGTTTTGAACGCTTTGATCAAAAACAAATTATTGCGTACACCCCATATTTCTTTAGACCAACAAACTAAAAAATAATGGGCAAAAGCTATTTAACACAAAAAATTAAATTAAATGATCCTGCTCCATCAATACCATCAAAGCAAATAAAATACATCATAGCCAGAGCGCGGTTTAATAAATTCGATTTAGTCAAACTCCATTAGGTACTCCTTGAAACAAGATGCGATTCGCAAAAATTGCGGTTGATACGTTGCAACCAAACTCAAATAATTCAACAAATCCGCTTTATTAAATCACAGTGTGCGAAACTCTCTAAGCTTTAAGTATAATGTTTCGAAAGAAATTCGCCATCACATTAAACCGATAAACAATTTTCTCGAAAAAATTTTCTTGAATGAAAAAATTGAAAACATTTATCAGGTTGGAAGTATCAGGTTATTGGCTTAAAAAGTACCACTGACGAATACTAAACGATGCAATCTGCTCACAATGAAGAAAACGAAATCTAGACAACACCGTCCAACCCTCTCAACAATTTCAAAACAAAAACCAAAGTAAAGAAAATGAGCAAGAAGACAAAATCCAGCTAAAGTAAAGAATGGCAGATTTATTGGATTATCCAACTCCGATTGAGATTAAACGACCGGTTCCTAATTGCAATACTTTTTGTTCTCTTCTGATTTTATTTTCTCTCTATACGTAGTACCTGATTTAAAATATTAAGTACTTAAATAAATTTTATGTCAAAAAATTGTGCACATAACGTCACTTACATAAACATACGAAATATTAATCAGGTCGATTACAGAATCCGCGGGAGCGAATGAATCACAAATCAAATGAAGTTTTCCAGGATACTTTGATTTGCAGCAATTATTTTCCAGTTTTTTTTATGCAGTTTGCGATCCTCGATTGATTTGCTCCCGCGGATTCTGTTAACGACCTGAATAACTAACCAATGACGCCGAAGAGTGAATTTCCAATATGTATATTGTATTATTTACACTACCATAATTAATACTCTAAGAAGCAAATAAAACGTCTTACGTCTCGCTCAAAAATCACTATTTATTCATATTTGACATTATTACTGAGAGTAATAGCGTGATTCTTTTGATTTCTACTGTAAACGAAATCATTTTAACACGTTCGCCCCTCAAACGATTTTTTGACGTTCGGAAAAAACTCACATATTAACAATTCTATGACACCTATATGGGTCATGAGTTTGTGGAAAGCTGGCATGTCGCATATATGTGACATGAGTTTTTGATTGCTTCTACGACACATATGTGAGACATGAGTCTTTCATTTTTACAATAAAAAGGACACATATGTGTGACATGAGGTTTAGGTGGAACATAAATTATTTTAAGGTGTACAAGAAATTGCAAAATTCAGTATATTAGGTTTATATTTCTAAAGAGTTAACTATGATTAACATATAAATTATATAAGCGTAAATCAGTTACAGTTTATAAAAAAAAAAATCAGATTTTTTATTGGGTATGCCATAGCCGAAAGCATGGATATGGGCATAGACCGATCAACTCGCCTTTAGCATATTGGCTTGTGTCACAAACGTATTTACTCGCAGCCCTTTTACCAGTTTTGTAATACATGCGGCACCTCCTGCGGCTGTTGGTCATGCTAGGGAAATATGCTGAATTTGAAGTTGAAGTTCCTGCGGTTCTTGGGCTCTTTTACCGCGCTAAAATCTCCCCTAAGTACGAGGTTATAATTTGTTTCTCTAAATTCTAGATGTGCCAATTGTCGCTGCTGGGTTTGTTTGTTATATATCCAACACGAATTCCATATTGCTATGTCCAGTATGTGAAAATCACTTTCATGTACCATCGCACTGAACGCCTTGGTCAAGCATAATATGAAATCATTTGATCCGTCCTATCGATCCCCGGCATATTAGTGTTGTAGTCTATCACTATTTTTGGCCTTGTTTCTTTTTGTTATTAAATTAATAAGCTCGGCATTATGTTTGGTAGAAATCATCAAAACGTCTCGCTTGTCTTTCTATTTTAACACCATAATCTTCTTGCGGTTTCGCCGCCATGAAATTTGTCCTGGCTTTAATTTACTCTTTATACTTGAGAGGGATTGCGTTTCCTGTTCGAACGTAATGTTCCACATATGGTATATTAGTTTGATGATTCACCAAGTGCTCCACCAGGTCAATACTGCAGTAGTAATTATCCATATACAACGTAAGCCCTTTACCCACATTTTCCTTCATTAGCTCAACAACAACGCCAAATGCATGCTCTTTCTCGTTAGACACCGTGCCTCTTCCGGTATATATAGTCATATTTATTAAAAAACCTTCGAGATTGTATAATTCATAGAATTTGATTCCGTACTTGTGCCTCTTATTCGGTATATACTGCCGGAATGACAGTCTTCCTCGCCATAACAGGAGAGCTTCATCTAATGAAAGGTTTTGAGGTGGGCTATACAATTTTTTTATGTTAGACAGAACGTGATTTGTGACATTTTGTATTTTGTACAATCTATTAGTTTTGACGTCGTGTTGCTCATCATAGAAACACATACACCTAAGGATGTTTTCAAACCTTATTCGGCTCTTTGTCTTGCCGAACACATTTTGAACATAAAGCCCAGTTTTGGCCCAATAGTGTTTTAGGCTTGGTTTTCTATTTAGAGGCATTAGTAGACATAAGCCAAGCATTTGTTTCAAATCGCTACTGGTCACATCTTTCCATTTGCGAAGGTTTGAATTTGCTGATAATGGCTTATGCCAAATGAATTTAGCACGTGCGTTAGTCCAAGAACTATTTTCTCGAGCAAAACAGCGTCAAATATTTTCCTGAAATATTCTACTGGTTCTGCGGTTGGTGATAGACAGTCCACTCATCATTGTTATTTTCAGCAACATATTCTTGAACTGGTACCTGTTGCAAGTCAATTTTTACTGAGCATTCAGATGACATGCTGTCAGTGTCATAGATGCGAAAGCTGCTGCCCGAATCTTCAAAGTCTATTTCACTGTTGCTCGAGTCCAATTCAGATTCATCAGATTTACGCGCAAGCTGCATGCGCTTTCCTCGACTTTCCATTATGCACAAATTCCTTTAAAACCAAGAACCTATTATAACAGTACAACAAAAAAATCTGCAATTAACTTGAAACTCACCCAAATCAGAAAATCGGAGAGTAAATAATAAAATTACTATACCTTACAACTTTATATGCTACACAAGTATAAATATTATAATGCAAACAAAATACCTCTTTACTAGACAAAAATCGTCGACAAACTAACATAAAAACGTTGAATAAATCGTTATCCCTTTTCTTTGAACCAATATCGGGGGTTTACCGAAATATCTAAATATTTCAATTCATGGTGAATGGCCGACCGATTGGTTGAAATGTTTTAACTTGTAAAAACCATTAACCAAATCGATAAGTTGCAACATAGAAGGGAGGAGAATGTGGCCGTACATGTGCGATGGGTCACATGTACGGCCACATTCAAGGGCTCACCAGATAGGCTGGAATCAGCGGGCTTTAACTAATATTTGTTGTACACCTCTAATCTTCCTTCAGTGTGTGCTATGCCGCAGAACAGAGCTGCCTTAAGATATCCGGAGAGTGAAACAAGGTGAAATGGTGCGAGGCTACCGGGTTTTCATGTCTGGGAAGCAAAGCTGTGACGTTCAGACCAGAACGTAATTCTACAATATAACTCGCGTTTGCGACTGTGGCCGGGGCAAGTCGACGTGAGTCTCGACTGCGGGTGAAACAGTCGAAATGAGTCTCGACTATAGCTCAGTGGCACGAAAAGATATACGGCGGGACAGTCTAATGAAAGATGGAAATAAAACAAATAATTTTTATTTAAAAAGCTAAATGAAAAAAAGGGAACCCGAAACGAAATGAAGCGCGAAGTGCAGTGAAAAACTTTACATTTTATAAAAACAAATAATTAGAAATATAAGGTTTTGCTGATGATGTTGGAGCTGCTTTTGCCGTCTCTGTTCTTTCTTATGAGACGATGGCTTCGACGATGATGGTGATATTGATGATGGTAGGCGATGGCGGTGATGTTGGTGGTGATGACGTTGATTCTATTGTTGTTGTTTGTGGTTTTTTTCTGCTGTCGGTCCCGTTGTTTTTTTTTGCTACCCTATGTATTGTGGCGTAGCTTCATGTATGTTTAAGTGTGCAAGTGCAACAATGTAAGATGCGTGTGTGGACGTAGCTCCCTGTAAATAAATGTGTCTATTTATTTGGCGGTTTGGTTGAAGCCGATATGGGTGAGGGCCATACACACATACCATATATATAAAATAAATAGTAAAACAAATAATAAAATAAAGTTTGTTATAAACAATAAACTAAAATATAAAAACAAAATTCAATTGTTATTTTAAATTACATTAGGTGTTATTTTGTAAAAAAAATCAAAATTGGTGACCCCAACGTGATTTGAACATGCAGCCTTCTTATCTGGAGTCAGAATTTTGAAGTCGGAACACATAATATAATTTAAGATAACAACCTAATTTTTTATATTTTTTAATTTATTGTTTATAACAAACTTCATTTTATTATTAGTTTTATTTTTTTTATTACACAGTACTGAGTGTGCGACATTTTGCCGCATTGGAGTTTTGTACCAGACTGAAAAATGTATATTTTTATTTAGTTTTGTGTTCGTCATGTCGTGTATTTTTTTTGTTAGTTTTGTTCGTGTTTTTCTTGATACCCAATCCGCAATGTACCAGTGTACCTATCTGGATGATGTTTGTGAGGTGGCGCTAGACAAATATATTGTGATTGAATATATTCGCATAAAGTAAATTGGCAGTGAATTTACTATTGTTGTAGCATTGAATTGGGTGAACTGCTTCAAATTAAACTAAACTAAATTAAATTAAGATTCAATTTATGGAAAAAGACAAAAACACATTTTTCTCCATCGAGCGTCAACATCCAAACCCGAAATGATTCCGTCCCAAAAATCCAAACTAACACCTACATTTGAGCTGGTTGCGCTAATAATGTTAGGCGCCTTTTAAAAAAAAAAAAAATTAGGGATATCTATTAATGCCAACACCCGCCGATTTCCTTAAATAAAAGTTTGCTCATAACTGTGCTGTCGCCAAAATTGCGAACTTTTCAACATTATCGAACTCCTAGAATTGTTCTATTGAAGGCTTTAAAATCTTGGTTTAAAATTTTTATTTGGTAGCGTTGGGAGCCCATTTGACCAAGCGGATCGATCATATTAAAATTTTGCAATTACGCAAACACAGACATTTTTTGGAAATGTTTATTTTGGACTCAAGGCAGTAAAAAGGAGGAGACTAATTAGACCTGGAATCGTTATAGCCCAACAGTGGCTTTGACTAAACTAATTGTTTTATTTTTGGGTGAATATATTTATAAATATCAATACATGAGCAAGGATAAAACTACACAGGTTAATACTGAACTAAGTTGAAAGTTTGTGTGAAATCTGCAACAGACAGGCGTAAAGAATATAGAAATTAATCATTAATCTAGTAATCCAAGTATTCTTTGTACAGTTTTCTATTTCTCGCACACTATATTTAAAATTTTGTAATTTTCGTTTACATAAACTGTAGTACAGTTGGCCATGACATGTTAATACGTTATTTGCACAGAAGTGTGTTTCTTTGAATCGGTATACAAACATTTTGTTTAAAATTGATTGATGATCCTTTTATCATTTTTAATAGTGACAACTGTAGATACCGACAAAAATGTTTACATGATCTATTGTGTTGTATTGTGGTGTTACAAATTATTTAACCAACTCAACTTTCTATGTTCTCACATTCGATTCTCCTCGCCAATTAATCATATATTAACCCATAAACCAAACTCTGTGTGGTAGCATTGAAAACCAAAAAGCTCTACAACACGGAAAAAGGAGCCCATAGAACCGATTTGTGTTGTTTTTAAATGGAAGTGAAAAGGTTCTGTGTAGTTTTCGTGTAAAATTAAAATTGGGAAATGTTTATTGTCGTAACGTGTTCGCTCAAAAAGCAAAATAAATTTAAGTAGTTTGTGTTTTATTGATGGTCAAATATTGGTAATATGTGTCAATGAAGTATCAGTTCAAATATGTAAAGTTTAAAGTGGGTTAGAAAACCTAATTATAATAAGTGCAGGAAATTGGGAGTAAATTTCCTTTAATGGTGTTTTGTATTCAAAGATAATTTGTGACAGGTGGTAAAGCGATTACCGATTACATTTTCTTTATGTGATTATCGAAATTATTTTGTAAGGTAGGTAGGTAAGTGACGCATTTTTAATATCAGCTGTGTTTTTGATTGGTGTTATGCTTTTTATGGTGAGGAAGGAAATTAAATTTTGAAAGGAAATTAAATTTTAAATTTTTTGTGCAATTGTATGGAATCAGTAACTAGTAGAACAAAAGTTGTTTTGATCGCTTGACGTGGATTGGTTTTTGTTATCTGTGTACGTGGCTTATGGAAAGAAGTTGGTATTTGTATGTATAGGTGCAGGTCTTGTAATTGAGAAAAGCACCATCGTAAGATTGAGATTAAGAGTTGTGCTTATATTTGGGTGTGATGGATGTTTTTAAGAGGAATTTGTTAGGGATGATATGACAACCTGAAGATACATATATGTATGTACATATATATATATATATATATATATATATATATATATATATATATATATATATATATATATTATGCTTGGCCGTACACTCTCAATCAATCAATCAATCAATAAAATGTTAATTTTTTGTAATGTGTAATATATTCTGTTTTGTCCATTAATATATTTTAATTAATTTAGTTTTAAAATACTTAAAGGGATCTCTTTTTTTAATTTACGAATAAATGATCCAATTTTCAGAATAAACATAGTTCTAGAATTAATCATTATTATAGGGATCAAAATTAATCCCGAATTTCAAATTTAAATTTTAGTTTGAATCAACCCTCCAGGATTAACAAGTAGTGAATAAGCTGTAGTTTAGAAATTGTGTTGTCCTGTGCTAACTATTTTTACTATATAATTACTAACAATTTACTCTTATCTTTCGGCTGGGGATGGATAAATGGGTGTATGATGTGTGCTCGGGAATACTGAAGATCCGGTTATAATAATTATTCATTTTAGTAATACAATTTGTTATTATGATGTTTATTAATTAAATTTAGTTTTCAGAGTTGTCTGGGAATTTATATGTTAATGTTATTTGTTGATTTGTGATGTTAATTCTTGTTGCAGTAAGTAATAATTTGTAATTGGATATAAAAGGACCATTAATATGGAAATAAGCGCTGTTATTTTAAATTTTTATTAATTATTTTATCAGGTAAATTAATAAAAGACGGATAAGGGTGAAATTACAACATTAATAATTTTTAAGCCCTAAAACAGGGATTTAGGATTTAGGGAGTCCTGAGTATCCAGCCCTGGATTCCAGAGAAATGATCATCTAATAATGTAGTTAGATTGTGCTGTCTTATGCTAACCTATTTATTATATATTGTACTAATAATTTACTAACTATCAATCGCATTGGTGTCTGTAACCTGGTCGAGTCTGTCCCAACTAATAATCCTATCCAATCCTTCGGTTTTGTTATATGTGAACGGGTGTACGGCATGGGCCCGGGACTCCGGGAGATCCTGCTATTATGCTCGGTCGTACACTTATAATCAACCATAAAAGTTTAATTTCAACTTTATTTTATTTAATTTTATCTTTATTTTGTTATAATGATGTTTTTTATAATACAGTAGAATCCGTTTATACCAAACCATGTATATAACGAAAAAAAGCTTATAATTATCATATAGTTTTGTCATATAGTTGTGTGCCTTAAATTTGCACGAACACTTATTTTTTCTTATACACTACAAACAAAGAACTACGTTTATAAACGTAAACGAATATTTGATTAAAATGAACAGCCGGCTATAGTGAACAAAATTATGTCCCTTGAGTGTTTGCTATGAGCGAATTCTACTGTAATTATAATTATAATTTTAGCTTAGTAATTTTAGATTTTCTTAAATATTTTATCAGGTAAATTATTGAATGGCGAACAGGGGGAAATTACAACATTAATAATTTTAAATTTAGGTTTAGGGAGACCTGAGTATCCGGCCCTGGATTCCAGAGAAATGATCACCTAAAAATGTAGTTAGATTGTGTTGTCTTTTGTGCCGTTAATTTACAAACTATCGATCGCATTGGTGTCTGTAACCGGGTCGAGTCTGTCCCAACTAATAATCCTATCCTATCCTTCGGTTTTGTTGTGTGTAAATGGGTGTACGGTGTGTGCCCGGGAGTGCGGGAGTCTTGCTATAATGCTTGGCCGTACACTCACAATCAATCAATCAATCAATATATATATATATATATATATGTATATCACAGGGAGGATAAATAACGATTTTAATTTTGATTTTAGAGTTGTCGCCTGGAAGTTATTAATTAATTAATATATAAATTTTAATTATTTTTAGGGTACCAAAGGATTAACGCTGGTTTGATTTGGACTGCAATTGAATAATAATGAATTTCGAAGTGTATTGTCATTGTGTTCTAGTTATTGGCTACACCTAGGTGTCTTAAACCGGGCCAATTCTGCCATAACTAACGAACCTTTGCAGTCCTGCAATTTTGTTATTTGTAATGAGGATGTACGGTGGCACCGGCCACCTTTAATCAATCGCAGAAAGTGTAAGTCTCTAAAAGTAAAGTTGACGCCGGTTTGATGCTTGATGAAAAAACGGATCGACTTATAACCAAAGCTTAAGAAATAATTAAAACCAATGCATTTGAAGGAGGAGTTGGCGTAAAGGAAAGGTGATATAATCCGTGTAGGAAGGCTTTTTCGCGTCTATTGGAGAGCGACCAAAGTTGAGTAGATTAATCTAACAACTCCGTAACCTTCCAGTAGGGTGCGCATCACGTGAGCTGTTCTGGTCATGTATTAAGCAGCTGCGTGATGGGTACAATTGTGTAAGGGGTAACCTGTTCACAATTCTCAAGTGTCCGTGCCGCCTCCTCGTGGCAACCACTGGTAACTAAGGCCATTTGGCACATTTTTGGCCATTTGGCACAAGTTAAAGTAAGGCGCTAAAGGAGAAAACCTTGATAAAAAACCCTAATCTAAGGTGAAATATGATAGACAGGTTAATCAGTCCAAAGTATGCGACTCTGGATATCAGGCACCCTCTAGTTTTATTTACCCTTCCTGTAGTAAAGCTGGGTGACTTACAGGCGATTTGCAATTCCCAGCAACTCGTAAGAGTAAAATCAAACGGAAGACGGGGCAGGGGTAAGAATATACGGGAGTGGGAAGCTCCCTCGAAGTCCTTGGGTTCCAATGGTACCGTCTTTCTAACGGAACTATATGCTGCAGTAAACATCAAGGAGGGAGAGCAATAAGGCCAGATAGTATGAATCACGTACCGGCTGGCAGTATTATCAAGTTCATTCAGAACTTGAATATTGACTGGACGGATAATTAAGCAGGGTCCAGCATAATAGATTTTTTAGGTCGCAGGGCGAGGTGGCTTATTGCCCACATGGCCCTTCAATAAAATCTGTGTAGAAACGAACTATAAATAAAAATTTAAAATAGAGTTCGAAAAAGAACAAACCCTTGAAGAAACCCAGCATTTAAGGAGACCAAAAAGTGCTAATAGTGTTTAATTTTAAAACGTATAGTGGTTAAATAGCTGACCTGAAAGCACCTAACTGGAGTGTTTGAAGAACAAAATTAGTTGCAAAACTAGCACTTGCCATGTGACAGCCCTGAGATCGATTCTAACCACTAACCAAAAATTCTATTAATTAATTACAAGCCCATGACAAGAAAAAGTCAAAATGATTTAGGTTTGCGAATTTTCAGGTTGGTAATACTACGAGTCGCGAGAATGTTATCGCTATTGGCAGTTAAAAAGTCTCATTGAAACTGTTTGTGTGCTCTGTTTTCATGATCAAATTGCAATTCGATGTGTTTTGTTTAACCAAACGCTCTGCGGCCATTAGGGTTTTCCGATAAATATAACATTTTTAAGCATTTATTTGACTTCAATAGTCCTAAAATATTTTATTCATATAAAGGTTTGAATTTTTAAAAGATTCAAGACATTTGAAATACTATAAATTTAATAGGTATCTAAAATTCAAGAAGTTTAATCAACCATGAAATTGGTTTGGAACCAATGAGAAACTCATTTAAAAAACACAATAATCCCAAAATTCAATAAAATTGAAAAAATGGTTCCAATTGGTTTCATTTATCGTTTCACTACTCTTGAAAACCAACACACAAACATATATTAAGAGATTTTAGAACAACTGTAATAGTTATCAGTTATCACTTATTTCAATGTGGTTGTTGTGGTATTGTTTCAAAATGTTTTATTGGGTCGCCCTAAATTTTTAATTTGTAATTCTGAACTCTTGTAACTTACCCCTATTGGTATATGGGTGTCCCAAATTGAACTAACATTTTAAATTTGCCGCCATTTTTTCGCGGCAAAACAAGGGTTGATATATGTTGTGTTTTAATTTATTCGATAAATTTAAGTCAACCGGTTCAGTTTTAAAACAAACAAATACAATGGATTGATTGGATCTTAGTTCTTCGAGATTTTCAGATGATTAAATGATTTGAAATAAAAATTAAATTTTTAGGATTGAGTATACAGAAATCCGAATTACGTTTAAATGTTAAAAAAATAATTCACTCCAATAACCATGCGACTAACGGTAAATTAAAGTTCACGCATAATTTTTCCATCCATCATGATCGCATAAATAAATCCAAAACGTCTATATAATTTATATAAGATGACCTACTAATACATTAGCAACTTGTCTTGTTAACTAACGCCTGTTGTTCTCACAATGTATACATATAGTACGTGACCAAAACAAGAAAAACAAAATCTCATTCTGTCAATATGCACTTGACACAATCTGAGTGGGAAGCACATATAGATTTGGATAATGGTTACATCACACCATACAAGTAATAAAGGAGTGCTGATGAAGAAATGTTGACCGGTAAGAAAACAACTTTACACATGTATGTACTCGTATGTATGTATTTATTCATAAACGCATATTATTGCAAAATGTATACATCAAAACATAAACACCAACCTAATATTTGAATGAACTTTAATTATAAATATTTTGTTGTTGTTGTCGACGATTTTTTATTTATTTTTTTTTTTGGTATATGGTCTGGTCAAGACATGTAATCATATATAAGATCTCCATTTATGTAGATAACATAAATTATAAAAAATATTTTACTAACCACTTTGTCCAATTTTGTATGCGTATCGATCTTCTTTCGATATAAGCGCATATACTCGTATATATAACGTATATTATGATGATCTTATATAGTTTATATACGATATGTGATCTTAAGCTTAAGCCAAGTGTATATTTATTTAATAATATTACAACGTGTCAGATCTTTAACGTTTTGTTTTCTTTTTTATTCACCTTTTTATTTTATCCGCACATGAACTTAACACCAACTTTGTATATCCATATGTAATTTAACACAAGCACCTTAATTATAATTAATTCACTTAATAATAATTAGACGAACGAAAACTGAGAATGAACCAAATCATAAACACTTTGCTTATTATATTCAATCACTAAATATCTTATCAAACAGGTATAAAACTAATTTATTATTGTTTATAAATAAATAAGTAAATAGCTAACACAACAAAAAAAAAATTAAAAAAAATACAAATAAATAAGACAGACAAAAAAATTGTTTAAAACTGCTGTTAACTTTACAAATACATTTGAATCACTGATGAAATCTTAAAGAAATAACTTTGAAGTTTTTTTTTACATTTTGCTGTTTGCTTTTCTTTGAATTTTTTTTTTTTTTGTTTTTATTTTTGAAATGTAGTACTACAACCTCACACAAAATTTATACGAAAAAATACAAAATAATAATATTGTATAAGACGAAACTAACGTAAAACGTATGTAAGAAACTGAAGAAATTAAATGACTTTGGGTTCTCTTGGTACCATACACATATATGTATGTACTTCACATTTAACTTTATTTCATACTCTCACCATGTATTTTTAATAAAGGTACAAGAGTGTAACGTATGTATATAATATATGTATAATAACACTACACACACACACACACAACTTAAAGAAATGTGTTTATTTCTTGTAACACAAAATCTATGTCTTTCATTGAAAAAAAAAACTTGTGCAGCTTTTTTTAATTTTTTGCTTTAATGGATTTATACGAGTACTATATATAATATAGTGAAGGAGATTGAATTTGTGGATATGATGTAGAATCGTGAGAATTCTTAATGGTAAATAATCACAACACATAAGAAATTATGATGATGAGCGATCTTAATGTTTTGTGTTTTTTTTATTTTGTTTTACTTTTTGAAAGGTGATTAATTTCCGATATTGACAAAAGTTTCGTGCTTTGGTTTGCCATTCTAATTTTTTATAGACAATATTTATAAAAAAAAAAGTTGAAATATTGTATAGCTTTGAAGAGAGTTCTTTGACGGTTGTGTAACATAATTGACCTATTGTAACAACTTTTGAAGAAAACCAAAGTTGGTATTTTTCATCGAAAGCTGTCACAGACTCTCAAGTGGTTAATCAGTTGTTCTTCCGGTCTCCCACCAAGGAACAGTAAAGCGGATACGTTTCCATATAGCTCCTGGCCTAGAACAACCGCTTTATCTTGGAATGGATTTTTGGAATGCTTTTGGTCTTAGCCATATTATAGTTAGTTCTTTGGACATTCTACAACAGCCTCCTGTCATTCAAAGTAATCGTCACGAACTCCTGCCTGAACAAGAAAACCAACTGGGCAAAATAATCGCAATGTTCCCATGCTCCACTAAAGATGGTTCAGGAAGAACGAGTCTTGTTTCTCATACGATCGATGATCGGAACGCTGTGCCTGTGATAGAAGAATGCCAGACTATATATGGTCTTAGCCGGTCCCTAGTGAGGCTACGTCTTGACGCTCGAAAAGTGAATGCAGTTACTGTCAAGGACGCATATCAATTGCCATTAATAGCCGGATTGCTTAGTAGATTAGAACACACTAAGTACATCTCGTATATAGACCTTAAAGATGCTTTCTGGCAGATCCCGCTGGATCTACAATCAAGGGACAAAACTGAATTCACTGTTTCGGGCTGATCTGTATACCAGTTCACCGTAATACCTTAGGGTCTGTGAAACGTACCGCAAACAATGGTGCAGACTGATGCATCGAGCGATCCCATATCATTTACATGATCGGGTTTTCGTCTACCTGGATGACTTACTTATAGTTTCAGCAACTCTCGACGAACACTTCTCGCTTCTTGCAGAGGTTGGGCGTTTACTCAAAGTTGCTAATTTGACGATAAACGTGGAGAAAAGCAAGTTTGTTTTAAAGGAGATGAAATATTATCTTTTTCATTTAAATCTCTGATGAAACTATACTTGGTATCAATGTGCTTTGATCTGTTACTAAATGTTGTTTTGGATTAGACTTAAACAACTTTGATTGTCTTCATAAATCGTTGTTGCATCACCTTGCTTTGCATTCATATCATCAAGAACCTTTCGAATCCATAATGCTTATTGACTCGCTTCACATATAGCAACAAATTCAGATTCAGTTGTAGACAACGAGACACAGGTTTGTTTCCTGGATGCCCAGCTTATGAGCCCGCCATTTTACTTAAAAACAAATCCGCTATTCGATTTCTATCTTGTCTACATTCTACCCAGTATGCGTCTGAATACCCGACTAAACATTTTTTGGCGTTGTTATTGCTAACTGCTAATTTTAAATTAATCGTACCCTTCAAATATCGTACAACTCGTTTTAACTCATTCCAGTCTTGATTTCTAGGTTTACTTATTCTGCAACTAAGTATCGATACACTGGCTGATACATCAGGTCTTGTATTTACTGCAACATATAGCAGTTGGCCTATTAATTTTTGATAGTTTTTGTTATCATCAAGTAAATGTTCATCTGTCATATTCCTAAAATATCCGGGATTCAGAGGGTTATTTGACGTTTTGGAATCTGCCAAACCATTTGATGATATGATTTCCTCAATATAACTTTTCTGATTCAAAAAATAATCATTATTTTTGTCCTTTTCGATTTGAATTCCCAAATAATGTGTTACACTACCAAGATAAGTGATTTCAAAATGTTCTGATAAATTGCGCGTAAATTCCTCAATAATATGTTCGTTCTTGCACGCAAAAATGATATCATCAACATAAATAAGAACATAACATTTTTCAGCTTTGTCTCCATTAATATAGAGACATGGATCTGAGCTGCTTTGAACAAAATTACAATCTAGTAAAATTTTATGAATTACCTGATTCCATGCTCGTGCTGACTGTTTAAGTCCACATAATGACTTTTTTTAATTTACACACCTTATTAGACATAACTGAATCTTTAAATCCGGGTGGCTGTTGCATAAATATTTCTTCTTCCATTTGGCCATTAAAAAAAGCTGTCTTCGCATCATAATGAATCACCGACATTCGCCTTTTTGCTGCAACTGATAGTAGTAGACGAAATGTTGTTTGACGTGCCACAGGCGCAAACACTTGGTCATAATCACATCCATATTGCTGACTAAACCCTTGAACAACAAGCCTTGCTTTATATCGACTTATATTTCCCTTATAGTCCTTTTTCACTTTAAAGACCCATTTGCATCCGATTGCTTTACGTTGTGCTGGAAGATCAACTAAATCCAATGTACCGTTTGTCTGAATAGAATCCAATTCATCTTGCATAGCCTGTTTCTATTTGTCCTTATCAGGCCCTGTTAATGCTTCCTTATGATTCTTTGGTTCTGTTGATACTTCTAATGAGTTACATACTGAGTAGATGTATCTTTTTGAAGGTAAACCTTTATTGACCCTTTGTGATCGCCTTTCAAATCCAATAAAATCTTCTTCAAAGCTTTCATTTGCACTGTCGGAAATTTCTAATCCAGAAACTTCAGAATTTACATCATTTACCGGCTCGACCACTTTTAATTTATCAACTATAACACAGTACAATTCTGGTTCGATTGTAGTAGACTCCTGCTCAACTGTAGTATCATTTATGAAACGAACATCCCTACTGATTATGATATTGTTCGTACTGGAATTTAATAAACGATATCCTTTAGTATTTGCATCATACCCAACAAATCGTAACTTTATTGCCTTTTCATCAAACTTTTTATGTTTCTCCTTCGGGACATGTGCATATGCATGTGAACCAAAAATTTGAAAATGTTCCAAATTTGGTTTTTCACCAAACCAAAGTTCATGTGGTGTTCCTTTAATGGATCTTGATGGTAATCTATTTTGTATATAGTTGGCGGTAGATATTGCCTCACCCCAATATTTCTTATCCAAATTTACATCTATAAGCATGCATCGAGCACTTTCCACCAAATATCGATTTTTACGCTCCGAAACTCCATTTTGTTGTGGTGAGTATGGTGCCGAATACTCAAACTTAATACCTTCACTTAATAGAAATTCTTGCAATTTTTCGTATACATATTCGCCTCCTCGATCTGACCGAATAGTATCGTAAGAGGTTTCTTGCCCAATTTTTGTCTTGACCAATTCCACAAAATGAATAAATTTTTAAGCAACTTCAGATTTCTCATGCATTAAATAAATCGTACAGTATCGAGTGAAGTCATCTATAAATGTTACAAAATAACGATTTTTGCTCGGTGTTACACTTTCCATTGGACCACATACGTCACTATGAACTAAATCCAACATTTTTTTTGTACTTGAACTGGAAACCTTTGGAAACTTTAATCGTGACATTTTCCCTTTAATACAATACATACTTCACAAACATTATTATGCGCACATTCTTTAATGTCAATACCTAGTGCCATTTTCCCTTTACACATTAATTTGACAGCATCATTGTCACGATGACCTAACTTTCGATGCCATATATTTAAGCAATTAGTAGTGCACATATCAGTATCTGCCATTAACACTTGATTTCTCTTTCGAAGAATATATAAATTCGAAATATCATCAGCCAATGCAATTGTCACATTTTGAAATTTTATTTCACAACGGTTTTCTTTAAACAAAATTTCAAATTCATTTTCCGTTAGTTTTTTAACTGACAATAAATTGGCCATCATTTCAGGAACATATAATACGTCTTTTATTTTCAGTATTTTTTCATCATTATTGTGTTTTATGAACTTTATGATTGTATTACCACGACCTTGACACTGAACTTTAATACTATTAGCCACTGTAACGTATTGTATGAAATTAACATCAAATTCAGTAAATTCGCTTTTATTATTTGTAATATGACTAGTGGCCCTTGAATCTATAAACCACGCTTCACTGAAATTGTTTTTATTTCTTGCGAAAGAGAGACAGAGCTCATCACAAATTATATTTTCTTAAACCACACTAGCTCTCTCTTTCTCACTTTTACTGTCTTTCCATTTTTTATACTTTATACAGTTATTTTTGAAATGCCCTTTCTTTTTACAAAAATAACACACTTTATTGTCTTTATTATTGGCCATATTCACACTAAATGCTTTATCTTTAGGCTCACTGGTATTTTCTTTTCGTTCATACATTTCAATTAATTTCATTTCAGCTTCTTTTCTAGCTTTAAGAGCTGTTATTAAATTATCATAATTTTCCGGTAAACTGCTCAACATTAGAGAAACTAAAATACCATCTGTGAACATATTTTCATCCATAGCACTTAACTGTTGTGTTAAATCAATCATCTCGTCCAAATGTGATTGCATATCGCCATCTTTAGTCAACTACATGCGAAATAATTTACGCATCAGAATTATTTTGTTGGTTAAATTTGATTTCACATGATGTTTTTCGAGATTTTCCCACATTTCTTTAGCACAATTTGCTGACCGAATTAAGATTAGTTGGCTGTCTTCCACCAATAATCCTAAAACCGCAGTTGTTAAAGTGTCCTTTTTTATCCAATCATCCGAAACTGGATCTGGCTTTGGTTTTGAAACTACATCCCAACATTCGTCCTTCTTTAAAATTAGTTGGGTCTTAAAACTCCAATTAAGATACTTGCCATTGCGCAATTTCAGCATATTGTAACGATCGACGTTGATCAATCGCTCCAAGTTGCCCGGTGTGTTACACGGTGCGTATCCCGTATTGATTATTTTTTTTTTTATTAATTACCAATACATACGATGAAAAAAGAAATGTATTTAACTTATTTAGGGGAATTAACGGGTTGATCCCGTTGAAATTACTTAGGTGGGGCAATCAATTGTTGAGCTTGACTATATAATGGAATAAGTTTGGATAGACGAGAGTTTTTTTTTTGTTGGAAATTATCTTTTGAGTCGGATGGTAGATAATTAGTTTTGGTGGTCATTTTATTTTTGTGCAGAGAGTTTTTACTTTATTTAAAATTAAAAACTAAAATAAGTAAATAAATAAATTATAAGAATAAAATATTTCAATTGATTTTAAAAAAAAATTGAAAAGTGCATAATATTTAGTTGAATATAATCAAATATGAATTAATTATTGTTAATTAATAGTCGATTTAATATCAATTGAGTTTTAATTAAATTATGTAGTTGGTAAAATGTGACCTTTCCCGTTTGACTTGGAAAACGGTCAGAAAATACATCTTTAAGTGATAAGATGTAGTGATTTGATAGAGAAACATTGAGGAAAAACAAAAAACTAATAAAATCACCTCAGTTAAACATTAAGACTATAATACTATACTTAAACCAAATGAATTATTTTATTAATAACCTAATCTGTGTGTATGTGTAAAAACTTTAACAAATCAAAATAAATATTAGAACCAACCAGAAAAACAAAAAAATATGTATATATATAGAAATAAAGTGAATTAAATACCTAAAATTAAATGGTTGTGATATATAGACTTTATTATATCACCGATATGTTAATATATTTGCAAATAAAAAGTCAATTCAATAGTGAAAATTGTGCGCGCAAATTACATCCAAAAAGGTGTATGTGGTCTCCTAAACGTATTTAGCGGTGTAAAAACAAAATTTATCATAACGCAAATACACTAAAAACACAGTGAGAAATCAGTGTTGGAAAAGTCGATACAATTGTATTTTTTTCGATTCAATTTGGTTTCAAAAATACGCTAGTACAATCGGACCAAATCTAGTACTATATGTGATATTTTTGTGCATGGCATTTTGTATTTAGGGTAATTTGATTGAATTCAACCTAACTGTCAACTTAACTCGGCTTGATGAAAATGGTACGAGTTAACACAAACAAATTTTACTCAACGAAACTGAACCCTTTTTAACTCCGTACATGGAAATATGGTAAATGTAATGTTTCCTGGGTTAACTAAACCGATTTATTTCTGTATAACAAGAAGCAAAAGGGAAATAAAAAAATAAATTACTGATGAATTTGTGTGATTTGTGAAATGAAAGCGAGTTTAATTTTCAGCCCGTAACTTTAAATATTAATTAAATTGGATTCTTTCGACGTTCTATTAAACAACCAAACGGTAAGTGTTTTCAACATTCAGTAAAATATTAGAGGTTATGTGCCATTTATAGTTAACTATAATAAACAAATATTTTGTGTTTTTAGAAATACCCGGCCAATATAGACGACATTCATGTGAAAATTAACTATAATACGCGATCAATGTAGACGACATCCACGTGAAAATTCATTGTGTGTTAATTGTGTATTAATTATCTTAATAAATTGCGTTCAGAAAAGGAAGCCCCAGAGTTGGATTCATCATATTAAACCAATGGATAGGTAGTGGATTAATCATTTAAATTATTCCAATGTGTATACAAAATTAAACATTCTTATATCAATCAACAGATTTTTAATGAAAAATGTTCCTGCACTATCTTCTAGAGATCTGACATCGGTTCGTTCGGAATGGAAATTGAATTATTCGTGGTTGATTGAGGAGGAAAACACAAAACAAGGCAAAAGATGCAAACTTTGTAATACGGCAATTGTAGGTGGGAAAACCCACATAGAACGTCACGCCCTTACCGAAACACACAAAAAAGCAGTGGAAAGTGCCAAACAAACTTGCAGAATAGATGATCTTCTTGATAGGAACATCGAAATTAATTCAAATAAAGCTAATAAATTTGAAATTTCGCTGGCTTTGTTTGTGGCTGAGCATAATTTACCATTTGCGGTTTTGGATCATCTAAATTTAATTTTAAAATCTAATTTAAAGGATTCTAAAATTGTAAAAAGCATGACTATTAATCGACACAAAGGGCAACAAATCATTAAAAATATCACAGGACCGGAAAATACTGCAACTATTGCTGAAATAACAAAACGGCAGTATTTTTCTATCGTTATTGATGAAAGCACGGACAGTACAACCACTAAAAATCTTGCCATTATAATACGCTTATTTGACAAAACATGTCGCGATCGATTTTTGTCATTAACCCCAGTTATCGACTGTTCAGCATCTGGGATTTTTAATTCACTAGTTAAATCGTTAGACGAAAAAACATTCCGTTAAAAAATTTAATCGGGTTTACTGCGGACAATTGTTCAGTAATGATGGGCAAACACAACGGGGTACAGGCGAAACTGAAAGAAGTGGTTCCAAAACTAATTGTAAAAGGTTGTGTTTGTCACAACCTAAATTTAATTTCAATTGCCGCAGCATCTTGTCTCCCAGATAATATTGATAAACTACTAAGAGAGGTCAACCATCATTTATGCAACAGCCCTAGTAGAAAAGACGAATTGAAAAATTTCCAAACATATTTTGGTGTAGAAGTGCATACCATTTTAAAATTTTCGGCAACCCGTTGGTTATCACGTCAGGCCGCAATTGACCGTATAATTGAGCAGTGGACAGTATTACAGTCATATTTTAGTTTAGGCGACTTTGAAAATGTTTATGGAAACGAGAACATCTCATTTATTTCAAATTGTTTGAGTGATAAATTGCTTCATTTATATTTTATTTTTTAAGTTACGCCTTAAAAATTATTAATGGGATAAATTTGGAAATGCAGTCAGAAGATGTAAGGGTGCATATTTTAATGCCTCGGATGAAAAGTTTGTTTCACCAGTTTACTAGAAATTTCATGATTAAGAAAATATTGGAAGAAACTAGTATTTCTTCTCTAAATTTATGGGAACATCATCTCCCTATAGATCAAATATATTGCGGTGCCGAATCTGAAATCTATAGTATGAAAGAAAATTTGCCAACAAATTTAATTTTAGAATTCAAAGGTCGTTGTAAAGAATTTTACATCAAGTTTTGCGAAAATTTAAGAAAAAAATTAACTTCGATGATCAAATTCTTAACTTTCTGCCCAAATTTAGTCCAGCAAATGTAATTTCTGGTGAAACAAATTCAATTTTGCCTCTTATAGTAAATTTTTTCCCGGATGATGAACTTAATCATATCGAAACAATCAATACTGAATTTAGAGCGCTAGCAGATTGTGAAGTATTGAAAAAATATAAAAATTATTCAATAGGTGAATTTTGGTCAGAAGTAGCTTTAATTAGGAACGAATTAAATGAACCAATGTTTAGTAATATTTTTCGAATAGCACAAGGATTACTATCCATCCCACATTCTTCTGCCAATGTTGAAAGAATATTATCGTTTCATAATTTGATAAAAACAAAATGCAGAAACCGTCTTCAGCTAGAAACTTGCTCAGCATTAATTCAAACGAAAGACCTAATTAAACTAGACTCTTGCCACAGTTTTAAAATTAGTCAAGATTTGTTAAAAAGAAATTTACCCAAAACCTCTTTGGAGCAAGAGGAACTTGTAGAATAGTTCTTGTGATAAAAGAAATACGAGTAACAAACTGTGATTTAATTATTAGTTTTAAATTTCCATAAAATGTGAATTATATATGATACGAGTATCTTTATTTTGTACAACTCCTGTATGAAAAACCATTTAAAGATATAAATTTATTTTATTTTTGTTTAAAATATGAATTTATAAGCAATCGTTTGCTAGTCGAATATACATTGAAAATACATTATTTGAATTACTTCTAAAACTATTCATAAAAACTTTATTTTGTACGACTTAAATATGTCTTATAGAAAACCGTTTGAAGAAAGGTTAAAAATAAAAATATTGTTTAAAAAATGTTTATGGAGTTTTATTAATTTTTTTACTAAAAACTAACGACAAAATTAAATTTGAAAAAGTACAATTGAAGTTAATTTAGTACTATTTAGATTAAGTATTTAGTACAATCCGAAAATTCCATTTTCCATCCCTGTGAGAAATACAAATTGTAATGTTATAACTTATAAGAGACCACATGTATGGAAAAAAAAAACGTTTTGTGAGTGAACGGTATGGTATGATGATTTTTTTTTTTTGTGATAAATTGTAATAATTTTCAATGAATAGTGCCATATCATACCTACAGTTGTAGTGAATAACTGATAAACTGTTATAAATCAGTGAAAACCAAATTATAAAAATAGAAAAATAAAAGAATGGTTTAATATGACGTTGCAAAAACAAAATTAAATTATACAAATTTTGTTGGCCAAATTAAAATGGACGCTATGAAATTGATCAAGAAGCTTCGGCAGCATTATCGGTGAAGTCAAAATTTTTTTTTATTAATTTTACAATTTATAAATTTAATTTTTCTTTCTTTGTTTATATAAATTTCATTAGGCATCAAATTTTTTTGTTTTGTATATTTACGATTAACTAATATAAGTCAATTTCATTGTTTAATTTCTCATTAGTATAGATTTCTTATAGATAACTAATTATTTTTGATTCAATGTAATCAATAAGTTTCGTTTGGCTTTAATTTTAGCTTTTCTAGTTCTTTGGCTATTGATTCAGAAAAACTAAATGGTTAGTTATTTCTATTTTTTTTTATGACGTCATTCTAGTATTATAGATAATTATTATGCATTTTTGGTTTACTTGTATTGAATGAATAATTTGCTTTCGTATTAAACAATTTTTATCGGGCTAAATAATTTCTTTTTATTATTTTTGAAATGTCCACCATTACTCAGTTCGTTCGTTCGATTTATTGTTATTAATTTACAGTTATGAGAAGCTATTAGCTTTAAATTAGGGATGATGTGAGGTATGTAGATGTCATGACGAGGTGAGTAAGTAGACTACCTTCCCTTCTTTCCTTCCTTATTCCTTTTGCGGTCTAGACAGACATTTTCATGCTTTGGAAAACCCACCCCATTTCCCCTGAGTTCTAGTCGGCTTAGCATGATCGTACCAAAGCCTCTGAATCTGTATTTTTTCTGATAACACCCAATATCAAAAATATTGGCAATGTTACAATATTTACGCCTGTTCTGTTAAAATTGTCCATTATAACCCTTAATAACAATTATCATACACTTTAAATTACTCTACTTTAAATTTATTTAATAAATCAATGCTCCAGTACGTTTAACTGGGCCCATAACCAGTTGAAATTATTGTAGAATTTATTGCTGACTTTATTAAATAAATGAACTTTAATTTGAACAAAAACAGAAATTGTAACCACATGTGTTTTATTGAAGAAACTTTATAAGAGTGAGTTACATAGATATTGAACACAAAATATTTCAAAGAAATACGGTAAAAATAGGCGTGGCTTAACCATTTGTATAAAACATAATATCAGTGTGTACAGAGTGTACACAATAAACTTAATTCTGCAGTGCTGCCAGAATGGTATAAATTGATATATAAGTGTAATATGTATGTTTTTCTTCAACATCCTATCGCCTATTATTTGCATAAGCTGAACTCTGCACAACGTAAGTACAGCGAAACAGAGCTCGAGTGTTTTTCCGCGGTAATGAGCGTGAAAAAATGCAGGCCCTATGTAGAGGGGTACGCTTTCACTATAATCACCGATCGTTCGAATTTTCGATGGTTAATGGATCAAAGGGATTTATCCGGACGACTCGCGCGATGGAGTCTCAAGTTACAAGGCTTTAATTTTATTATTGAGTACCACAAGGGATCACTAAACGTCGTTCCGGATGTCTTATCCAGAATACATTTCGAAGCTCTTATAAACTCTGATGTTATCGGTGATAGTGGTGCGAGTTCGTTTCCTCTGCATGTGGAAGTTAAGGCGTTAAAGGAAAATCCAAACATTAAATCCAATTACAGAGAATTCGACTAATGAACTCATCTGATCACTAATCATCTCATCTGATCTTTCACACTGGAAATTGGTGATTCCGCAACCACTAATATTAAAAGTTTTATAACGACAGTTTTATTGGTCCACCATGTCGCGTGATACCCGTATCTATATTGAAAACTGTGAAATGTGCAAGAAAATAAACCCTACAAATTTAACCCTACCTACCTGTTGGTTGTACTATAGACCATTATACGAAGTTTGTCCTGTTAAGAATACCACTGCAAAAGACATGGTTTCCTTTTTAAAGAAAAGGGTTTTTAGTATATTTGGAATTCCAGAATGCCTAACATCAGACAATGGAAAACAATTTCTTTAAAACTTATGGCGTCAGGCAGCAATTTACCCCACACTACTCTCCCCAATCCAATGCATCAGAGAGGGGTATTCGCACGATTATTTAAGCTATGCGGACATATATTGCTGATAATCATAAGCATTGGGATATGTACTTGAACGAAATTGGCATTCTTCCAAAAGGTTTTCTCCGTATTTTCTTACGTTTGGTCAACATATGATAAGTCACGGGTCGTCGTACGGCTTACTGAGGAACATTAATTTGTTGGAAGATCGATATTTTACTACGGATAAGATAATATTGCTCGGTTGTCAAATGCACAGGAACTTGTTTTATCGCACCTGAAATGCTTATAATTGGAACTCTGGTCAGTACAATCCTAGAAGTAAGCCTCGAAAGTTCTCACCGGGACATCAAATTTTCGTTCGAAACTTTTCACAAAGTAAAGCCTGTACCCATGAGAAAAATTGACTGACAGTCAAAAAAAAACGAAAAGAGAAAAATAATCTGATGCACCATATAAGAGATAAAGGCAACGTTTTTTATTTTATAGAAAAACAATTTTGCTGTAAAATAAAAAATAAAATAAAAAACGTTGTCCTTGTCTCTTATAAGGGCATCAGATTGTTTTTCTCTTTTCGTTTTTTTTTTGACTGTCAGTCAATTTTTCTCATGGAATACAGGCTTAATGCTGGAAACAACTTCTATGCTAAATTAGCCCCGAAATTAGTCAAAGCAACAGTGATAAGAAAAATTAGGCGAGTAGCTTACGAACTCAGTGGTGTGAATGGAAAGGTCTTAGGTATTTATCATGGAAAAGATATAAGATGAATTTTATAATTTTCATTTGCAATTTAATCTATGTGAGCATTTATGATTATTTCCTACATACACTCCCGAGCATTTGATTATAACCACTTTAAATGTTGACCTAATTCTTCATGTGGTTGTTCTTTTGTTATAATTTTTTACCACGCTTATATTAGCTCACTCTGTGTGTCTGTTTGTATCGTCAAATTTTGTAATCAATTTTTCAACCACTTGCGATAGTCCAATTGAGCTGAAATTTTGCATGCAGGCTTAACTCCGATGACAATACAAAATTCTAACATTTTTGGACATTAAATTTATTATTATTTTTTTTATTCCTTTTCTCTTGTTGTATGCTGGATGATAACAAAGAGGTTAAAATGAAACAAAGGAAAACGGAAAATTCAAATTTCTTATTTTGCGAGTATTTAAAGATGAGCACCTGATAGTTAATGAAACGATTGATTAAATTTTTTTTTTATTGTTTATAATGTGTAGGTCCTCTATTATTGAGTACAACTTCTAAACTCTATCTGGTAAGGAACAGATGTTGTACATAATTTAATGGGATTTGCTCGAAAGCATCTTCAATTGCAGCAATCAGCCCATCACTGTTTTCAAATTCCCTTCCTTCTGCATAAATTTTGCGCGATAACCATCCCCACAAACTCTCGATTATGTTGAGGTTTGCAGATAGAGCTGGCCACATAAAAAGTAAATTTTAACAAATAAAAAGTAAATTTAAACAAAAATGTCATAAAACAATGCAAATGATTCTTTTTTTTTATTTATGTAACCTTATTATAGTTATTTAAGACTGATTTACATTCAACGACAATCGACGTCTGCAAAAAAAATTGAAACACAACATAGGAAAAAGTACAAAGATAAAAAGAGAAAAAATAATAATCTGCTTAAAAAAGTTAATTGAAACCCGAGAAACAAACCCAAAAAACCTCGTCTGCTTTTTTTTTGTAGATGTCGAGTTTCATCTTTTTCGGTAAAATCGTCGTATAATCGTATATATTATATTATGGAATATTCCTATAATCTCTGATGGAACGCAGAAAATTAGTTGCGAAAATAAAATTTAATTTAAAAAAATTTACGTGCAACATGGAAAGTTGGAAAATTAATTATTAATTTGAAAATTGATCAGCCATTTCTTACCGATTAGTTTTACTAAATATTCTGGTAATGAAGTCGCCATAAATTTAAAAAGCAAACTACTCATAAAATTTAGCAAGAGTAGTTGCGCGCGGTCAGAAGTACTTGTGTGTACTTTGCCACGTTAAATGGAACGCAGCAAGTGTAATTCACGTTAGATACTAGCACGAAAAATAAAAAAGCACAATCACCAAGCAACAATTTTTTTTTATTGTAGTTAAAATAAATTGAGTATATTTCGATACATGACTGTATCGACAACCTTTACTGCGAGTTTACGACCATTTTCTGAAGAAAAATTTTCAGCAGATTCCATATGTTTTAAATGGAAAACAAAAGAATTATGTACGGAAGGGGAAATTTGTTTACAAAATAGACTACGTCGATTGGTTGCCTGTTGAAAATTTTTCTTCAGAAAATGGTCGTAAACTCGCACTTAGAACTTTAAAAATAAAATTTAGCGAAGATTCCATGAGCCTGGTGCTAAACACAATAACTAAAAAGTATTATTAGATTTTGAAAACCAAGTAGACAGCGGGTATTCACGAATACCAAAATGGAATTGGATTCATGGCATTGTTGTTGTAAATGGTCAAATAAAATGCGCCTAATACCATGTATTCAATACGATTTTGGTATTCGTGAATACCCACTGTGTACGTGGTATTGACGATTGGAGACGTGATTTTAGACAAAATATTTATTGCAACTTTGCTGCAAAAAGTTTCCGCTATGCCATATTTTAGTCGTTCTGCGAGCGCTGATGCTAATTTTGTATTGTAGTTAGAGTTTTATTTTATTCCGATAGGTAGGGCTTTCTCTATATTTCCAATCGTCAATTTAAAATCCAATAATATTTTTTAGTTATTGTGTTTAACACCTCATGGCATCTTCGCTAAATTGTATTTTAAAGTTCTAAAGGTTGTCGATACTGTCATGTAAATTCAATTTATTTTGACATGAAAAAAATTGTTGCTTGGTGATTGTGATTTTGTTATTTTTCGTACCAGTGCCTAGCATAAATTACAAAATAAGTTGTGTATAATATAAAAATATTTATTTATATAAATAGACAACCTCCAGCAGAAATAAAATTTATAATTCAATAAATATAAATATAATCCATTAACCATAAGTGTTTGTAATGGATCGATCCCGATGAAACAATATTAGTTCTGGTAAATGAGTTGTTTCATATGCGTTTTATCATCTTATACATATCCAGATAATAGTTATGTGTAATTTATATTTGCAGTTAATCGCTGAGAATATTTATGATTCTACCAATACGAGATGTTCAAGCTAATCGGATGAAGATGAATCAACATTGAATTCTTCTATGACAAGTAGTGAGACTGACTCTGAACTTATTCGTCATTACAGAGTGCCGGATTTCATAAAAACAATAAACAAATTTAATAATGTGGACTTTAAGCGGCATTTTAGATGTTCACGAATAACAGAACGTAATGTAATAGGTATTGTTTATATTTTTTAAATAATTTTATATAAATAATAATAGTTTTTAATATTGTAGAAGCTTATAAATCGTATGAGATATGTATGTTTTTGTGGTATGTTGCCAATACCATAACCTACAGGCAATTGGGAAACCTTTTTAATACTTATGATAGCACGGCTTGGTCTGTGATAAAACGTATATCATCATGGATGGTGTCTATATTGGATAGATTTATTAAGTAGCCAAGAAGTCCCGAGACAATTCAACATGTTACGTCAGGGTTTGAACGCATTAAAGGCATACCTGGCGTTCTTCGTGCTATAGATGGTACGCACATCAGAATAAAAGCACCATCTGGCAAAATGCATCTATATTGCAATAGAAAAAAATATACCAGTATAATAATGCAAGCGGTGGTTGACAGCGAAAAAAAGTTATTGACGTCCATTGTGGAGAACCCAGCTCGTATCATGACAGTCGGGTTCTGCGTCGATCCCTTTTATATCGGAAAGCCAATTAGGAATATAATTCATCACTTCCAAATAAAACGTTTTTACACGGGAATTGCGCGCATCCATCAAAATGTTGGTTAGTCCCACCATATACAGATAACGGTAACTTAACGACACAGCAGCATAAATATAATTATCTGCATTCAGCAATCCGAATGGTAGTAGAAAATGCTTTTGGGCTGCTGAAAACTCGTTTCGGCCGGATTCTACATTTCACAGAGCATTCTGACGTAAATACGGTGATTAATGTCACAATCGCATGTTGCTCTATACATAATTTTTCTATCTCCGAGCGAGATTATTGGAGTAATCAAAATAATAATGAAGACGTCAAACTATTAACAGAACCCTTCAGTTCGAATGCCACCAGTGATGATATAGTACAGGAACGCCGTACATCCATTTTTAACAGTCTTTTAGAGAAAGAACTTTTGTAAATAATAAATTAAATTAAATTGTTTTATATTTCATTAATAAAAATGGTTTTATTTTATTTTATTTATGTTTTATTGTTTCATTAAAATGGACTATTTCCAATATTTACTCATCTTTTTTATCTCAAAATTTCTTTCTTTTAATCTCAATACCATACTTTCTGCAAATAGTAAGGTATTTTTTTTAGCCAAGATTCAATCCAAAATGTAGTTTACTCTTAATTCCGCTTTTTAAAAAATGGCGTTTTCAAATGGTATGCTTAACCACTTAATTGATTGAACTTAACCATTAAATTGATTGAAATTTCAATGACTTGTTGATCGATACATTATTTGTGAATTGCTTAATAAAACGGCCTATAAAGTATTATTTCTGAGTACTAAATTCTCTTTGTATTAAGGGTCGTTTATAAATCTTAATAGCAAATCACTAAGGGATACCCTTAACTAATAATACATTTTTAGGGTAGAAGAGATTGATGAAAGAGTCGTAGGGGATATAGTTAGGTAATACATACTATGTAACAAAAAATGGGGTGTCGGCAAGACTGGGCAAATTACATACACTGAGTAATTAAAATACAAATTACAATTACTTTGCATTTGTAAATTGATAAAATTGATTTGACAAAATTCATTTAGTGAAAAAACGTATCATTAGAAAAAAGATTATTAAGATTAGGTTTTATACTGATGACTCTGGAACCAAATTTTAATAAGCCTTTTAAAAATGTAAATAAGAAATTTCAAAAACTGGGGTAATTAAAATACAAATTACAATTCCTTAGAATTTAAGTAATTAAAATACAAGATACTGTTACTTGGAGAATGAGTAATTAAAATACAAATTACAAATTGTAATTTGTATTTTAATTACGTAATTCAAATGCATGTAATTCCGCCCAGCCTTGGGTGTCGCTCACAAAAGGTAGTTGAAATTAATTCTGATTTTATAGTGTTTGAATTTTATTTGTTTGTGTTGCTCAAATGGTATACAGCGACAAGTCGAAACTGAAGCACTGAGTAACAATTTTAACAGCCAATTCTAACTTTGCTCACATAATGCTGTGATCTGAATAAGCGGGTAAATCATCAGAAAAGAAATGTTGAACATTGTGGATACTCTCTCGACTGGGTAATTTATATTCTTAAGAATTTTCTGCAGTATACTAAAGATGTACAACCGGAGCTAATTCTTAAAAGTCGAAGATGACAAATGGCGAATAGCATTTTGATTGCTGGTCTAAATAAATCTAACATTAATTATGAGTGGGTGGTTAGGCGGCTTGGAGGTATAGGATCTATTTTACAGGGAAAGGACTACCCCTACTCAAAGTAACGTTTCATTTTTGTAAAACAGAAATTGTTGGTTTGGTGGCGTATAACGGACGCTCTGTGGGAAAAGTGCCGTTCGGGGACTCGGATAGACCGATTTTTTTTTTCATTTAAAAATTTGAGCATTCTGGTGGGTTCCATTTTCACGTACCGCGATTGTGAGATAAGTTAAGTGTAATACATACAAAAATAATTGATCGTATCGTGCAGTAGAGGTCGAGGGTCATACATATGTGAAAATGGCAGACAAAAAATTAAAAGCCCGTTTACCACAAAGAAACGCTTTCGTTGAAAAAATTGCGCGAATACATGATTTCGTGATTTCGTTTTGTTAAGGTTCGACTAATGGATCTTCGTGAAACATCACAGCAAATGAAGTCACTTGATATGGAAATTATCAGTACAAATCCTGAGGAAGAATTATCGGATGTAGTGAAATGCAAAACAATATATTACAACGCAGAAGCAAAATTAGGGTCATGGCTTAGAAATCATTCGGAGGTACAAACAGTTGTCAACATGAACGAAACTTTAAATGCAACACAACTTACACAATGCCAAGAGCTTCGATTACCCAAGGCAGTGGTACCAAATTTTGACGGAAACTACATGGAGTGGCAGACTTTCTATGATCTTTTTTTTGGTTCAAATATACACGACCGCCCGAATATAACACCAAGTCAAAAATTCCAATTTCTAAGCGGGTATTTGAAAGCAGAAGCCAGCAACTTGATTAACCATTTGAAAATTACGGATGCAAATTATTTATAAGCTCTGAAAAAATTGAGAAGTCGATATAATCGTAAAAAACAGATTATTAATTCATATGTCACAGCTTTTCTTGAGCAAGAGCCGGTACACATGTCAAATGTAATTGGTATTCGTAAAATATTAGACACATCCAATGAAATTTTGAGAGGGCATAGGGCACTTGGAAACGAAGCAGAATCTCGAGATCCGTGGATAATCAGGATTCTTCTGGATAAATTGGATAACGATACTCGAGAGAAATGGGCTGAAGAGGCAAGGGAGGTATATTTTCCATCAATAAAATAACTTTTTGATCATCGAGTGTAACACATTTAAACAATTAGATGTCAACTCAAGAAGGACATTTATTCAATCTGAACAGAGATGTTTTAATTGTTTAAACATTAATCATCCTGTGTTCAGATGCTTAATGAGGAGTACATGCACCCTGTGTGGAAAAAAGCATCATTCATTATTACATATAGACCAGCCTGTGGCATCCGTTGATGTCGAAAATCTAACAGTACCACCCACTAGTCAACCCAATCAATCAACGGCTGTCTCGCACCACGTGAGTTCTGAAGGTCATTCTACCAACAGCAATTGTAAAATTTCAAACAATTGATGGACAGATTGAGGGAAGTTGCAGAATACTATTAGACAGCGGCTCACAAATGTCCTTTGTGTCGGAATCGTTCGTACGACGGCATCAAATACCTATGACACAAAGGTCAGGATCAGTAAAATTACAGGATCAGTAAAATTTAGGTGGAAGCTTTTAAGTTGCCAAAAGTCACAGCAAAGCTCCCACAATTCAATTTCAATGTGAATGATCATAAATTGTTGACAAATATCCGATTAGCAGATCCATCATTTAATATACCGGGAGAGATTGATGTGTTGTTGGAAAAATAAAAAATGATCAGAACGAGGTAGTGGCCCAAAACACCAAATTCGGATGGGTGGGTGCTGAAAACTTATATGTGAACTCAAATAACTATCATGTAACTAGTCTGACATATCTAGCGGAAATTGAATCATATATGAAGACCATGTGGGAAACCGGAGCAGTACCTGAGCGAACACATTTGACATAAGAAGAGGAAGCGTGCGAATCATTGTATAAGGAAACGACGACGAAAAATTCAGTCGGTAGATTTGTAGTGCGACTACCCTTTAGGGGACCTCCAAGCGTCTTAGGCAGCTCATCCATTCATGCGATCTCAACGTTCTATGTTAGAGAGAAACATTTTGTGAATGATCCAGAATTTAAGGCGTTATATTAACAATTCATGGACCAGTACTTAGAATTAAATCACATGCGTCTTCGGGCATCTGAAGAAACTGTAGAACACGGGTATTATATTCCACATCATGGTATCGTAAAGGGAATAAACAATCATAAGAAAATTAGAATGGTATTTGATGCGTCAGCAAAGGATTCCAGAGGCAAATCGTTAAACGAAATTCTGAGAAATGGACCAACGGTGCAATCAAAGTTGTATTCAATCTTACTCAGATTCAGAATGCATAAATATGTATTTACAAATTCTGGTAGCAGAAGACGACCGCAAGTGGCAAAGAATCGTTTGGCAGAGAAACATCGGTACGAAACCAGCCCCATTGTTAGCAACAAGAACTATAAAGGAAATCGCGAACGAGAGTCGAGTTAAGTATCCATTAGCTGTACGAGAAATCGAGTTGAATATGTATGTGGATGACTTAATGACTGGTGGAAATTCGATTAGTGAAGTCAATAATTTGAAATGAGATGTTCAGCACTTAAAGATATAACTGAACAAACTAATATGGTAAAAGTATTGGGTTTACGGTGGGATCCGGTGCAGGATACATTCACATTCTCCGCTAGTTTATTAGACCAGGTAAACCATACTAAACGAACGATGTTGAGCGAAGTCGCGTATTTGATCCGCTGGGGTTCATTTCGCCATGCATCGTACCCATTAAAGTATTGTTGCAGGAATTGTGGAAAATTAAATTAGACTGGGATGATGAATTACCCAAGAACGTAAAGGATCAGTGGACCTCGTTACGGAATAGTTTAGTAAAAGTAGAAGAGCTAGTAATTCCCAGGTGGTTGAGTGTGACAAACAATCGGGTGGAAATACACGGATTTTGCGACGCGATTAAGCATGCATATGGGGCAGTCGTTTATGTTCGTGTGATTAACGCCGGGAATGTTAAGGTTTCAATGCTAACAAGTGTGTGCAGCCGTAGTACTAACCAAATTGTTGAAGATTGTGAAAAAAGATCTGAACGCAACTGAAATAACAACGATAACAGCTTGGTCAGATTCAACGATCGTGCTAGATTGGCTGTCCGCATACCCCAGTGGAAAGGATATTTTCGTAAAAAATCGTACGGCGTTGATCTTGGATTTCATTAGTCGAAATTGTTGAAATCATGTCCCATCGGGCGACAATCCTGCAGATTTGGTTTCCAGAGGTACGACACCAGAAGTTTTGAATCGATCACAGTTATGGTGGAATGGACCTTCCTGGCTGTCAGAACATTAGACGTTATGGCCGAAACAAGTATTTAACAACCAGCCCCACTCCGAGGTATATGCGGGGCATTCACATAATATACACGACAGTAATTGGTTGACGCAACTGTCTCAGCGTGTATCACGATTTCAAACAATAGTCAAGATTGTCGCCCGAAGTCATCAAATTAGGAAAAACGATATTTATCATGCTTAGTACATCGTATTTAAGTGCATTCAAAAAGAGTATTTTCATGAAGAGATAGGATGATTGAAGAAAAACCAACAAGTTAAGCGACAATCTTGTTTACGAAATGTAAATCCAATTTTGGATGTACACGGGCTCCTTAGGGTTGGCGGAAGGTTAACACATGCAATCATCGACTACAACGTTCAACACCCAATAATCTTACTTAGGAAATCTGACTTTATAGGAAAACTGGTTGAAGAGTGTTACGTTCAATATCGGCATGCGGGGCCCACATTACTCAACAGCATTTTAAAGCAAAGGTTTTTATCATCGGCGGCAGGATACTAATTAGGTCAATATGTAAACGTTGCATCCAATGTAGAAAGGCCAAGCCAGTAATACAGAAGCAATTAATGTTCGATTTACCCGAGCACCATGTGCAACTGCGACGAGGCCTTTTTTGAAAATAGGTGTTGATTATGCAGGACCATTTATGGCATACTATAAAAGAGGAAGGGGACATCGGCCCACTAAGATTTATGTGTGTATATTTGTGTGCCTTGCTTCGAAAGCAGTACATATTGAAGTGGCGACGGACCTTACAACATATGAGTTTACTGCAGCGTGGAAACGATTGACGGCGAGACGATGATTATGTATAGCGATATTTTCAGTGATTGCGGCTCAAATTTTATCGGTGCTAATAAAATGCTGATTGATTGGTATAAAATGTTAAAACGCAATAACAATTTAATCTCTGAGTGTCTTTTAACAGAAAAGGTCCCATTTTGGTTGAATTTGGGAAGCTGCGGTGAAGAGTCTCAAAATGCAACTCAGGCGAGTCGTAGGCAAAAACATTCTAACAATAAGCGAGTTCAACACGTTGGTAACGGAAATCGAAGGAATATTGAACTGGAGACCGCTTTGTCGTGGTGATGATGATATAGATGTTTTAACTCCGACACACCTTCTGATTGGTTATCCTATTAAGAGCTTACAAGGATCAATTTCAGATCGGACGGATCTGAGTTACTTGAAACGATGGCAATTAGTGAAACAGATGGTGTATCATTTTTGGACCAGATGGCATAAAGAAAATTTAGTTACATGTCAACATCGGTACAAATGGCAACAGAAGTGTCCAAACTTGGAGATCGATGATATTGTGATGATCAAGGATGAGAATATGACTGCAACACGATGGCCTCTTGGTCGTGAGATACAAATGTATGCAGGTGCCGATGGGCTCGTGCGAGTTACATTAAAAACGCAAGGTGGAATAATTCAACGACCAATTCATAAATTGTCAAAACTTCCATTGGGTGAATCAAGTGATTCACGGGGTGCGGGATGTTAACACATTTGGCAATTTAGGAATCGATCAGCACCATGAACAAATAAAACACACATTCTCACTACATATTTATTTATTGGTACAGCATTGTGAGTCATTACTTAATACGGACATTGGTGAGATTTTTATGGTTTTGAGTTGAACAGATGTTATTCTGATATGTGGCTGATTCGTGATGAGCATTGGACTACAATGTCGGAAAATTGCATTGGAATGAAAAACGGATGCACATTACCGCTCAATTTATTTAATATTGTGTTGAATAATATCTACAACACGAACATATACGAATACCGTTACTGTTGGCGTACGCAGACGACATTATCAATCCACAAACAAACCGAGAAGAACTATCGACCATTGTACAGAAATTATTTTCTCTCCTAGAAACATTAGGAATGCAAATAAACGCCAGCCATTCACAACCCTAAACATTAAGCATAAGAGGAATGAGAATTATCGTGAAAAATTTAATTAAGAACTTGGGTACCCATTTAATAAGTTCGAGTCAAACCGAAAATAAACAATTAAAGTAAGGTGTGGAAGGGAATTGGAATAAGCAGAGTGCTTCCTTCTTTCATTAGAGCTAACAAAATTTATGGCGATACAGCAATAAAAATAAAAAAAATCAGTAATATCCCCACTCTTAACAGACGCTTTGAAAGCAGCAGCACCCAGAAAAGCGAATAAAGTTAAGCTTAAGGCTCTACGAAAAAAAACATCGCACATTCGCCGCAAGTAGAAGCATTACAAATACACTAGCAGGAAGAATATTTCGAGGAGAGGGCAATATTAAACTAGGTGATAACGTATTCGTACAAAGAAAGCAAGAAAGGCCAGGCCTGTATTAACTAAAGGCAAAAGAGACTGGAGCAAACGGTGAAAACTTTGTATGAAAACGAAGATACGTCATCGGAAGGTATATCGATGGAAGAATGGTCATATTATTTTAATTTCTACTGTAGCATTAAGACTGTAACATATAGGCACGAATTAATTAGGCTAACGTGAATTATATTTATAATAAGTTTAACGATCCTCATAAATAGAATAGTAAAAATTTCACGCACATGGGCACTCTTCTCGAAATCTACATCCCTTTTCACATGTGGAAATCTGTCAAAATCCTTAAAAATGTTCGGAAATTGTAATTCATGTATTCTTGAATTCTTTATACTTTATACTTCCGTACTTCCGAATAAGTATAAAGAAGAGACTTACTTTTCCCAAAACACCGGTTAATCATCATTTTGAAGTGAAACACCAAATGGATTTTTATGAAGGTTGACAAGTTAATTCAAAGACAACTCAAATATTGCGACAGTATTTGAAATGTTATTGCAAATTTTTTTATATAGTATTTCCTGTAGCCCATCCTTCTGTTCATATTAGTTCACATAAATTATCTACGGGGATTAAAATTTATAGTGATACTGACATGCCTATAAAATTACTTTCGATTCCAATTCCTTTAGACTCGGCTTAATTGAAAACGATATACCTCTCACATGGAATTTCCGTTTTATGTTTTTTTTTTTGCTTTGTGTTCGTAATTCCCACGCTTATAACAACAAGATCGTTTCTAAAACGATTTACTGTAATTGAATTCTTATAAAATGTGCTCGCTTATTCCGTTTTTTTTTTTGGTATTTTAGTTATTCGAAGAACATTTCTTGTCTTGTCTTGTGCTTTGTTATTCAAAATATCAAAAATATTTCATCTTGACATTAAGAAGAAAAAAGCTAAATAAAATTCTAATAGAAGATGGCATAAATAAATATTGTATAGGTGAACTTGTGCGAGTATACATGTACCTGATAGAGAAAGTATGGGTGCAAATCTTTGATATTATTGCCCATAAGAAATATAATTACTTAGGAATTTCAAATAATGTCTTATTAATTTTGTTTTTATCTCTTTGCATTGTTATTCTCTTTGGTATTTTTGTTTGGATGTAGGTACGTACTACAAGACTTATTTAACAGAATATAACTGAAATTAGGTCGAGACAAATTATAAGTTTTAAAAATTCTTGAGAATATATTTTACATATATTCGTATGTAAAATCCCAATTACTATAATACAAGTACCTTAGTTTTGAAGGTATCAACTTTGTTGTTATGGTGGTACGGTGTTATTTTATAATTTAAACCTAATGTTTCTTTAATTTATGCGATTAAACGTATAAATCATCACAACAATAGAAAACTAAAAATGAATATCATCTTTTAAGTTATTTTGAATTAGGTTATGAAATATTTAAAAGATTACAATCTCCACCGATCCACATTACCATTCATCAAAATGTTTTTTATTTTGCTGTGAAATAACACAAAGTGTAAGAAATAAAAATTAAACGTTTTATAGGCAATAAATGTATGGCAAAGCATATAATTAAATGAGATTATTTAAGTGCAATAGAACTGACTTCTAATTATCCGTTTTGTGTTATATTATTGTTACGTTTTTCCCTTGTCAATCAAGGTTCGTATCACTGGATTGTGAATAAAACCAAAACACTTCAGTTTAACACAACGAATTTATTCATTTAAGACCAAAAATCAAAATTACAGAATTTATTAACAATAATTCTAAAATCACTCTTTATATTAATAGCACAAATTTTACTGAACACTTGGTAATTTTTATTTCGCACTAAAACACTTTTAGTCCTTCACTTCACTTTTAATCCTTATACTTTCGCTTACCAAAAACTAATGAATCCAATTCGACTTCGTTCGTCTTTTTATATATGTTACGGCTAATGTACATAGAGCGGCGAATATGTAAATTCGCCGGTAAATGTGCATATTCGCCTATTACTTTGGGTATTGTGAGTTCAACCTACTTTTACCTACTAAATTTGGAAAATGTACATATTTGCCAGTTAACGATGGTAAATGTGGATAAATTATTTTATGTAGATTATTTATGCTAGTGTACTTTTTGAAATTAAGAAACAAATAAGAAAAAACTTTGCTGTTTATTGACCGATTATGATGAAATTTAACATGGGTGATGGAAATGGGATTCTAAAATGATTTTTTGACAAAGTTCTGGAATATGGCTAATTAAGATGGAACTTTGCTGTTTCTTGACCGATTATGATGAAACTTGACATGAGCGGTGGAAATGGGATTCTAAAATGATTTTGGGTAAAGTTCTGGGTAAAGGCTTAACTTAGGAGGAAGACATTTCAATTAAATTTTTAATAGAAATCATTTGATAAATATATGGAGTAATCACAACAAAAATTGTATCTGTACACCTCTTCATACGAAATATTTGAACAATATTTCGACATTTAGTTTGTTTTCCAAAAAAAACCATGGGGAATTTGCCAAGTTTCAATCTATATTCTAACCATGCTGAAAAACATTCTTAGGAAAATAAGTAGCCTGTGAACGTGTTTATTTTTGACGTTTCTTGTTTATTTTGAGGATATAAATTAAACCAATCAGAAGAGACGTCAAATTTGCGAAAATGCGAAAATGCTCGTGATGAGCCCTTATGATCACTATACAAAAGCGAAAAACCGAGAATTTTAATTTGACGCAGGCCGCCGACTCTTGGTGTGAATGCTTCTTTAAGCGTGAAACACACCGAGCAGTGGCAGCGAACTGCAGATTTAAATATTAACAAGTTTACTTATTTAGTGAATTCAAATTGCAGTTTAAGCATAAAGGCGTTGCCCCATTGCACAAACGGCAAACATGCATGTGAAACCGTCAAATCCATTTTTTGACATAAAGAGAAAACTTACAACATAATAATTATTAAAAAAAATGTTTGAATTGATGATAACTATTACATTCATGGAACTTTTTAATAAAATTAATACAATTTCATTCAAAAAAAACCTAATGATATATTTTGCCGGCCGTCAAAATTTTGAATGGTATAATTTTTGTCGGCTAGAGAACGCATTTTTGCTGTTTTAAGAACCCATCATTTCTCACCACATTTTTTAGTCGGCTTTGATTTTGGTTCAGTTCAAATAAATGCCGGTTTCCTTTATAATCCTTTGCTTTATACATTACTTTATGTTGTGCTAATATTTTATATTTTAAAATAATTTAAAATTCCACCGAATCAGTAACAATTTGCACAATTCCTAAGTGCTACAAATTTTGTAAAACCGACCAAACAGAATCAATCAAATTTAACTCAACAATTTGGAAATATTTGTTTAGGTAACGTATGACAATAAACTTCTTATAAATATACTATTTAGTATAAATAAAAAACGTTCAAGTCAAAATTAAACCGAGTCAATCAACTGGTCATCCGCAAGTATGTTTTAGAACTGATCGGATTGGATCTAAAATTGTTAATCGTATTTTTTATTTTTTAACGTTTTGTGGAATAATAAACTGGCAAAAAAGGCTGTCGGAGGCTACATCGAAATACACTCGACCCAAATGTTCGTGAAGCATTGCTCGCAAATCCCGAATTTAAGGAACATTAAGGAAAAAAATGAACGATTCTAGGAATTACTGCATCAAAGTGGTCACGTTCAATTTCAAATATTCCCATCAGCTGAGTGTTAGCATTTCAAAAATGCAAGGCCTTACGAATTTGATAAGGCGCGCGGACCGTGAAACGATCTTTTAATGTATATTGGTGAAAAAAGGTTGCGGTCAAGAATTCAACCCGGTCAAACTGGTCAAAAATTAAGTTTTGCAGCTAAATTCTGTCGGATTAAAACGTAGAAATGAAAAATTTGCTGATATCAAATCTCGTTTTATAAATCTTCTTTTTCACTTCCACTAATTAAAGCCAAAAAAAAAGTGAAATTTCAGCAGAAACGGCGCAGCGCCGGTCTTCTTGACCGCACCTCAAATTAAAATGTATAATTTACTTAATTTCAATTTAATTTATTAAGAAATATAAAGATAAATATTTTGTGTAAAATAATATAATAAAAGTAAATTTAATATTTATGACAATCAATCCACCGCTCATGTAAAATTTTATCATATGTAATCGGTCGAGAAACAGCAAAGTTCCACCTTAATTGGCCATATTCCAAAACTTTGTCAAAAAATCATTTTAGAATCCCATTTCCATCGCCCATGTCAAATTTCATCATAATCGGTCAAGAAACAGCAAAGTTCCACCTTAATTACAAAACGTACACTAGCATAAATTTAGTGTACAAATTTTCATATCTAGAGGAAAATTACATTCACCAATAAACTATGGCAAATCTCCACATTGACCGGAAAATGTACGAAATATGAGTATTTTGTTCAATTTATACGCACATTTACCACTCACTTTGGGGAATGTGTACATTCTCCTATTTTGTACATTAGCCGTAACATATACACAAACCAAACTTGCCAAACAACCAAGAATAATCTACAAACATTTAGAACAGGATTTAGAATCATGGAAAATTTCATTTTAATACAGTAAAACATTACACCGGTGTCACCCTAACATTATCTTTCCAGCATCAATATGTTTGACCAGCATCGATATGTTTGACCATTTATGTTGCTAGAATACCCTTGTAAGCTAATATATTCTCGTCTGTTACCTTTATAACATATTTTTAAAGCTACATTAAAGAATTTATTAGATATATGTATGTATCTTAAACTATATGGTGGTTTGGCGTCTATTGGAAGGGGGGACCAAAGTTGAGTAAATTAATCTACCAGCTCCGTAACCTTCCAGTAAGGTGCGCATCACGTGAGCTGTTCTGGTGTCTTATCATTAGGCAGCCGCGTGATGCGTACAATTGTGTAAGGGGTAACCTGTTCACAATTCGCAAGTGTATGTACTGCCTCCTCGTGGCAACCACTGGTAACTAAGGCCATTTAGCACATTTTTGGCGACTTGGCAAAACCCTAATCTAAGGTGGAACAGCATATGCCGATGGATGAATGGCTGATAGGTTAATCAGTTCAAAATATGCGGACTCTGGATACCAGGCACCCTCCAGTTTTATTTAGCCTTCCTGTAATAAAGCTGGGTGACCTTCAGGCGATTTGCAATTCCCAGCAACTCGTAAGAGTAAAATCAAACGGAATACGGGGCAGGAGTAGGAATATACGGGAGTGGGACAACCCTCTCGAAGTCCTTGGACTCCAATGCTACCGTCTTTCTAGCGGAACTACATGCTGTAGTAAATATCTAGGAGGGAGAGCAATAAGCCCAGATAGTATGTATCACGTACCGGGAGTCAGTATTATCAGGTTCATTAAAAACCTGAATATTGTCTGGACGGATAATTAAGCAGGGTCCAGCACAGCAGATCTTTTAGGTCGCAGTGCGAGGTGGCTAATCGCCCGCATGGCCCTCCAATAATAATAATAAATCTTAAACTATATGTTGTTGTTAATGTAATAATATTGGTTGCCACTAGATGTCATTGTTAGTTCTATAATGTATTTTAACCATGTACTCGTATATCGAGTAGTTTTAGTTGTACGTCAAACAGCATCAGGGAAATAAAAATAAAATAAACTAGAGTTCGAAACAGAACTTCGCAAACAAATTGAATCGTCATTGGGGTGAATGATAAAAAATTGCAATTAAAATTGTTGGAAGGAAAGGATGAATCATTGCAAAAAGTCATTGAAACGTGCAAAATGTACGAAGCTGCTATAATGCACATAAGGCGTTGTTGAACACAATCAGTCAACCATGTGTTAATAGTGTAGCTGAATATCGGCCAAAGGAAACCATCGATGCTGTAATACGTCTTTGTTACAATTGTGGTAATGATTTCACAGCAATTCATTTACAATCATGTAAAGCCAAGGATATCAATTGCCTGTGTCATGTGGACGTAAAGGCCATTCCCAGCGTTTTTGTAAATCGAAGGGTAAGCAAACAGACAGCAATGGAACCAAATCCGGAAAAACGTTTGGAAACCGTAAGCCGGATAATAACAATAATCGAAAACCACAACAACAATCAATTAACTGGGATAGCGATGGTATAAGGAGTATCAAGTAGGAAATCAATTAATTAAGTTTAAACTCGACACTGGATCTGATGTGGACTGCATTCCGAAAAAAATTTTTAGAACATTGAAAACAAAATTGGAAAATAAGAATGGAAATTATTCGGTTTATTATTATAATGGAAATAAAGTAAATGTTTTTGAAACGGTCAAATTAACATGTTTCGATCAGAAAGCCAAAATGGAATGGTCTTGTCACTTTATTGTTGTCGATGACGTGTGTGAACCTCGGTCTCGAATCATGTGAAAGATTTGGATTAGTCAAACGAACTGATGTAGGTTTTGTTGCGTGTTTGTCACAAACACAAGGGGAATTTTTGAAAAACAATCGTGATGTCTTTGAAGGTTTGGGTAAATTTCCGGGAACGTTTTCGATAAATATGAAGGAAAATTCAAAGCCGGTTCTTCACTATAAGAAACGGATACCAAACTCTTTGTGAGATAAATTGAGGTCGCAGCTTGATAGAATTTCACCTGTTGATTACCCGACTGACTGGGTTAATAATTTACAAATAGTCGAAAAGCCTAACTCAAGTGAACTGCGAATTTGTTTGGATCCGAAACCACTCAATGAGTGTATCAGGCGTGAATATTTTTTGATTCAAACGATTGATGATTTGACGTCTGGTTTGGCAGATAAACGCGTTTTTTCAGTTTTGGACTTGAAGAGTAGCTATTGGCAAATGGAATTGGACGTAGTGAGCTTCGATTTAACAACATTCATAACTCCGTTTGGGAGATATAAATTCAATCGCGTGCCATTTGGGCTTAATTTTGTACCGGAATTATTTCAACGTGAAATGTTTAAAATGTTGGGAGACATTGAGGGAGTGATAACTTATTTTGATGATGTGGGCATTTGCGCGAAAACGGAAGAAGAACACGATCGGATAATGGAAAAGGTCATGGAAAGGGCGCGTAAATACAATATTAAATTTAACCCGGTATTCTTAAATATTTAGCTAAGTTCATTCCAAATTTGTCAAAGCAATCGGCACATTTAAGTAGCCTCACGCGAAACGATGTTACATTTGAATGGACGGAAAATCATGATCGGTAATTCAGGGAATTACTTGATATCTTAGCATCGTAACCGGTGTTGGCAATGTATGATCCGAAGTTGCCAGTCATTGTGCAAACGGACGCATATAAATATGGATTGGGTTGTTTAATTGTTCAGAGAGGACACCCAGTAGAATAAGCGTCTCGGACGTTAAGTAAAAGAGAACAATTGTGTGTAGCAATTGTGTTTGCATGTCAGCGGTTTCATTATTTTTTGTATGGACGTGAATTTACATTTATATTGATGATGTGACAATGAGGCTTCAGCGTATGCTCATGTCACTTTTGAAATATCCAAAGATGATTGTTGTTTACAAGCCGGGCAAAGAAATGCTTGTGCCTGACTGCCTGTCAGGGGCCCAACTATCGGAATGTCAAGAAGACACGGATTTATCGGGAATCATTCATTCAGTAACTAAATCGGCGTGTTTATCGAAAAAAAATTATGATTTTTACCGTTCAACCCCACTGAACGAAATGAAATTTGTTTGCGAGTTTGTCGATATGTAGAGAACGGTTGGCCGAATTATCATCTGCTGGACGATCTGAGCCGTATGTTTCATAAATTCAAGAATGAACTTCATTGTGAGAATGGCTTACTCTTTCGAGATCATCGAGTCGTGATTCCAAAAGAATTACAAGGTAAACTTAGCAAGTGGTTACATGCACCACATTTGGGAGTCGAAAAAACTCTTGCACGTGCAAGAATGCTTTATTACTGGCCTAATATGAACGGTCAGATAAGGGAAATGGTTAAGGTGGTAGGGAAATGGTAAAGTTTACGCGTAGCAGCAAAAAAGAAGAACTAGTTCAAGAAGAGCTATGAAAGTATCTGTTTCATATAGTGTCGATGGATCTATTTGAGTATGCTGGACAGGACTTCTTCTCTGTTATCGATGCATATTTGGAATATTTAATTGTTGAACATTTAAAGAACAAAACAGCGCGTCGTATCATTGGAAGATTGAAAAGTGGGTTTGATAGAATCGGATATCCAACTGTAGTAAATTCGGATAATGTACCATTTAACTCAGGGGAATTTGAGGAATTTGCAAATGATTACAATACAATAATGAAGTTCTCGAGTCCTCGGTATCCACAAAGCAATGGATTAGCTGAGAAAGGTGTTGCGATTGCTAAAAACATTTTGAAACGTTGTGTTGAAGATAGAGACACGGAAAATTATCAGTATGCGTTTGACACCAGGCCAGTTATTTTTTGGGCGGGTGGTCAAGACGAGAAAGCCGATTTCGGATTCATTGTTATATCGAGACAACCTAAGTGAGGGGATCGTTCAAAACAAAATTAAAGAAAAAAGAGAAAGCCAGAAGTATTATTATGACCGGAATGCAAAAGCACTGCCAGTACTAAATGTGGTTGATCTCGTGATTTTTAAAAAAAAATGGAAAAGAATGGAATTATGGTTCTATTGTTGGTAATGTGAATGGTCGATCATACATCGTTAGGGATAATTTTGATAATTATTTTAGACGCAACCGACGGTTCATCGCCAAGACTAAGAATAATGAAGGGAATGGGGGAGAAGTAATGTTTGAAGAAAATGTTAGATGTAATGTTGCGGGTCAGGATAATTTGAAACCTATTAAAAATGTACCGCCACTTGTGAATGTTAATGATGGCAATGAACCAAGTATTTGTGATGTGGATGAGCCAGCCCGACCAGTGTTGAATGAGAGTAATGCAACATCAGATGAATATCAGACCGCTAGTAGTTCTGATTCAGCAGCAGGGTCAGCCAGCGATCAAGAGATACCTAAACCAGTTATAGCTGATGAGTCGGGGGGTCAGAGAACTCGTAGTGGTCGCATTCGTCGTCCACCTCAGAGGTATGGTTGGGATTAAGTTAATGTAACAACCATTAGATTTAAATAATTTACTAGTACTTATTTGGATATCATGTCAATTTCAAATTTCAATTTCTTTCAAAAGAAAAAAGCGTGTAATAATATTGGTTGCCACATTGTCAGTTGTCATTGTTAGTTCTATAATGTATTTTAACCATGTACTCGTATATCGAGTAGTTTTAGTTGTACGTCAAACAGCATCAGGGCAATAAGAATAAAATAAACTACGCAGAGGATTAACTGTTAAATAAAATTCTTTTAATTTATAATAATTGGCACAATTATTACAGTTAAAGCTGTTAGAGACCACATTACGCTCTTCACAACCAGACGGTTAACGTTAAGTTTTCTCGCAAGGCTATTGTTACGTTTTTACCCTGTCAATCAAGGTTCGAATCACTGGATTGTGAATAAAACAAACAATTCAATTTATTACTAACGAATTTATTTATGTCGCACAAAAATTATTACACACACAATTTATTAACGAAGATTCACAAAATCACTTTACTTTAATATTCGTACAATTTTACTGATCACTTATAATTCTTATTTTGCACTAAAACACTTTTTAAATCACTTTTTAGTTCCTTTTTAATCCTTTTACTTTCGTTTACCAAAAACTAATGAATCCAATTCGACTTCGTTCGCCTTTTTATATACACAAACCAAACTTCTAGAAATGTCATTACTTTTCCAGTAAGAATAGTCCAGAAACATTTAGAACAATTTTATCATGGAAAATTCCATTTTAGTACAGTAAAACATTGAGCTATTAATTATAGTTATTCTATTACACCCTAGGTATCACCGTCACACTATTTTTCAATTTAGATGTCACTTATAAAGAGGGTACTTGGATTAAGAATTTTGTAAAATTTAAATTTGCACCACGATTGTTTTGCGGTAAACTAAAGTAATAATTTTATTTTTGATTGATTGATTTCAATGTACGATCAAGCGTTAAGCAAGTCTCCCGTATTATAAATGCGAATACCACACCAATATACCCATGTTACAACACGACACCATAACTCTCCCTCACCAAGGAAATATGTACCATCATACTCAGCTTTTCATGAAGCCAAACATAGCAATATTCACCCTGTAAAGAAAGGCGCAACATCGATAACCACACAAGTCTAATTGTGTGATATCCGCCCCTGGCCAGGCAGCCGTCGTACACCTTTTTACATATAACAAGTACACCCCAATTTTAAATGTTTTTTGGATTGTTCTGATTTTCCGAGATTTTTCACTTGTTGGCGGAACAAAATTTTCCACCTAAGAATACTGGCAAAAGTGGTTAATGTATCCTGTTAACATTTGGCTGGTAATCGCTAATTTTGACGCGAATGAAGTATTTACTAATTCTTACGAAATAAAAATAAATATATGAGCTACTCAAATACATACATTCAGGGGTAATTCATCAATAAAAGGAATTATTAAAATTTATCTTGCAAATTATATTTTGATAATTTAGAAAAACAACTGCACCAATTCCCGGCTTAACGAATTTATTCATTGTATAAAAATACATTAAACTCAAAATTTCGTTTACCTAATTTTTATTTTTATTTTGCGTAAAAAACGAAAAGTTAGAAATTCATGAATGAAATAAATGTAATAATTTTAATTTTGTAAGCAATAGTAGTTTACTACTATTGCTTATAAAATTAAAATACCTAAAAACCGCTATGTTAAAAATAAACTACAAGTGATCCATATTTGCCTTCCGCAAATATGGATCACTTGTAATTTATTTTTAACATAACCGTATTCTTTAAAAAGATATACCGTTAAACCTTTGTCTTTTCGACATGCATTTAACTAATTTACATAAACAATTCAATTCAATTTATTTGTATATTTGGTTTCGCACTAAACTGTATTGATGATATTGAAATGTATTGATTGAATACTATGACCAATATTTAAATTAAATGTTAATTAAAAAAATTTTACTGGGCCAAAATCACACGATAACTATCGGTTAAGCTATAGGCTCAGCTATATCTATGCCAAAAATTGGGAAGTTCTATTGAACTTTGCTACCCTTAGTATTAAAAACTAAAAATCTCAATTTACTACTAAGGCCGAAATATAAAATTAAATGTTTAATTAAAAAAATTTTACTGGCCCAAAATCACACGATAACTATCGGTTAAGCTATAGGCTCAGCTATATCTATGCCAAAAATTGGGAAGTTCTATTGAACTTTGCTACCCTTAGTATTAAAAACTAAAAATCTCAATTTACTACTAAGGCCGAAATATAAAATTAAATGTTTAATTAAAAAAATTTTACTGGCCCAAAATCACACGATAACTATCGGTTAAGCTATAGGCTCAGCTATATCTATGCCAAAAATTGGGAAGTTCTATTGAACTTTGCTACCCTTAGTATTAAAAACTAAAAATCTCAATTTACTTCTAAGGCCAAAATATAAAATTAAATGTTTAATTAAAAAAATTTTACTGGCCCAAAATCACACTATAACTATCGGTTAAGCTATAGGCTCAGCTATATCTATGCCAAAAATTGGGAAGTTCTATTGAACTTTGCTACCCTTAGTATTAAAAACTAAAAATCTCAATTTACTACTAAGGCCGAAATATAAAATTAAATGTTTAATTAAAAAAATTTTACTGGCCCAAAATCACACGATAACTATCGGTTAAGCTATAGGCTCAGCTATATCTATGCCAAAAATTGGGAAGTTCTATTGAACTTTGCTACCCTTAGTATTAAAAACTAAAAATCTCAATTTACTACTAAGGCCGAAATATAAAATTAAATGTTTAATTAAAAAAATTTTACTGGCCCAAAATCACACGATAACTATCGATTAAGCTATAGGCTCAGCTATATCTATGCCAAAAATTGGGAAGTTCTATTGAACTTTGCTACCCTTAGTATTAAAAACTAAAAATCTCAATTTACTACTAAGGCCGAAATATAAAATTAAATGTTTAATTAAAAAAATTTTACTGGCCCAAAATCACACGATAACTATCGGTTAAGCTATAGGCTCAGCTATATCTATGCCAAAAATTGGGAAGTTCTATTGAACTTTGCTACCCTTAGTATTAAAAACTAAAAATCTCAATTTACTACTAAGGCCGAAATATAAAATTAAATGTTTAATTAAAAAAATTTTACTGGCCCAAAATCACACGACAACTATCGGTTAAGCTATAGGCTCAGCTATATCTATGCCAAAAATTGGGAAGTTCTATTGAACTTTGCTCCCCTTAGTATTAAAAACTAAAAATCTCAATTTATTACTAAAGCCGAAATATAACATTAAATGTTTAATTAAAAAAATTTTACTGGCCCAAAATCACACGATAACTATCGATTAAGCTATAGGCTCAGCTATATCTATGCCAAAAATTGGGAAGTTCTATTGAACTTTGCTACCCTTAGTATTAAAAACTAAAAATCTCAATTTACTACTAAGGCCGAAATATAAAATTAAATGTTTAATTAAAAAAATTTTACTGGCCCAAAATCACACGATAACTATCGGTTAAGCTATAGGCTCAGCTATATCTATGCCAAAAATTGGGAAGTTCTATTGAACTTTGCTACCCTTAGTATTAAAAACTAAAAATCTCAATTTACTACTAAGGCCGAAATATAAAATTAAATGTTTAATTAAAAAAATTTTACTGGCCCAAAATCACACGATAACTATCGATTAAGCTATAGGCTCAGCTATATCTATGCCAAAAATTGGGAAGTTCTATTGAACTTTGCTACCCTTAGTATTAAAAACTAAAAATCTCAATTTACTACTAAGGCCGAAATATAAAATTAAATGTTTAATTAAAAAAATTTTACTGGCCCAAAATCACACGATAACTATCGGTTAAGCTATAGGCTCAGCTATATCTATGCCAAAAATTGGGAAGTTCTATTGAACTTTGCTACCCTTAGTATTAAAAACTAAAAATCTCAATTTACTACTAAGGCCGAAATATAAAATTAAATGTTTAATTAAAAAAATTTTACTGGCCCAAAATCACACGACAACTATCGGTTAAGCTATAGGCTCAGCTATATCTATGCCAAAAATTGGGAAGTTCTATTGAACTTTGCTCCCCTTAGTATTAAAAACTAAAAATCTCAATTTATTACTAAAGCCGAAATATAACATTAAATGTTTAATTAAAAAAATTTTACTGGCCCAAAATCACACGATAACTATTGATTAAGCTATAGGCTCAGCTATATCTATGCCAAAAATTGGGAAGTTCTATTGAACTTTGCTACCCTTAGTATTAAAAACTAAAAATCTCAATTTACTACTAAGGCCGAAATATAAAATTAAATGTTTAATTAAAAAAATTTTACTGGCCCAAAATCACACGACAACTATCGGTTAAGCTATAGGCTTAGCTATATCTATGCCAAAAATTGGGAAGTTCTATTGAACTTTGCTCCCCTTAGTATTAAAAACTAAAAATCTCAATTTACTACTAAGGCCGAAATATAAAATTAAATGTTTAATTAAAAAAATTTTACTGGCCCAAAATCACACGACAACTATCGGTTAAGCTATAGGCTCAGCTATATCTATGCCAAAAATTGGGAAGTTCTATTGAACTTTGCTACCCTTAGTATTAAAAACTAAAAATCTCAATTTACTACTAAGGCCGAAATATAAAATTAAATGTTTAATTAAAAAAATTTTACTGGCCCAAAATCATACGATAACTATCGGTTAAGCTATAGGTTCAGCTATATCTATGCCATAAATTAGGGAGTTCTATTTGACTTTGCTACCCTTAGTATTAAAAACTAACTTAACCGATAGTTATCGTGTGATTTTGGGGCAGAAAATTTTTTTTAATTAAACATTTAATTTTATATTTTGGCTTTAGCAGTAATTTGAGATTTTTAGTTTTTAATACTAAGGGTAGACAAAGTTCAATAGAACTTTCTAATTTTTTGCAAATGTGTTATTGGGCAAGTAAAAAAATTTTAAATAAACAACTAATTTTATATTTTGATCTTACTAGTACACAATAACTTTGAATGGAACCTGATCAACTTAATTCCCCTAAATATCATTATTTGAGTAGCATTATTTTTGAGTTTAGTAGTGTTTTAGTAAAATATTAATCCCGTTGTGTGCCCAAGTGAAGAATTTACTAGAAATAATCATACTAGAACAATTTTAGTAAAATATAGTATAAACTTCATAGGCATTAAATTTGTTATTTTCGGTTGAAATATAAACTACGTAATCTGCATTATCGACCTTTTTCCTTTCGACTTACTTAAACAGGGTCATTATTTGACAGGTACCGTTAGTAATAAGTTTATTTCCAAGACGTTCATGATATTTTAATATACCTACATATTTATCGAAAATCACTGCATTTCAAATGTGATTCCAAATACATACATGATGAGGCGTGGAAATATGCCAAAACATTATACGAATATGTGGAATAATAAAATTTTGTGACCCTGTTAAAGTTAGCCGAAAGTTTCCAGCCGAAAGTCAAAAGTCGATAATGCAGATTATATTATTGACCAGCCGAAAATAAATCAGCCTCTAGAATGTTATGTCTGGCGATGGATTGCATTGATGTGACTTATCAATAGCTACCGCAGGAAAAAAATTCAGTTCAAGTTTCTCGTGGGAAATCTCGGAAAATTCAAAAAAGTTTCCAGCCGAAAGTAAGAAATGGATGAATAAAATAAGCCTCTAGAGTGTTATGTCTGGAAATGAATTGCATTGATGTGCCTTGTCAAAATCTATCGCAGGAAAAAATTCAGTTCAAGTTTCTCGTGGGAAATCTCGGAAAATTCGATTTTCCAAAAATTATTAGAAAATTTGTAAAATCAGCCTCTAGAGGTTTATGTCTGGCGATGGATTGCATTGATGTGACTTGTCAATAGCTATCGCAGAAAAAAAATTCACTTCAAGTTTCTCGTGGGAAATCTCGGAAAATTCGATTTTCCAAAAATGATTGGAAAATTTGTATAAAATCAGCCTCTAGAGTGTTATTTCTGGAGATGAATTGCGTTGATGTAATTTATCAATAGCTACCGCAGGAAAAAAATTCGGTTCAAGTTTCCCGTGGAAATCTCGAAAAATTCGATTTTCCAAAAATCCTAAAATTTGTAAATCATTTGAAAAAAGAATTTTGATGAAAGAACTGATTTTATTTACTCATTTTTTAATTCCGGCTGAAAACTTAATTAATTTCTCCAAGTATTCCCACGGGAAACTTGAACTGAATTTCTGTCCTGCGGTAGCTATTGATAAATCACATCAATGCAATCCATTTCCAGACATAACACTCTAGAGGCTGATTTTATACAAATTTTCTAATAATTTTTGGAAAATCGAATTTTCCGAGATTTCCCACGGGAAATTTGAACTGAATTTCTGTCCTGCGGTAGCTATTGATAAATCACATCAATGCAATCCATCTCCAGACATAACACTCTAGAGGCTGATTTTATTCCAATTTAGTATATTCTTCTGATTTTCCGATATTTTCTACGAAGCAAAGTTTTACAAGTAAATTTATTTACAAAATGTTTTATTTAAATCTATGTATCCTATTTATTTTCGGCTGATAACTACTATATTTTTTATTTTCAGCTAGGATAAGACAATCTGCACTACCGATGCACGGATTCAACTACTTACAGTTGAAAACTTTCGGTTCACCTTATCAAGGTTCTGCATTATCGACTTGTTGATTTCGGGAGCTTCAACTGTACATATAATATTATACTTCTCAAGTTATCCTTTACTCGTAATTCTGTTAGTTAGCCGAAAGTTCCCAGCCGACAGTAAAAAGTCGATAATGTAGATTGAGTTGGTCCAACCGAAAGAAAATAAATGGTAATGCAGATTGTCTAATTACAGTCCAGTAAAACGCCGATAATGTAGATTATGATATTAACATTCTAGCCGAAAATAAAAAATTTTGTAGTTTTCAGCCGAAAGTAAATAGGATACATGGATTTAAATAAAATTTTTTGTAAATAGTCTTACGTGGAAAACTTTGTTTCACCTAGTCGTGGAAAATATCGGAAAGTCAGAAGAATCCACAAAATTGGAATAAAATCAGCCGCTAGAGTGTATGAAGTTGAATCGTTTTTATGTGATTTGTCAATAGCTATCGAATGAAAAAAGTCTGTTCAAGTTTCCCGTGGGAAATCTCAGAAAATTCGATTTTCCAAAAATCATTAGAAAATTTGTATAAAATCAGCCTCTAGAGTGTTATGTCTGGAGATGAATTGCATTGATGTGACTTGGCAATAGCTATGACAGGAAAACAATTTATTTCAAGTTTCAGGTGGGAAATCTCGGAAAATTCGATTTTCCAAAATTTTAAATTTTCCGGGATTTCCCACGAGAAAACTGAACTGAATTTTTTTTCCTGCGATAGCTATTGACAAATCACATCAATGCAATCTACCTCCAGACATAACACTTTAGAGGCTGATTTTATTCCAATTTTGTGAATCCTTCTGATTTTCCGATATTTTCCACGACTAGGTTAAACAAAGTTTTCCACGTAAGACTATTTACAAAAGTTTTTATTGCAATCCATGTATCCTATTTACTTTCGGATGAAAACTACAAACAGCGTATTTCCTTGACAAATTTACAACAACAATTGCATAGAATAAATCCCCGCAAGAATAGATTTAACCCAAAAAAAAATTGGGTTTATTTAAACATAATTCTAATTGTTGGTTATGATACCTGCCACCAGAGCCATAATACATAGTAAATTTATATTTTATTACGAAAGGTTGGCTTTTGTCAATTAAATCAAATTGGCTATTTTCTTGGAAAAAAAATAAACCCAAAATAATTCGAATTAAATTTTGGTCAACAAAATACGCTTAAAATTTTTTATTTTCTGCTAGAATGTTAATAACACAATCTGCATTATCAACTTTTCACTTTTGTCTGGCAACTTTCGGCTAACTTTAACAATATAAATTTGTGAATGTTTTTCAAATTAACGTCAAAAATTTTGTACTAAAAAATCAGACATAAACAAGAAACATGAAATTTCCAAATTATAAATTTAATCTTCTAGAATTTTAGAATAGGTAAGATTTTGAAAAAGGAAATTGCAAAATAATTGACTAATCGAAGCAAAATATTTGATTAAACCCGAATTGAGCGTAACATTTTTAAATTATTTGATTTATTTCAATTTTCACCAATAATGCACATGGCTGACATATTGAATCATAAATGAAAAAATGTTAACTTATTTTTGGCAAAAAAATATTTACCTTAAAAATCACACTCAAACACACATATTTCGACTTGAAAACTTAAAAATATCTACATGAATAAGCCCCAATCTAGTAGGTATCTCATCAAAAATCTACTCGAAATCATCATTCTTGCTTTAAAATCAATGTTTTACTGACCTATAGGGATAAAAACGCTCAAAACAAGTAACAGTTAAGATGCCATTGTACTCGTATAATCCCATTGTACCATATGAGAACTCATGTTTACACAAAAGCTTATTAATTATAATAGTGTAATTCTCTTACCTTTGAATTTGTAAAGCCCCCGTTGATACACGCTACTGGTACGTATCAATCGTAGAATTTTTGTGGGTGGCCCCGTAATATTTCTTTAGCCAGGTGGCCCAACCTGAACTGTGAACGTACTGCCGCTTCCATTTTATTTCGACGTTATCATTTTATAGATTTTTGTATAAATTAAACAAAAAAACAGAATATTTAATCACAACACATTTTCCACAAACTTATTTTTCATTTTTCTTCTTATTTTCATGAAAACATATTTTCCATGCTTTTTTTTTAACACACTTGATTTTGTCACATATAGACTATATATATATATATTAGGGTGTCCCTTATTTTCGAAGTTTGTAATTCAAAAACGCACACCCCTTATTTTGTTTCCTTTTACTAATTAAAAATAAATGTCAAAAGGCAAAATCGAAAAAAAAGCCGTTAAGCCGTGCCTCAGAGAGTCAGAACGTATTTTTTCTTTGTTTGCATTTCCGTTAAAAAAGATCATTTATTTTTTTCCTCAATTTTCGCAATTTTTGGATTAGCAGTCGAAAGTTATATTTTTTATAGATTTGTCGTAATATTATGTGTACCGAATGAAATTTGTGATTTGTAAATGAAGAATTAAAAATAAACGGCAATATATAACCATTATAAAAATAGTCAGTCGGACTTTTTGTTTATTTTACGGCGAAAATTCACTTTTTCCCGAATGGAAGCCATTACCTTATGGGTGGTATTTTCAGTGACTTTGGCATACCCATACGCTTTTTGCCAAATTTTTTAACAGGTATGGTAGAAATTGATTCGTCCAGTTCTTCATCTTTCTTTCTGATGTAATATTGGGGACCTGGAAGTGTCGAGAAATTCATTTTGACGTAAGTCTCGTCGTCCAATACGATACAATAATCTTTCCGTTTGTTCAACCATTTATTGAGATTCTTTGCTCGATCTATCCCTCTATTAAAATGTTCAACACTTATTTTTGGAATTTTTGGCTTCTTATAAGTTCGACTATTCGTAGATTATTTCTGGTTTTAGCTCGTTCCACCACCGATTTTGATGTTTTGGCTTTTGTGGCCAAATCCCGCACATTGTTTGCTCAGTAACCCTTGAGATAATATAAATTTGGGAATCACAAATTTCATTCTGTGCACATAATATTCATCAGTCATAACGTAAGTAATAATTATATTAAAATACGAATTTTGTGTATTTTCACTATGTCAACAAGATATCTTCGTAGTGAGAGTGAGATCTATTTAATTGGACATATTAGTCAACAAATAGTAGATTCGAAATTACCTTCAATAAGACAAGTACTTTCTGTTTTGTTTTACAATGTTCGAATTGTTAAATTAACAATTAGTGAAAGTGCTAACTTAGCTGTACGTGAGTGCGGTATTTACTGGGAAAAAGGCAGAATACCAATCAGAGCTATTCCACACTGTGTAGTTAAATTAACTAAAGTTTATAGCGAATGGCGATCGATTCAAAAAAACTGTTTAAGAGAAACTAAAGGTAATCGTAAAAAAGAACAGGAATTTCAAACAAAATTAGACATGCTATTCGATAATGCTCACGCAGATGCATTACAAAAAATCAGAATCGAAGAAAATAAAGCATTTTTAATAAGCCAACGGCAGACGGGTCGACCTGGTTATCTCGGTGCCGGTGGTATAAACAAAAAATTAATAGAGAAAGAAAAACGAAAAGAACAACGTCTAAGAAAAGAAGAAGAGAGAAAAGTAAAATCACGCGAACAAGAGCCATCAACATCAACTTCACCTGATAAATATGAAGAAGGAGAGGAAGAAAGTGATTGTGATATAACTTCCGAAGAAGAATATCTATTACCACCCCCCGCCAAAAAGACACGTGGAAAACAATTCATTACTCCAAAGTTAGTTGCAGTACTAGATAGGTGTAAGTTAAGTGTGCGAGATTCCATGTTCTGGAAGCAACTGCAGAAGCTTTATCACATAATATTGATGAATTGATAATAAATCGTTCGTCAATTCATCGCTGTCGGAAAAAGTTGAGGGTTGGACGTGCAGCATTGATTCAAAATCAATTTAAAGAATCTATGCCTAATTATGTTATCGTCCACTGGGACGGAAAATTGTTACCAGCTTTAAATGTTCAGGATAACGCAACTGAATATTTACCTGTTACTGTTACAAGCGAGAATATTGAACAATTGATAAGCATTAAAAAGCTTCAAGGCTCAACCGGAAAGGATCAAGCTGATGCCGTTTTTGAAGCTCTAGATAATTGGGGACTGTGTGAACGAGTTCAGGGACTTTGTTGTGATACTACAGCATCAAATACTGGGCGTCTCAAAGGAGCCTGTGTTTTATTGGAACAAAGATTAGGACGCAGTCTAGCATACTTTCCTTGTCGCCATCATATTTATGAGCTAGTTTTACGATGTGCTTTTGAGGTCAAACTTCCACAAGTCACTACAAGCCCGGATATTCCAGTATTTAAATATTTTCAAAAGAATTGGAAAGATATTGATCCTACCAAATATTTAAATGCATTAACAGATGAAAAATGTTTACAAGTCCTTAATGATAAAAAAGATGAGATTATACGATTTGCACAAGAGCGATTGCAATTTCCTTATCGAGATGATTATCGTGAATTTCTTCAATTAGTCATTATATTTTTGGGTGGGAATGCTGAAAATCAATTTAAAATTCGACCTCCTGGTGCCATGCATCAGGCCCGCTGGATGAGTCGTGCAATCTATAGTCTAAAGATATTTTTGTTTAGACATCAGTACACAGTTTCGGTCAAACAACTAAATTCGTTTCGTGATATTTGTATTTTTATTGTAGTTATATACACTAAAGTTTGGTTCAATTGTGCATGCCCTATCAAAGCACCGAATCAGGATTTAAACTTTCTAAAAGATTTGAAAAGGTAGGTTCATATTTGGAGCTTAAAAAATTCAGTATTTAATAAATAATCATCAATTATTTTTATCATAGGTTCGAAAATATAGATGCAACCATGTCATCAGCAACTATTAATAAGTTTTGTAACCACCTGTGGTACCTTACCGAAGAAACTGCTGCTTTATCCTTCTTTGATGACAATGTGTCGATTGAGGTTAAACAAAAAATGAAAGATGCTTTAAAACCTGTAGTACTTCTACTGGACTTAAACATCTAACGTTAAGCGCAAAAGATATTAACGAGCATTTTATGGGTACATTTTTGATAATTAATCTGTATCTTTTAAATATATCTAATATCTATTTAATTTACACACCGTAGGAAGAACTATTGATTCGTTTATATCTGAAAATAGTAACAATTTTTTCGAAAGGTTTGATATAAACGTTCAGTTTCTTGAAGAAGATCCTGCTGATTGGAATTTGAATACCCACTATATTCGTGGCAGGGATATCACAAAATCGTTGAATGTTGTTAATGATACAGCAGAAAGATCTGTTAGATTGGTAGAAGATTACCATGGGCGTCTAACGAAAGATGAAGCACAAAAGGAATTTATTTTACGTTGTGTTCAAGAACATCGTCGCTTATTTCCGAAGTGCAATAAGGAAATTTTGAAAAAGACATTTTAAAATATTGTTTAAATGTCTAACATTATTTTTATTATGTTATTCCAGTTAAATAAAAATAGTAGTAATACACAAAAATTAAATAATCTTTATTTTTTAAATTTTAACTAGATGATTTCTGTTTGTACACTTAAGGGCCCCTGAGGCACGGGTAAATGTTTTCCGATTCGGCTAAGATTTTGCATAGATACATAACATACTAAAAGGAAAAAAAGTGGAGGGTGTGTGTTACAATAATCAAAAAAACAAAATAATTGGCAAAATAAGGGACACCCTAATATATATATATATATATATATATATATATATATATATATATATATATATATATATATATATATATATTTATTTCAATTTTTATCACACATTTTAATATATTAAATAATGAGCCCCGTGTAATTAAGAAAAACAAAAAACACTTCACTAATTTTTTCCCTTTTTCACAACACTTATCCTGATGATGTTTATACGTTCTTCTTAAAATACAACAAAAAAGCGGAGAGCAACACAAGAAAACATTATCATTTGTCACTGTGTATTTAATATTAAGGCTCAATATCATCCCCGGTATACTGTCTCGTAAATCTAAAGCTGTAATATTATGTTCAAAATCATCCCTCCCATAAAAAACAAACGAAATCAATCGATAATTTCTCAATACAAGAATCGCATAAACAGGTTCCGCAGTACACAAACCACAACAACAACCAAAAATGAAACATGTTTTATTCATGTACATATTAGTTCTTTTGAATGTGTGTGCAAAGGGTCAAATAACGGGACACTTTTTATTCATATCGATTTTTAATTTTTTAATTTGATTACAACGAGATGGATATATGTATATCGAAATTACGGCATAAAACGAAATTTATATAGGCGCTTCCACGTCACAGTTATTTTTGATGTATATTGTTGATCTGAGATTTTTACTTACATATGTACATATATACAATCACACCGTTAATTTATGTATACATAAACAGTATGGCCAGCATTTATAAACTATTTAAAATATACCCGATAATCACGTTCACTACACATTATAATTGAAACTTTCACACACTATTCACTCTCATTGTAACTCACGAGCGCGCACGTTATTACAACAGCCGTTTTACCTTTGCTACCTTTGTAGTCTTTAAGAGGTAAAATAAGCAAAAATAGTGCACATACACGGAATAATAATTTAAATTTTCACACACAAAGTAGTTTCACAAAATACAAACTTTGCACAAAGTAAAAAATTAATAAAAAAAAATAAAATTAAATTAAATTAAATCAAACTTTCGAAGAGGACGACGAAAACCAGAGCACCCGTTATTTTATAGTGGCATTATCAAAAAATCTAAGCTTTTATAAGGGAATTAGAAACGAGGAAAAAACGAAACTTTTCATAGTAAAACACACAAAACATATGGGAAATCACTTTTTTTCCTAAGGCATATTTTTAAATGAAAACGTTACAAATTCTTAATTATGATTTCTGAAATACTTTCATAAATGTTTGAATTTCAACATATATGAATGTCGTTTAAGTAAATCGGTTTTATTTTATTGTAATGATTTATTTATTTACACCAAAATATTAAAAAAAATTCATAACAACAGCATTCTGGTCAAATTGAAATAAAAGCTTACTACGATTCGTTTGGTCATTAAGTCAATATAAATTACATAGATTGCAGTGATGGCCGTAAAAATTTGGAAAAATCATACCAAAAATTTTCATCTGGGGAAATTTCTAGTTCAAAAATTGTAGGAAAAGCAAAACAAATTCACAAAATATAGAAACGTGTGATAATTTTCCGATTAAATAATTTTTTTTCGTATTTTTCTGTAACCATTTTAGACATCTTACGTACACTAGTAAAACTATAGATAAATTTAACAAGTGTTATTTTAATTCGTCAGAGCCAACTTTGATGTATTTTTCAAAATGAAAGTTCGAAAAATATTTTTTAGAAATAATTTAATTTTATTATTTCTGGAATTAATATTTATTTAATAACAATATAACCTTCTTGTATATTGTTGTTAGAGATATGTATATAGAAATCTTTTATATAAACGTTTTATAATATTTTTGCTTTTTTCATTGAAAAACTTGAAGCTAAAAAACACCATTTTTACTATGGATTCCTATGGAAATCAGTGAAAAGTTAAACCACTAAAAAAGCTTCTAAAAAATACGTCATTTTGATTATGGCTCTATACTCTAGAAGGCTCTGATATTATACCTGCTTCACAACTTAATACCGCCAGTTACAAAAGAGGCATGTTCATCAACTTCTAGCAAACAGTTCGTAAAGTTTTCGACCAAAGACTCACAAAATTCTCTTTATGTCTTCGGGGAGACCGCGGCTGAGGTTGAAGAAATCATCAATAAAAAACTTCAACAGAACTTGCCTGTGCAACCCTTTATTATAGTAATAGGAATTATATAGGAACCTAAAGAATTGATCGTATATTTTGATGAAATAAAGTACAAATTGCCATCAGTACTTAAGTCAATTGACTGCTGTTTTAAAATATCCAATTTTTTTAATCTGGAATATCCAAACCAGTCCATATTATATTGGAATTTTCTGCAACATACATAATCACAACTTTTGACAAATATCATCCATCCACCAGTGCATTAGTAAAAAAAAAATAAATGAATAAAAAATTTAATCTGATATTATAGTTATTATTATACTACATCTTCGAACCAGCAGCACGACAATAAAAATCGGTAAGAATTTTTTCTTTTTTTTTCCTCAAATTTTACGATTTTTTTTTTGTGTGAAGTTTTGGCAGACGTGTGGAACTACTAGATAGACACAAACTTGTCAAATAATTCTTACTATCCCAGCAACGTGTGGAACTGCTAGATAGCCACACACCGCTTCCTCGTGCACTACAAGTTAGACACGGGAAAAAAATCAATAAATAATTAAGAAAAGTTAGTTCTGTGTATGAAGAAAAAGTCGATTGAAAGGTTTGATAATAACCGTCAATTAAATACGGACCTTATAGACGAAAATTCCTTTAAAATGGAACAACAAATCACAGAACAACTAAATATTGTCCTAGAGCAGCTGAAACAAATGACTGCAAAGTCCGCTGAACATAAGGCAGCGTTAGCATATCTAGGACGAAAACTCGACGAACAACCAAAGGTTGAAGTTCGAGAGAATAAAATTGAAACGGATCTATTTCGCATACCTGATCCTATTAAATCCATCCCAAAATATGATGGAAGTAAGAAACAACTTTCCGCTTGGCTGTTTTCCCCGTTGGTGACGGAAGCACAATTTTCACTATACTTGCAATGGTGTTAGCAATAAAATTGAAGGGAAAGCCAAGGACATATTGTGCCTAGCTGGAAATACCCAAACGTTTCCTAAAATCAAGGAAATACTTACAGAAGCGCTAGGCGATAGACAGGAACTGTCGTATTATAAAGCGCAGCTCTGGGCTACAAAACAGGGCGATAATATGTTTGTACATGCTTACTTTAAGATAACTAAGGAAATTGTACAGAATATCAAAACGCAAGCAAGGCAAAATGCGGTTTACTACCGATCATGGCCAGCAATAAGCGCATTTATTAAAGAAGACGCGTTAGCCGCCTTCATAGCAGGCCTCCGAAAACCTTACTTCGGGTTCGCGCAAGCGGCTAGACCACGAGATGTGGAAGAAGCTTACGCATTTTTGTGTAAATTTAGCTCAAATGAGCAAATATCAAACAATTCTCGAAAAATAGTAAATACCGTACAAAATACGCAATATAAATTTAACAGCGTACCACAAAAACCACAAAGATCTAAAGAATTCAATCCCATAAATAACAATAACAAACCAAGTTATTCGGTAAAGAAAGCACCAACACCAATGGAGGTGGATCCTTCGTTTAAATCAAGAAATTCTTTTAATAGAAGAGTGATAAATAATCACGAAGTTTCAGATAGAACCGAGGAAGACAAGGGTGATTTAAACGATGAATATTCAGAAGAGAGCGATCAAGCGAACCCAGAGAATTTTCAGGTAGACCTAAGTTCGGATACGGAAGGTTAAATTTCCTTCCTTACTTGCAGTGTTATTGTAACGAGTCACATCAGACAATAACATTGTTAATAGACACTGGTCCTAACAAAAATGTTATCAAATCAGGCATTATCCAAAACAATCTCACACAATTAAAGCAAACAATGGTCAAAAATATTCTAGGAGTCCACCAACTCAAGAGGAAAGGTAAAATAAACTTTCTAGGGCATAACCTACCAGACCAAACCTATTATGAATTAAATTTTCACAAATTCTTTGATGGGATTTTAGGATCCCAATCATTGGCAAAAATGGATGCTATAATCAACTATAAGTCAAATACGATATCTCTAAAAAACCAAACATTCAAATTTCTTCGCTACTACCCAGCGCAAAATTTCTATAACCATATTGTAACGTGTAACACGGAAAAAACGGCGACTGGCTGATGTCGGAATTCAAAAAATTGAAGACATATTAATCCAACCAGGTTTATACAAGGCCGATAATTTTAAGACTACAATGAAAGTCTTAACAAATAGCCCGATTCCACCTGATAAACTACCCAAATTAAAAATTAAAATAAATAATTTAGAAACCTTGAAACCAATTCCATATGAAAAGGAAATCATAGACAGAACAACTATAGAAAACTTGATCCGAACACAACATTTAAACGAGAAAGAAAAGAAAACTCTGGTAGAAACGATCTTCAAAAATCAAACAGTTCTGTTGAGACAGAAAGAAAAATTGTCATCAACAACAATAATCAAACATCATATTGTCACAAAGGACGAAAACCCTGTATTCACCAAAACATATCGCTATCCACATCACTTCAAAACAGATGTTGAAGAGCAAATACAGGAAATGTTAGAAAGCGGCATAATCCGCCACTCTAAAAGTCCTTATTCGTCCCCAATTTTGGTTGTTCCAAAAAAGTCGGATGCCTCCGGAAAAAGGAAAGTCCAAGTCGTAATTGATTACCGTAAGTTGAATGAAAAAACGGTAGATGACAAGTATCCGATTCCGCAAATAGAGGAAATCCTGGACAACTTGGGAAAATCAGTGTACTTTTCAACCTTAGATTTAAAATCCGGTTTTCACCAGATCCCAATGGACGAAAAGTCGCAGGAGAAAACAGCATTCTCAACTGGAAAAGGTCATTTCGAGTTCAACAGAATGCCTTTCGGCCTAAAAAACGGCCCTGCTACGTTCCAACGTGCCATGAACAATGTCTTACAAGATCTAATTGGAGATATATGTCACGTATATTTAGATGACATAATTATAGTGGGACATAACTTGGATAACCACATACAGAATCTTAATAAGGTACTCACGAGACTGTCACATTTCAATCTGAAAATCCAACTAGATAAATGTGAATTTCTAAAACGGGAAACCGAGTTTCTCGGACACATAATAACACAGGAAGGCGTGAAGCCAAATACAGACAAAATACAAAAAATTTTGGACTGGCCGCTACCTAAAAATCCCAAAGAAATCAAACAATTCTTAGGACTCGCAGGCTATTATAGAAGGTTCATTAAGGATTATTCTAAAATAACAAAGCCTATGTCCAAATACCTGAAAAAGACACAAGCATCAATATTAAGGACATCGAGTACATAAAAGCCTTTGAGACGCTGAAAAGAATCCTGGCTACTGATCAGATATTAGCGTACCCAGATTTCACCAAACAGTTCATTTTAACAACGGACGCATCAGCTTTCGCTCTGGGTGCAGTCCTATCTCAGATTCAAAGTAACGTTGAAAGACCTATTGCCGTTCATTTCACGCACCCTAAACTCTACAGAAATAAATTATGCGACTAATTAAAAAAAAGGATTGGCCATAATATGGCCCGTAAAAATTTCAACCATACCTGTACGGTAACAAGTTTACGTTAATAACGGACCATAAACCCTTGACCTTTATAAAATCATCGGAAAAAAATTCAAAAATTCTGAGATGGAGACTCGAATTGGAGAATTTTGATTACGATGTAATCTACAAAGAAGGAAGAGCAAATGTAGTGGCAGATGCCCTCAGCAGGATGCCAACAGAAAATAACGAACTAAATTTCAACGAGAAGATGACAATGATAGTGACTTAGAGACTATCCACTCTGCGGATACGTCCGATGACTACTATATCCATTTTTCCGATCGTCCTATAAACTACTATAGGAATCAACTAATTTTCAAAATCTCGAATTTAGATATGATAACTCTGGAGGATATATTCCCTAAGTTTAAACGAATCATAATTTGAAAGGAGATTTCATAATGGGAAACAGACAGCAATCCTGGCACCCGAAAAGCTTTACCAAACTATTCAAGAAGCATTTCGAGAAAATTTTTCTGAAAAAGGCCATTTTGTTTTCACCACAAAAATGGTCGAAGACGTAACCAATGAAGGGCGTCAGAATACAATTGTAGTCAAAGAACACAAGAGAGCGCACCGCGGAACAAGAGAGGTGGAAAGTCAATTAAGACGATCCTACTTTTTCCCTGGAATGATGAATATAATTAAAAGACATATCAATGCGTGTAGTATTTGCAACGCACATAAATACGATCGGAAACCATATAATATCAAAATTTCCCCACGACCAAGCACTGAAAGGCCATTAGAACGAGTGCATATTGACATCTTTAACATAAACAGAAAAAACTTCTTGTCTATAATAGACGTATTTTCTAAACATCTACAGATGATTCCGATCGAAACCAAGAATCTTCTAGACACAACCAATGCCTTAACGAAGTATTTCACCCAGTTCGGGATTCCCAAAGTTATTCTCTCAGATCATGAGACAACCTTCCAGTCGTTGAAATTTAAAGAATATTTAAGCAAATTGAATATCAAATTGGAATATGTATCATCCTCAGAATCAAATGGCCAAGTTGAAAAGACACATTCATCAATAATAGAAATTCTTAATACCAATCGAGACAAATTCCCAAATTCAAGTATTCCAATTGCAATTGAACTTTCAGTAGCATTGTACGATAATTCAGTACATTCTTCAACCGGTTTCACACCGAACGAAGTCATTTTCAATCAAAACTGCCTAATGAACCCGAAAGAAATACAAGATCAAGCAAATGCTATTTTTAATCAAGTAAAGGTTAACTTAGAAAAGACAATAAATAAGATGAAACATCAGAATAATAATAAAGAGGAACCCCCTAATTTAAGAGAGGACCAATTAGTTTACATTAAACCAAATATTAGGACAAAAACACAACCTAGGGGGGGTCGAAACTAAGATAAAAGATGTAAATCGTAAAACTTTTAGAACATTGAGAAATATTAAGAGAAATGTTAATAAAATTAAAAGACTTAAATAAATAATTGTAACTATTTTTTTTTTACTTTTACAAAAAATAATGTTTAAAAAACCATATTTAGTGATTTTCACAATTCTATTTTATATTAGTAATGCTCAAAAATTAGAAATCAAAATTTTACATGAAGACCACAAATTATTAATTAAAACAAACCAATGTAAAATACAAATAGGAAATGTTAAAATCATACATCCTATAAATCTCACCAGTATAGAAATAGCTGTAGAATCAATTAGTAAAATTATTACAGATAAATTGTTTGATAAGTTAGAATTTAATAGAATAATAAGAAATAAATTTAAGAAACTATACAACAATCTCCGTCAAATTAAACCTACCCGAACTAACAGACATAAAAGGTGGGACACGTTGGGAACGGTATGGAAATGGGTAGCGGGAAACCCAGACGCCGAGGATTTACGTATCATTAACAGTTCGACTAATCGACGCAAACAACCAACAATTCCAAGTAAATAAACAAATCGACAGAAGAATTCAAACAATTACAGATACAGTAAATGGAGCGTTATAAAATAATACAATGGCCAACCGAATAGTATTAACAGAAATAGAAATGCTAGCCACAATAGTAAACATAGACAGCATTAATACAATTTTGGAAGACATCCAGGATGCAATAATAAGAACGAAGGTGGAACTGTCAAGCAGCAAAATTCTTTCACTGAATGAGATCATCCAAATAAAGAACCTACCGGTTAATCAGGGTATTAACATCACCTTGCCGGATGAAGCTCTGGATTTTGTCACCCCTAAAATAGCAGTAAACGAAGAAACTCTACTTTACATACTTCAAGTACCAAAATTGGAAGAAGAGAATTCAACTGCGATACTGGTATTACCGTTCATCATCAATAATACGACCATCCACAGTATCTCATCAAACGCAACCAAGAACTGTTTACAAGTACGAAGTACAATAATTTCGTACAAAAACATTCAGACATACTAGAATTCAACGACGACTGTATTAAACCACTGGTGTTGGGGACCAAAAGCCACTGCAATGTGACACGTGAACCTGACACAAAGATGCAATTCATCTCAGATGGCAAACTTTTAATCAACAATGCAAAAAACGAAACATTGTCCTCAAACTGCGGACCCTCCGACAGAGTGTTAACGGGAAACTTCCTTTTGACCTTCTGGAATTGTACTATAATCTTCAAAAATCAAAAATTCCAATCCTTCGAGATTAGGAGTGAAATCGAAGAAATACAAGGGGCTCTCCATAATATTCAGGCAAGCCGTCAATTAGTAGAAATGCTTGACATCGAAGTAATCAACAAAGAAAACATCCAAAACAGAAATCAAATTAAGAATGTACACCTAAGACAAGTTAACCATCAGAACTGGATGTGGACATTATCTGGAGGCGTATCCCTCTCATCAATCGGCATATTGGTATTATTCAGTTATATTATCAGACGTAATATAACTAGTGGTCCGCTTATTATCGATAACTTTTTTCAAATGTCACGAATGCGTATCCCAGCGACGAAAATGCAACGAGTGCGCAGCACGAGTTGCATTTTCTAAAGCTTGGGATACGCATGAGTGACATTTGGAAAAAATTATCGATTCTTAAGAGGACCACGAGTTATATTTGGGTGGAGAATATAATGAATTGGTGTGAAAGATAAAACTTAAATTCACAACATGAAAGATTATATTTGTAATAACAATTATTTATTATGCAAGAATACCATTGAAACATATTATATTTAGAACTGACAGTTGTTGAAGGTACAATTTTCAAATCGGAATTGTCCTTCATTTTTGTTGTTAATTTTAGATGAAACGATTGGGTTTACAGCTTTTGACGGCTCAGCAGAACTTCCTCGCATCTTTTCTAGAATATTGTTGTGTTGCTCTGGCTGCATATTTAAATATGGCTGAATTGAATTAGCACTGCTATGGCCGGTTATTTTAATCAATTGTTGATCTGAAATACCCGCATTTGCCATTATAGTAACCGCAGTTGATCTATGACTATGATTGGTGATTTTATTATTTTGCACATCAATTCCAATTGCCTGGGCCGTTTGTTTGGTCCATTTTGATAATTCATTGACACCTACAGGAAGATTTGTATACCACCTTCCAGTTGAATTTTTCCAGAAAGGATTGGGTGTAAGAAACAATCTTTCGGAGGTTACATGATTTGGCCGTTTATTCATTAATTTATTGAATAATCGTACGGGACAAACGTTGATATTATTCACATTTTGCGTGAGCCACTTACTATTAGCACAACGGCTTGCACCTCCTTGTGTAGTTTTGGTGAATATAGGGTTATATTCAATTCGTCCCGTATCATTACCGAAATGGTCTGTAATTCTCTTAAAATAATGAGTTAAAGCAAACGCGGCTTCGTTACCACGCCACGCTAATTCTGTCGCAACAATGTTGAAGAATTTCTTTTGAAGTCCATAAGGGTTATCTTCATCCCAATACGTTTGCATACAAGTAGATTCATTTGACGTAAAAGCTACAGCACTTAATTTCCGTTTGTTCGGTTCACTTTGAAGTTGTTTCCGTTTTGAATCTCTGGCACATCTTGCCTGTTTAAACTCAATATCACGAAATGGATTAAATTTTATTTTAAATTCTGCATAATATTTTTCTTGAAGCATTTTCGCTAGCGTATTCCAAATAGTTTTAATTACAGTTTCCTTGTAATTTTCTCCGTTAGACTTACGCATATTGCATGCATAATCTTTTAAATATGACGCGAGCATATCAATTGATGTGTCTCGCTCAATTGTGTATTGACGTGTTGCACAAAAATCCATAAACTGTTTCCAAATACTTTTCTTATTTCGTTCCGTGTTTAAAGGAACACTATTGAGTATTAACTCTTCGATTTTTTTATTTGTACACTCTCCCCATCTTTGATTATCACAATTATCCATCTTTGTATCAAGCAGTAATCAATACTGATTCACAAATATTTTGTAATTGCATAAGTTGACAGATAGTTATATAAGAATTTTGTTTTTGTTGTGTGTTACTTTGATTCTAATGAATTTATTTTTATTAATAAAAATCGCCAAAAATAATAAATAGTAGGCTATTGCCATAACAACGTTTTTCCCACAGCGACAATACAACAGTGTTGTATTATCACTTATTAATAACAAAAATAACAAAAAAATTGCATAGTGAAATAGATGATTTTTAGGTATGAATTATATTCTCATGCAAAGACCCACTACGTCAATCAAAATTGAAAAATCTAAAAGCCGAAACTCCGAAGTTCAGAAAGCTGAGGCAGCTACATCATAATTGGACCTATTAACAAAAGCCGGCATCAAAATTAAGGACGCGGACGCCCTTTGTTCACCCCCCGGGAGGAGTTATGGTCATATAAATGACTGAATCAACAGATTATACATAACAACATTCCACATGCTGCGCGTGTAAGGTGTAGGGTTACTTAACTAGAATAATCAAACTGATGACTACACACAACGTGAGTTGTATAGTTAGGTAGAAATAAGTAGAAATAAGTAAATTCCAATCTTTTGCTGATTTGGAACATTTCGGTGAGAATTTTAATCGTAAAGTTAAATTTTAGATTTAAAGTTTTAGTTTTTAATCAAACTCTGTTATGGAAAGTGATAATTAATAAAAAGTTAAATAAATTGTGGCGGCTCGCTCATTTATATTCTATTTTTTTGCATTCACGCATCATCACCGCTAGTTCGCACGCGAACTCATTGTACGCAAAAAAACACGCATGTTATTTCAGGCATACCAACGGAGCGACACCACAAAACAAAAACGAAAACACAACACAAAATAGAAAAAATTAAAAGTAATAATCAGTCTGCTCTCGATCTTCAAAACGGCGACATGCCGCCCACCTCGCGCGTGGTTTAAAATACCTACAATGGTGGTGAAAAAATGAATTAATTTATGTATATTAATTAAACCAAATTTTACAAAATTGATGTAAATTAAATAAACTTTATAAAAATAAAAATAAATTCTAATAGTTAAAAACTTAATTGTGTGTGTAAATGTATTCAATAACAATAATATTTAATAACAACGGGATCTATTATATAATATTTAATAATTACAACGTTATAAAATAAAGATTTTTTTTACATATATGTATATATATATATATATATATATATATATATATATATATATATATATATATATATATATATATATATATATATATATATATATGTATATATATACATATATATATATATATATATATATATATATATATATATATATATATATATATATATATATATATATATATATATATATATATATATATATATATATATATATATATATATATATATATATATATATATATATATATATACATATATATATATATATATATATATATGTATATATATATATATATATATATATATATATATATATATATATATATATATATATATATATGTATATATATGTATATATATATATATATATATATATATATATATATATATATATATATATATATATATATATATTTGGTGGTGAACACATGCTGATCAGGTTGTACGTCTTGCACGGGGCTAGCTCACCATGAGGGGGGTTTGCATCAATAAGCATAAATAAAAAAAAATGTTCATCCAAAGAAATCGACGTACGGAAAAGAAACCCCAATTTAATTCTATCATTGCAGCATTACACACACTCCACAACTCTCCCTATCACTATTAATTAACAACAGTTCATTTTAATACTAATAAGTTTATGTTATTTATTAATAAAATAATAATAATTAAATCACGGGCCAAAATTCAATTTCTTTTTTCAATATAAATTAGCGGTAAAACAAATAAAAAAATAGTGAAACACTTACAATCATTATCCTCCGCAAGGCCTTCCAGAGATCGATGAATGAAGCTGCAAAAAAAAATATACCGCTAATACGCACGATGCACAAAAAAAAAATAAATTTGCCCGACTTAAATATATATATAAATGCACAATATGTACTTTAGTAATTAAGCAAAAAAAAAATAATTTTAATCAAAATTAATTATCTAAGTAATTAAATTATCACGAAAATTTAGATTATTATTTTCAATATCTCATAAAAAAAACTAATATTAAACACTACTGTCTAAATTACAGTTAAATAATAGTATATAAGTTTAAAGAAATTCAAAAATAAAACTAGTAAGTTTGTAATTAGATGTATACAAATATATATATATATATATATATATATATATATATATATATATATATATATATATATATATATATATATATATATATATATATATATATATATATATATATATATATATATATATATATATATATATATATATATATATATATATATATATATATATAAATATATATATATATATATATATATATATATATATATATATATATATATATATATATATATATATATATATATATATATTTATATATATATATATATATATATATATATATATATATATATATATTTATATATATATATATATATATATATATATATATATATATATATATTTATATTTATATATATATATATATATATATATATATATATATACATATATATATATATTATATATATATATATATATATATATATATATATATATATATATATATATATATATATATATATAATAAATAACAATATTTTCAAATAGAAAATATTTTTTGGATAATAAATATTCATTTTGATAAAGATTTTCATCAAACCGTATTATCACACAGAAGATTTATTATTAAAATATATTTTCTATTTGAAAATATTACTTTCAAACCATTTATCAGTATGATATAAAATTTTCATTATGAAAGGATTATGTTTTTGAAAAATTAATGAAAACATTATTATTATGAAAATTAATTATAACTTTGATTATAACATTATATAATTGTTAATATAATTTGATAGTTAATTTTACTAAAATATTATTCATTTCATAATTAAAAATACAAAAAATATTTGTTTTCTATTATATTGATAGATATTCTCTATCGGCGCCATATAAATAATGAAATTATTAAATTGATATTGATTTAACTCAATAAGAATGAACATTTTTTTCAGTGTAGGGATAAAAAAGCTCAAAACAAGTAACAGTTAAGATGCCATTGTATAATCCCATTGTACCATATGAGAACTCATGTTTACACAAAAGCTTATTATTATAATCGTTTAATTCTCTTACCTTTGAATTTGTAAAGCCCCCGTTGATACACGCTACTGGTATGTATCAATCGTGGAATTTTTGTGGGTGGCCCCGTAACATTTCTTTGGCCAGGTGGCTCAACCTGAACTGTGAACGTACTGCCGATTCCATTTTATTCCGACGTTAAAATTTTATAGATTTTTATATAAATTAAACAAAAAAACAGAATATTTAATCACAACACATTTTCCACAAACTTATTTTTCATTTTTCTTCTTATTTTCATGAAAACATATTTTCCATGCTTTTTTTTTTAACACACTTGATTTTGTCACATATAGACTATATATATATTTATTTCAATTTTTATCACACATTTTAATATATTAAATAATGAGCCCCGTGTAATTAAGAAAAACAAAAAACACTTCACAAAAATAATTTTTCCCGAAAAAACCACTCACTTTTCCTTTTTCACAACACTTTTTCACAAAAAAAAAAAAAACTGAAGAAGGAAATTAAGTTGTTAGTTTCTGATGGTGTTTATACGTTCTTCTTAAAATACAACAAAAAAGCGGAGAGCAACACAAGAAAACTTTATCATTTGTCACTGTGTATTTAATATTAAGGCTCAATATCATCCCCGGGATGCTGTCTCAAATGTAAAGCTGTAATATAATGTTTAAAATTATCCCCCTATAAAAAACAAACGAAATCAATCGATATTTTCTCAATACAAGAATCGCATAAACAGGTTCCGCAGTACATAAACCACAACAACAACCAAAAAAGAAACATGTTTTATTCATGTACATATTAGTTCTTTTGAATGTGTGTGCAAAGGGTCAAATAACGGGGCACTTTTTATTCATATCGATTTTTAATTTTTTAATTTGAATACAACGAGATGGATATGGCGCTTCACGTCACAGTTATTTTTGATGTATATTGTTGATCTGAGATTTTTACTTACATATGTACAGGTAAACCTCGTTTAACGAATGTATTGTGTCCCTGAAAAACCGTTCGTTAGCTGAGGTTTCGTTGTGCGATTTTTTTTTGGGGAAAAAATATTTGTATGGTTTCTAAAACTTTACCATTTATGTACATAAACTGTACTTATAATAATATTCGAGGTTTGAAGTTCGTAATACGAGATTTTTCAACAATTTTGGATGTTCGTTAATTCGAAGATTCGTTATTCGAGGGTTCGTTAAACGAGGTTTACCTTTATATACAATCATACCGTTCATTTATGTATACATAAACAGTATGGCCAACATTTATAAACTATTCAAAATATACCCGATAATCAGGTTCACTACACACTATAATTGAAACTTTCACACACTATTCACTCTCTTTGTAACTCACGAGCGCGCACGTTATTACAACAGCCGTTTTACCTTTGCTACCTTTGTAGTCTTTAAGAGGTAAAATAAGCAAAAATAGTGCACATACACGGAAATCTAATTAAATTTATTATTTTTATAACCGACGCGATTAATTTAATTTAAATTTTCACACTCAAAGTAGTTTTACAAAATACAAACTTTGCACAAAGTAAAAAATTAATAAAAAAAAATAAAATTAAATTAAATTAAATCAAACTTTCGAAGAGGACGACGAAAACCAGAGCACCCGTTATTTTATAGTGGCATTATCAAAAAATCTAAGCTTTTATAAGGGAATTAGAAACGAGGAAAAAACGAAACTTTTCATAGTAAAACACACAAAACATATGGGAAATCACTTTTTTTCCTAAGGCATATTTTTAAATGAAAACGTTACAAATTCTTAATTATGATTTCTGAAATACTTTCATAAATGTTTGAATTTCAACATATATGAATGTCGTTTAAGTAAATCGGTTTTATTTTATTGTAATGATTGATTTATTTACACCAAAATATTAAAAAAAATTCATAACAACAGCATTCTGGTCAAATTGACATAAAAGCTTACTACGATTCGTTTGGTCATTAACACTCCAATTCTGACGATAAGACTCTTAAGACCCTCTTAGCTAAGACCCAGTTTGTAAATTATTTTTTTTTAAGACGAAAGTCTTAATCGGTATTCTGGCGGTGACAGTCTTAATATTATGTACTAAAAACTCTCCAAAGATTGTGTAGAGCTGTCAAATGGTTTTTTTTCTCTTTTTTCTAAAATTTTTTGAAATTTTTGAGATATATTTGCGTTTACTTTTGCTTTTCTTTACTTAAATACCATTTTTATTTATTTAACTAGAACAAATTTATCAAATTTTCATCCTGTATTCTTATAAATCCAATTTTCATTCTATTTTGTAATCCGTCCATTTTGTTTTTTTATGTACGTGTGTATTCTGTTTGTACACTGCAATTTTCTTTGATTTAAAAAATATTTTTTTTTATTAATAATTCCAATAAATTTAAGTTATACTTATTGAAATTTTGAAAAAATTTAAATAAGTATAATTTAAATTGAAATAAAGAAATTTAAATAAAAAATTTTATAATAATAAATAATAATTTTAATATATATATATATCTATGTACATATTAAAAATTAAACCCATCCAACATTTCATTGCTCTTTTCTCTCTATACGAGAAATTATAAATTATGACGCTTAAGACCATCAAATGTGTCGATGCTACATAAGACCGTGTTTTAAGATCAATGACAGTTATGACTATGTGCAGAATACGAAATAAGTCTTAGTTAAGACCCGAGTACTAAAATAAAAAAAATGTCTTACATAAGACGATTTTGTAGTCTGTGACTGTGCGTCAGAATAGGCATGTAAGTCAATATAAATTACATAGATTGCAGTGATGGCCGTAAAAATTTGGAAAAATCATACCAAAAATTATCGCCTGGGGAAATTTCTAGTTCAAAAATTGTAGGAAAAGCAAAACAAATTCACAAAATATAGAAACGTGTGATAATTTTCCGATTAAATAATTTTTTTTCGTATTTTTCTGTAACCATTTTAGACATCTTACGTACACTAGTAAAACTATAGATAAATTTAGCAAGTATTATTTTAATTTATCAGAGCCAACTTTGATGTATTTTGCAAAAGGAAAGTTCGAAAAAATATATTTTAGAAATAATTTAATTTTAATATTTCTGCAATTAATATTTACTTAATTCCAATATGGCCTTCTTGTATATTGTTCTTAAAGATATGTAGAAAACTTTTATAATATTTTTGCTTTTTTCATTGAAAAACTTTAAGCTAAAAAACACCATTTTTACTATGGATTCCTATGGAAATCAGTGAAAAGTTATACCACTAAAAACGCTTCTAAAAAATACGTCATTAAGATTATGGCTCTATACTGTAGAAGGCTCTGCGAAAACACGTCTTTCCTCTTCGAGCGTCAACAACCGACCGGCCCAATTAAAACTAAATTTATTAAATAAAATTTAATTAAATTGAAAAAAATTAATTTAATTGTTTATTCATTTTCTTAATTATAATAATTAATTAATGTGATATTGTTCATTCTAACATAAATAGAATTCCATTATCCCCGGTGGAAATAAACAGTTCCCTGCCGACGCACCCTCATAACCTGTCATTGAGATGCGGGAGCAAACGGAAAGCAATAAAAGAACAGCCTCAACCTCGGCAGAGGAAAATAGAGGTTTCCCCTCTAGTTAGTTGGGAATGGCAAGAAACGAAAGGCCAAAGGAGATGGCGGAAGTTGCAGCGAAGTGGTTTTGCTCCAGTGAAACCTAGGAATAGGGCTGGTACAAAGTCTCAATCAGAGGCGTTATTGATCCAAGAGATCGCAGTGGAGCAAAACTGGATGAGTCCGAGACAGAAGTAACGAACATTCGGCAGACCAGAGCAGAAGACATCCTTCTAGAGCTAGGCCCGCAGACAAAAGACAAAGAAGGTTTCTGCGAGCCACTTAGAAATATACTGGGGCGAAATATAACGGGCAACATACATTAACTTGGGTTCAAGGTACAGGTGGAGATCCGCGATCTTGACGTTTGTACCGATAAATTAGAAGTAGAGGCGGCGTATAAGCGGGATATTCCAAATGCGGGGGACCTTAATATTAATGTCTTCCCAAGTTACAGGGAGCAAAAAGTAGACATTATGGAAATGAGCGACAAGCCGAAATAAGAAAGAAGTTGCTGAAGTACTACTGTAGATGTTTTGAATACATCCACGGAATGGAACAGACACACTTAACCCTTTATATTATAAATAGCAACATGAATAGAAGCAAGACTGCCGACCATTTCCTGCATCAGTTGGCAATCGAGAAACGTGCTGAACTGCTCATACTAGGCGAGTAGTATCGAAACAAACAACCACCACTGTGGTACTTCGACCTACTTGGTAATGCTGCAATCTGGATTCTCAATGGAGGGATTCCTCATAATAGTCATGGAGCTGGCAGAATTTTTGTCTTGGCCATGTCAGAAACTATCTGTATTAGTTGTTACTTCGCACCGAATGAAGTGATTCCAGAGTCCTCAAGCAAAGCTGGAAGATGAAATTCTGAAAGTAACCGTACAATCTCGAACACAAGACGCAGACTGATCCTGGAAATAGCTGTCAGGGCAAGACTCATCAAAATATATTGTGCGCCGCCCTGGCTATACGGAGAAGATCCCTAATATCACTGGAAATATACAGAAGGCTGACGCCTGAAATCGCGGATAAACGAAAGAACTGCCTTGCTTTTCGGCGGAAGTCACAACGTGCAATAAACTGAGATGAGGCTAATCGTGTATCATCGGAGCATAAGCAAGCAAAGAAATAACTCAGACGGGCTATTAATCAAAGCAACTGCGTTGCTGGAAAAATTTGTTAGAGGATATTCACGACTATCACGACAAAGCCAGACCGCACACATCCTTAATTTTTGGCTGGGAAGTTTTGATGCATCCACCGTACAGCCCGGACCAAAAATACAATTAATTTTTTTCTATAACTCATAAGCCTAGTTGTCAATTTTATTCGTGATATGGGTACAGGAGATTTCATCTTGCTTTAAGAATCGTTTCAAAGTCTCAACAATATCGATATCGAAATGTAGATTTAACCTGCTTACTGAACTGAGCTACTTCACTTAAACTGTCCTTTTCGTTAATCCGAGAGGCAACCCAACCAAATATAGAGTTTTGGGTAAAAATGGAGATATTGGAATTACTGGCTTGAAAAATCTGTCAGCTCCGATTAGAATATCAACTGCGCCAACTTCCTTGTGCGATCGGCAAGTTTCAACCCCTTCGATAAGCTACTGTCCTTCAAACTAAATCCAAAACTGGGCAGCCTAGTTTGCAGTTTATTAATCACAAGCTCAACTACATGTATCTCTTTCTCTGGGAAGTGCAGTAATCTGAAATTGATAGAGGCTGCTCCTCTGGTAGATATGTTTCCCGCAATCAACCCAGTTACGGAAATGTTCGCTTTCGGTCAGCGACTTGAACCATTGTCGTCGGGAGTAATGACTGAAGACTGGGTAATATTGCGTTATATGTTTGAGTATCAGGAGTGGTACTCTCCTCTGACTGGTTCACTGTGTTGCTTCTTAAAGTTGATATCGCCCCTGGTCGTTGCATATCTTCGGAATGTAATATTAAATGGTGCTTCTTATCACTACCTACACCGGCAGCTGTTGACCACGGCATGAGCTATTGTGGTTGTCCCCTGATTGAGTATGGAGTACACCTCCCACCATTTGCTGCAATAATCCATTATTACTAGCACATATTTATGCACATATTTATTGCCGTTCATTAACATTATAATTCTCTCGAATAATGCTTCAACGTTATATTGTTTCATGGATCCCTTTACCAGCGAACATCGGTCACATTTTTGGCACCACTCTATCACCGACTGTCTACATTCTGACCAGTAGAATCGTTAACGTATGTTGGCTAATGTTTTACTAATTCTTAGGTGCCTCACTTGCTCCTCCATGATACTCCTTCCGGATTTCCGCAATCCGGCCCGTTGTTACCACCAGTAACATTATTTCAATTTAACGTCCGTGCTTCCACACATTCGTTTCAAGCAACCATTCTGTATACGGAGTTTTGCGCGCGATCTCAATGCAAGTGGACCGGTGTTCCTTTTCCTTCATTCCAAGATTACTGAAAAATCCGCAAAGAATTCGTTCTTGTCACGCAATAATTACGCTCCGGTTTAGGAGTAGTATGCAATAGCACTCCTCATATATCGTCATTGCTTGCATCGGTGTCTAAAAATAAATTGCACGTTGGGTATAGGGTACACGAGGATTGGCTTGACGCATAATCGTATCCTTAGTTCCACGAATGCTTCTACGTGGTAGTACATAATCCCAACGACATAACATTAGATTTTCAATGTTCGTTACCTACACTGAACGCCGTTTCTCGCGATTTACTTTCTGGAATTCCGCATCTACCAATAGCAGCTTTGCAAATCTAAGTTCGAGTATACTCGAGCACCCAATAATGTGTCTAATGTTTGATCGATCTTTGGGAGTGAGTAGTTATCTTTTAAGTCACAGTTTTTCAGTGTCCACCTCTTCTTATTTCACCAATGGTAACCTCCTGGGTGCTTGGCGAATCAGCACCTGTGTTCCCGTATCAATTCCGTATTTTACCATTGCCGTCCTTCCATTATTATCCGATGTACTGCAGAATATGGACATACTAACTTGATCAACAAGTTCTCGGAATAACCACCGTGTGGCGCTCCCATCGTTCCGATTCGAGTTCTGTTTTTTTGTTAAGTTGGTACATCTGTTGTTGATTTTCCCTCTAAATATTAGCATCATAGCTTGACATTTGCAAAAGTTACGTAGTCAAGAGTACATCTACTCTGTGTGTGTTGGCGGTTTTTCCATTATTTCCTCTCGGCTGCTGAAACGCGTTCCTCGTAATGGTTTTTTAACTCGATTGAACAGAAAGAAGTCACAGGGAGCCAAATCAGGTGAATTCGGTGGCTGTTGGATGGTATTTGTTGCATTTTTCGTCAAAAAATTACGAATAATGATGGTACTGTGCGACGGTGCGTTATCATGGTGCAGAATCCACGAGTTTTCTGGCCACAATTCTGGTCTCTTTCGGCGAATTGCTTCACGCAAACGTCTCATAACGCCCAAATAATACTCTTTGTTTATGGTCTGGCCTTCTGTCAAAAATTCATGATGCACTACACCGTTGTAATCCATGAAAACCGTGAGCATTGCCTTCTTTTTTGACTGAAAACGACGTGGTTTTTTTTTGGTGAACGCCATTCACTTGCCTGATGTCTGGATTGCGTGTCGTACTCATAAACCCACGTCTCGTCTCCAGTAATGATCTTTTTGTTGAATGTGGGATCGGATTCAGCCTCGTAAATCATGTCTAAAATTGTAAATAATTTCTAAAATTGTAAATAATCGCCAACACACACAGAGATAGATGTACCCTTGACTACGTAACTTTTGCAGCATCAACAACAGATGTACCAACTTAACAAAAAAACAGAACTCAAATCGGAACGATGGAAGCGCCACACGGTGGTTATTCCGAGAACTTTTTGATCAAGGTAGTATGCAAACCGTGTTGATCAGGTGTTAAGCGATTTAAATAACGCATGTTCTCTGCGTAAAGGGGTCGGTTGCACAGAAGAAATCAAGGCATTAAACGCATCAACAGCTCTGCGATTATTCCAAGAAGGTTTGAAGGAACCTATTAAACTGATTGTAAAAGCGTATCGTTTTAGTTATTATATCGATTGTATGAATAAAGCAATAGAAGAAGAAATGCTTCACAATTCTGCAAATGACACAAGCCAATATAAAATTATTCGTTGTCAACTTTGTCGAAAAATAGGTCATCAAGCCGACAAGTGTTTTAGTTTACCTGAAAATCGTAAAAATCGTACATTTAGTGAAAACCAAGCGCAATCAAATAATTTTTCCAAATACCAATTCATCCGGTAGTTCGAAATCGAATAATTCATTTCAAAATACTAGTTATAATGTATTTATAAATAGGTCATTTCAAAATTCTAATATGGCTGATAAATCACTTAACACAGTTAAAGTAACATGTAATTACTGCAAAAAATTTGGCCATTATTGTTTAGATTGTAGAAAACGCATATTTAATGAAGCTCGAGAAAACCTTCGGATAACTCATCACCAAATGAACAGAATTCAAACTCGGAAAACTCCAACTCACTCGATTCGAAACCGAACATGCCGTTTCGAGTGAGCGATCTTTAAAAGCACCATGTTCAACAATACAAGTCACAATGTCATCTTCAGAAAATTGTGATACTCATTCAGAGTTAATCGATCAAAATTTTGCCACTCTATATTCAATAAATACTTTCAATGAGTCAAATTCGGATTCTAATAAATACGTCAATTTAAGTCTTGATATATTGAAAGCTAAAAGCGCCAAATTCCTGGTAGATACAGGGGCGGACATTTCGGTAATAAAAAAATGTTTTATAGACGATAACACTGAATGTAATCCTTTGCTGAAATGTTCGATCAAAGGAATAACAAGTGAGAAAGTTAACACATTGGCTACTTGTAAAGCAAACATTCTTCTACCAAACGAAGGGCAAGGAATTTTAGGCAAAGATTTTCTCGAACAATATAAATGTAAAATTAATTATGATCAACAAATTTTAGAAATCAAACCATCAAATTCGCCAGTTTCTGTAAATTTATCGTCGTCCGATGATAATAGAATAGAAATTCTAGCTAGAACTGAAAGAGTTGTGAGTAAAATTGTTAATTTTACAGAATGGTTGGAATTACTAATTAAATCTAAGGAAATCCAGGATTGTTTATTGGAAATACTATCACAAGAATTTCTGATTCTAAAGCCCAAATTTGTCTAATGAATGCAAATAATTATCCAATTAAAGTTTCTAATTTTGATTTTGAAGCTGAAAGTATTACTAAGTTTGATGTATTATCTAATCCGAAAACCGAAATTTATGTCAATGATCGACTTAACGTTATCGAAAAGTCAATCAAAGTAGAAAATCTAAATTTTGAAGAAAAATCTTTAATCTAGAAAATATGTCGTGAATTTAACGATATTTTCTACCTTCCTGGTGATAGTTTATCAATCACCAGCGCTTGCGAACATTCAATTCCTTTATTAGCTAATTCAAACGTAATCAATGTCAAGCCTTATCGCCTACCATTTTCTGCAAAAGAAGAAATTAACAAGCAAATCGATAAGATGCTGAAAGATGGAACAATTGAGCACAGTAAAAGTGGATGGAATTCTCTTCCTCTTGTCGTTTCTTTAGAAATCATCAGCGGATGGCCATAAGAAATTTAGAGTTGTCGCGGATTTTCGTCGTCTTAACGAGATCACATTAAGCGAAATGTACCCACTGCCTAATATAGTTGATATATTAGACCAGTTGGGGAAAGCTAATTATTTTTCGACGTTAGATCTTCCTGATGGATATCATCAAGTGCCAACGAATCCAGCAGATAAATGTAAAACCGCGTTTAGTATAGACGCAGAACATTTTCACTTTAATCGCATGCCGTTTGGTTTAAAAGGTGCACCATGTACATTTCAACGACTTATGAATAATGTTCTGTCAGGACTTACTGGGTTATGATGTTTTGTGTATACGGATGATGTTGTTGTGTACGGATATGATCTAGATGATCATAATTAAAAAATAATTGATGTGTTCAATAGATTTCGACAATATAGTCTCAAATTAAATCTTGAAAAATGTAACTTTTTACGCCGCGAGATAGTATATCTCGGACATATCATAACGGCATATCAGAAGGCATAAAGCCTGACGAGTCAAAAACTAATGCAATCAAATATTTTCCTATTCCTAAAACCGTTAAAGACGTAAGGGCATTTCTTGGCTTGTGCGGATATTATAGAAGGTTTATAAATAATTTTTCTAAACTCGCAGAACCTTTAATTGCATTACCTAGAAAAAGTATTTCGTTTATTTGGCATTGCATTTTGTGACGAGTCTTTTCGTATTTGAAAAGAACATCTAATTAATCCTCCGATTTTGCAGTATCCGGACTTCTCCAAGGAATTTATTATTACGACAGATGCCAGTGACATTTCTTTAGGAGCAGTATTATCACAAGGAAAAGAAAATAATAATTTGCCGATTGGATACGCTAGTCGCGTTCTCAATAAAGCCGAGCGAAACTACTCAACAGTGGAGAAGGAGATGCTCGCGATTATTTACGCTGTGGAAAGATTTCGACCTTAAATATACGGCCGAAGTTTTATAATCCGAACAGACCATAAACCATTAATTTGACTAGGGAAAAGCACAAATCCTATACCAGACGAATCACTCGATGAAGACATTTGATGGATGATTATGATGCGAGAATTGAGTACAACTCGGGAATGTTCAATGCTAACGCCGATGGTCTCAGTCGAGTCGCCATACCGAATTCCGAAGTCAAGGTTATAACGAGGTCTAAAACGAAAATTAAAAATTCTACAAATCAGGACAGTTCGTTGGTATAGGCGAACACATCAACTAATGATGGCTTCGTACCAGACGGATCTAGTAATTCTACTGTGACAAAAATTGTACCAGAAAACTCAAATAAATCTGATAATACTTCCAAAATTATTTATTTGACGGACGAAAATCAGATTAATCAAATTATTAATGAATATCATGTTAGTCCATTAGGTGGTCACATGGGTATTCTTCGTACTTTTAACCGAATTAAATCATACTATTACGTTCTTGCAATGTATAGTCGAATCAAACATTTTATTAAAAAATGTAAAAATTGTCAGATAAATAAAGTTGGCCAGTCTACGAAATGCGAAATGAAAATCCCAGATTCATCATCGGTTCCTTTTCAGAAAATATTTTTAGATATTGTCGGGCCATTTGATCCACCTAGCTTCGACAACAACAAGTTCATTTTAACTATGCAAGATGATCTCACTAAATTTTCGATTGCCGTACCAATTCCGATTGCAGACACTGAGACAGTAGCACGAGCATTTGTGGAACATTTTATATGCAAATACGGATCGCCAGAGTCACTTCTAACGGATCAAGGCACAAGTTTTATGAGCAGAGTTTTTGCAAACGTTTGTAAAATCCTCAACATCAGGAAATTGAATACAACGGCGTACCACCCCCAGTCGAATGGTGCATTGAAACGATCACACCGAACACTCGGTGAATATCTTCGAAATTATACCACAGATACACAAAACTGGGATAAATGGATCCCATTTGCAATGTTCGCCTACAACTCTACACCACATACCTTGACCGGTTTTATGTCATACGAATTGGTCTATGGACATAAACCAACATTGCCAAATTATGTTAAGAAAGATCTAGATCCAATCTATAGTTATGATGATTACAGCTTCGAAATTAAAAATAAACTGCAAATAACATGAAAGGTTGCAAGGGAGGGACGTTTTTGCCTTGTCAATTAAGGTTCGTATCACTGGATTGTGAATAATACATAATATTTCACACAAGAATTATTACAACACAGTTTATTAATAAAAATTCACAAAATCACTTTATATAAATTATTCTCAAATTTTTACTGTCCACTTATAATTTTTATTTCCACAAAAACACTTTTTAATTCACTTTTTAATTCCTTTTTAATCTTTACGCTATCGCTTACCAAATATTACTAATCCAATTCGACTTCGTTCGCCTTTTTATATACACAAACTAAACTTCTAGAAAGCTTATTACTTTTCCAGTTAGAATAGCGTAGAAACATTACGTAACAATTTTTATCATGGAAAATTCCATTTTAGTACAGTTAAACATTGAGCTATTCATTTTACTTCTTCTATTACACAATAGGTGTCACCGTCACAATATGTAAACGGACAAGAGGTTAGTTACTTACAGTTTTCTCGTTCGAAATCGCAAATGCTGTTTCGGTTTGTGTATTCAGTCTTAATATTTTGATTATTGATCATACAAATTTATTTACTTTAGTTACTTAATTTGTAGAAATATTTGAAAAATAATTAACTTATGATACTAAATTATGTAAAAATTTATTAAATTTTTAATTTTCTTATTGTATAGTTGGAACAATTTGCATTATATAAGTTAGGGTAGTTACTTTTTTGTTTTTAGAACTATCGGTACGCTCTTTAAGGGGAGAGGTGTTGTGAGCCTGCACACCCTGTGCGAAGTTATAACCTATTTAATTATATTATATGTATATATATATATATATATATATATATATATATATATATATATATATATATATATATATATATATATACAGCCTTGGCCAAAATTATAAAGCACCCCTCCCAAATTGCAGTATCTACAAAACGAATGAAGACAAAAATTAAAACTCAATATTTTTAGGAAATACTTTTTATATTTTATTAATTTTAGTATTTTGTAGGTCCTCCTTTGGCTTTGATGACAGCCAGGACTCTTTTATTCATCGACCGTACTAATTTTTCGCAGGTATTTCTCGATATATTTTTCCATTCCTCTGTCAGCGCACGTTTGAGGTCTTCCTTTGAAGTCATACTGCGATCCTTGATTTTTTTTTTTAAATTGACCACAAATTTTCAATGGGATTTAGGTCTGGTGACTGGGCGGGCCAGTCCATGACTCGAATTTGTTTTTTTCGAAACCAACTCATCGTAACGCGGGAAGTATGGCAGGGGGCATTATCCTGTTGATAAATTATCGAAGAACTATCCGTTTCCCCAAAGATTTGCCGAATTGAGGCATTCAATGCAGCCTCGAGGACGGTAACATAGTTGGTACTGTTCATCGGACCCTCACAAAACAACAGTTTTCCCACCTCTGATGATGCCATACTACACCACACCATCAGTTTACCCCCTCCATGCTTTACGGTAGGCACTATACAATCAGAATTGTATGCTTCCCCGACTCTTCTTCTTACGATGGTTGCACCAGGAGTTCCAAAAATCTATAAGAATTCCATCAAATTTAACATAAATTTCTCTATTTCTCTAAATTTCTCAAAAGTAGATTCATCTGACCAAACAACTCTCGCCCAATCCACGTCATTCCAATGTTTGTGTTCTCGAGCCCATCTCAAGCGACTTTTTATGTTGGTAAGTGAGAGCAAAGGTTTTTTTCTTGCTTTACAACCTTTCAATCCAGCTTGCAGGAGCCTTCTTCTAACTGTCCGTGCCGAAATGTGAACTTCTTGTTCTGTTAAATGCTCTGCAGCTATCTCAGCAGATGTTTTTCTTCGGTTTTTGAGAGATTTTCGCACAATTTGTCGATCGTCTCTTACCGAAGTGATACGATTTCTGCCTGAGCGTAGTTTATAGGCATAGTCCCCGGTCTCTTTAACCCTTTTCAATGTAGATTGAACTGCTCCACGAGAGCATTTTAATTTTTGGGATATTTTAATTTGGCTTACACCCTGGGAATCCAACAACACAATTTGTGCCCTTATTCCTTCACTGAGTTGGCACGCTTTAGGCATAATTATCACAAACACACTTTTTTTCTCAAAAAACTTACGAAAACTCTTTTTGATTTAAAACACTTTATGTGAAGACTGCACACGATCAAATACAAAATGAAAATAAAAAAATTTTACGACGCTACAACTTCTTGTTAAGAACCTAAAACAAAACAAAAATTGGTGATTTTCAATAATTTAGGGTCGCATTCGGTGGGATGACTCGTTCGTTAACACCCATTGTTTAGAAAGACATAATATTAATATATAATGCTAATAGATAGGGGTGCTTTATATTTTTGGCCAAGGCTGTAATATTCTAAGTAGAATGATATTATCCTATCTACACCTGACCTACCTCCATCCTGGTCCATCATTACTTTCCCATCTGTCTCGACAATCATTCTGGATTGTTACTGTACGAAAATTAGCACGGAAGGTCACTAACGATTATTGGCCGGAGGCTTAATTGTCATCCAGCCAGTCGAGAGAGTAACTCCAACAAAACCATTCACGCACACTGGAATTGACATGGCCAGACCGATAGAAATTGCTACAAAATCTGGCAGAGGAGCAAAATTCATTAAAGCGTATATCGTTGTATTTGTTTGCATGTCGATCAAGGCAGTCCATCTAGAGTTGGCCGGAAATTTGACAACTGATGCCTTTTTAGCCGCACTCAAGTGATTCGTCAGCAGGAGGGGACTGCCCACTACCATATCCTGCGACAATGGCAGCAATTTTATAGACGCGAAGCGGCGAAGACTCAGTGAAATATAGCAACAACTGTATGCAAGCACTGCAGATGCGACGGTGCTTCAATTCACCACAGAACGGGGAATTGAGTGGAAGTTCAATCCTCCAGCGTCTCCCCACTTTGGTGGTCTATGGGAGGCCGCAGTTCGTTCAGTTAAACATCACCTTACAGGAATGAATCGACAAATCCAAACTAACATTCGAAGAGTTCACGACATTGCTGTGTCAGATCGAGGCGATTCTAAATTCTAGGCCTCTCACACCGGTAACTGAAGATTGCGACAACGTTTTTACAATTACGCCAACTCACTTTTTGACTACCGCTCCACTCTTATCACGTTCCTGAGATTGACAACACGGAAATTTCTGACAACCGTTTAACAAGATGGGAAGAACTCCAGAAACGAGTGAAAATATTCTGGAAACGATACACGCTGGAATATCTTAATAATTTACAGCAGCGGAACAAGTGGGAAAAAGAGAACGAAAAAAGAAGACACAAATCTACCACCTCTGTCATGGCCACTTGCTCGAATCATTAAAGTGTACACCGGAGACGACGGGATAGTACGAGTAGTAAAAATTAAAACAGCAACATCAACCATGGACCGACCTGTAGTTAAACTAATTAAATTCATCGAAGTTAAGGAACAAATTCCTTAACGGGGGCCGGAATGTTACCGCCACTCACACTGGTAACAACTGGAAGCCGCAACATTCCAACACACCTGAAAAACAATAACTATAAGTTATGTATGAAACTAAAAACTAAATTTAATGTACTTATCTTGTAAGTCAAACATAAACAAAAACAATCCATCGACTACAGTACTCACAACTTAATTAAACGTCAAATATTATCGGTATCACAGTGCAACACGGTTGTATATTGTCGGTATTACAGTGCACTACGTTGGTATTGTATAAAATAGTTTTGCCCGATGACTATTAGCTCATCTACTTAATAGTTTTTCCGCTAGTCTTTTGTAATGAATTAAAGTCCCCCTCTTTTTCTTTCGGCCTGCAAAGAAATGGCTACCATTTCTTGATAAAAATCTAAAAATTTATTCACCATGTTTTTGCCTCCGGTTATCTAGCTTTCTTCGTACATCCAAATCAGATCGTCGATCTTGAAATCTTTTCTTTAATTCTTCTTTTAAAATAGACCAACTAACATTTGGATGACGTTGCACGAAAGCCCAATACCAATTAGAGGTGGTTCCTCTAAGGACATAGCTAAAATCTCTTACAATCTCGTCTTCCTAGATACAATCAGCTTTGGCTTGAAATTCTACCATAAAGAGGAACTTTTTAATGTGAAGGTCGGTGGGTGATCCATCAAACGATATTTTCCAGTTTGCCATGAACTCGGTATAAGAGGATTTATAGAAGTAGGTTGGACAAAATAATCCGTATGTGGATATCAAAGTTGACATTCGGAACAGATGCCGGTTGGCTGTGAATTTAGTTGATCTGATACCCCTAGAGGCTTCGGTATAACGGTCAATTGCACTGGCTAAAGCCGAGGAGCTTATGGCGTGGGGTTACCGAAACGTGAAAAGATCTATAATGACCGTATAAAATAAATAATAAGAAGTAAAACAGGGAGCCAGCTACCATTCATTCTGTACAGTCCGATAAAAATTGTCAATTGCATGTACAACTATGTCTAGTCAAATAGTATATTGCTACGTAATATTTCAAAACGCATGTAACGACTAGTAAGTCGTAACACAGGTTAATATGCAAGATTTGATGACCCTTTTTGGAACGTAAATCAGGCCTGTGCTCCTCCAGCCTCTTGACAGCCCAGCGTATTTCTCCAGAGGAAGGAGCACATGTCTAAATAACACTAATCATTCAATAAATTTTAATATAAACCAGGCGTCGAATTCAACTAAACTACGAAAGGTTTTTGAATTGATCAAAAAAAAATTTTTAACACTTCAGTGAACTTGCCACTTGGTTGATTTGAGATTTCCAAGTCAGTGACGTTAAAATGGAAATTTTGCACACACACAACTATCAGCGCTAATCGATAGTACACAGGGAAACAAAACCACTGTAATTATTGTCTGCATGGAACAATGCATGGAATATTTGTTTGTTGCATGCGAATTGCTACACTATGCCATATATCTGTGTGGTTAATAAATTAAAAATTAAAATTAATGTTTTGTTAATTAATCGACGTTGGCGAGAAGGTATAATTATATCGGTAGTGGTTAATTATAATTGAAGTGTTATTCAAAACGAGAGGAATAATGAACTGAGAAAATAGTTTCTCATTTCTTAACCTTGATGAACATCAACAAAATTTTAAAACTTTTAACAAATTCATTCATTCTGAGATATTCCGTTGTGTAGATCACATGAAACTTTATAATTCTTCGTTTGTTTATAGTTTAAATTAGTAGTAGTCAAGTGTTTGTTTAAGTATTTAAAAGCTCATTTTAATGTTGATGTTAGTAAGCGTCTTGACTTTTGCCTTGCTAATAAAATGTGTTACTCTTCAAGGCTAGTATTTACAAGCAAATGATTTATTACAGCAAATTTTATAATTTATTTTGTTTTTGTTTCATTTTAGGTGAATCATGTGTGACGATGACGACAGACCAAGTATCGGGTACCTGTACAAAATTGTCCGATTGTTCGGAATTCTACGAACTCAATCGAACCACAATTGAAGTATTAGTAAATCGTCATAAAATTTGTAATTCACGTTTGGTAAATCGTGATCCGATCGTATGTTGTACAAGCCGTGGTTTACCAAGAACACAAACTGCTTCCAATAGTTGTGGCATAAGCAGGCAAACGCGTACAAAACCAGTTGATCAATCGATTGTTACAGTAAATAGTTGGCCGTGGCTTGCTTTGCTTATGTACACCGATTTTAATGGTAAGCGTTTGTTTAAATGTGGTGGATCGCTTATTACAAATCGTCATGTACTGTCAGCCGCACATTGTATACAATATGATTTGTAAGTAGATAGATTCTTAAAAGTAATTTTATTATGTCGGTTAATTTATATATTCCTTCCAGAACAACTGTTCGTTTGGGTGAACATGATTTAGATATCGATACCGAAACCAAACACATTGATGTACCCGTCATCAACACAATCGTACATCCCAATTATGACGAACGTGACGGTACTAGTGATTTAGCTGTGTTAGTTTTGGGCCATGTTATAATCTTCACACAACAAATTAGTCCCATTTGCTTTCCAACATCGGCATCGGAGAAAAGTATTAATTTCGAGGGATACCATCCATTCGTGGCTGGATGGGGTTTTACACCGAGAGCTACACAAAATGCAAGACAAGTTTTACAAGAGTTTCAACTACCGATACTGCCAAATCAGAAATGTTCTGATCAATTTAATGAAAATTTCTCAAATGACGTAATCTGTGCAGCTGCCGTATCGGCGACCGGACTAAATGGGTGTCAAGTTGATTCAGGTGGACCGCTCATGATTCCAAATGTTAGTTAATAATTTTTTATATTTTTTATTGTGTGCAGGCTCTATAACGTTTTGTTATTTATCTTACAGCTTGGTTTTGATCGAAATTTCTTTTACGAACAAATCGGGATTATTTCAGGTAGTTACGGTTGTGGTCGTACAGATGCTCTTTTGTTGTTCACAAAAGTATCAACGTTTGTTGATTGGATTCAAGAACAAGTGGCAAAGCCTATTTAGGTTCCATTTTTTTACTATATAAATTGTGACACTAATAAATTTTTATTTAAAAGGCTTCGGCTTGGTATTTATTATTTTGGTGATCTTATACGTACTTTTCGAAGCCCCTCATATCCACAGATATAAAAAATATAAAAACTATCGGTTTCCGAAACTAGACATGGCACGATATGGCGTCAGGTGCCAGATGGAATTCAATTCATAAAATTTTACCAATTAACCTGAAGTGGATAAAATCATCAATGGTGAACATGCTCAAAGTTAATATTCAAATGTTCAATTAATAAATATTCGTGTGAAATCACAGATATCAATCTGCCTGAAGAGTCAGAGAAGGATGGAATTGCGGCTTTGCTTGGTGGCACGTATTCGGGAGGTCCAATTTTCGATGGATTTCGATGGTATCAATTCTTTGTGGTTTATTCGCAAAAACCTGCGATTTAAGATAGCCCCAAAGCGCAAGATAATCATTCCCTCAAATCTTAAGTGTAGAATGCCCTTGGTGGCATACGATGTGTGAGGTGGCAAGTAGCGCCGTCCCGTTGGAACCACATGTCGTCGATATCCATATCAGTTGTAGCGCTCACCGTTGCGGGTTCTGGCCATGTCAGTTTCGTATTGGAAGAAGTACGGACCGATGATTCCGCCAGACCAAAATTCGCACCAAACAGTGACTTTTACAGAATGCATTTGGTGCTGGTGTGAAAGAGCAACAAGTGATCTTGAGTTCATTATGCCCTCTATCGTTCAACTCCTCTTAGCTGAAATTTATGTCCTTGGTAATTCGGCTGATATGCGTTTTGAAGCTTTTTATTGAAGATTCCTACAAACCTCCGAAGTTTGTGGCTCTCGGCGGAATGAATTTCCATTTGATGGATTCCGTAATACAAAACTCGGAAATCCCCTTCTTATTCTGTTGAAGATTAAATTCGTTGAATGCTGCTTGTAACTCCTTGTTGAATCCAACGAAATTAGTTCCGTTGTCTGAGAAAATGATATTTGGTTTTCCTCTGTGTGATATAGAACACGTTTTAATGCCAAAATGAATTTGTCTGACGACAAATCTGAAACAATTTCCAAATGTCTGCATTTAGTGCAGAAGCAAGCAAATAAAACAACAAAAACCTTGTCAGGTGTTCGTTGTCTATTTACTTGTTTTACGTAAAACGGACCACATAATTCGACTCCCGTAATTGAAAATGGTGCTGATGGTTCGGCACGTTCTGGGGGCAAATTACCCATGACCTGGTATCTAATTAGTGCGGGTTTTAATTTAAAACATTCGATACAATTCCGAATTGTGTGGTTGGATATCGATCTTGCATTTATTGGCCAGTACTTTTGGCGAACAAAACTAATTAGTAATGCAACACCTGCATGTGCATATTTCTTATGATATTCTCTAAATAAGGCTTTGATAATATGGTTATGATCTGGTAAGAGAATTTGATGTTTCATTTCTAATGGTAAATTTGTGTTTGATAGCCTCCCGCCTATTCTTATAACTTCACCGTCAAGAAATGGGTTAAGCAATTTAATTTTGCTTGTTGTATGAATCGGTCGATTTGCTTTGAGACAATGGTACTCATCACTAAAATGTTGCATCTGAATTAAATGTACAATTTTCAATGTTGCCGATTCAAGATCCTTGATTGATAGGCCACTTGAATGTGGTGATTTAGTTTTGCAAATTTTTAAAAAACGCTGAATATATGCCACAATCCTCACAGTCTTAGAAAATGGACTATATTTATATAGCCACTTATTTGATTTTTCGTTGATTTTTCCGTTCGTTGAGTTGAAATGAGACCCAACGGGTCAAATAACCTTGATATATGAGAAAAAATTGTTCTTTTTGTATTTGACAAAGTTGCATCGTCATTTATGTATATCGAAGAAAAATTGATCTTCTCTTGGTTGCCAAAAAAGCCCTAATGCTTTAATCGTCTCTGTATTATTCAACTCATTCTGAAGAATTTCACAGTCACATACTGGTATATCTTGAAGCAAAAAATCATCATTTGAACTCCATTTGTGTAAATGAAATCCACCCTTGGCTAATACACGACACAACTCTTGAACTCTTTCACGTAATATATTGATATTGTCTGCACCTGTTAATATGTCATCAACATAAAAATCGCGTTTCACAATGGATGCCAATTCACTTCCTGCACATTCGTCGTCTACTAATTGATTTAACGTACGGGTAGCTAAGAACGGCGCCGATGCTGTTCCGTAATCCACGAGTTACGTCGAGTTCTGGAATTTTTAATGCCGCATGACCAATTAAAAAATGGGATGGAGTTAACGCATCAATGTCATCCGACTGTAGTGCGCATATTGGCCGCGAATTCAGGATAGCTTCGATTTCTGCTAAAAGCGTGTTCATCTCCTCCATTGTTAGGATGGTTTTGCCAATTACCCGCTTTAAGTGGAACTTAGTCGATTGTACTCCAGCTTCCCAAATACCTCCGAAATGGGGAGCGCTAGGAGGGATAAAGTGCCAGGTTATACATAGTCTAGAAGAATAATTGGAAATATTATTAGATTGCTGAATTAATTTATTAAATTGGACTCTCAATTGGTTGTTTGCGCCGATAAAGTTGGAACCATTATCGCTATAAATCTCTTGGCAAACTCCTCAGACTACCCAGAAATGCTTCACTTGTCATGTCGGTGACGAGTTCTAGATGGACTGCCTTTGTACTTACATAGACATATAAACAAACAGGCATACGCCTTATGTGTCTTTGGCCCCGTCCTTTGATCAAATGGATTGGCAGTGGTCCAGCATAGTCAACACCAGTTTTTAAAAAAGGTCTGACGAATTCTACTCTGCAACGTGGTAAGTTGCCCATCAATTGACTTTGCATTTGAGACTTAAACTTTGTACATATGACGCACCTGTTGATTATCTTTTTCACCTTGCTTTTGCCACCAGGAATCCAAATGTGTTGCCTAGCTATTGCTAGACACAGCGATGCCCCAGCGTGTTTGTTGTCTCTGTGTATCTCTTCGAGGAACAGCGATGTTATACGTGATTTGACATGAAGAATTATAGGATGTTTGGTAGAAAAAGGTACCAAACTATTTTCTAACCTCCCTCCGACGCGAATGAGGCCGTATTCATCGATGAATGGATGAAGAGTTTTAATAATTTATTTATACGATAAAATCCTTTTAAGTTTTCGTAATGATGAATATTTTGAGGTTAAGTCGTCAAGCCATATATTCGTATTTTGAATTGTGATTGTAAATGAAAACTGCTGGTTGCTTTCTTCGTCAATATGCCCGTACTTGTTTTGCTGAACAGGCCATCGATGTACTGGTTGAACTATCCAACGTGCCTCCAATGTTGACGTGGCCAAGAGTTTAAAATTTCGGTTGTCCGATTTTTCCTACGAAAGTGCTCCAACGCCTGGGATGACTGGCGAGCCAATCCAAAACAATTTTAGAGTCTGTCCAGCAGAAAACTTGATCGATGTTTTGTTGTGTTTCTCTTTTTAATTGATTTAGGAGATTTGTTAGAAGTAGAGCTCCACATAGCTCCAGGCGTGGCAAGCTTGCTTGTTTGATTGGTGCCACCTTCGTTTTTGCTGAGATCAATTTGAAAGACACTTGGCCGGTTACCGATTCTATTCGAAAAAGACTACTGCTGCGTAAGCTTCCTGACTGGCGTCACAAAAGCCGTGCATCTGGATTTTGGATGTTTTCGACGTCCATATGAATCTTGAAATTCGATTTTTTCTGACCTTCTCCATTTCCTCATAGATGCTTAGCCATTCCTTGGCATGTCGCTCTGGCAAGGGATCATCCCACTCTAGATGTTGTATAAATATCTTGATTGAAATAACGATTGGAGCTAACCAGCGAAGCGGATCAAACAGACGACTGGCTTGAGACAATATTGTACGTTTTGTTAAGACTTGATCACATCGAAAATCAGAAGAAAATGTAAACTCATCGGTCACTGGGCTCCAAGTTACACCTATAATACCTTCACTGAACGATTGGATTCTTCGAAGTTATCATCGATTTCTTTAGGATTGTTAGTTTTGTTATTACCAGGAATCTGATCTAATATGGTTACTGAATTTGATGACCATTTCCGGAGGTTAAAACAGCGAATTTTTAATAAGTGAGAAATTTCATCCTTGAGTTATATTGCTTCATTTTCACTATCTGCGCCTGTCATCAAATCGTCAACGTATATGTCTCTTTTAATTATATTGGCTCCCACAGGCGACGTTTTTTGGTTCTCTACCGCTATTTGTGTCACTGCTCTGGTTGCTAAGAATGGAGCGGCTGCTAGTCTATAAGTTACGGTTAGTAACCGATAATGGCGGATTGATTCTGAAGGGGTTGTACGCCACACTATTTTTTGGTACTTTGTATCAGTTTCCGTCATCTGTACTTGGCGGTACATTTTCTCAACATCGGCTGAGAAAACAATGGTGTGTTCACGAAACCTCAAAATTATTGCGTACAGTGTTGATTGAGTTGTTGGTCCTACTGCTAGACAGTCGTTTAGCGAAAACCCGGAAGAGCTCTTCGCAGAACCGTCGAAAACAACTCTTAGCTTTGTTGTGGTGCTTGACTGTCGCAGCACTCCATGATGTGGTAAATAAAAGCCTGAATTATTGACCTCCTCTTGTGGGATCTCTTGCATGTGCTTAAGTTCCAGGTATTCAGGCATGAATTTCTGGTATTGTGCTTTAAATTCTGGATCACGGGCAAATCGACGTTCCATGCTGCGTAATCTTTAATGGCATTACTCACTGTATCTCCTATACAATCGGGGGATCTTCTGAAAGGCAAGCTCACTATGAATCTACTATCTGCCGTTTGCTGCAATGTTTCTGTGAACTTGTCTTCACATAACTGTTCTTCTGGAGACAAGATGTTGATATTGGGAGATATTGACTCTATCTCCCAGAATCTTCGCAACGTTTGGTCAATGTCAATTATTGAAGGATTGTCACTTGTCGTCATCATTTAGATTGCATCATTTTTGATCACATTACCGATTTTGCCGGATGCAACCCAACCAAACACTGTTTTTTTGGAATATCGGTCCGATGTTATTTAATTTGATTTGGCCAACTTCCAAGAGCTCGAAAAAGTGGTCGGCGCCGATCAAAATGTCAACATTACTAGATACATGAAAATTGGGATCTGCTAGCTTGATTCCTTGGTAAATATCCATGATTAGATGATCATGACTGTTAGGTGGTACCCTTGTAATGATACTTGTCAGAACCAGCGCCTCGATAATAATTTCTTCATCGTTTTCTGTTTTTACAGCAAACTTGACAATTCCCTTGGTAAATCCTACCTTCGATTTACCTACACCACATACTGATAAACGAGCGTTTCGTTTTTTTTATATTTAAGCATTGTGAGCATGCCTCCGTGATAAAGCTCACCTGTGACCTTGAGTCTAAAAGGGCTCTACAATTGTGGATGTGACCGGATGAATTGATTATATTAACGATCGCTGTAGGCAGAATTGTCTGAGATGATTTGCTTTGTGAACAAGCAGAGATTTGAACATCTTTTGCAATATTACTCTTCGACCTGTCGGCTGAATCTGAATCTTCGATTTTCTCGTTGTCATGTAACAAGCTGTGGTGTTTGCGTTTACATTGCACGCAACGGCGTTGAGAAGTACACTTGAACACTGGATGCTTAGAACTTAGGCAGTTGAAATATCTTTGATTAATTTTTGCCCATTCTCTACGGCTGGTAACATCCATTTTATTGAAGTCTTGATATTGAAATAATGAATGTTTGGCTTGGCAAAGAGCACATTTGAAAACATAGTTGTTCGTTGTGACGTTGTTCGATGTATCATTGCTCGTTATGATTGGTTTGGGATTAGCCCGTCTTGTTGGAATCGTGAGTGACTCCAGAGTATCGATTCGTCTTGCTAAGAACTTTAAGAAATCCAAAAATGTAGGATTGTCTACGTCGGCAGTTGTTTGCTCAACAATAAGAATATTAGCCACGGATCGCGTGTCTCGGCGTTATCACCTAGTGCATTGAGGCCCATTATTACTTCATCGGAGGTGTACATAAGTCTCTTTATGTTTGTGGCGTTTGCTGTGTGAATCACTGGTTGCTCGATAAAGGTTCGAATAAATGAATAGATAATCGGCCGTTTGCGATTGTACCGTTCCTTCAATTTATTCAACGCTCCTAAATAGTTTGCCTCCGTGACGCTAATATGGCGTAGTAGAATTGCTGGCTCTCCTCGTAATAGACTTTTAAGGTAGTGGAACTTTTGGACAGGATTCAGTGATTGTGAGTCGTGAATTGTATAACAGTACAGTTCGAAGAATGTTGGCCATTCTGTATATTCCCCTGAGAATGTGGGAATATTTATTCTTGGTAATTTTACTTCAGTATGTATTTACGTCAGTATCGTTCCTCGTATTTCCTCGTCCACCTCCTGATTGAGTCATATTCACCGACGTGTCTAGATTAGTATGTGTTTACGTCAGTATCGTTCCTCGTATTTCCTCGTCCACCTCCTGATTGAGTCATATTCACCGACGTGTCTAGATTTGCGCAAGTTGTTGAGGTTGATGTTATGGACCGGATCCAAGTATTAAGGCCGGTAACAGCTTTGTAATAACTTTCCTCATATTGAAAATCGGAATCTTCATTGGCATCGAGGCGAAATATATTGGATTCGATGGTTGTAAACTCCGACATGAGTTTATCTACACGCATTAGGCGTGTTCTAAACTCTTCTATTGGCGTTGAGTCATTAGCGATGTCTAGGAAATTTACTATTTGAATTAATCTTCCGTTATTGGAAGCACGTAGCTTCTTAAGCTCTGCTGTCTCTTTTTCCATCGTTCTGAATTGGATGCTTTCAAAACGGGATATTTTAGATTTGGACTGAATGCTTTAATTCACTTAAAATGGTTTGTCAGATTACGTTGAGTTAAATCATCTTTCACTTTTAACGCAATTAAATCGTCACTTCTAGAACACCGATATTCTAACGTAGTCGCATAAATTTAAAATCAAAATGGCGATAAAATATACGAACCACAATTAGTGAGTGATGTATTTCACGATACGATTGATATACTTATATGGTGTGAGAAAACAAAGTTGTTGATACCAGTGATGATTTATCCAATATAGCGAACTTTTTGATAATGATGAATGAAAATTTTATTGAATTCTGGACAAGCAACGTGTTTCTTTTAGAAATGATTTATTTGCTCAAAATGGCGAGCTCGATATTTGATGACTTGATGATACGGATAATCGCATCCGGCTCGAAGGATCACTATCACACCTATAAAGCGGATGTTCCTTTTCACTGCACAACATCAACCATCAATCATCATCTCCTTCCTTTTTTTTCTTTTTCTTTTTTGTTAACTCCGTTTTGTTGTATTCATGCGACATCTATATCCCAATGAACAGAAAAAAGATATTACAAAATAATGGTTTCCCTATAAACACAAATTCAATTTACAGCGTTAACCAGTGTATTTCTGACAACTCTTGAAAGCTTCTGAAAGTTTAAAAAAAAATATTTTGTAAAAATTCAACACTCTCCAATTTATAGCAAAACTCCTTGAAACATCAAAGAGGATACTTATCTAACTCATTGATTTAAGTACGAAAAGGTTTAATTTGCTTTTACGCCCCTTGCTTTCCACAGACTTTATTTGCATTCGTTCTTGTGTGTCAGATTGAAGATAACTTCGATTATTTTCGACGTGTTTTATTTAACCACTACAGTTGAAAACAGCACACCTATTACAGTTAACTATTACGCCTCCCGATTCAAACTAGCTGTTTGGCCGATGTTTTAAGTAAACATTTTCAATTTATTTAAGGGAATCAAAATACCTTTTGGCCAATCCTACCACGATATGAGCTTATATACAGTACGGATGTGTGGTTCTGTTCTCTAAATGTTGAAGATTGTCATTAAGTAAAACTGTAAGTAAGCAAACAAAGGAAACTATCAACCTGTTTCTGGGCTAGAATAACGAAGAGTGAAAAGAGGAAGAAGCCCGGCCAGAACTGCCGAACTGTCTGAAGTAGGTTCACCGAGCCTAAATCGCAGAAGATATTTGGTGCCCCTGGTTAGTGTCTACCTTAAAAAAGGACAAATAGTTTTCTTCAATCCAAAACCAAGACAACACTGAAAGCTTTCTTTATGATTCTTCATAAATCCTTTAATGACTTTAATCCTAGGCCGAGTTTACACAGTCTCTTATTTTTAGGGGTGCCCCTCCATTAAAACCATATTTGCTTGCAACCATATTTAATTAAGTTTGAGACCAAAGATGCAACAGTTGGCCGGAAAGGTTATTTATGGCCGCCGCATTTTGGGATGCGCATGGTATAACGTCCTCGTGGTATATGGTCCTCGTCTACCTTGAAAAGGCAAAAGAAGAAGGAAAAAGTACTCTTTACATCGAGAGTGGTAACAATTGGCGACGAGGATAACGGCTGTAATTATAAAATATTACAATAGTGAAAGACGATACAATAGTGAAAGACGATACGAGGAAATATTCCAGGAAGACGCCAAATCCCTCAACGATGCAGAAAGAATTCGTTTGATTTTGCGCAAGTTTGACGCAAATGCTCAAGACAAATTTAAAGATATGATTCTTCCGAAAACTCCAAAGGATTTTTCATTCGCTGAGGTTGTGAAGAAACTGAAAGACGCTTTTGGACGACAGGAATCATTGTTTAATACTCGGTACAAGTGTCTTCAAACCACAAAGAATGAGAACACAGATTATGTCACGTACGCAGCACAGATAAACCGAAAATGCGAAGAATTCAGATTGAAAGAGCTAAACGATAACCAGTTTAAATGTTTAATGTTCGTGCGCGGGTTAAAATCCTCACAAGACGCCGAAATTCGAACCCGCCTTCTCGCAAAACTGGACGGGGAGGATGCAAACAATAACAATCACTAGAGAAACTAATCGCCGAAACTCAACGTATTTTAAGTCTCAAGCGCGACACAGCGATCATTGGTGGAAGTTCAAAAGCTCAACCAGTCACCAACGCCATGAAGCAGACGCAACCACCGTAACTCTGTCGGAACAACTTAAAGACAAACCTAGAAAGACGGACACGGTTCAAAATCAATCAGCTGGGCCATCCAGACCATGTTGGCTCTGCGGTGGTGTACACTTCGTTCGAAACTGCCAATTTGCGACATACAAGTGCAACCAATGTCATAATGTAGGTCATAAGGAAGGGTATTGCCAACTAAATAAACCACGAGTTTCGACATCCAACAAGCCGAGAAATCAGCCACGAGCCAAGGTTCTACGTGTGAACGGGATCAACACCGACAAAAATCATGGCGACATAACATCCCGACGCAAATACATCAACTTCGAGATTAACGGAACCAGCGTGAAACTACAGATCGTCAAAGCGTCCGATCTTACCATAATCTCAGAGCAAACTTGGCAAACTCTGGGGTCACCTGGATCTACATACAGCCCAACTGGAATAAAATCTGTTTCAAAGGACAGCGTCCCCATTATCGCAGAATTCGACTGTGAATTGGGGATTAAAAACATCGGGCAAGTATATTCTGGTAAATGTTTAGTCACAAATATTACAGAGCTTGATGTTTTAGGCATAGACTGGATCGAACGTTTAGGCATTTGCGACCGTCCGATAAACGAAATATGTAATGTCATTCATGCGATACAATCAGAACATGACATATTAATTACGGAAGTGAAAAATGAATTTCAAACCATATTTAGCGATACACCAGAGAAGTGTTTAAAGGCTAAAGCGACCATCCACATAAAGCCGGACGTTCGTCCTATATACCGACCGAAGCGGCCGGTGTCATGCGCGGCATTGGAGGGAGTCGAATGCGAACTGGATCGCCTTCAAAAACTCGACATCATATCACCGATCGAATACTCAGAGTCATATACGCATATGCGCCGACTACTCAACTGGGCTGAATTCATGCGCATCGAGACCAACGCACATCCACTTCCAAGTCCAGAAGAAATGTTCGCGCAGCTTGCTGGCAGTAAAGTATTCAGCCAAATCGATTTGTCGGATGCTTATTTGCAAATCGAGGTTGACGACAAATCAAAGCGATTTCTGACAATCAAGATACACAAGGGACTTTTTACATTCAATCGTCTGCCATTCGGAGTAAAATCTGCCCCCGGCATTTTCCAGCAAATAATAGACGCTATGCTAGCCGGCCTTGACGGAACTATCGCGTATTTCGACGATATTCTCGTTCACTCCAAGGATGAGGAGACTCACAAAGCAATCCTCAAACGGCTCCTTAAACGATTAGAAGAGTGCGGATTCCGAGTAAAGTTAACGAAATGTGATCGTAAAAGTTTGTCCAGCAAATGCATGGGTTACGAGCTCCATTAGACCGACTTTTGAACGCAAACGTGAAATGGGAATGTTCACTAAAATGCCAACAATCATTTGACAAATTCAAACAAATCCTCAGCTCAGAATTACTTCTCACACATTACGATCAAACACTTCCTGTCAAAATCTACGCTGATGCTAGCAACACGGGAGTCGGCGCGTCGATTGCACACGTCTATTCAGACGGAATGGAGAAGATGATTGCGCATGCGTCGAGAACTCTAACAAAGGCTGAGAAAAATTACAGTCAAGTGGAAAAAGAAGGTCTTGCACTTGTCTACGCAGTCAAGAAATTCCATCGGTACATCTACGGAAGAAGGTTTACATTAGTAACGGACCACAAGCCTCTTGACCACAAGCCTCTTGCCACAAGGAATTCCCGTGTATACTGCAAATCGACTTCAGCGGTGAGCATTGACGTTAACAACATACGATTTCGACATATCATACATGTCGACAAATGATTTTGGAACAGCTGATATTCTATCACGACTCATCGCCTCAAACCGAGTTGACGATGAAGACTACGTAATTGCCTGTCTCCACCTCGAAGAAGAAATAACCGATAAAATCGAGGAAATCATGGATGTATTACCCATTACACGAAAAATGACAGACTGCGAAAATTCTGGACGACGACGAACTGGCGCAGTTTTACAATCGACGTGGATCACTCTCATTACACGAAAAATGACAGACTGCAAAAATTCCGGACGACGACGAACTGGCGCAGTTTTACAATCGACGTGGATCACTCTCGTTTGTGTCTGGTTGTGTTATGTTTAGTAAAAGAATCGTCATTCCAAAACGATACCGAAAGCTGATGTTACGCCAGTTGCACAAAGCGCATTTGGGCATCGAAGCAATGAAAATACTTGCCCGAGCCTATGTGTACTGGCCTAATATTGATGACGACATCACAGACCTCGCGCGATTCTGCAGTAAAAGCGCCGAGAACGCAAGATCATCCATAAAGACTCTTCTGCAATCGTGGCCACGTGCAATTCGCCCTATGGAACGAGTCCATACAGACATCGCCGGACCAATTGACGGAGAATGGTATCCGGTCACTGTTGACTCATATTCAATGTTTCCCGATGTACAAGTATGCACTAACATCACGTCAACGACTTGCATCGAGAAGATGAGCGAATTTTTTTCACATAATGGCAATCCGGAAATATTGGTAACCGACAACGGGACTCAATTCGTAAGTAAACAATTCAGTGATTTCTGTCGTACTCGAGAAATTAATCACATCTTAACGCCACCCTACCACCCGATGTCGAACGGGCGAGCCGTACGATTTGTCAATACAGTAAAGATTGCACTAGATAAACAAAAGGGGGAGGGACAAACAAGAAAATACTCACCAAATTATTTTTGGGTCGGCAAATTCGAATAGAACTTGATTTGTTGAAACCTACGCCAGAACATGGTACGGATCGCAAAATTCAACAAGAGAATTTAACAAACACCACGGAACCCGACATCGTAGTTTCTCTCCAGGCGAAAACGTCTACGCAAAAGTACATCGCCGTAATTAGCAGTTTTGGGAATGCGACGTCATCGAAAAAAAATTGGTAGTGTTTCTATTCAGTACGGCTTATTGACACGAATCGCACGTCACAGTATTCTGTAAATCAGTTAAGACATCGCTACACCGAGAATAATCATACCAGATCCGATCATTTACCATTAGATCTGATGTTGACATCAGATCCGGAATCAGCAGTTGATGATGAGACAGCATGGAACACAACAGAAAATTTATCAGACAGTATTCATATAACATGGTTACGGAATTTCAGGATTCTCTACAAAGCCGATCACAACGGAACAATACTGTGGATGCTCGACCAAAGCGACATCGACAACCACCTGCTCGATTAGCAGAATACGTCTGCGAATAAGGAGGGAGATGTTGAACAGAGCGAATCGAATTATACTATGGTATAAACGTAGTTAATATATAAACTTGTGCCCAGCGGCGGGACACAATACTATATCGCTCTGTGAGCTGTCACAGAGAAAACACACGATGTATATCGCGCTGTCCATTATATTATTGTTTACCATAACATCGAGAGTGGTAACAAAGTTCGAGCCTTAATTTTTAGGTGATAATACCGTCGATACAGTCGTGTAAAAAGTGGTTGCGCAGCAGCCGCAGGATTGGGACCCGAATGGTTCAGAGGCAGAACCCCTAGCAAAGTAATAAAAAAAGTCCATTTGAAATTTGAGTAAAAAACGTCGGAAATTGTTTAGACCAGCCAATAAATCCGGTCCTTGCTAAAGAATTATGATGTATGACTACGGCTTTATACTCTGACAAAATGGTTGCTTCCTCAAAACTCTGCTCAAAACTTTTAGTTTTCGTTGTCTGTATTTAGAAATGAATATCCTAACATAAATGGAACTTACGAGTTATTAAAGTTATTATTCGTGACTCTGCCTTCAAAATACAACCATCGACTGATAAAGAATTCGAATTCTTCTATCGATGCAGTAACGCAATTATAACAGGCGGTAGGCCATTGAACTCATACGTCGTCGTCATTAAAAAGTTGTTGAAAACGGTTGAGATATCGCTGTCCGATCCACTCAACAAGGTGGTTTTAGAACAGAGCCTTAGATTCCGCAAATTTATTTATGGCGTTTCTGTATGCCACCTTAAATTACTGAACACAATTAGAAAACCTTCCCACTTTCAGTCGAACAATTTGAGTTGATTAATCCAATGTTCATGTTTACTTATAGATAAAAACCTGCCGTGCGCCAAGGATATTCGCGATTGTGTACTGTAACATAAGCAAGACTCCTTTCCGGCATCACTGATAAAAATCGTGTTATTTTTATGCAGGATATGTGAAGAAACATCTTCTGGATTAAAGATGCTCATTAATTAGGAACAAAAACAAATCCGTCGTATAATAAAAAATTATAATTACATTACGTTTGACAAATACAAACTACTGTTACTTAAACTTACTATTAAAATAATTATCTAATTTAATTTAAAATTAAGAATTCAGTTTTATTTCGCCCCGCGCCCCATGTATACTATTCCATTACACCAACCCATCTAAATCGGCAGCGCTATCTGTTCTTGTATCCAATCGACAAATGTTTGTACACGCGTATAAACACCTGGAACATCGGTACGAGCACATCCAATACCATATGATACGATACCAATTTGGAAATAATAAAATTCACGATCTGGACCCATATTAGGGATCATAAGGGGGCCACCCGAATCACCTTGACAAGAATCTTTACCTCCCGTCAAATAACCAGCACAAAGTACAGCATTATCGAATTGTTTTTCTGAAATTAATCGACTCTGCGCCTTATAACGTTCAGCACATTTACTATTCGATAGTACAGGAATTTGTAATTCTTGTAAAATATTTGCAGATTTACCACCTTCTTGGGTACGACCCCATCCAGCGATGAATGGTGTAAAACCTTCATAAACTTTACTCCGGAGTGGTTCATCTTTTGGGATACAAACGGGTATGATGCCACGTGACCATGGAATATCTTGGTCGAGAGCTAAAATCGCTAAATCACTGTTGCCATCCTTTTTGTCATATTTTGGATGTCTTATCACCTTGCTGACCGGTATATCAATGTGCATGGCCTCAGAATCGGTGTCCAAATCATGCTCGCCCAATCTAACGGTGGTTCTAAAATTATACAAACAATTATATTTAATTATTTCAAAGTGGTTGTAACAACAAAATATTTGTATACACTTACAAGTCAGCTCGAATACAATGTGCCGCTGTCAATATATGACGTTTTGTGATTATAGATCCACCACATTTGAATGATAGTTCGCCAAGATTATCAGTATATCCAATTAAGGCCATCCATGGCCAAGCCCCTTGTACTGCAGGTACACCACCAACAACTTTTGAATGTTTTACAAAACTATAACCGCAACCGGTTTCTTGTGTGAACAATTTTGGCGCGCCTGGATCGGCAGCTGGTATCCGATCTTTTGACCCACCAATTGGTTGAGGTTGAGGCTGCGGCTGAGGTTGAGTTGGCTGATTTTCGAGTGGACAACAAATATTCTGTCCATTCACTTTACAAATCTCATTCGATCGTTGTACATAGTCTCTTATCGATGGATCACTTTGTCGTGCCAACACTTGGTTCAACACAATCGGACAATTACGCAAATCAATACAATTTCCGATAGCACCATTGGGATCACGACAATTACCCGCCGGCGTTTGTGTCGTAGGGAAAAACGGTACTGGCGCCTTTGTTGTTGGTTGTGTAACAATTTCTACAGTTTTACAGCACACAATTGGGCTGCGATTTAAACTGCGTGTACCACAATTTTTTTGACTTTGTACTAAAAATGATATAACTTCACGATTTCGGGCATTATTTTTGTACATCGTATCTAGTTCTTGGCAATCCGTTAGTACAAGACATGTGCCAGTTTGTTGATTTGGTGTTGTACATGGTTCGCCTAAATGTAGATAGAAAAAAAATTGTATTTTAATAATGTTCAATAAGCTTTGAATAGAGGTGTCGCCACCATAAACTAAAGAGTATATGTATAGATGTCAAAACAACGAAATTATTTTATGTGATTGTTTAAAACTGAATTAATTAATGCAAATGTCGGTTATTGTCTAAAAATAAAAATCACCGCAATTAAGTGGGGTATGAATATGGGGCCGTCTTTCTAATTGTTTTAGTAGAAAATCAGGTTTGTCTTGTTTGCTCATCAATTAAAATATTTAATTTAAATAATTTTTTTTTTTTCGTTTAGACTCTGACCGCTTATTTACTCGTCTTCTCGTGTGATGAAGTCTTTAAGGTGTGTAGTGTGCGATTTGTATTTCAACATATTAAACTGTAATGAATAAATTAAAAGAGCTGTGTAATTCGGAATGGGTTGGATTAATCGGCAACGTAACTAAGTGATAGAATAGCAGATCAGCCTTGAATTTGAAAATGTGGGGCTTAGCTCGGTTCATGGTTACAAAGCAATTGGTATAGACATTTTGGAATACTGTGATATTTGGTCAAGCAAAACAATCTTAAAGTATTACCCAACCCTAATTATGGTGAAGCGTGAAATCAAATATCAAAATATAAACTAAGTCCTTGGGTTGAAATCTTATCATAAAAATAACAAAAATAATTGCATTACCAAATATTCAGCCGTAAAAATTAGCATCCAATTGTTGTGCATGCTGTGAATGCTAATCGGACAATATTAGTGTTGATTACAGCTGCCCCTCGTCCGCAAAACCAATAAATTTTTGTGACATCACAAGACCGTCCAAAATAGTAATCAACATACATTTATTATTCAAGGGCTCGCGCTATTTTATAATTTATTACAATTGATTACCAACCAGTGCACCTTGAGACTATTTTTGTACATCGATTGGTGTTGTGTTCTACAAGAAAGAAACAACAGATTTTACTGAATTGTTGTACAGTTGTAAACCGGACCACTTTTCTAGCAACTAATATCGTAGTAACCGCAGCGCATAATCAACATAACAACGATTCATTTTGTTTCAATTTCACAGTTTTTTGATTCAGCGTATTGGCACACGTACATTTTTAATTTTTCGATTTAATTTTTTTCGGACCTTATTTCAAAATTATAAATTTTAACAATGACGAAAGTACCGTGCGAAAAAAAAGAATGTTGTATGACGGAGGATTTAAATGTTGGTGATGATATGGTCGAAATTATACATATAACCCGACTAATTAGTCCGGATAAAGGAGGAAAAAAAATATTTGAAAGTTCGGTCGCAACAAAAATGCTTAAACCTGGCAAATCGGTTGTGCAACGTGAACATAAATGTTATTTTATACCGGCAGCTGATGATCCCTACCTTCAAATGGATCCGGATTGTGAAAGACCTTGTGGAATCGACGGCCCCACTTCCGGTCCGCGTTCTTCTGCCGCTGCGCCGATTCCCTATAAAGGACCAAAATCGAACGCTTCGTTAATAAAATGCGAAAATATGTGCCGACAAAAATTTTACGATGATTTAGGGTCGGATTCGGATGATTATGCATAGAATTAGCATCTGATTCGGTTGCGGCTAAGTGATACATGAATTTTTTTTTTATTTTTTTTTTTGTGCCAGAAAGTAAAATGTTTTACTTGTATGTTCACGATGATCCATTTGTAACACCGAAGATAACCAAACACCATAGACAAAGACAAAATTTTCTAAAAAATTCATATTGAAGACAAAATATATAAAACATATAAACTCTTGAAGTTCCTGATCAATCACATAATATTTTTGTGAAATTGGTTTGTTTGAACAATTGTTCAATTTATAATTCTACAGCCTTGTTAAAATAAAGACGTATCTATATTATTCTAAACATGATTTTGTAATTTTAATACTTTTAGTGAAAAGAATTTTCAGAAACAGCCTGATATTTTCCATTGAAGTGTGCCCACACAACTTTAATCAATCAAATGGGGAACCCTATGGGCCCCTCAAGGTTCAACCTCGGTTGGTGTAACGAATAGAATATCGGTACGAATGGAATACCTAAATGTTTTGTTAAATATTTTCTAAAAGCCTGGAAAGAGAGCTCTCTACATGACAGTAATTAAAATTACAGAGCTGAAGCAAACAACTTATTACTGGAAATTCTGAAGGAGGGGAAAAGTTGTCAAAATGTGGTTTCAAATATTCGCGAATGTTGTTTGGTGTAAGGTGGCCGGTGATTTTGGTACAATGCTCGAAATGGGATGATTGTTAAAATTATTTCAATTTTTTTACGCCCTTTTCGGCGGTTGGTTTTACCGTAGCACCGGCACCTACATGAAAGTTTAATTAAAATTTCAATGATATCATTTCCATGTTTCAAAACAATAAAACCGTTAGATTCGTAATTATTTAAAAATTATGTAACCTCTCTTAATTCAACCCGCAAACGGAACCTAACTCGACCTTCAACTCAACCTTAACCATCAACTCAACCGCATCTCAACTCAAATCCAACTCAACCCCATTGAACCCTTGCTCAACCTTCAAATCAACGCCAAACTCAATGCCCAATTCAATAATCAATCCAGCATACATAAAAAATTCGTAAATATTTAGATGTTTTGGGTCAATTCGTGTGGCAGGTACCCCGCCCTCTTGACGTACAATTTCCAAAAGCTTTTCAAATCTCCGCCTTGAGGACAAGCCCTTCTCGAGATAACATGGGTACATACATCCAGACGTCCAGGCAAAAGTTCGAAATACCTTTTGGAAAGGAGATTCAGTCAAAGAACTAAAAGGAATTCTAGACAACATTGTTCGCCGGGGATACACTCAAAAATATTTTGGATGGGAAAAGAGTTTGTCATAAAATTTCTTAAAATGGAATTTCAGTCCAAAATCTTTTTTTTTTCGACCGAAAACAGTCTGTAACACCCGAACAATTTGCTTGCTGCGGTTTTGTTTCCTTTAAAGGGATGTAATGCCCAGAGAAAATGTAAGAAAACAACAGAAAATTTTAAAAAGGAAGATTTTCTTTGGAAGTTACCATAACAAAATATTTTTGCATTTTTTTTATGGAATTTCTTTCCAGTTGTTTGACTGAATTACCTTTTGAAAAGGAATTTTAGTGAAAAATCCAAAAACGAAAGTTGAATCGCTTTATGGTTTTTTAATTGAACGACCCTAAGAAAGGCATTTCAGTCTAAAACTATTTAGACTCAGTTACCTTTTCATTTTTGACCGGAATACCTTTCCGGTTTGTTTGGTATTCCGGAAGTCGGCCCGGAGCCAACATATATAGGCATACTAAGGCTTTGCAGTCCAAAAATTTGACTGAAATATTTTCAAAAAGGTTGTTTATATCAGTCAAATAGTTTTCCGTCAAAAATCTTTTTTTTTTTTTAATGAAGTTCCTCTTTTAAAGGAAGCTTTCTTTTTGGTTGCTTTTTTACTGGTATTCCCGGAGCCTTAAGCCGCAACTCGACAATATAATCATTTTGGCCAAACTAATGTTGAAATTATTCGGAGCTAGCTAATAATTTTGGCTTTAACTTGATTAGGTGTAAAGGACTTTTGGTATAGCATTTTTTACCTACCTAGTGGTTTTACATCAACACCTGTATTCAATAAAGCACATTAGACTTGTGCCTCGGATACTTGAAAATAAGAGCTAAAAATAAAGCAAACTAAGAAGATTCAGGAACAGTGGCGGCTTCTCCTATATATTTTGAAGCAAGCAATTAATGCACTTCAATTGCATAGCTTGTTGAACCTGATCCATCCACATTTCAATCACTGGCCAGAGTTATCTCTCTCTCGTATTTCGAGTTTCAATTCTCGAGTTTCGGAAACTAACTATTTACAAAGTGGCAATTGCGAGGAAACGCGATTATGTAAGTGTGAGAACTCAAAATGTTTGACATAATCACGTTTTGTTACAATTTCGACAAAAATTCTTGAAACTTTGTAGCAAAACAGAAATCGAAATAACCGTTGATCAAGGCGGTACTTTTACCATTTAGTACTACTATACCTACACTGTATGTAAAATACTCGTGTTGTCTCGTTTCTCTTTCTTTTGTTTTGTATAAATATAATCAGTCAGTCAATTTTTAGTTACCGAGACGAACACACGAGTCTGAATTATTATAAATAAAAGAAGAAATAATTTATAGTTTATAGTTTACAATAAAATTGAACTTTTATTTTAAATCGTTTGGTGTAACGAAATTTGTCGAGTAAATTACCCTTCTAATCATCAAATGCATAAATCGTGAAGACGACCAAAAAGCAAACATCACATTTTTTTTTTAATAAGAGACGACTACAACTTGTACGTCATTCATAATTTTTTTTATTTTATCTTAAAGTTGAGAAAATAGTCGTTTTGGCAGATAGGTCAGTTCAAACATGTTGCGAACATTTACGTCTTTTTCAAAAACTAATTTTTTGATTATTTTGGTGAATTTTAGGAAAAACTCAATGCAAAAGAAGACGTCAAATATACTAAAAATTGTCAAAAATTGGAGCAACGCTTTACATAATTTCCTCAAATCATTTAGCTGATTGAACCATTTCTTGCTTATAAACTTCAAAATAAAACTGTAAGACAATTTCTATAGCCATTTGATCCTGCCAGACAAAAACAATGAGGGCTAAAGACGTCAGATATACTAAGAACCTAACCGTCCCGCTCATTTTACGGCAAAAACCTGCCATTTTCCACTGCATAAAATCCACATTTCCATGTATCATTGGCTGACAAGGTTAAATCCATCCTGACGGACCGCAGAAGTGGCCTGAATCTAACGTTTTAACCAGATAAAATGTGTTTGTTAAAGTTACGTAAGAGGGCTACAATTTTTAGCATGTTTCAGTGTAACTGGTACCTCCTATGGACTGCAGAATTATCTTACCCTGATACTTTTATAGGTTTCACTTGTTTGAATTGACACGTGTGCTAAAATGAGTGACACTTGCACGTAAATCAGACATTTTAATGATTTTATGTGATTTTTCGAGGTATTTAAGACTATTCGAGGTTTGTTTTGTTTGACATTGAGTAGTATGTTATAGGTAGGTATATTATTCGAGATTTTATAGATTTTTCGAGATTTTTCAAGATTTTCGATATTATTCGAGTTTAATTTGGTATTTGGATTGACATATAAGAGATTATCTTAGTTTTTCTGGTATATTATACGAGCTTTTTGAGATACATCTCTATATTCTTCGAAATTAACAGAGTGGTTTTGTTGCATCTTGTTACAGAATTAGTGATTTATCGAGAATTGGTTTTATAAGCTTTTTTTAAGATGTTGTTACATAGATGATATTTTTCTAGAATATTTGAAATTTTCTGTGCTCCCGAATTAATTGTGGATAATTTGATATTACGATTATATTATTATGTTTTATTAATCGATATTATTATTGACGTGATGTTACAGTTTATTCAACATTGTTGAAGAGGTTTGTCGATTCTCCGAGATTATTTTAAATTTTCCAATTTTTTCGATAATATTAAAAATCGTTCAAAGTTACTTGACGGATTATATTAGTGTTAAACATCATGAACATTTCACAGTATTTATGTTTTTTGTAGATAATGTGCATTATATATCCAGTCCCCTCATGAGTGAAGCTTCTAACGTTAATTTAAAGGTCAGTTTGACACTAAAAGAAGTGTAAGCAATAAGTGGTACGCTTCATAATTTTCTCGTATTTCGATTTAAAATCAATATTGCAAAAAGGTTTTACAAAATTGTCGGAACTAACCAAATTTTGACTTAATCAAAACGTTATATGTTATTTCAATTTATTTAATAAACCATTAAAAAGTTTTAAATGCTAAAATGAGGGCGAAAGTACCGTTCAAATGACAAATTTTCAAAAATTAACAAATTTTGGGAAAATGATTTGGAGGTGAACTTCTTCTACCACTTATTTATTGCACTTTTTTTAGTGTCAAACTACACTTTAAATTAACGTTAGAAACTTCATTCCGATTCTAAATTCCAAAAATAACCAACCCATCCAAAATTGTTCGGTTTTCATTCGCTTAAAATTTCTAATTTTCTTAATTTTGCAAAAATCCGAAATTTAACAAATAAAGTTTTCCTCCAAATTTTATAAATTTTAAACATTTTAAATCCTTAAATTATATCAAAATTTCTTAATTAATTAAATCTATTATATCCTATATTCGTTAATTTGATAAACTTTTATATTTGGTAAATTTAATCTCTGAATTTCCAATTTAACAACTTCCATATTTTCTAAATTCAATAAATTCTTAAATCTCCAAATTTCAAAATTTTTAAAAGTATGAATACCAAAATATAAAAATATTAATGTTTTAAAGTTTTAGAATTTGGAAACCTTAATTTTTAATTCTATCTTTAGTTTAAAAATCAATCTTTCAATTATAGATCCTATGAATTGTCGAACAGCGAAAATTTGAACAACTTAAAGAACAACAACTTAACTTAAATTTTCTATCGTTCTCCTCTCATTTCCACCACACTGGTCCAAGCTACAGCCACTAGACGTTGGAATTTTTGGTCCATTCAAAAGTGCTTTGAAGATAGCCTCAGCTTGCAAAGCGTGCTTATGAAAGTGCTTTTACCGCAAAAAATATTATGTCATCATTTCAAAAACCAGGAATTTGGCCGCTAAACCGGCTTATATTTGACGAAAATGATTTAAGCGATTTTTCTCTTCTAGAAAGTAATCAACAAAATTTGCAACATTAAAACCAACAACCATCAACATCGCGGCAAGCTGCTTCATATTCGGTCACACCAGAGCAGATAAGACCTTATCTAAAAGCTGCACCTCGCAAGGAGACATGTAAGGGTCGTGAAAGGCGTAAATCCAGAATATTTACAGATACCCCAGAAAAAAACCGAGTCACAATGATGGATCAAAAAAACACGATAAATCTAATAAAATAAAAAAGCGTTCAAAGCCAGTCCAACCTGAAGAGCCCCGTGAAACATCGAAATCAGTAACTCTGCAGGATTTTCCCGTTTCTGACGATGGCTCAATATTTTCTGACGAAAACGAAAACCCTCCGAAGTTTTTAGATGAAGACGACAACATTATTAAACCAGAAGATTTTGTGCTAGTAAAGTTTGCCCAAATCAAAGGCAGGCAAGTGTTTCACATCGGTAGAATTGAGCAGGCAAGTGAAAACCTAATACCACAAGAAATTGTGGAAAGTGCTTACTTTAGCCCCACTTCCCCCTACTGGTTTTAAAACAGACTATGATTCTACACTGAAAAAACCTGTTTTGTTTCGACAAAAGCGCCTAATATTTTTAGCCCAGGGCGCCTAAATATATAAGAACGGCCCTGGTGGGATGCCAAAGAGGTGTTTTTGTTCTTCTAATTTTAAATATTGAAATTTTTTGGTATTCCTAGCCAACAAAATGTTTAATTCACATAAACTCAACTGCTATTGGTGCTCGAGGGAGTGAGTAGTTGTCATATTATTGTGTGACAGGTGACCGATCATGGGTGATTACGAAAGTTAGCTTAATAACAACATTCGGACCAGCCGTATGTGCGATATTTGGCCATAAACACGACGATAATTTTATAAAATTAAAGCACAGTTAATACGTAGAAGTTACAGTCGATGCGGGTGGCTCCTCAACTTACAGAATGAGCTCACTTCATTTTCAAATCAAGCTTTTCGTTACCAGCCTAGTGGTGATTAGCGTAATGTAGTCTTTAAATGAAAAGTCGAAAATTTAGCCTAAAAAATCAACCTTGTTATTAAGATAAAAAATGTTGGCCACGTTTCATAAATTTCACAAACCTCACAAATTTGTCGAATATGCCCAACCTTTTTATCTTAATAATAAAAATCTTTCCGGAAAGCTTGGTCCGTCTTTTTAAAAGCATAGGCCAACACTATAGTACCACACATACCTTATTAATTATTGTGTTGCGCTAGTTAGTTGCATTTTTTTATGTATAACCACACTTTTCAGATTCACTTACACATTTCGTTAATTTGTGAAGCTTTCCTTTGTGTGAAAAACTGGTATGTGGTACATGGTATGTTGTGATATGCAATCAAAAAAACATTTCATACAATTTCGAACAACAAATTTTAATCTTCGTTGAAAGTCAAACAGGTTCATGGTCGCTGGTGATTAAAAAAAAATAAAAATTACAAGCAAATTAAACCTTCGTATACCACTAAATTTCCGAAGATTTTGCAAAATATGTTGTTTTTAAAAAGTTTTGCTTCCGTGTAATCTGGAGTTAAGATTCGGATTAAACACTTTAATTACATTCAAACGAAAGTTTGAGGGGACAAAATGTATCCAAATGGAACTTGATTTCTTTGACAACTTGAATCGCACCATACAGCGTCACACCGCAAATAGACAACACAAAAAAATTGTATTCACTTAGTATAGAAATTGACCACAAAAGATTTTTGTTTATACACAAAATTATCAAAATTAAGTAACCGTTTTAAAAAAGCAAAATCTTAAAATGACCTTGAATACTATATTTAAAATAAATCTCTTAAGATTACAAACACAACTAAGTCGAATAAACCCACACATGCACCTGATCGGTGCGGTTGTGGTGGTGGCCACCCTATTCAAACAACAGCACAAACACAAACAAAAGCTTTAATAAGTTCATGTATTATACAGTCCCAAATATAAAAAATCGCACCACTAACTAAGTATAGTATTCACAATAATTAACACAATTAAAATAATTAATATTTAATTGAGATTTTTTAATTCCGCGTGCACACAATATGAATTAATTTATTTACGTAAGCCGTTTTTTTCGATATGGTTAATTTTTTTTTTTTTTTTACTTCAAGAAAACCTACTACTGACCTTGCCCATTTACGTAACTAAATGTTAATTGTATTACACAAAATATATTTAAGCACAACTTTAATAAAAACATTTTTATTTTTATTAATTAATTAATTTTACACTAAAACTATTTGTAAATTATGTCACGAGTTATATACGAAGGAAACACTTTATGCGCGAATTTATTTCTGCGCACTCCACTTATATTACAACATATAAACACTAAGATGCGAATTTAACGACGTCTCAAGTAAAACTGATTGAAAATCAACTTGTTGTGATTAATTTAAACATAAATTGAATTTTTTTTGTTTTTTTTTATAAATCCTCATCTTTGCGTATTCGCGAATTAAAAAAAAAATGTTTGCTTTTTACTTTGCTTTTTTTTTTATTAATCAACTTAAAAGCTCGGCCGAATGTATGCGATCAGAAATGATTTCGTGAAAATAATAAAATTTGCATATGCGATGGAAAAATAAATGGATCGACATAAGATTTCTGCAAAAAACAAAACAAAAGGAAAATTTTTTGTTTGTGATTTATTTTGGTTCTGGGAATTTTTTATTAATTTTCAAGTATAGCGCATATAGATATCGCGTGAACGCTAATTATTGTGTGGTACAGTAGCCGTGAAATTATATCCTGCTTGTACATATAATACATTTTGCAGAGGTTTACGATTTTGGTGAGTAATAGAAATTTGGGAAATCTGAGAGTTATGAAACTTTGCAACCTTCTTAATATTTATGTGTCTCTCTTAATTTATAACCAGATCGATTAGAAAGTTTAGTAATTAATCAAAGGTCGCATCATGGTCATAGTTTAACTGGAGTATGCTTCACAATAGATATACAAAACTTAATTGGTATGTGATTTTGTAGACAATGAATAAGATTTCCGCGAGCTGGATTTATAAGAATATTCAGGGCTTAAATTATGAATGGAGAAATTAGGGATTAATAGGGATTGATGTAACAAAATAGGATTGCTTTGAAATGATCGAGTTTAAAGAAAATATTAGTGGTCATCTGAAAATGAAAATATTATTATTCTTTTTTAGGCCAGGGCTAATTATTAAACTACAAGACATTTTGAATTTTCAAAGAATTTTGTGGTCCATTTACGATTTCAGCTCATTGTGATTTTATGAAGGCCAAAATCTGCTTTATTCCATTTGAGAGAGAAAGCAAAGAAAACTTTGGAATATTGGTATATCATTAAGTGAGTAGAAAGTTAACTTTATCACTTGAGAATTTCGGCCTCGATTACTTAGAGGTGATAAGTAAAAATATTGCACGATCGAAATTGGAACTTTAAAAATATTTCGGATAAAACGTCATTTGGCATTGGCACAATTACTAAAGTATCAAATTTACACATGTATTATTATAATACGTATCAAATATTTGGCCAAATTTGTTTAGGAAATATTTGCTCGGCTTCTTCTATTTGACAAAGTTCTTTGTTCGGTCGTACATACGGCGGCAAATATTTGCCAAAAACTTATTTGCTCCAAGCCATGGCAAAGACGCTGCAATGATACTTGCTGCCTTCGTGGTAGGGTTTCTCAAAACGGGATCCCGTGCTCGCAAAAAGTCTCGTGACCGGGAAATCCCGGGATTAAAATTTGCGGTATAGGAATAATATATTACAGTACCTTAGTTTAAGAGACTAATTTCGGATTGGCCTGTCTCTTATTTCTGATTGTCCCTAGATGCGAATGGAGAAAATTTAAATGTCTCTTATAAACGTTAAATGCAGGCTAGGGCATCCAATACCGGAAACCGAAATACCGGTATACCGGACCTTTTTTCAGTACCGGTATTGAGCGATCAATACCGGTATTTCGGGATTTACATTTTTATTGATTATTCGCCCAATATTCATTGAATTGTAATTAAAGTCAAAATTCTTAAAGGAATCGTATAAAGTCAAATTTTTTATAAACTCTTGAAAATTTATAAACAAAGCAAAGTTCAAGAAGAGTAACGCAATATATTAATTTTTATTTTGTAAGTGTTGGAACAATCTAACCGTACAGCTCAAAAACAACAAAAAGGACGTTCCAATAATTTTGCTCTTCTGGCATTCATGGTTTAACCTTTGGGAGAAGGACCATTAGCTGACCGAATGAAAACCTCTTTTGTCCAGAGAATCATAGAAAGGCGAACTTATCTTGCCTTTTGCAATATTTGCATAAATGTAAACAAGTCCAAAGCATTTTTGTCTCAGACGTCAATTTTAATCGACTAACTAGAAAATAAATAGTTAATATAATTGTCCATCTTATAAAGCGGTTTTCTTCAACCCCAGCTCCAGATAAAGCTTCATACTCAACATCAGAAAGTGATGTTGATAGTGAAACCCACAAGCGCGAAGGGAAATCTTTATATATAAGATTGCAAGAAAGGCTTGACGTTGTAATAAACAATGAGGTTAACAAGAAAATTACGCAAAAAGTAAATCGAGATTGATTATGTTTCTATAAGTGTCACATAAACAATACCGGTATTAATACCGGTATCTCGGTTTTATTGTCAAGTAATACCGAAATACCGGTATTCATATTTTGGATAGAAATTGGATGCCCTAATGCAGGACTTTTAAGAAGGAACTATTTCCTAACCGATTACGATCAAATTCAACATGCACAATGGGATTCTAAAATAAGCTTTAGATGAAGTTCTGAAATATGGCCAAGTAGCATGGAACTTGATAATTCCTTAACCGATTTTAGTGAAATTTGACATGTGCGATGAAAATTGGATTCTAAAATGATTTTTAGATAAAGTTCTAAAATAAGATCTATTAGGATTGAACTTATCGATCTCATCCAATTTTCTTATTGCTCTTTGATTTTGACTAAATTTCCCAGCAGATGTATAATAAGTATGTCTATATGAAAAACCACAACAGTTGCCAGATTCACAAAACAAGAACAGGCAATATCATAAAAGCTATTTACTGTTGAAGTTTCTGTAAACCCGGTAGCGGCAGATCGAAAATCGATAGCCATATTCCAGAGCTTTATCTAAAAATCATGTCAGGATTCCTATTACGTGACGCATGTCAAAGCATATCCGTTTGGTTCGGAAACCGATCAATCATCCATACTCCACTTCCCATGTCTGCGTATTGGGGCCTTTCCTTTTCTATGCCAAAACTCTCAATAGCGGAGGCTTTTGACAGTTATGGTTTATATTATGGTGGAATTTGGCATGTAGGACGGAAGTGGGATTCTAAGTTTTGGAATATGGACGGAAACTTTTTAGACCATCCAATAGAAGAAAATAATTTATTTTTGCTGATGATGTTTTGTGGTCCACCCGCGCTGTTACGTTTGTTGCCGTAAATTTGGCGGACCAAGAGGGGGGAAAGAACAACAGAAGAATATTGCGAGTGCAAAATCGAAGAAAGTGAGTCAGAGACTTGGTGATGCGTCGTAAAGAAAGTGGCTGCTTTTTAAATTTATTGAATGATTGGAAATCGAGAAACGCAATGCGTTTAAAAATTGTATGCATGTACCATCGGAAAACTGGTGGTCAGGTGTGAAGTTGCTCGGGGGATTCAAGTTGGCACTTGCGGCCAGCTCTGTAACTTGCAACTTCCACAAGTGCTCGTGCTACCTCCACTTGGTGACCGCTGGTAACTAGATTGCTGATTCTTTCGCTTCTAGGCTAAAACACGGCGCTAAAGGAGTCAACTTTAAATAAATCGCTGGGCTGGGTTGAGGTGTTAATCGTACCGTGCCGATAATTGACCAGACTGCGGGCCCAGTTTTAATACTAGCTCAATCGTTAACGGTGGATCCGGAAACTTAGCGCCCTCCGGATTAAGTAGCCTTATCTGTGTACTGCGGATCTCTGTACAGATGGATACTTCTTTCTCTGCTACTCGTGGGAACAAATACGAAAAAGAGTCTGGCTCTCTAAAAAATCCGGAAAATGTGGACAAAGAGACTCGGGCCTGTAGGCCTGACTCTAAGTTTACAAATAAACAACGGAACATAAGCTCAAGCGAGGCTGTTCCCTCTACTCGGGTCACCAAATCTGAGTATACAAATACAAAGCGGAACCAAAGCACGAATGAAGCTGGTTCCTCAAAACCAACCTATAATACTAGGAGGAAGGCCTGGAGGGCCCTGGAAAAGATCAAAAACATCTCGCCAGAAGACAGGACGGATAAAGACAAAGCCACGCTTGCGTGGGCAAAAGAAGTCACCGAGAAAATGTCGGAAGGCCCTTCAGCTGGCTCACAGCTTAAAAGAAATAGATCTCAGGAGGAAAGTCCTAAGATTGCAAAGCGAACCAAACTCCATGCTACCACTATGAGGCCTTTTAACGAGGTCCTCAAGGATCAGCTGGTTGTGGCAGTTATTGACAAATCCCAAGAGGATGGCAGTGGAAGGGGCCTTAGCCACCACCTACCTGAAAGTCCTGTCGAAAAATCCAGGACCTGCTCCGACTTGTCGGGACACGGGCTGGCACAGGAATCAGGCGAAACTGACTGCCTGTGCAGATCAGAGGTCTCTGCTGCTTTATAAGAAGACAGTCGGTGGACTTGCCGAGGTATGGCCCGGAGCCAGCCTGGCTGTGATTAATAGGGAAGAGATCTCCTGCAGACCAAGAGCTAAGGTGACATCCTTTCGGAGCCTAGTGATCCGAAGGTGATACTCGAGTTGTTGCCAACGCACAATTGGAAAGTTGCCAAGCTCGAGGAGACAAAGGCTGGCTATAGGTCAGCTGTTATCATCTTAAACAGGGAGTCACTGACTACACTGGAAAAAACCAACGGTTTTATCAACTATGGTTTCAGTGCAGTCACGCTTAAGGTGTACAAGAAGGACGCGGGCAAGCCGGAGGCTCCGAAGTCATCTTCAGAAAATACCGCGGTGCTTGATAGCTCATCTGCGTGCGCGGAGGTAGCCAGCCAAGCGGAAACTCTCTTCACGGACACGGAGATGTCAACGTCCATGGAATCTTTAAAGAGGCTCTCAAAGAACTTCTCATCAGGGGATGACTCTGATGTTTCTGTGGTGGAGAAGAGGCTGTAGAGATGACATTGACATTTCTTCTAGTCAACCTTCACCACTCTAAGGCAGCATCAGCTGCTCTAATTTTAAAAATTGGGAAAGCAGTGACAGATATCGTCTTGATCCAGGAACCTTGGGTCACTGAAGACCGGGTACTTGGGCTCAAGACTCCCTATTATAGATTAATGCACGCGAAAAACGAAGGTAAGGTTCGGTCGTGCATTCTCATTAAAAATAACATAAGTTGTTTTCTGCTATCAAATTTCAGTAATGGAAATGTAGCAGCGGTCAGCATTGAGGTCGATAAACGAAACCTCTGGCTAGTATCAGCTTATCTAGCTTATGATGAAGTGGATACTCCACCAATCCATTTGGGAGTGATACCAATGCCCATCACACGATCTGGGGAAGTACGGATACAAATGAACGAGGTGAGTTACTCCTCGATTACATTTTAAGTACTAACCTTCATATATGTAACATAGGCAATAAGCCGACCTTTATAACTAGTAATAGACAGGAAGTATTGGATATTACTCTTGTCTCAAGCTTTTTGACGATTAGTTTATTAAACTGGAAAGTGTCGGAGGACCATTCCTTTTCTGATCATTGTTATCTTCAATTTGAAATGGACTTGACTTCAGGGTTCTCCAAAAAGTTCAATCTACAGAAATAGGAGGAAAACCAACTGGGATACCTTTAGAACTACTCTAAGTAATTCACTACCAGTTCCGGTGCCAAAACCTCCAAAAACTGTGCAAGAGCTCGATGGCTTGATGGACGAGTTGTCCAGTGCTTTTAATGATGCGAAACTGGGCTCTAGTCCCCTTAGCAGGCCTAGGGGTAAATCTCGGCCACCCTGGTGGTCCAAGGAGATTTAACAAACACGTCGAAAATGCAAAAGACTCTTCAAAACAGCACGGAAAGCAAAATCTGCTGTAGACTGGGACTCCTATAAGGAAGTCCTCAAAATTTACAAATATCAATTGAGAAGTGCCAAGAACAGCTCTTGGAGACTATACTGTGGCAAAATTCAGGAGTCTTCGGAGATGTCTAGGCTACGCAAAGTACTAGCAACTGGTCCTTCCATCCCAAGTTATCTTCAACGGCCGGATGGGATATGGACCACTAATAGTGCGGAATCGCTGGAACTTCTGATGGAGACTCATTTTCCTGATTGTTCCGAATCTGTATCTAGCACATCAGTAGGTAAAAGGGCAAGTAGCCTCATAGGCCAAATTATTAGCAGAAAAAAGATCCTACAAACAGTTTTAAACCATATAAGTCGCCTGGACTCGATGGTATTATCCCTGCGGATATTCAACAAACTACGGATCTAACCATTTCCTGGTTAGAGGCAATTTTCAAGGGCAGCCTAGAACTATGTCACATTCCAAGTAAATGGACAGAAGTGAAGGTTGTTTTCATACCTAAGGCGAAAAAACGCTTACACTGCAATCCCAAAGACCTTAGACAGATTAGCTTGTCTTTCTTCCTTTTTAAAACACTGGAAACACAAATAGAAGCTCAAATTAGAGGCACGATTGTGTCGGAAGAGCTGTCTAAATCTCAACATGAGTATTGCAAGGGGAGATCTGAAAAGACTGCTCTTCATTCTCTTGTATTTTTCATTGAAAAATCTTTCGAATATAGAGACTACGCAATGGTAACCTTCTTGGATATTGAGGGGGCCTTTAACAATGTGCTTCCAGGGGCTATAACTAGGGCATTTTCAGATCCGGGAGTGAATGAATCACTGAAGGACTGGATAGATCAGATGCTAAGAGGCAGGATCATAAATGCCAGTTTTGGGGAATTTTCCGTCAGAAGATTTGCAAGCAGAGGTGCACCACAGGGTGGCGTAGTGTCCTTCCTACTTTGGAACTTGGTCATAAATGAGCTGTTGCTGAGACTGGAGGACGGTGGCTTCAAGGTGGTTGCCTATGCGGATGATGTTGCTATTGATGTTAGTGGTAAATATCCCGGCACCCCTAGTGAGCTTATGCAAAATGCCCTGGGCACTCTTTCATTATGGGCCAATGGCAGTGGGTTAAATGTGAACCCACACAAAACCGAATTGTTTCTCTTCTGGAGCTCCGCATCGTACATTGGCTTAATACCGCAGTAGTCAGACCCATACTCTTGTATGGGGTAATAGTCTGATGGCCTGCTCTGGACAAAACTTTCAACAAAAGCTGTTGACAAAAGTTCAGAGAACAATCTCTCTGCGGATAAGTGGTGCAATGAAGAGCACATCCACTCAGGCACCAGAGACTCTGCTATTTTTGACTCCTCTAGATATCTTGGGGAAACAGTTGGCAACTTGTACATCCATACGGCTGAAATACATCTTAATGTGGACCTGCAACAATACAGGGCACTCATCTATTTCCCCAGGGAGGGCTGGATGCAGTTTTGGAACCAGGAGTTATAAACTTCTTCACGGATGGTTCAAAACGGGACGGGAAAGTCGGTGATGGAGTGTTCTGCGAGGAACTTCTGTTAAATCTCTCCTTCCGTCCCCCGACTACTGTAGCATTTTCAAGCTGAAGTAACTGCCATAAAGGAAGTCGTAGACTGGTTGAGCTATAATGTAATATCAGTTTGTGATATTCACATATATGTACGGACAGTCAGGCTGTCGAAAGCCTGCGTCACACGTCGAAAGTAGTCCAGAACTGTCTCTCATCTCTTAACGAGATGGCAGATCAGTTCAACATCCAAATTTTATGGGTGCTAGGACATTTCATAAGTACAGGGAATATAAACACCGATGAACTGGCTCGCCGTGGTACAACGGACCACTTCTCAGAAAGCAGAAGAGATATTGAAATGCCTCTTGCGGTATGCAAACTGCTGCTTCAAGAAGAAGCTAACAAGCTGACGAATGACAGGTCAAGTATCACCTCATGCGTAATAACTTGGCAGGTCTGGCCAAAGTTGGACTTGGCGAGATCCAAACAGCTGATCTCACTTCAGCGAAGTCAGATCAGTGTGGTTGTTGGAGTGATTAAGGGGCACTGTCTCATAGGGAGGCATGCGAGTAGACTTGGTGCCTTCTCATATGACTACTGTCGTAGTTGCGAGGACGAAGAGGAGGAAGAGACCACCTGCCGTCATCTGGCACGAAACAGACTAAAGTTTCTAGGGTCACCTTTCTTCAAGAACCTGACGGACCTCGGTAGGATGGACGTCAGGAGTATCCAGCACTTTGTTAACAGCTAAAAATGGCTCCAATGAGTTGGAGGAAACAATTATTCGTGGTATGGCTACGACCATTTTCGTGTCTATGCCTAGTCCTAGTGGACCGCCACCCAAACCTAACCTAACCTATCATCGGAAGACTACAATTACTTGATTAACTAAGTCGCTGTACTAATTACATAACCAGACACATGCATGAGGAAAGCGATTCCAGCTGGTGAGAAATTGGTTTTCACAATGAGATTTCTCGCAAATATTAATTATAGCAATATTAGGAGTCAAGAAAATGTTGAATAACTTGCAAATTTTGTGTGTGAAAGCCGTTAAAAAATGCAAAAAACCAATCAGATTTTCAGCGGAAATACCAAAGTTTAAAAAAGTTCATATTTTCCATTAGTAAACATACCTTTCACAAAATTAGTAAACATACCTTTCACTTCTCTAACTTATAAATTGGGATGTCGTGAACAAAAGTTATTATCAGCCCTAGTGGTGAAAATGTCTAGTTTTTGAAATTAATGTCATAGATTGAAAGCGAGTGCTTCGAGGGGGAACATCACAGTTACTGTAGCCCCATATTATGTATAATAATATATTTTCATATTTTTATTATTGTGATATCGGTATTGTGAATGGGAGAGAATTATGAACATAATGAAATGAAAATAATTTTACGCATACATATAAATGGCAATAGGCGTCAAAAGTTTAAAATTTTACGTCAAAGCTCGAAATGTGTGTGACGTTGCGATGCAGCGCATGCAAGTCTGGACAGGCCCATTTTGTGACTTTTGAGGTGCGATAATAACACAAATCCACGTAAGAAAATTAAAAGAATAAAGTAATATATGCGATATAGGTGCTAGTGGGAAGGAATAAGTACGTGAAAGCTTTTTGAAATAAAGTGAAATAAACACTAGAGTGAACTATGTTTATAATATTGATGAAGCACCAGACGTAATGTAACGATTAATTGGATTGCCTAGGACTTACACTTTACAGGTTTTCTGCCTCCACCTTTCCACTTGATCCAAAGACATTATGTGGAACTGAACACATAACAGGTTACGTGCACCCATACTCAATATTGGGTCAACGCGTTTAGATTACAGAGTTCCTGTCACCTGAGAGACTAGATCAAGGCGCGTATTACACGAATATCCTCCTCTTGTTTCCCCTGAATAAATTTAGAACAATAAAAGGTTAGAAAATAACGTTTTCGTGACTGTTATTGTCATTTATGCTCACTAACGGTCATTTACGGTTACTGATGGTCATTTCTATCATCAGATATTGTACATAATCAGCAAACCAAAGAACATAAGAATACATCGCCTAATGATAAAAAATATCATTACGTAAGCTTGGTCCACAGTAACTAAGAAGTAGCCATTTTCATGACTTGAGTCCATGAGAACTTTTTGTTCAGGACGTCCCAACTTAGAGAAGTTTTTAAACGATTCGACTGGTTGCCGATTTCCATTTAATCCGTGCGGTGTCCTTTCGATAGTTCTCAATCATAAAATGACGGAAAATAAAAAACCTTTCAATACCCCGAAATGACACTATAATGATTCTTTCAAAACACATTATGCGTTCAATAATTTCCTAATTGAACAACAAAAATAATTGATGTAACTCGCTCGCAACCAGGCTCCCCTGGGGGAATACGTCCACCATAACCCACGATTGTTTTTCGGGCTTATAGGATACCAATGGGATTATAGTTTACGTATTTAGACGATTCAACATCGCTTTATAAATTGACCAAAAACGCCGGACACATATAGTATCTGTGATGGACGCGCTCTGATAACAAATCACGAGTTAAACTATATCTGAGCAAAACCAACACAAATGTTTATATAAGCTCGAATGGTTGGTGATGATGGTTGTCATGGTGATGATGAAGGTAATGATATTGGTGATTGTTATAGTGATGGTGACGACGGTGATAATGATGGTGATCTTGGTGATGAACTGATGAGGTTAAGATGATGGTCATATTGATGGACATGATGATGGTTGTAATGGTGATTATCAAGGCGATGATGATGATATTGGTAATGGTTATGGTGATGGTGATTGTTAAAGTGATGGTGGTTATAATGGCGATAGTGCACTGAATAATATCCTAATCAATGTAGACAAAAACTGCATTAATAGTAAGAAAAATTCGTTAAAACTAAGCCGATACGACCCTTCGTTAATAGAACGAAAATCATACGTTAATATAGTGAAACACATAAAAACTTGTATTTTATTCTTGACTATTTACGTTGTAGTATTTATGATTCGATTCATATAAGATACGAAAAACGTTATAATTTTAATGCAGTTAATAGCATTTGTGGATGAATAACTTCTTATTATTAACGTAAGAAATAGAAGATAAGATGAAATTTTTCATAATACTAATGAAATGGTAAATTACATTAACGAAAAAATTCATACATTTAAGTTAGAAATTCATTATTCGTATGTATGAAGAATGGAGTGCTCAGTTGTTATGAATAATTCACAAATATGATGATTATTTTCATAAATATATTGAAAATAATTCATAAAATGCAGGGCCGGGTTCATAATTGATAATCACAATTACGAACTATTTATAATAGTGGTTCATAGTAAGAATGTAAATTTTTGGGTGGTTTGATGACTAAATTCGTAAAATCTTTACAGCACAGTTGTAAGGAAATAAAAAACTTAAAATTTCGTTTTCTAATTTCTTTATTTTTTGGTTTCTGCTATTTGTTCTTAAAATGTTATCAACAGCAATACAACAAGAGCTTCGATTTAGCCGGATATTTTTTTATTTTTACGAACAATTAGTATGCGTAGCAATTTAACGAGACAAAACTTGTACGGAAAAAACACGAGAGCGCAGCTCGAGTGTTTTTGCCTGGACAAAAGTTTTGTCGAGTTAAATTGCTACGCATACTAACTACGAGTGCAAAAATAAAAAAATCCCCGGCTAACTCAAAGCTCGAGTTGTATTTGTTGAGATAATTCAACGAGAAAAGAGAAAAAAGTTAATAAATTAGACATTTTTTTGATTAAAAATTTTATTTTGGAACTTTATTATTGAGCAATATATAAGGAAAATTTATTTAAAGGAACAATTTTCGAAAACACAATTATTATAAATTATTTGCCCTGTTGATGTGGACTGAATAGTGTCTAAAGAAGTGGACGTCTTCTGAATAGTTGGTTGGCGCATATTTTTTATAATGTTGGAATGGTGACTTTCATCTATTTGTAGGTAAGGTTTTATTGAGCTTGCAGAAGAGTGTCCTGTTACTTTAATTAATTCTTGTTCATTTATATCGCCTTTAATCAAATTGGAAACTGCGCTTGAACGATGTGAATGATTTGTAATTTTTTTATTTTTTATATTTAGTCCTATTTTTTCTGCGGATACTTTAGTCCATTTCAGAAGCTCATTAATTCCTATCGGCATATTTTTGTACTGTAACGATCACTTAATCTCGACTGTCCAGGTGATGTTATTTATGCTCGGGTAGTACTCGCCTGATGGGAGGTTCTTTTGTCGAAAACTTTTGTCGTTAAGATCGCTACACAGTTACATTGTACCTGGACAAAACTCCACCATACACCCGCATGCCATTTCACCACTAACCTCTAAACTATTCTTTCTAGGCAGACATTAATTAGAAACGTAATACGAAGTGGGAATTAAATATACAATACATAAATAGGAAAAGGTTTTACACTTGCGTAGATATATATATATATATATATATATATATATATATATATATATATATATATATATATATATATACATATATATGTATATATATATATATATGAATTATGTTAACCAAATATAGTAAATCGAATGCGAAATATATACAAAAAAACTAATGAATTACAAAAAATACTTAACTATACACGCCCATAACCCTCTATCGTCAGTACTTGGATGAATCCGTTGCAGCTCGCTGAATTATTCTTAATTGGTCCCGTTCTTTATAACCAAAATAGCCCGCCGTAAGCCAAACGGTACTCTGCCGTTTTATCCCAGGAATTGTTAATGACGTTGACGCACTCGTATTGCAAAACAAAAAAAAATGAGGCTGCACCATTGACAAACAGCCGATCTAGTTGCAAGCTCTGTCTTGCTTTATTTACTTTTCTTTTGATTGGTAAACAGCTCTTCAAAGCGCAAAACCAAAAATTGGGGTTCAATAATAGCTGATAACACTTTTGTTTAATTTTATTGCTTTATTACGGAATTTTAACAGAATATAGGTATAATTTAAATTTAAATTTTTATTTCAAAATACAGTTCATACATATTTAGATATTCATGTCAAATTAATTTTATTAACACACATCAACCAACCACCAGATATAATTCCTTCGTAAAATGTTTTTTTTTTCTTTTTACATCAGTCACTTATTTCTCTAATTTTACATTTTTTTATTATGTATTTTTGATAAATAACACATTCGTTCACAGAAATTTTTGCGTTAACACACTCTGAATTCACAACCTTTTTCTCTCTATACATTGCACTCTCTAGATAGTAAATACTTTAAATCAACTAGAGTTATCGGCACATCCACAACACAATCGCTAATTCCAAAAAAAAATCCACCGAAATTTTACTTGTTTTATTTTTAATTTAGCGTCTCACAGGAAATAAAAAATGTTATAATATTTATCCACTTAAACAAGTGTTTCGCCCGGTAACTCACAATAGAATACCTTTTTCCGAAGAAGAAAAAAAAATGTAAAAAAAATTGACTATCCCGTTCCTAAAATCTCTGCCAATTTTATTTTTCAATTTTGTTTTTTTCTTGGTTTTATCTGGTGGGGAAAAGTAACAATGCTTATTAATGGAATCAAAACGTTACGTTATTTCAATCATTCATTGATCGTATATTTTATCGCCTGCATCACACGATCGTTACAGTACCATCCTTTGGAATTTGGTTTTTCCCAGAAGGGATTAGGGGTAAGAAAAATTTTTTCGTTCGTAATCTCTGGAGAGCGTTTGCTTAATATCTTTTGATATAATCTAACTGGACACAAGTTTGGATTTTCTATGTTTTCAATGAGCCATTTACTGTCACTGCACTTTTTTGCCCCTCCTTGGCAAGTTTTCGAAAAAATACAATTATATTCAATCCTCCCTGAAAAACTTCCATCACTTAATGCTGTTGTTTTGAAGAAATTTATTTTACAATTGGCAGCTTCTCCCCCTCTCCAAGCTAACTCGTATGCCGCTACGTGGAAACATTTTTTTAATAGTCCCATCGGTGTATTTTCATCCCACGCGTCGGCCATTTTATTTATTTCTTCCTTCGTAAATGATATCGCACTTTCTTTTCGTTTTTCAACTATACTTTGCAGCTGCTTTCGTTTCGAATCTCTGGCTTTACGTGCTTCATTAAATTGTATATCGGAAAATGGATCGAAAGTTACTTTATATTTAATAAAATAATCAGCCTGAATCATTTTAGCAGTTGTATTCCACATCGTCTTAATTACATACTCTTTATAGTCTTCTCCGTTTTGCTTTTCATGTTAAACCCCCAATCCATTAAAATCATAGCGACATCAGGAATTTTTTGTTCTGTCTTTAAATCGAAACTTCTTTCTTTACAAAATGCATCAAATTGATTCCAAATCGATGATTTACTTCTCTTAGTATTTTCAGGCGTAGTTTTATCGATTTCCTTTACAATATTTTCATTCGAGATTTTTCCAAAACGCGTTTTCGACGGCATATTTTTGGAAATTTTATTATTTTAAAGCAACCAAAATAATAAACTTTTCTTTAATAAGTGACAGAAATCTCATGGGTTTTTGATGTTATATAGAAATTTATTATTTAAACTTATAAAATAATTGAAAAAGGTAAATAAAAAAATATCCGAAAAAAATATCCACTTGCATCACACCTTCCTTCCTTTTTCGAAAATATCCGCTAGCAAACAGCTACTTTGATACATTTTACTATGAATTTTTTTACACAAGTTGAATTATCAATTTAATCTCATAAAAATAAACTTTAATTTTAAAATAAATATAATTAATAATTGAAAAATATAATAGGATTAATAAACGCCATGTTGACAAGTTACACTCGAATTTGTTGATTTCATGTAGGTACATTTATTTGTTTATGTTTCTTACCTGATCTGATCCAAACAGGTACTCCAAAGCGAGATTATTTCATGATTTTCTCCGCAAGTGTTGCTGAAATATCTCGATTGCACATTATTTAAGCAATTAATATTAGGGTTTTTCACACACACGTGTTTTTATTTTAATTTCAGGAAATAAGAATTAATCATCAATCACAAAAGCGATGATTTTATTTAAGTTCTGATTAAAACGAAAACACGGACATAACATACCATATTTACCTGATTTTCAACACACAAAAATTATTTTAATGTCTCCCGATTTTTACTAATAATACGAGTACGATGTTAGTTAATAATAAAGCGAATGCAATTTAATTATTTTCGTTGTCCCAATTATAATCCAACTTTACGTAATTTTTTCATAGATGCTAGAATAGATTCATCCAATCATTAATAATACGAACAAATTCGTAAACAATATGCAATTATGAAATTTGATCTTTTCAGACAAATAGAAATGTAATGGCATATGAATTTATTCGTAATATTTAAGTATTATAGAGCCACTTTCGTTAGTATGATGAACATATCATAGTCTTATTCATAAATATTATGAACTATTCATAAATATGTTTTTTTAATAAAAGCATGCAAGTTACACTAGTATGCACACAACATTTGAATGTATTATACGTCTAGTCAAAAACTTCTAAACCATTTTTTAGTTTATGAACTGTGATTCTATTAATATAAACACTATAACTGTGTACTATTAACGCACAAATTTTCATGAATTTTTCTAAATTTTGTTTTTCTTACGTAAATATAGTAATTTTTACATTAATAGTACGAATTATAGTTAATGAACGCCATTCGTAAATAAAATGCACTATATTTTTTTCAGTGTGGTGATGTCGGTGATGCTTAAATGAAGAATGATTCGATACAAATAATGGTCGTGGTGAAGGTGATGATGAGCCATGGTGAACTAGAAAAGAACAGTAAATTCCCTCTTTTCCAAAATATTTTTAAGGAATGTGCCCCTTTTGTCCTCGGAGGCTCCTTTTAAATGGATATAATTTACGAGAGCTACTTCAAAATTATCGCCAAGATTCAAGCATCAAGCGTAATAATGTTTTTTTTTTTTTTTTCGTCCCTGCCCAAAAGCGGCTAGCACTACGACCTAAAAGATCTTTTGTGCTGTTGGGTACTGTTACTCCAGGAGCTTCTCCACCTCTCTAATAAAGGCGAGAATGCTGTTTATAGAGGCCAATTTACATTTCTCCGGGGTCAGATACCTCTCTTCAAAATGAATCCACCTCCGTGTGCACAGAGCAACACACTCACATAGTATGTGTTCTGCGGTTTCTGTCTCTTCCAAACAGAGTCGGCACTCCGTCTCTGTGGACAGGTTCATTTTGTTCAAATGATATCTCAGGTTACAGTGACCTGAGAGAAAACTCACAAATTTCCTAATATTTCCTTTGCTGAAATTGATCGCCAAATTTTTGTGGTGAAATGGTCTGATCAAAGATTTGGCTTGTCTAAGGCCGGGAATACAGTTCCAATAAGTCAAGCACTGTATTTTTTCCCATTTACTGATTGTGTAGGTTGCAGAAGCCCACGGGATACCACAAAAAGGCTCAGGGCCAATGAGTGTAGTCGACGAGCCTGCCCGTGCAAGCGTAATAATGTTAATACGGTTCCAAAATTGGACGATTCATTAAAGGCAAACACATCTGGTCATACGCAGTATCTGATTTATAATTACCACCACTGTCGATGCCTACATTTGACCATAATTTTGCAAGAGTGGCAATCACTTTTTTTGATATTTTCATTATCTACCACCCACCAAAATATTTCTCTACTATTACTTCTTTAGTCGAGCTAGTTATTTAGAAGCCTACCAACGGTTAGTGAAAAGGTACAACAAGAAAACCAAACAATTGTCGAGTCATACAGATAAAATCTTTGTTGAACTAACCAAAACTACTCAAGGGTGTACCGCTTCTAATATAAGTCAAATACACAACCATTTAGATGAAGTACCTATTTCGGAGGCTCACGGCTTTGGGGCAAGATGCAGAATCTCGAGATCGCTGCTAATTTTCATCGTACTGGAGAAGTTGGATGAAGAAACCAGATGAGATTGAGGAAAAATGAAATGAGGAAAATTAACCTGCGAATATCAGTCGACAACACAGTTTGTTCTACAACAGAGGAAGAAGTCAATATCAACAGCCTTCTGAGAAGATTTTATTAGATTGAGGATGTCGTCTGTCAACCAATTACCACCTATAGTAATGTAACCACAAGAAATGATTAGGGAAGACTAGCAGTATCACTACCGTTTAAACGAAATGTACTGATGTTAGGAGATTTAATTAACCAAGCTTCACGAAGACTTTTTGCATTAGAAAAGAACTTATCAAACAACCAACCGCTTTATCTGGAGTATACTAAATTCATTAAAGAATACATGGAATTAGATCATATGGAATTAATTCCCAAAAATGAAATCATTCAACCAAGGGGAAAGACATTCTACCTGCCACATCACGGAGTACTAAAAGAATCCAGTTATACTATAAAATTACGTGTTGGTTCAGCCAAGACGACAACATGGCAGAAATACTTTTGAGATACTGGAATTACAAGTATGCGTTCTCAATCGATATCGAGAAGATGTATTGTGAGTTTGTGGGACGAAAGACTCACTTACCTTGGCTTATAGTACTTCATCGGCTCCGTTTCTGGCAACTTACAGTTTCCAATATAAAGCTGATCAATTCAGGTAGACTTATCCTACAGCAGCAAAGGTTATCAAGTGCGATTTTTACGTGGATGACTTGATGTCAGCGGCAAATACACAGGAGGAAACACTAAATATCAGCAACCGTTTAGTTTTACTTGCGGAAATGATTTGCCAGCCATGCTGATTTATTAAAGCACTTACCAGATAAATATTTAGAAATATCTTGCAAAGAATTTCACACCGAAAATATTCCTCTACTCCGGCTCAACCACAGTACTAAATTGGCTTTCTAAGCAGCCAAATAGCTTTCCGACATACATAGCAAACAAAACCAATCTTGTTTTGATAGCCACAATTTATGCAGTATAATCCAATTCATTTGAAAACAATTGTTGACGAATCAAACTCACCTGAAGATGAGGGTTTAGAAAATACCTCCGATTGCAGCGATTTTACGAAACAGATAGAGCTAATGGCAGTTCTAGTAAGAATATGTAGGCTGCGACCCTACATAAACAAAAATATTAATCAATCCGAGACTAGAACGATTTCAATTGATGAAATGCAGTGGGCTGAGAGAAAATTATTCTCATTAATCCAACTTCAACGGTTTAGAAGAAAGATAGACTTGCTTAACAGGGATATTATTAGCGACTGACTAATGCACCGATCCAGTAGGACACCAAGCACCCATTATTTTGCTGGGAGACCACCCGACAATTGAGAAAATGGTTATCTACCTACTTTCAAATAAATTGGAACCTACTGCAAAAATGGTAGTCCTCTCAGGATATGGACCATGTAATTCAAGGCATTGAAGGTGTATGCGTTTATCTGGATGATATTTGTGCTGCAGGAAAGACGGTCATCTCATGTTAGGTCATGTGATTTCGAGAGGTGGCGTTAAACAATGATCAAGACGTTACAACGTAAAAAAGAGTTTTGGGTTTTGCACCGTGAGGCGCTTGCCGTCATTTATGCAAATAAAAAATTACATCGGCATAATCGGTTCACAAATGGAATAACTTTCTTTTGGAACACTTTTGGCTGGTACTACTCCCTTTAAAGTAAGAAATTTTGGTTCGTGTTAATTTTGTATAGGTATTCTTTGTCTGGTTAATCTCAATCTCCACCATAATTAAATTATTTTAATGACCTTCAAATGACCTGTGAAGGACCTACATATACTTTTAGGCGAAATCTTATATTACTCATGTAGGAGGGTTCCACAATTTACAATAAAAAAAACTATCAATTTAATTGCACAATTTATTTAAACTTCAATTATTTGAATTTATTAGAATAAACAATACAATGGTATATATTAATTTTAAAACAATAATTAATAATTCTTTACAAAAGGTATACATCTGTTCTAATCAACTTATATTATTATAGTTACATCAAAAACCCCTTGAAAAGGTTTTCCTGTAATTTGGAAACCGTCAACATCTTCAATGCAATATCTATAATTATCTAATACTTTTACAACTCTATATGGTCCACGATACTTCGGAATCAACTTCTTATTAACGCCGGAAGTATTTAGTATTCACATTCTTAACAACCACCAATTCATTCAATTCAAACTTAGTGGGACTTTTCCTCTTTTTGTTGCAATAAATTTGGTTATATGACTGACTTTGTTCTACATTATTTAATGCTTGTTCGCGCAACTCACTTAACGACAATTCTACCGAATCAAGCTTAACATTGTTATCAAAAAATTCCACAATTTTATCATGAACTTGACCTTTTTGATTTACACCATAAAGCAACATACTAGGTGTGATTTTCGTTGTTTTACTACACGTATTATTGTAAGAAAATTCAATGTCGTCTAATAAGTTATCCCAATAAATATGTCGTTCTTTATCAACTAATTTTGCAAGCGTATATGTACTACATGTAGGTGTTAATGTTCGATGAACCCTTTCTATTTGACCATTTGCTCTGGGCGCTCCAGTAGCTACTAAAATATGTTGTATAATTGTAATTTTCTTGTAAAATGTTTTTAAAATAGTTGAGGTAAAATTACTTCCGCGATCAGTTATTAAACGATTGGGTCGACTGTACTGTTTGAAATATAATTTTTAAGCAATCAATAGTGTATTTTGCACTAGTAGTTTTGGTAGCAAATAGACGCACAAATTTGATAAACCCATCGATTATTGAAAGAATAAATCGTTTCTTTGTTTTGGCACTACATATGTGAAATGGTGTGTCTCCAGAGCGACTTAAAACATCGACATGCTGCATGCGTCGTCCTATTCTATGTTCTATAGTATAGTCAAATTCTTGTAATTCTAAAGCCCACCTAGCAATTCGAGGGTTAATTAATTTTTATTCAGTGTCAACGTAATTGCATTACAATCCGTTATAATTGAAAATGCTCGTCCGTATAGATAAACTCGAAATCGGCGTAAGGCATAAATTATAGCTAAACATTCCAGCTCATACGAATGATATCTTGATTCACATACTGCGGTTCTTTTTGAGAAATAACTGATGGGATGAAATTTTAAATCTTTTTTCTTCTGCAATAACATTGCCCCGAACCCATTTGCACTTGCATCACAGTATAATTCTGCTTCGTCTTTTGGTGAAAATATTGCTAAAATTGGTTCTTCCATTAATTTTGATTTTAAATTATTAAATGATTCCCTTTGACTAATCCCAAAATCAAATTTGTATTCCTTTCTCACAAGGTCTTGTAAAGGTTTGGCTACATATATGACAAAAATCCTTTATAAATTTTCGGAAGTGTGAAGACATGCCTAAAAATCTTTAAACCTCTCATGGCATCTATGTTTTTACGATTTGGACTGATGCCTTGTTCGGTTACTAGAACCTAAATATTCCATTTTTTTTAACCAAAAACTCGCACTTGTCCAGTCTCAATTGTAACAATAAAATTGTTGTAACAAGTCTTCAATTACAGACGGCTATTAACATAGCCGTTTTTCTGTCTTCTGTTTTTTATTAATAAGCACAACTGGAGAACAATAAGGTGATTCGCTTTTTCTAATAATGTTTTTGTCTAACAATTCGGTAATAATTTTTGAAACTATTTCGCGTCCTGAGTAAGATAATCTCCGCGGCACTGAACTAAAATAATCGTGTTTGACCAATGAAATATGCATTTCGTAATCTGTTGCTGGCGTATCGAGTTTGGGACAATCTAAATAATTTTCTTTAAAAAAATCTATGACTTTCATTCTTACATTATAATCCAAATCTTTATCAAATGTCAATTCATCAATTTCTTCTAAATTACGCTCAATCAATGATATATTTAAAATCTCACTATCGGCATCCATTTTATCTTTTTTTACTTCTACCTCGAGATTACCAATTCTTCTTCTTCAGTGTCATACAATATAATTTATCGCAATATAATACATTAACGCTAACAATTCCAATTATTCTAAGTTTACTTTGGTTTATACCGGAATATTCACAATCAGTTCCTTTTACAATATCGAAACAATCAGTCGGAATACAATTCTCTTTAATGATACTGATCGGGCTTCCCGTATCCACCAAAGCAGACAAATTCAAACCCTTAACATTTAAATCGTTTATAAAAATTTTTAAATCAATGTATATACCTGTACTTTTTATTGGTTTCTCCTCCGTACATAAATTCACCGTTGCCTCTTTATTCTTGTCTGGGCACTCGTAGATCTTATGTTCCAACACGTCCACATTTTACGCAAGATCCATAAAGTATTTTAGGTTTTGTACAATTAGATGACATATGTCCAAACTCGCCACAGTTGTAACATCTAATCTTCGGATTTGGCATAGCTGGTTTTGGCTGAATTGACTGCTAATTATTATTAATTTGCTTATTAAACTTTTGATTATGAGGCCCTCCTAACCCCAATCCTCTTTCTTTATCCAAAATATCAATAAATGCTGACAATAAAATGTCCTTCGTTTTAAATCCTTGCATGCGCGCTTGGCTCTGCAAACTGATGTTGTTCATGCCGTCGATTAAATAATCCACCATTTCTTCGTCATCAATTTTATTATTAGCCAAAATAATTTTCTCCTGATAATATGTTTGAAAATCTTCGGTCGCCCTCCAAATACGTTGTTCAAATTTTTTTCGAAGTTCAACTTTGTTGGTTCTCGTATTATACAATAATTCCATTTCGTTCAAAAGCTCTGTTAAGTTTAATTTTATATGTTCAGCTTTAGCATGAAACCATTCTGCCGCTTTGCCCTCCAATTTATTAATTATCTCAAATTTTAGCTCATCTTCCTCCACTTTGTAAATTAATTTTTCCAATAAAGGTTTGGAAATTATCTCCTTGTCCTCTAAACGATGATAATAATTCAGAAAAGTCCAAATTACGTTTCTCTTTTTTAACGCTACTCAATTTCTCATTCGTAGACGCTTTGCCATGATGAACTTCCATTTTTTTATTCAAATCAACCACCATTTGCGTAAACGTTCGTTTTCCAATTCTCTTTGTTCGTTGACTATATCAATCAGGTGTTGTTGCAATTGCCACTTGTTGGTGTTGTCTCCTAATTCAACATTGAACGTGCTCAGCGTGGTTTTCAGCTCTTCTACAGTTAACTGCAACACTTTGGAAATGCTCAACAGTTTATTTTTTCCTTTTTTTTTCAAGTTTTCAGCAACAACAATATTCACACAATTCAACAGTGCACATAATCTCAACTTTAGCTCCAATTTCTCTACTCTGTTTTTCTATACAGCGGCTTTTTTTTTTTTGGAAAGAACACGTTTTTTCCTAACCCCACATCTGCAAAATTGTAGTCTATCAATTTAATTGCACAATTTATTTAAACTTCAATTATTTGGATTTATTAGAATAAACAATACAATGGTATATATTAATTTTAAAACAATAACTAATAATTCTTAACAAAAGGTACGTCTGTTCTAATCAACTATTACAATGCAACTCTACCTCCATCTTCTATTTTCATTTCGTTCTCCCTTCTACATTTACGCATCGATATACACCAATACAGAGCCACCTCAAAAACATATAAGAAATATGTACATAGATGCAGTATTATGGGCGCCTAATTATAAATAACACACAAACTGCATGGTTGCCGTTGTGATCATTTAACTGTCATTGATAAATATTCGAGGTTGCCAAATATTCCTTACACTCAAAAAAACAAACAACTCTTGCCTGAAACATATTTTTACCCGGCCTTTACGATCTAAGAATACCGGCCAAGTTGGTAGGGATGGTTTTAAAGAAAAAAATTAAGTAGAACTTGATAGGCCAGTTCAAGATAATCCAATATAATTTAGTTATGTTTCCTCTCAAAAACAAACAATTTTCTTGGTTTGAAACATTTTATTCTACAATCAACCTGATCAACTCGATAACATTTATCGAGATAACAAAAGTCCGTAACACATGTTTAACATTAAGTAGATCGGAAAAATGTTCCATTTCACTTCCGAATGGCAATTGACCTAAGTTTGAAAGTATGGTGCAATCCTGTAATTCCTTTGAAGAAACTCATTGCTGAAACGTTGTAATTTTAAAATTTTGAACTTCCTCCACTCATGCTTTTCCCGTCTACAAATTCGCTTTGCGGTACAACTAGCAATGACCGCCTTATTTTTCCGTGCAATTTCCATGCAAATGTTTCGTTTAATTTAGTAAAAAAATTTCATTCTAAATCCGAAATGTTTTATATTGCAAACCCACTGTAGTTTCATTTAATTTGGAAAGGTTTCGTTTAATCTCAAAACTTAGTTTTTCATTTTCGTTCACTTTTATTCGCCATTCGATGGGGAATTAGAAGCTCTTTAATTTTGTAACGATTCACTTTACTAAAGGCTGGTGCGATATCCTAGAAGATAACAGAACAATATTTTGTCTCCTCGAAGATATGTATTTGGTCGCATTTACAATTATGTTTACTTACTCTGTGATACCATTTTGGTTTCGGAACATAAATTAATGTTCTGAAATAATTTACCGTCTTCTATGATGAACAGTGTTATAGTGTTATGCATTTTTTCTAGCAATTCAGCGAAAGCACTACTATACGGCTTTGTTATAAACAAAATCCATTCTGACGCACTCGTTTTTCGCTACTCGTTCCAATGAGAATCTCCTTGAAGTAGAAGAGCCTTTATAACAGAGGCTATAAACAAATATTTAAGTTTTTGAATGACTTAAAAGGCAAAGGTAAATTGTTCGGTTTTAAATTGTTGAGAGAAAATATTTACAACAAATGCAAAGTGAACTCGACGTTAATATTAATGTAAGGCAAATTGCAGGTTTCATCAATATTGCCAGTCAAAATAAATTCTATATGTAGTTTTGAGAAATCGTTATCAGATAACCCAGCAGTTTGATTGTTTCGGATTTTTCTAATAAAATCTTATTAATTTGTATCAAGTATTGTTGATAAATCAGCATACAAACAAACCGGACAATACTAGAATATGTAATTATGGAACTGATGTTTTATGGTCAACATAAAAACAAGTTTAAAAGAAACATAAAAATTGAATAATAACAAAAACCTGTGAATTTAATCATGCGATGTCGCTCGTTGTGTTCCCTACATTCTTTGGAACAAAACAATTTATATGTTTATTATAACAAAGTATAGATCTTAGATCCGTGATTGAGATAAACACCAATTAATTGAAAAATGTGTGATCAATTTTCGTTGTTAGAGAGAGCCAATAAATTTTCTTGTGAATTATTTACATACGTTACATTACACACATAGTACTTAGCAAGAGATAAAAATAAAAAATCGATTTATGAATCATTTACATGTTGTTTAGGCGTGAAGGGGAAAAACTTTTGTATGTTAATTTCAAATTTGCGGATTTTTTTTTTTTTATATTCTGAAAGAATTTTTATTGAAGAACTAGAAGAACGGAATAACAAACACATTAATTTAATTCAAACGCGCGTGTGACTACAGATGACAAGTTAAACCTCTTTAAATATACCATGTTATGTATGTAAATAGTCGTAGTTGTTAAAAATCGGAAATCACCAAATCTTTTGTGTGAACAATTTTTTGTTTGGACTTAATTCGGCTGTTTGCATGTTACGGTTGACCACTTATATGTGACTAATCTTATTTTACCATATATAATGTAAATCTGTTTTAGATGGAATTCTTTTAAGATGATGGATGAATATAAATTTTATTTGACATTAAAAAAATCACCTTCCGCTTTTTGTAAGCACCGAAATTTCCTGGTACACCAAATTTATATTTTTGGATTATTAACACAATACAAGGTGCATTGATTTTTTAATCCACATACATATGTATACGGACCATATCATATAGCCTCCAAAAAATCAAATTTTGAATATTGCAAAATGCAATATAAACTGAGTGTTTTATGTTTACACACAAACGATTTATTTGTACACGTTGTGTGCTTGGTGGTACACGCGGACAATAGAAGTAGCAATTTTATAAAGAGAGACAAAGTGTTAATTACTAATTAGCATGAAGTGTGAAAAATGTTCAAGGTATGTTAGCAATTGTTAAAAATGTAATTAACAAATTAGATAATCATATAGGTATTATCGTAAATCGGAATAAATTTAATCGGTTAAACCACGCATTGAAAACAATATTAATTTATATAGAGTACAAACATTTATCTGATCTAACTGTAACAACAATTCATGACAATCGGCGTAAGTAGTTCGGTTTGGTGGGATCGCGCATTACATACGGTAAAAAATTGGAAAAAGCAAAGCTTTACTAAGCTGCACTTACACATATTTAAGTGAATTAAATTAAATTGGTAATTATTTTTTATGAAGTGCAGGGTTCACAATTTTAGCTTCGATCAGATGTGGATTATGAAAATTTTATTTTCAGGCTCATCATAAGCCATAATTCATAATTCCATAATTTTATTGTATTTAACACATATCAGGGATTTCTATTTCAAATGTTATTTTTTTCCAGATAGCCAGATAATTAATTATCGCTGCAGCCTGATGAAATGACTGAAAATAAATTTTTGATAATTTCACTATTTGTAAATTTAATATGGCGAGCCAAACGACATAGTCCTGGAAGCTGTGTGATTTGGATCAGGAATGGTGGATAGTAATTCGTATGATGTGAATGTTTCAGTTGTTTGTATGCGAGTATGCGACTATAGTTCATGGAACATCTTGAAAGTATATACGCTTCAATGCGAAAAGGATAATTTCGAATGGTTTCGAATTCCTCGCACCCTTTCACAAAGTGGAAAGTAGAGTACATCTAGCTTGACTTTGACAGGATTGCAAGGAAAGTTTCGAATTTAAGAATCTAACTTCTCATGTGTACCGTGCTGATAGTCCACGAAAAAAACGGATCTTCAGCCACGAGTCCTCGCCATTACAATTAACCTATAATTAAATTTACTTTAATCGCTTAATCGGTACCAACAAATAATCATCAATGGAAACGTGGCCAAATCGATTAATCGACGCAACGGAATAAATAATCAACCCAACATTGTTATTGGTTTCTATAACATTTTATGTTGGAAATAGTATAAATCAATTGTTTATGTTGTTCAATTCGCAAATTGTTGAACGAATAATGTGTCTTGGATGAATCAATATAGTGACATTTAGGGGTATTGATTGATTTTCATTTTCCATCGTTTTATTGATTGATTGATTGATTGATTTTGATTGATTAGGATGTACCGCCAAGCATTATAGCAGGAACTCCCAGACTCTCGGACAGACATCGTACATCCGTTTACATATAACAAAACCCATGATAGGATAGGATTATTAGTTGGGACTGACTCGATCCGGTTACAGACCTTTAGTTAGTAAAATTTTTAGTAAATATTTAATAAAAATAATTAGCACAGGACAGCACAATTTCTAAACTATAGCTTATTCACTACTTATTGATGCTGAAGAGTTGATGGCTAATCAGCAATTTCCTACAGATCTAGAAAAAAGGTAATTAATAATGTTGAAGTTAATTATTTTTAGAAATATACATGATATAATTTAAAATTGATTTAACAAAAGTCTAGAATCACCAATAAGTACTATAAGTATATACACATGATTAGTACAAAAAACTAGGTCCGCCACCAAACAAAAAGTCCACTGCACTGCCACTGCATGACCGTATTTACGTTCGCAAACCGACCAGACCCCAACGGCACTCTATAGAAATAGAAAAAATGTGCCAAATAAAACCCAGAGCAATCTAATTAAACATCCGTACAAAAACAGAAGACAGAAACGCGCCGTTACCACCCCTAGACGAAACCCCCCTCAATTTCCCTGACTCGCTCCTATACAGTAAATACTCTACAAAGCCCAGAAAATGGCCCGGATTTCAACTTGCATTCACCACAGCAATTCCGAAGCGAAAGTTCCCGAATGATGAAAAAAAAAATCCCCATCAGAACCTACAAAGAATAAGGACCCCTATTCGCCAAACCACTCCAAAACCGACCGACCACCAATGGTGGTCCACAAACACCCAAAAAAAGGTCAAAGTTATGGCCTAAAAAAAAACAAAGGAAATAGTAATCTATCCAACTCTCAAATAAATAAAATAATGAAGGAAGCGACACGCAACAAGTCAACCGCAAATCAAACCAAAGAAAAGTTGGGGCAATCCGCCGCAAAACAACATACCGCCCGAGTACCAGAATCGAATGGGAAAAAGCGATTTTCTAAGATTTTCTCAGATTAAAAAATCACGTTTTGCCATACATCTCCCAACGCATGCATCGCTCGGCTAACAGTAGCCAATTGTTGACATGGTTATGGGTCAAATCAGGCCCACCCTGCAATCTCGACCACCTAATACTCCTGGCCGCTCCAACACTCGAGCAATACGGTGCTCTGCAACAGACAACCGCAACCCCTCCATGATCCGACCCGCGGCCAACCTCCTACGCGTCGCCTCCCCCACTACCCTCACCCCCCCCCCCATCCGAGTGACGGACAGTCCACTATATCATTTGCTTCCTTTTTTAAGCCATAACTTAAACCTTCTCCTAGGTAGCAGCAGACCACAGCCGATGATGGACCAATCCTAAAAGCAATCTGGCGAACAATAAGTCCTTTCTCCTTACAAATTATGATGGAGACTATTTCCTCACCACTCAGAAACCCTCCCCTCGGCACAGCTACAATAAATAAAAATTATAATCCAAGCCACCCTTCAAGCTTAACAAACAGCTAGGGTCATACATACTACTCGGACACACAGCAACAATACAGCAAACTTCCCGTCCTAGCAGCAGACCTAATTTGTTATACCAATCATTCGCTTCAATCGAAATCACGCGCTCCCATATGAATATTTGTCACTGTAGGATATTTACGAATAAAGGTTAAATAGAATTTCTGAGGTGTCTCTGAAAACTAAATTAAATTATTGATCCACCATTGTACCATATCTTTACTACTTTATTAATGGAATTTAACTTATATAAATTAGTTAGTGATAAATAAAATAAAATAGTTATCACAAGAAAATACAATTTCTACGTTACATAACAGCTGGATGCTTGGAGTTTCTGTAGCTCGGAGACGACCTCACAATTATGTATAATTAAGTATAATTTATATCAGCTACATATTCTAATGATTTCCTCCACATTAGTCATTTTCGTAACATAAAATTACTGTTAAGCTCAAACTACTATTATAGTTGAAGTAATTCCGCAAATTTTCACAACCACACTACTCCTTAACCTTAATAAATTAACTGATAACTGATAATTCCTTCCATTTATCGTTTGTATGTGAAAACTGCAACCTAAACTTCAATAAATTCATTAAGTTAATTAATTAAGATTAATACATTTAGCATCTCGATTTTCATTTACATAATTCCACGTTATTCACATTCATTGAATCAAAATTTGGCATGCATAAATAAATACGTCATTGTGTGTTGCAAACCAAATCTAAGTTCAACTCAAAATTAATATTTATATAATTTAGTTAATTTATAATCTTTTAACATTATTTAAATTAATTTTATATAATTAATATAATTTAATGCAGTTTATAATACCCCGTATAAAAATTAATCATACCTAAATAAACTATTTTGTATGGATTATATATGGCAGTTTCCGATTCGACTCAAACTTACTCGATTTTATGAAGTATAAGAATCCTATTTGAATCGAATACATTAAAATTTTCGTTGTGTTTGTATAGTTCATCCCTAGTAGAAAAAACTCAGCAGCTCTCGCATACATAAACGGATCGAAGCACACATTCATTCTGTGTAAATAGATTTTCGACAAAGTGTTGAGCATCACGAATGCAAAAATTTGTATATAACATTTAAGTTTAAATGTGTCTGTGAAGAATGTGTACATACAGTAAAATGAAATTTGTTCTGATGAGTCAACTAATGAGTTCGGTTTGAACTTTTCATTTGGTAATCGAAAAAGGAAAAAACAAAACAATTTTTTCGGAAAAAAGTGTTGCAGTTTAAGGGAAAAAAAATACGTACGTAGCAATAATTCAAGGGATTACGTGGCAATAATTTGTTAGTTTGTTTTTCTCTTGATCAAAATAAGAAAAGTTAAAATTTTTTCAAAAATAATTTTTATACTGATTAATGTAAGTATATTTTGTTTATTTTATTATGTTTTTTAATTATGCTAGTTTTTTATATGGTGCTTAATATAAAATGTTTTTGAATTAAGTTTTGTTCTATTATTTTGAGTAATTATGAAAATTAATTTTAAAAGTTTGACTACGCGTCGTTCATTCGGCATTCGTATACAATAATGGCAGTTTAGGATTATTCTGTATTTAATTTGAAAATTCTTAGAAATTTTGAGAGATAATTATTTAATTTTTGATTAATAAATGTTAATTTTAAACACTTCAATTTTTACGTTTATCAGCAGTCGGACAAAATAACTTAAAGCAGAATCTTAAATAACACAAAATTTCTTTATTTAAGTTATTCTTAAAAATAATTCAAACACGTTTATAATTCAGTATCGCAATAAAAATAAAAAAAGTATTTAAAGCCGTAAATAATAACTATAACATTAAAAGTTAATTAATTTAAAAGTTTTTATTTTTGCAAATAATGCATAGAAAAACATGGATTAATTGGTGGTTCCAGCTGATTCGCAACTCGGCGATACAATTTTCACAGTGAATTGCTTTCTTACTTGAATTAATGCTGTAAGTGCAAGCACTGCTTTTCAGAGGCTGAACATTTGAGGTAGTTATCACTGTTCACATTGTCAAGCGACAAAATGGACGACCATCTAGAATCTTTCGCGTTATCCGTCGAAACTTCCTCCGTCTCTTGCAGAAGGTGCTTGTCTGAATTAATATTCTGTTCAACAATGTCGTTTAGCGGGTGGGGATCAGTTATATCATAAGCTATCAGAATTGTAATGTTAGCTGAAAATCCTGTCGAACTATTCCGTACTAAATTTTCCAAAGGTATAAATTCTTTAAGTGTAAGTCGTTTAACAATTAATATTATTTTGTACAATTACAAAACACCAACAATTTTCACTTACTTAAAAATAAAAAAAGGCAACATTTATTTATTTTTATTCATTTAAAATTACAACTAGTTTCGATCTTGTAAAGATCATCTACAGGTAATTTTTGCAACTTAATTTTAAATGAATAAAAATAAATAAATTCAAAAATAAAAATGTTGCCTTTTTTTATTTTTAAGTAAGTGAAAATTGTGGGTGTTTTGTAATTGTACAAAATAATATTAATTGTAAAAAGATCACTTACGTCACTCCGCTACAAAAATTTTTTTAAAATTTTTAATATTTTAAGTCGTTTCTTCGGTAATTGTATTTTCTGGATTTTTTGTTTTAATTTCCGTTTTTCTGAGTAACCCACCTAGCCTGGGGCTATACAGATGAGATGGTTTTGAGTCCAAACATTGTTGAGCGATAAATCTGAGCCAACTGCTTCAATCAAGACCGAATCCTTAGTGTTACCTGTCGAAAAATGTTCCTTCTCTTGCGGTAGGTGTTGGCCTGAATCAATATTTCTTATAATGGTTTCCGCATTAGAATCACTCTTTTCAGGAGTCACCAGAACTTTAATATTATTTGAAAAGCCTGCAGAGCTATTCTGCGCTAAATTTCCCGGTACGAATTCTTCAAATATAAGTTTTGTAATAGGAAGATTTTTTTTTTGTTTTTTTTCTGGATTTTTAATTAAGGTTTATTATTTCCATTTATCTTCCAAATTATGTTTCCTTTGTAGTTACCGCTGTTCCTTTTCAAGTTCTTTCTGTTCTTTTTTGTTTTCGTTATTCTTTTTGAATTTTTTAATAGCAAAATGAAGTCACAACGAAAGGTACAATTTCTTTAGATTTGTTTGTACTATTGTTTGCACTATCAATTGCTTCACCTTTGGTAGTTATAAATTATTTGCGAAAACAAAAAGGATTTCAATAACTTCTATGATTTCGGGTTCACTTTGCTCTACTGTTCCCCTTGATTCCGGTTCTTTGCTCTACTGTTCCCCTTGAATTCGACATGCAGGAAGACAAAGTCATTAATATCTAAAATATTCAATGTATTTTCTATATTTTGTTTGGATAACAGAGTCTTATAAATTTTGTAAAGACATTTAAAATCATGTGTTTATTAACTAAATCTGCTTCTGTCACTACTTCTAATTCCTGCAGTTTGTGCCTTCCTACAATGGCCGAGAATTGTTTAGTGTCGACAGCAATTTGGTTTACCTTTTATTTAAATCAACCTTAAAATCAAAATAAACAATCACCTTTCGTTAAGCAAATTCAGAAAAAAATGTATACCATATAATATAATAAAACTCTTTTGAAAACACCCTTACAGTCCATTAATATTGCCAATATAAGTCCAGGAGAATATTACCATTTTGGCATACAAAATTATCTTAGAAATCAAAAATTTCAAAACTTGAATGAAACTAAAGAAATAATTTTGGATATAGGCATTGATGGAATGTCATTATTTAAAAGCTCGAAACGAGTCTTGTGGCCTATTTTAGGTTCATTTGTGTCCGAAAAAAATATTCCGCCTTTTCTAATTGGCTGCTACTCAGGTAAAGAGAAGCCATATATGGTTAATGAATATTTAGAAAATTTTTCGAATGAAATAAATCATCTTATGAAAAACGGCATAGAAGTTGGTGAAAAGAGGATAAAAAAAATATTCAAAATACGCGCCTTTACATGTGATACACCAGCCCGAGCGTTTGTTACCGGATCACAGTACCATACAGGAAAAAATAGTTGTCCGAAATGCACGCAAATTGGAATATACCGTAATAATAAAATTGTGTTCCAAACAGAAATAATGGAACTGCGAACAGACGATAGTTTCAGTAAAAGAACTGATAAATTTCATCATCAAATAAAATTTTTGAAAACCAGAACTAATTTGGAATCAATAGGAATTGGTATGGTTTCACAATTTCCCATTGATCCAATGCATCTTGTGGATTTAGGAGTTGTAAAAAAAATATTGACTGTCATTTCCAAAAACAAATTTAAAAATAGTTCGGCTAACACACTCGAAATTAACAAACTATTATTTGAATTGTCTAGCAATGTTCCCTCAGAATTTTGTCGACGAGTACGTACCCTGCATGATATATATGTCTGGAAAGCAACAGAATTTCGCCACTTTTTATTATATTTAGGTATCGTAGTACTAAAAAACAATGTGGATGACGATATATATTATCATTATTTATTATTTTTCTGTGCAATACGACTGCTCTCTTGTAAACAAAGTTATATTGTGAACTTAAACACATCTCGGGAATTGCTAAAAGACTTCGTAAAATATTTCCCTTTATTATATGGAGAAGATAGTGTCACCTTTAATGTGCATGGATTACTTCATATCGCGGATTGTGTTGATCAATTCGGACCACTTGATAACTTTTCAGCATATAAATTTGAAAATTTTATGCAATATATTAAAAGGATTGTACGATCGCCACACAAAATTTTGCAACAACTTAGCAGGAGGTTCATGAAAACAACAATACAAATAATAACAAAAAAATTTATTTTTGCACTACTGATTCAATGAAAATAGAGTTTAAAAATGACATAAACTCGTATTATTTTGCTACTCCTGATGTTGCTATTAAAATTGTTGGAACTGGATTTAAAAATGGCGAAGAAACAGTGACAGGATATCAATTTAAAAAAATTGAAGATTTTTTTTCTGAACCTGTAAGTTCTGCTGGAACACTTGGAATATTATTATGCAGTGAAATGAATTCCTCACTTATAACACTTTGTAAAAAGGACGTCAAATATAAATATTACCCAGTACCTTTCGACCATAAACTAGTGCTAATTCCAATTTTGCATTATTGTTTTAATACATTTGATCATTAGAAATTGATAATTATATATATATATATATTTATATATATATATATATATATATATATATATATATATATATATATATTTATATGTATATATATTTATATATATATATATATATATATATATATATATATATATATATATATATATATATATATATATATATATATATATATATATATATATAGCGTTGATGTCAATGCTCAATTAGGTATCTAAAAATATTGAAAAAAATTTACGTTTTTAAAAACGAATTAAATGTCGATCAAATTGACCAATAGTAATGACTTGTTACGATCAATGAAATTTTACTGTTGGTTACTTTCATCGACATTGTTCTTGTACAACCAATTTTAAACGATTTTAAGTACCTAAATTTTTTTCAACATCTTTAGATACGTAATTGTGCATTGACATCAACGATATATATATATATATATATATATATATATATATATATATATATATATATATATATATATATATATATATAGATATATAGATATTATTTTATTGTATTATAATTAATAAAAATAATGTTACATTTCGAAAACTAGGTTTGTCTTTTACAAATTAAAAATTTAGCTTTAAAATGTCACTACCAGTGTCACCAATAAATAACTGTTTCATCATCGTATTAAATAGCGAAGATATCAGTGAAGGATTTATTACTTCAACTCCTCAAGTGCACTGCAGCCCTTCTATTTTTGAGAGACGGATATTTATCGCCCAAGAAACACACCCTCAGAACTCAAATAAAAAAATGGAATCCGTAAGATATTGTTAATAAATTACAAAAATATTTGGTGACATTAATTTTGTCATTTCAGAGTTCGAGTGCAGAAATTATTTCATACATTAAATTATGAGAGAAGAAAATTGATAACCTGAAAAAAAACAATGACGCTTTGTATGACGAGGTACGAGTGTATGAAACTAATTTAATAAGATTAAAAAATCATCGCGCAATACTTTGATTTATATTTCTTTTAAATTTTATTAAACATTTTCCCCATAAATACATCATGAAAAAAAATATTTTATTAAACTTATTGTTTGCTAATTAGATTAAACAGATATTTTTGCTACTTTACAGTTTATTTCATACAAAAGTGAAATGAGAGCACGACAAAAAGCGGATAATAAATTGGCCCGCAAAACTTTTTGTACTTGCCAGATGATTAAAAATAAAATTAATGAAATCATTTCTGACCCAACCGAGGATGAGTTTAACATGCTTCTTCCAATTGAAAACAAAAGTGACCTTCTAGACATGGAAAAAAAACTTGCGGATCGCAATTACGGAGAAAAACTGGTAAATTATATTTGTATACATATATGTATGTATTATGTTTGTATATAAAGTGTGTCCCATTTAAAACCTGACCAATAATATAATTTCTTTTATTTATTCACAGGTTGGCTACCTAAAGAGGAAGTTAACAGCAAAAAAAAAAAATTATGAAGTCGTTTTTAGAATTATTGCAACTGATGAAGTATACTTCCAATACAACCTGAAAGGCGTGATGAATAAAAATTCTATTATGGGTCTGAAGCTATTTCATACTATTTTATACAGTAGGTTAATTAAATATTATAACCCCCTATTGCAGAAGTTCTCTAGTCTAACTAATAATTGAAAACATTAATTAAAAATGAGTTATATATATTTCAACTTACAGAAGCTTGTGGCCTTCATATAACAGAATTTGAATTTGAAATGAGAAAACTTCTATTGAAATCACATAATAGGCACAACAAAGCTATAAGCACAAGAAAAAAACAAGTATATTTTTTTTGTAATCAATTGTTAGAACCAAAATAACATTCTTATACCAAATGTTTTTAGTTAAAGGAAATTGCATCGTCCTCACGAAGTCAAACCGATGAAGGAGAATCATTATAAATAAAAAGAAGAAGAATAATTAATTTGTATTGATTTAGTATTTTAGTTTATTTTAGTTTTGAATTTGAATTTGTTTTTTAATAAAGAAGTAATATTTATATTTAAAAAATTACTCAAATGTATTTTATTTATACTTGCATGAGAAAATACACGCTAACCGCTTACAACAATACATATTAACTAATTCTTTATTCGCATTTAAAGCGCCGCAAAAGGCGCCACGATTACCACTGGAAAAAGGTGAACTGGTACTACATAAAGTCCTACAATTTTCTTAATTACTTGGCTTACTACCATATCATCAATACTAAATGTAAAACCTTATGAAATTCACAATCAATTGAGTGGCCCGTTATTCATAAAATTCTAGATGAAATTCTTTGTTTACTCATCAGAAATATTATTAAAAATTACCCTATAAGTTCATCAAATAAGTGTATAAAATTAATCAATAATTTTAGTGTATACCAACATAATGAATTTAATGATGAGTTCTACAAGAAATTCATTAATACACTCATTTAATGTTTCATTTAAATATTCATTTAGTATATAAATGAGTTTAGTCCCGCAGACAGTGTATTGCTCATTGAACGACTCATTTGAAGGTTCATTATGAACTCATCAGTGAGCTCATCAATGCCTGTTTAGTAGGGATGTTTTATCAAGCACACTATAGTAGTCTTATGAATACAAAAATCCTAAAGAGGTAGCATGTGACGTACCAATGTAAACATGTTTTCATTATTTTACATACACATAATACCCGTTTAGCGAACATAATCCAATTATATGTATATAGATATATTCAAATATTAAAACTATGGACATATATGTAAAAAAATGTATCAAGCTTCGATAATATATTTGTGTCAATTGTACATAAAATAAAATACCAAAATATGTTTAATTATTAGTAAAAATAAAATAAGATTTGAAAATTAACTGCGTATATATATTTTAATTCAATTTTAATTTTAATTCTAATTTAATCTAAAATATGAGACATTTGTATTTAGATTTTATGTACACAAACATTAAAATCAAAATCAAGCAATTAATCAAGAAACCAAGAAATTTGATTTCTTTCACTATAAATTCAAAACATTGCCTGATAAATGCATCCCGGTGGATTTAATTTTCCAAATTCACATTAAACTACATCACTTCTTAAACACAAAAACACATACAAATGGAAAAGTAAAAATTAATTTAAAATTACGCTGCTTACATTTTTGTTTTTCTTATCGCCTTTCAGGCGAAATATGAGAATTCTTTTCCCATTTTCTCGAGTCCTGGATTAACACATTTTTTTCCAACGATTTTTTTCCAAGAGAAGTTCCATTCTTAAATTCGAATGTTTCCCTGCTGCAGTTTCCCATAACGTTAAGAATTCGTCAAATAATTATAGGTCCTTCACAGGTTATTTCAAGGTCATTAAAATCGGTTAATTATTTGCATCCATTAAAAAGGTAAACCAGACAAAGGAGAACAAAAATTAAAACGAACCCAAATCTCTTGTTTGTTTTAACTGGAGTACGGTACACAACGGAAGTAGTATGCTAATATGTACCACTTGGGTGTTGCTTTGAAACGGACAGTTTCGTAGGATGATGCAGGCTCGCCCAAAGTTTGATCGTTACCCTTTTAGATATGCGTTGGTGATGAACTTCCACACTATGAATTTGAAATTTATCCATTCTACACAAAAAGTAGGAAACTTCAATTTTGTTGCTTATGAAATTGTACTAATGCTGTGTGCCTCAGAAGACTTTTCAAACTAAACTTTTCAAATTTTGAAGCTTTCGCTATTTTCTCATAGATGTTTGGTGAAAAGGCAGTTTACGAGGTTAATTTTCGACGACTTCAATTTGTATGACATACAGTTTAAAATACGTAGTCAGTAAAGCCCGGTACACATTGAGAACAAGTAACGAGAACGATATTCCCTTTTTTACCAAATTATGTAACATAATTAACATAATTATTATTATGTTCATTTACTAAAAATAAAATTTAAAATTTTAACAGTTTTAATACAAAATTTCAATTTATTATCGTAAATTAAAACGATAAAATGAAATTTTGTATTAAAACTGTTAAAATTTTAAATTTTATTTTTAGTAAATGCACGATATTTTAACTATTGTTAATTAAAATCATACAATTTTAACAATTTTAATAATTTTCTTACATAATTCAGTTTCTAAGCAATCGGTTTCTCATCGGTCAGCTCAATATGCATTTTTATGTTTGGACTTGGCGTTATCTTCTCTGGATTTTAGTTTACTACCAATAATCGAATTCTATCCGCCACTTCACGATCATTAATATGGTTTATGTTCAGCGGAAGTTCTCTATGCTCAATCACCATTGAAATGTTTCCCGGAATGAATTTTGTCTTAGTAATTCCAGTCGGCGTTTGATTTATCAAATATCTACCCAATTAAAAATCAATTGTGTATGTGAATTGTAGACTCATATACTTCATCCTCTATTTTTAGCTTTGTATTAAACCTACCTACGGTTGATACATCTCTGGACCCCGCACCATGGAATATTGTACACTCCTCGCTTAATTCGCAAATGCCCGTTCCAATGAATTTGTTATGTGACATTAACTAATGTCGCTTCCGGTATCAACTAGTGCACAAAGTTCCTTTCCATTGGACATTACATTTTTAACAGCTTTAGATGAACAATCATCCTGACTTTGAACCATCAGATTTTTTCGCGCAATCTTTTCTTAGATACCCGGTTCCATCACAGTTGTAACATCTTGGCATTCTTCGGAATCTATTTGACTTTTTGTTCTCAATTGGCTTTGTTGTTACGCTCTCGATTGGTGTTTTTATCTCAATTTTTTGTTTGATTTCTTCATAAATTACGAGTTTACTTTTGAAATCATTCATAGAGGTTGATCCATCTAAAAGCGCCTTATTATGTTCATAATCGGTTATTCCACTAATACAGTAATCGATTATCGAAGCATCTTCCAAGTTGCCGGTTTGACCTAGTTCACGCACAGTGATTAAATAATTTTTGAAAGATTCATCTTTCTTTTTCTTCCTCTCTGCCATGCGCCACAGCAGAATTCACTTTCCTTTTGAACTCGTTGACTAAATGTGTGGTTAGATTTTCCCAGGTATCAGTAACGGCGGTTACTGATACCTGGGAAAATCTAACGACATATTTAGTCAACGAGTTCAGAAAGAAAATTAATTCTGCTGTGGCGCATGGCAGAAAGGAAGAAAAAGAAAGATGAATCTTTCAAAAATTATTTAATCACTGTGCGTGAACTAGGTCAAACCGGAAACTTGGAAGATGCTTCGTTTGGCGAAACGTAAACTGTCTTTTGCTGTTCCAGTTAACAGTCGTTTTGAATAAATAACTTTCAGTTCAGCATTCTATTTCATACATACAGCAGCATCTTCAACATTCTGAATCCATTTCTCGACGGGATAATCATCCTCCCCGCTAAACTTCGAAAGCGATTCTTCCACATCTCTAAAACTTAAGCAAGCTCCAGCAGTAGGCACGATAGTAATTGTCTTGTAACTCTTCTAACTGGATATTATCTTCCTGTTGGTTGCCGTTAGGTTCGCTAGCATGTCTCCCTACTTCTATTTGTCATATCTTCGCTGTCACCACCCTCCATCATAATGCTGCTTTTTGGTTGGTTCAATAGCACCGTATTATTTGAATTCACCGGCTCATCATTCGCGACTCTTCTAAACATTTCCATCACCTTACACATAACAGCGTCCACAATTTCAGGTGAATTATGAAGATTATTTTTTTTCGGCCCATCTAAGCTAAAATTCCTTAATAATTTGTTATATAATAGCAAACCTCACTTTCAGCCACAAAATCAAAACAACTTTACTTCATATATAAACACAATAAATTATAAGAACCGTTCTAGTTTTATCTTTAATCTTCACTAAATTAAAACTCTATCCAACAACACTTATTTTTAAATTTCACGCAAACGTCCTTGGTACAAAATACGGTACTTTATATTTCTCGACTCACGAATTCGGTGTTATTCAACAGCACCTTATATCGCCACAAATCTTGGTACATGGAAAATCCCTCACGGATATAAAAATTCGCCAACTAACTTCACGATAAAGTTTTATACATGTGAATCACCACAAACCTAAATGTTTAATCGGTCAGTCTTCCCTGTTTGGAACACAACGTCTTAAACGCACCAAAACTAAACCTAAACGTACAAAACTACACATTTGCTTCAAGAAAACTCAGTAGGTTAAGGAATTTCCTTAATACATGTTGCTCAAAACTACCCGCTGAAAGATTCCGGTTGAGCCCCAAACTGTAGAGCTTAATTAGTTTTTAAGAAAAAAGCACGAGTTGTTTACTACTCGAAACACCAATATCAATTGCTTTAATCTGATTGTATGGTTAACAGGAATAATATATAAAGCAATTATACAATTCAAATATAACATAAAATACGATACAGGCTGCATCCAAATTGAGTTGAACAAATTCGAATACCTTAAATCCTACATATATATTTAAATCTTATTTTGATGTACATACTTTTAATAAACGACTCGGTTTATTTTTTATTAGACGTCATTTATTTGGATGAGACATTAAAAAGTTTAGTTGGCTATAAGTGTATTTGCTATAAGGCACAATTGAATACTTTTAACCTAGTGACATCTATTTAAATATTGCATGAATTACTGGGTTTTACAAAAGTTTAGTTTGAAAAGTTTTCTGAGGCACACAGCATTAATTTCATTTCAAACCAAAGGAAATCCTACCGCCATGTAAAATGTAAATAACCTAAACATATGAAACGGAGAAATATCGAAATCTTGGAAAATCTAATAAATATTACGGTTCAGATTTATGTATATGTGTAACACCGCATCCCCAATGAAATACATTTTACAACACTCTTTTTACTCAAACGTAACGAACAAAATTATTCGATATGTTTGAGATCCATACAATCCTGTAAGGCAAAAGTGAAAAGTATTTCATTGGGGATGCGGTGTGACTCTGCAAGTTACCACAACTCAAGGCTAAGCGCAGAACACTGTCATACAAAATTCGAATAAATTTGAAAATCTCTCAAAATCTCGAATAATCCTTGAAATGTTGAAAATCTTAAGAAATCTAGAATAAATCGATAGAACAATTTCAATAATTTCGACAAATCTAGATATTAATGAATAATTTCGGAAAGCCTGTAAAAATCTATAGAGAACTCACGAAAATTTCGAAAAAATTTTGTAAATATTGAATTATTTGTCAAGTAATTTAATGTTAATAATACAACTAAGCAATATGCTACAAAATAACTTAAGACTAAGTTCAACAAAACAGTATGCAATAATAATGGAACCCTCAAATAGTAGTAAATATCGAACAATCATATTATATATCTCTAAGATTCTCAAGTAACATCGAACTATCAAATAGACCCGAAAATTTCAAACATACTCGAATAATCTCGAAAATCTCGAATAATCTGGCGGTTTCAAAACAATGAATCACCAATTATGTCTCGCACCAATCACGCATTCCGTTTCCGTATTATACTCCAATAATCTTAAGGAATTTTAAAAAGTGATCAAAACATGAAATCCGAGACAAGGGAATATGACATTTTTTTCCCGAAACCGGTTTCACCGGTAAATTAAGTTTTTATTTACCGTTTACCGGTAGTAAAAAATATTCGGTAAATCACATATAATCTTTTGCAAACGCTAAAATCGATATCGTTTGATATCAAAAGAAGTTTGGAAAATTCTCTTCTAAATCTAAATATTTGTCAGAACCTAAAGCCATTTTTATTTCTATGGAGTTAGATTACGTGTAATTACTCTGACATTCACCTTCACCAGCCGAGAAGAAATTCTTGGGCCTGTCTTAAGAAAATATTTAAAAGAAACAGGAAACATGTTTTTAATTTTCTAAATCTAGACCATCGCATTTTTTTTAAAATTTCTTAGAAATGTCCCGTTTTGAAAATTTGAAAGGGTGGTATTCTTTAAGCTTAATCTGAGCTACCATCTATCTGATCTTGACTTTGAACTAATATTCAAATGCTTGATAGTTCTCTTGGAGCCCATTAACCGTGGGCCCCCGCGGCTGCGGTTGCTGCGGATACCTAGCTACGCCACTGACATTATGGAGTTTGGTTTGGTGGGATCGCATCACATGTAAAAAATGGCAAGGAATAAAACTTTACTAATCTGCATGTGTATATTTAAGTGAATTAATTTAAATTAGTAATTATTTTTTATGAAGTGTGTAATAATCAAGGGTTAGCAACTTTAGTTTGGATCAGATGAGGACTGATCCCATATTTTAAAAAAATCAACCATGTACGCAATATACTCTTAATTCTCTAATATTTCCAATTTTATTGTATTTAACGCAAATGTGAAATTTCCATTTGAAATGTTAGGTTTTTCCAGATCTTAGCCAAATAATTATTTATCGCTGCATACCCTTCCACAAAGTGGAAAGTAGAGTACATCTAGGTATAGCTAGACTTTGACAGGGTTGCATACAAAAATACCGTATGGGTAACTGCAGCAAGGAAACTTTCGAATTTAAGAATCTAACTTCTCGTACCGTTGGAAACGAATCACTACTAATTTGTAACTTTTTATTTGAATGCCGAAACATCTTCGTCAATCGAAATTTGGCCAAATCGATTAATCGACCATTCCCTAATCCTGATGCATTTAAAAATAAAATAACTGTCATTTTATGTTGACTTCATCCTTTTCATTCGAAACCAGTTATTTAGGAATATAATCATGGCATTGACTCCACGAAAATTTTCGTTGAAGGAAGTTTACCGTTTTAGAAAATATTCCAATGAACTTTGGTTATTGAACAGTGCAGTTTTAATGGCTAATTGGCTATGGATCTGTCGCATCGGAATGAATAATCAACACAACATTGTTATTGGTTTCTAGAACATTGTATGTCGGAAATATTTTAAATCAATTTGTTTTGTTGTTCAATTCGCAAATTATTGAACGAATAATGTGTCTTGGATGATTCAATATAGTGACATTTAGGGGTATTTATTGATTTTCATTTTTCATCGTATTATGAATGGAAATTGGCAAACTAATTTTTTGTGGAAAACACCAATTTGTTCAATATATTTACAAATGTGTCTGGTCTCCGCTGAAAACCAGGTTACATTTTTGTTTTTCTTACCGCCTTTCAGGCGAAATAGGAAAATTATTTTCCCATTTTTTCGGGTCCTGGATTAACACATTTTTTTCCAATGGTCACTAATTAGCACTAATTCGTTTCTAACAGTATGAGAAGTTCCATTCTTAAATTCGAAAGTTTCCCTGCTGCAGTTACCCATAACGTTAAGAATTCGTCAAATAATTATAGGTCAAACACAGGTTATTTCAAGGTCATTAAAATCGTTTAATTATTTGCCTCCACCATAAAGGTAAACCAGACCAAAGAGAACAAAAATTAAAACCCAAATCTCTTGTTTGTTTTAATTGAGTTTGAAGTAGGAAACGTCAATTTTGTTGCTTGTGAAATTTAAATTGATAACCTAAATGAAAATTCGACATGAAAATGTAAGTGAAGTCTACTAAAAGATATTTTTTCGAAATTTAATAATTGCTGCGTTCCATTTGGCCTGGCAAAGTACTTGGGAGTAGATGGTAAATGGAACGCAGAAAATTAGTTGCGAAAATAAAATTTAATTTAAAAATATTTACGTGCAACATGGAAATTTGGAAAATTAATTATTAATTTGAAAACTGATCAGCCATTTCTTACCGATTAGTTTTATTAAATATTCTGGTAACGAAGTCGCCATAAATTCAAAAAGCAAACTACTCATAAAATTTAGCAAGAGTAGCTGCGAGCAATCAGAAGTACTTGTGTGTAGTTTGCCACGTTAAATGGAACGCAGCAAATGATAACTCATTACAGCGCCATCTTTGAGTCAATCAAACAAAGAGCGAATATTTTACATCGAAATATGTTGAATAATTCACTGAAATCGGATACCCCTCGTATTAACGTTGTCCTGCCACCATTTAAACTAAATAACAACAAATTCCATTTTGTCGCTGCTCAATATGAGCGATTATTATTTTCAACCCCGAGTCTCTACCTGACACTTCCGTATATTACAATACAGATGGCAATTATATTATTTTAGTATTTAAATTATAATATAGATGGCATTAAGCCATCTGGACACCTATAATAAAACCACAAATTTTACTTCAACTTTGTGTTTCAGTTGATCTTCACTACAATAACCGTATCAACACGGCGTCTTTGAGGTACACCGTGACCCCCGAGTACAAACCGTCGCCATTAACATCCAATATATGCTCCAGGATACTGTATCGGAGTTCATTCATACAGTGTAGACATATGAAAACAGAAATGTTCTCCTTCCCCAATACATAACAATACATAACGACTTTGCCTTAATTGAATCGGACCAGCCTAATCAATGTTAAATGTCATATTTCCAGTGTCGGTTCTACTCGATACTCTGGCACTGCGACCAATTGTTGAGCCGCTCTTGTCCGTGCCAACACATTACAGAATGACACACAATATCCTTTCGGCAATTTTTCTAGCCACTACACTTTTATGATTCAGAACTATGATGACATGATGAAACAAATTTTTACATTATTTATTATAACTACAACGTTTGCAGTTACAAGTTATGGTCCGTCCCAAGGTACAATATACTGAATCGACATACATACGTTAAGAAAAAAATAAGCTCCATCCTAAATGCCCATATACCTATAATTTGCTAATGGTTTAATTTAAAACGTAAAAGGTTCAATTTGAAGTGTAGGAAGTTCAATTTGAAGTGTAAAACCTGTATTCAAAATAAAAGATGTTCAATTGTTTACCTGCAATACATTGCTGCTTAATAAAATATAGGTTCCCATTCCAACAACCTAACCTCCCTGACCTTCAAATAACCTTTTAGTAAACCCCAAAATATAAAATAAATAAAATTATCCTCTTTCCCCCTCAAAACCGTACAACTTCTGTATGGCACACATTTTTCAGAAACGTCTGGATTTCTAAATAATTCGAGTGGGAACTTTTCAAATGAACACCTTCAGAATAAACTTGAGGACGCTTTTTCTCGACAATACTTGAGTGTAAAGTACTATTTACACACAAAATCTTATCTAAATCGGGGACCCCAAGAGCGTGCTGTCTTCTTGTTACACGCCAAACTCAATTTTTTTTTTTAAATGTAGTGTTACTTTTCCAATGTTAAATCCATAGGAAAAGTAACGCTACATTACAAACACAACACACTCAATCGTGATTCCAATTCAATTTTTTCTTGATACCACCAGAAATCGTGACCGATTGTGATTAGGTTCCTTTCAATTTCATCCTTCCATCAAGTAAGAGGTCTCGTTTCAGATCTCATGATTCATTCGCCTCTTTTAGTGACTCGAAGTTAGGAAGTTTTTGGATGTTTTGTACTGTTAATGACTTAGACTCGCAACCAAAGATAACTGGTATTGTCAACGCTTTGTAGATGTCTAATTTTATTTTGAGCGATAATGAGGAGATTTGAATATTTTAATGATGGCATAAAATGTCCACAGAAATAGAGTTTTGCTCAATGATCAAGGATCCTAGATGTCTGGATCTCTTGGTCTGAGTTATCATATTAGATGTTAGGCGTCTTGTAATTTTTCATCGGCGATATCACGTCTTGCTCGACATTGATATAATATTGAAGGAAAAGAGGTTGTTGCTCGAAAGTGGTGCCTATCTATTTAGAAGCGAGTGGACATAATTCTGACACATACTTCTTTGAAGATTTTTCTCGCAGCCAACTAAGATTCGTGCGAGATTGTATTGTTCTTTGTGATAGAGTTGGCGTGCGCGATTTTCCTCTCGAATAGTAACCTAAAACAAGCATCGTCCAACTAAAGATTTTTAGATCTTGATGAATTCCAGCCTATGGTGGACATTGAGGCACTGGTTATCGCCGTTTTGATTTTGTCCCAGTTTTCGTGATCCAGTTTGGCATATACATATTTCACTATGGCATAAGACACACTACGGAATATTTTGTTTATTTTATTTCATTAATGGTGATAATGGCCGAAGAAGAAAATACAGCTCACTTACTAGGAGGACCGGTAAGCGAATTTGTAGGTTAAAAAAGAGTGAATGTATGGTGGAAGGCCGAAGTTTTGAAAACCACTCAGCAATAAGCGGAATTCGCGTAATTTCTCCAGAGGAATTACAGCTTTGCATCACTCTTTCAGTCCTAGGTCAAGTACCATTCGGGACGTGGAAACAAATCTCATTATTAACATCGATGTAGTGCGGGACATTTGTGGAATGAGCGTTTTTCCGATCAACCTTATAGATCGTCATATATCGGCAGTCCAACTACTGAAGGAGTTACAACGTCCCAAAATCAACGAGTCCAAACCAAAATATCTAATCTCTGGTTTTGGAGACCATGATTCATTTGACTTTGGCAATGGTAACTAAACTCATTTGAGGAAGTGATTATATTCAAAATAAATACTTGAATCTTTTTTCATTCGTGACCATAGCGTGGGAAAGAATGTCGTGGAGCATCATGCAGATGGCAGACGTACTTTGCATCCTCTGCGTCCACTGCTAAACTCCAAATATCATGAAAATACCGATAAGCTGAAGTTTTACAGAGTGCTGATCAGGCCCGTTGTCGTGTATGAGTTGAGTATGAGAGTTGCATGAAATGCATAAAATGAAAATAGAGCGGGTATGCTAGCTTGGTCATATTCTTTGTGCAGATTTAGAATGAATACTGCAGCAATCTTTGAGAAGGAGAGATCTGGAGATCAAAAGGTTGTTGAAACGATACGGGCCAGCAGTAGCCTGTAAAAACATGGTTTATTATTATTATTGCTGTTGCTATAGTGGTATTTTAAAAATGGTATTTTTGATTTCAAATTTTGTATTGTTAAAATTTTCCAGACAACAATAATACAAAATTTTTAATAACTAAAATACAAAAAGACCGTAAATTAATTTTTAAATTTATCGAGTTACGAAACATTAATTAACATCCATCAATGCAATACCATGAACTAGAATTGCAGTTTTTCTGACGTCACCACCGGTTTAAATTGTTCAGGAAACCGTGATCAATGATCGTGCTACTTTAACGGTATTTTGTTACGAAATTGTATAGAAAGACGGTTGACAATAATTTGGATCGATTGGACAAAAAGCGAATAACAATAATTCAAGCATACATATACAGTAATTTTCAAGACAATAAACAATAAAAATATGGGGAAGATTCTCAAAAATATTTTAATCAAAATTCAATGCCACATTAATTATCAAGGACCTATATTCAATATTCTCAGATGCACAAAAAAATTAATCATCATCGTGCGATAATAATCGATTGGCAAAAATTTCCCAAATTCAATTTCAAATCGCTTACATACGTTTCATTTAATAATCTAAACACGATCGTACGAATTAATATACACCTGATAAAATTTTTCGATACTCTTACAGTTTAAATTGATTAATTAAATGAGGTAAGCAGAGATTCATACGGCTTAGAATAGATCCATGATTTCATAAATGCACCGTATGATAGGTAAAAAACATCTAGCGCAAACAAAATTTTAACAAACTCATCAATATTCTAATATTGTACAATATGACTAACGTTCAAACCATTAAAATTTGGACTGAATGTCATTTAAAGTGTGATACTATATAGTATACTATACTTAACATTTTAAGTCAAATATTTAAAATATTTTCTAAGAAATAATTGTTGAAGTTTAAATGTGTGCGGTTTATATAATGTCGTCAGTATTAATCGTACAATGGCCATGATTGTTTAGTTTTAAGTGTCATGACGTGTTTTTATCAATAACTTTAGTAAAAAATTAGCTTTGATTTAACTTAGTTCAAGTTCAATGTTTGATAGCGATTTACTGTCAAACAAACTTACTAGATGAGTCAAAATTAGTTTCTCTTTTGAAATATTACGACCAACCGAAGTTGAATATTTTACTAGTTGATACATCTTGGACAATGAGGTAGATCGATTAATAAGCCAGTGGCGAGGAATACATCAATTATATGAGCTAAATAGGGAACTAGAGAAAATGTCCGTCAAGATTTCCTAGGGGAAATTTTTACTGAATTGTTTTCTTGCGCTGGCTATTAACATAACACTGTAGAGGCTGATTTTATACCAATTTTAAATATTTTTTCCGAATTTTCCCGAATTTTCCACAATTTTCCTTCAGGAACTGGGGGCAAGTTATAACACAATCTGATTTACCGATGTTTTACTTTCAGTTGAAAAGTTGAAAAGTTTCAAGGTTGACCTTATCAAGGTTCTGCATTATCGATTTTTTTGGTTTCGGGAGCTTTAACTGTATATTATTATAAAACTATACTTCTCAAGTTATCCTTTAATCGTGATACTGTTAAAGTTAGCCGAAAGTTGGCAGCCGAAAGTGAAAAGTCGATAATGCAGATTGCGTTACTCCGGCCGAAATTAAATAAATGGTAATGCAGATTGCGTAATGCCCGACCAAAGTAAAAAGTCGATAATACAGATTATGTTATTATCATTCTAGCCGAAAATTAAAAATTTTGTAGTTATCAGCCGAAAGTAAATAGGACACATGGATTTAAATAAAAATTACTTACGTGGAAAACTTTGTTTCACCTAGTCGTGGAAAATATCGGAAAATCAGAAGAATCCACAAAATTGGAATAAAATCAGCCGCTAGAGTGTGTATATCTGAAGTTGAATCGTTTTTATGTGATTTGTCAATAGCTATCGAATGAAAAAACTCTGTTCTAGTTTCTCGTGGGAAATCTCGGAAAATTCGATTTTCCAAAAATCATTAGAAAATTTGTATAAAATCAGCCTCTGTTATGTCTGGAGATGAATTGCATTGTTGTGATTTGTCAATAGCTATCGCAGGAAAAAGATTCAGTTCAAATTTCCCGTGGGAAATCTCGGAAAATTCGATTTTCCAAAATTTTAAATTTTCCGAGATTTCCCACGGGAAACTGAACTGAATTTTTTTCCTGCGATAGCTATTGACAAATCACATCAATGCAATCCATCTCCAGATAAAACACTTTGGAGGCTGATTTTATTCCAATTTTGTAATCCTTCTGATTTTCCGATATTTTCCACGACTAGGTTAAACAAAGTTTTCCACGTAAGACTATTTACAAAAGTTTTTATTGCAATCCGTGTATCCTATTTACTTTTGACTGTCAACCACCAAATTGTTTATTTTCGGCTGGAATATTAATAACATAATCTGCATTATCGACTTTTTACTTTCGGCTGAAAACTTTCGGCTAACTTTAACAGGGTTTAATCGTGTACGTATTCTACACATCATACAGTTACAAAAGTTTATGCTGATTGGGACAGCATTCTCCATCGACATAAGCCGTTTTGCATTGCAATAAATAAGCCAGTACAACTATACAGGTTGTACCCCCAAAACCGAATCCTCGGAATGAAAGTTTAATCGGTCGTTGATCTTTTTAGGTGAAAATCACTTTGGTACCCGACACCCAAGATCCTCTCGCTATATGTTGATAACTCACTCAATCCGCTTTCAGCGAATATGTTGGCCAAAATCTTGTAGCCTTTCAACAAAGGTATAAGAGCGGGCCGATTTAGGTCTGTAAACCAACTTTTGATACGAACTCTATCAGACGATCTTAAAGCTAAATTTTATCATTTCGTTGCATATTATCTTCATGTGCACCAATCAAGGTGAGAAATAATTCCGAAACACTTGAGGATGGTTGCACTGTCCATCTCTAATGTTTCGGATTACTTCGAGTATCAAAGTATGTAGCTGCAGACAGAATTTTCGAATGCCGTTCTCGTTGTTTCGTCCACCTACTGTATTCTACCGTAAATAAAGCCTAAGGATTTAAAACCAATAGTGCACTTACTAGGCGTTTTATTCAAATAGAGCGCTCTATATAAAAAATAACCGATATAAAATCGGTTTCTATGATATGTTATGATTCCAAATCCTACTATCATGCGTAATTCCCGCCCGCTGAACGTTGTGGCTGGTAAATCTGTGCTTCAATATTTTCACGATTTCTCTTTAAATCCTTAGCAACATCACTTCCACTCTACTCGCGACATTTTCAATCAAAATATATTGTAATCGGAGATAAACTTTAAATTTTCAACGTCAAATCCAAACGGAGGGTGGGGGCTATTCCTGAATATTTAATTAATTTGTGCTAAATAGATCAATTTCGACCTATGTTAGAGATTGAGGCAACGGTTAGCGCCGTTTCGAAGATATCCCGCTGTTCTTGACAAATGGTTTATCATCCAAGATTTCTGAGACCAGGTAATTTGATTGTTCAATGCTGCGGTTCAACGGGAAGTTTTAATTCAGCAACTACCACAAAGTGTACTTAAACAATGTTAGCCCCACGTTTAGCTCGGATGCCGTTGACGCTACAGGAAAATGTCATTAGGCGACAAGAGTATTAATGTGGTCTATAATGTGGGAATAGTTTCGGTGTTACATATTTCGTTGTCGTTATTGAGGTAGGAGATTAATCCAATGGTGCTACGGTTGAACCGATCAAAATCGATAAGGTTCACCAATCGGTTTTTCAGTGTTGTAAGCACATGTTCAAAATAATTCTAAACTTTTCAAATTATAAGATTACGCATTTGGCAAATTTCCCAACCGCAAACAACAGCTGAAATCAAGATAACATAATCAATAGTCAACACGCATAACTCAAACGATATGGGCGTTTGTTACATAATTTATGTACAAAAACCCACAGTAAATGATAAGCTCTATTCATAATAGCTGTATGAATGAAATGGTATCGCTGGTAATATAAAATACAATAAAAAAAAATGTTAATTAACCTCATCGCCCTATCTTGATCCAACGAGCTACTGAATTATAAAAACAAATACCGCAATTATTGCAAATAAATTATAAATAAAAAATGAAGCAATATTGTTAATTGATTGTTGATTTTTTTTTTTTATTATTACAAATTTATTTATAGAAATGAATTGTTCATGATTTACACAAATTAATTCACGATTACATAACCGCGCGCACCAAATACTATACAAATTAAAACTCAAAAATTGATGTGCTGCTCAATCCATGGTATAAACGTGGTGACTCGTGTATAAACACCAGGAAATCCAGCTCGAGCACACTCAAATCCGTAGGACACGACACCGATTAGATTATAGTAATAGTTTGAACCATCGGATGAAAGTTGCGGCAACATTAGTGGCCCACCCGAATCACCTTGACACGCGTCACGCCCACCTTGTACATACCCGGCACATAACACACGATTATCGAAAATTTGTTCTGCATAAATTTTTTTATACGACTCAGCACATTCCGCAGTCGGTACAATCGGTAATTGTACTTCTTGCAATATATTAGTAATCGCACCTTTATTTTCCGTTGCACCCCAACCAGCCAAAAATGGTTGAAAATAATCAATGTTTTTGGAACGTAACAATTCACTAGTCGGAAGACAAATAGGACGTATACGATCAGTAATCTGAATAATTTGGCCCAATTTCAACAGGCCTATATCATTTATAATTAATTTATTGTTATATTCTTCGTGTGGCATTTTTTGCTCAACATTAACATCAATCGGAAATGCTCCATCATTATCGGATGTCAAATCATGTTCACCCAAGCGAACCATAAACAGATTGTCTTTGATGCAATGGGCTGCGGTCAATACATGGCGCTGTGTAATTAATGTACCACCACATTGAAATCGTGGTGCTGGATCCACACCAACCCGATAACCTAGTACAGCCATCCAAGGCCATGCGTTTAATGCAGCCGGATTACCACCAACGACACGCGTATGCGATGCAGTTGACATACCACATTGATTTTGTTCGTACGTCGGAAGTGTTATGCGGCCGTTCAAATTTGGGGCTACTGTTGGATTTGGATTAGGGGTTAGATTAGGAATTGGATTACTTGTGCTAGCACCTTGTTGAAAAAAACTAAAGAAATATAGTGGCGCTGCTGTAGTCGTCGTTTGAATTGTAGCTGGACAGCAAACCTACAAATACACATCACAATAAAGTGATTAGATTACATCGATTACAATTTTATTAAAAACCTAATACTTACTAATAAATCGGTACCATCGTAGCCACATACCGATCGTGACAAATAAGTTTCGATTGCTGCTTGATTTGGTGGTTTCGAATAGTAGATGGTCAGTAGTTGTAATGTATATTCACATGATTTGTAGTTCATACATACGCCGGGTACGCCATCTGGTGCATAACAATTAGTAGCTGTAGAATAAATAAATAAAACGAATTAATAAAGTGAATGGTGAGTAGTTCAATCTCAAAGTTTTACAAGCGAATGCAAGTTGTCTTAAAAAAATAACTTTGTTTCTCAAAATCAAACTTGCAACTAAAAACTTATCATTTTATACAATAAAAATAGAAACGACAAGTTTGCACGTGTCTTATAAACACGATGAGTTGACTCGACATTAATGGTGGTGTTGACTTCTCCCTTTTTAAAATCATTGTAAAGTGGGCTAAAACTCAATTTCCTGGGTTAAATTCCTGGTTGATTGCTGGAAATTCCGTCTTGATAGATCGGCTTGTTGTCAAACAGTATTCTTCTTTGACGTCTCACTCTTGCTTTGTTGGCGAGCAAAATGACGACTATAAGCAGATGACGTTATGCTCATTGAAAAGTTCTTGAAGTTGTTTGACGTTATTTATATATAAGTTATGTAAGAATCCTGAGACAATTTTGATGCTTTTTCCGTTATATTTGCTCTTAGTACTGGTGGCAATACTTATAGGACATCCTTACGTCTCTGTTCGTAAAAGTTGATTCGCCGAAAGATTCGATAATTTGATTATTATTGAACTAGCCTTTATTTCATTGAAATATGGCAAGGTTTATGTTTCGGTAATAAGCGGCTAATTTCCCCATTTATCGAGTAAATTGGTACTAACTATTTTCCCGTTTGCTAACTATACAGCTCGAATGATTTCTTTAAGTTCCTCTTTGATGAGAGTAAGTCGGTTGTACAGCGTTTGTTGCATTTTATCGTCTTCGTTTTCATTTAAATGTTCGACAATTTTGATGATTTGAACTCTATTGATTTTGTAATTGTTGATTGTTATTGTTGATTACTTGGTTCTGGCTTTCCACTGTCTGATCCCTATCTGTGGCGTGGCGTCCCGTTCATTTTCACGCGAGATCCATTGCGAGATTGCTTTTGTTTGATGAATAATCGCTGTGAATATTCTTTGCATTCTTTGCAATCTCTCTTTCAGTTTTGGTTTCTTGGTTTTCTCGGATCCTTTCGATTATATCTTCGTTTATTTTATTCTTGAAGTCAGTCAGACAGATTTTAATGGTTTTTTCTTTGTGTTCTCCCAAAAAATATCTCACTGGATTTCCGATGTCTCTGATGACCGACTGTATAGAGTTATTATAGCGGTCTGCTGCTGTATTGATTAATTCCTTTACTGTTAGTTCCTTGAATTCGTTTTGGAGGCATGAGCCGATTTTAATTATCATAGAATGGACCATTTCGACAGTCCCATTTGTTTCACTACTTTGCGATGGTGTTTGTGGTGGATTCTCTCTGGAGTATCTCTGTCGGATACGTCGGAAAGGGTGTTTATTGGATTTCCACACGACTAGCGTTCCTCTTTTATAATCGCAAATTGGTTTTCCTCATTGCATTCGTCAGTCACCACTCTTTGTGTTAACCGTACCTTGTAACCCGAAAAATTTTCTCTAAAGGCTTCCAGTGCCCGAATTCCGGTTCGATGAAAAATTATAATGAGAAATGACTTGATTTTTTATTTCAACTAGTCGATTGCATTTTTATTTAGAGTAGGCGAAACAAAAAATTAAGTCATTTCTCATTCTCATTTGTCATTGAACCAGAATTCGGGTGCTGGATGGTTTGAATATATCCTTCAGTTTGGATTTATTTTTTCCCCTAAAATTCTCTTTAGGGTGTCCCTAATTAGTTACGTCAGGCTAATGTGGTGCCTGTGGTAAGATGGGAGCGGTTCTTCCTGAGCGTAAATTTCTTTGTCTTTTTCGAATATAAGTTGATTCCTAAATGCGGTAATTTGTGCTTCGCAGTAGCGTATTAGATTCGTGTAGTCGTGAATTGTTCCATCTATGGATAGGTTGTTTGCTTCCATTTCTAGCCTTGATATGGCATCCTTCACTTTGTTGATGCAGCCCGGTTTGTAAATAAGTTCGTAGCTATGTTCCTCTAAGCTGGCTTTCTATCTCTTTAATTTGGCATTTTTATTTTTATTGCTTGTTGGAAACGTTAGTGGTTGGTGATACGTCATGACTTTATTTTTTATTTTTTTTGCTTCGTATAAGTATTTCCTAAGATTATCTAGTGTCTAAACTAGAGCTAGCATCTCCTTCTCGAACGGCTTGTTGAAGTCCGCGAAGATTAATTTATCCGTGGAGTATAGCAGCTCTTTTGATATATAAAAATGTTCCAGGAACTTATCTTGTCCATATTGACTCTTAGGTTGACTTTCTCCAAATTTGAAAAGATTTTTTCGATGTTCAATAAATATTCCTCTTCTGCTTTCCTCCAAAGATTATGATGTCGTCTATAAGTATACGTAACTTATTTCGCCGATGAATTCTTTTAAGAATTCGTCAATCATCTTTTGAAAAATGGCTTTAAGCCAAAAGAAAGTCGTAGAAACTCGTACTTCCCGTTCATTGTAGAAAACGAGGTTCTTTTTATATTCGTTTCTTTCATTGTACTGGATATATCTGGAATCGGATATGAGTCTAATATTGTGATGGCATTTAGCCTTTTGACGTATATGACCATCCTATATTTTTTTGTTTGTGAGACATCCAACTTCTTGTCGACAACCCAAATCGGTGAGTTTTATTTGGGCTCTTAGAGGGTCTAATGATTCTCCAACCGCTGTCTCATAATATATGGGTAGTTGTTTCGTCTCTTACTCCAGTATCGATTGTTTCTATCCTGTGTAAAACCTATACCCTAGGTGTGTATGGTACGCTAGAGAGGCTTCCGTCATAAAATTTACCTCAGAACCATTATCTGTATACTGGCCATCATTATATATTACGCCTTCCGTATTATCGTTGGCCAATTGTTTATAATAATCTTCTCCTGGTTGCGTTTCCATGTCGTTAATACTCTGCTGTCTTACTGGTTCTTAACGGTGAGAATAATTTCGTTTTGCCATTGGATTATCCTGATTGGTTGGACAATTTGATGTAGTTTAGCTGTTTCGTTTGTATTGATGTGTCAATATCCATTAGCGGTGATGGCTTAGGATTGTTTGGTCTTGGGTAAGTTGTTTTGATTATGGTTGACATATGGTATTCAGTGATTTTGGTGTTGTATATTGTAGACCATGTTTGTCCGCTGTATTGGTATTGCATATCTAACATCGATTGTTCGACAATTTGGTGAGTTGGTGTACCTCAATTTTTTGACAGTAAAGCCCGTTTATAAAAAAATATTAACTTTTTGAAAAGAAAATCCCAATTTGTGTTGCATTTTTGAAGACCATTTGAGACGAATGTGTAGTTTCCGACAAATAACAAAAACTGTATATGTATTGGTAAATTTTTTTTACAGTAGACAAAAAAATAGTTATTTCACTAAAATAATATGGTAAATCAAAATGTGTGATTAAAATATGTAAGGTTTCAATATACTGCAAAGAAGCCTCGCTATGCTAATAAAACAAATGGTAAGTAAATAAATTGACTCAAAAATTTAATAATAATCGGTAAAACCAACGGAATTGGTAGAAAAAATTTGTTTTACAAATCATAGTTGTGAACTCTATCGATGATTGGCCAGCTCACAGATATTTCGCAAGGACAAGGCATACCTGATTAGTTAGGTAAAGGCATGCTATACAAAATTAAATTAGCCCCATTTCCATACGATGGGGTTAGACCTTTTGTTATTGACTTGGTACTTAAGCGATTTTTATGAAATTAATCAAAATTAGGGTTCACTTTAACGCGGATTGGCCAGCTCACAGAGATTTTGCAAGGACAAGGCATAACTGATTAGTTAGGTAAAGGCATGCTCTATAAAATAAAATTAGCCCCATTTCCATACGATGGGTTAAAGCTTTTGTTATTGATGGAGCATTTATATGCATTGAAACTAGGTAGTGTATCAGTAGCCCCCCATCTTGGGTATTAAACGGCCAGTAATAGAACATCACAGAGTTTGAAGTTTTAAACGATGACTCCTATTCCTTAATTGAATATTCAGAGTTTTGGTAAAAAATTAAATTAGTTTTAATCAAACCACTGTTTTCAAATTTTGCGGATTTTGAATGAAATGCACTTGCAATAGAAAATTAAAGTCTGGCATGTTTAGTGTTTTTAACAAACTACATTCAGCGTAACCCAGGAACAACGACGTGGACGTAGTAGTATTTTGTTCCCTCTGAGTTGCTTGTTTGAGGTAAGTCCCCTCGCCTCTCACCATCGGGGTGCTTGTTTTAGGTAAGTCTTATAAAAAAAAGGCTATGCCTTGTCCTTGCGAAATCTCTGTGAGCTGGCCAATCCGCGTTAAAGTGAACCCCTAATTTTGATTAATTTCATAAAAATCGCTTAAGTACCAAGTCAATAACAAAAGGTCTAACCCATCGTATGGAAATGGGGCTAATTTATTTTGTAGAACATGCCTTTACCTAACTAATCAGGTATGTCTTGTCCTTGCGAAATCTCTGTGAGCTGGCCAATCCGCGTTAAAGTGAACCCCTAATTTTGATTAATTTCATAAAAATCGCTTAAGTACCAAGTCAATAACAAAAGGTCTAACCCATCGTATGGAAATGGGGCTAATTTATTTTGTAGAACATGCCTTTACCTAACTAATCAGGTATGTCTTGTCCATGCGAAATCTCTGTGAGCTGGCCAATCCGCGTTAAAGTGAACCCTAATTTTGATTAATTTCATAAAAATCGCTTAAGTACCAAGTCAATAACAAAAGGTCTAACCCCATCGTATGGAAATGGGGCTAATTTTATTTTGTAGAGCATGCCTTTACTTAACTAATCAGGTATGCCTGCTCCATGAGAAAACTGTGTTTTATATAAATTGATCATATAGTTTTTTTAATTATAAATTCATTTTTGAAATTTTTTTTTTAGTCCATTCTGGTACTCAAAGATAATCTTATCATTACATTTATTAAAATACTTTTTTAAGTACCATTGAAATCTAAAATTGCTTTTGCCGACTGTTTTACCGATACATATACATTTTTTTGTTATTTCGACAAATTTTGTGTACATATTTGTTTTTCAATTTGTCGGAATTTGTCAGAAACTTCACATTCGTCATTTGAGGCGTTTTCGAGTGTTTCGATTTCGTGGAGAAATGTGTTTTAACATCATGAAACCAAAAATGGAATTAAAACGGCTTTGAAAAAACACTTCTCAATTGTATTATTAAATTGTTTATGTATTATTATTACTCCCGATTCCGTATCTTGTGGGAACGACAAAAAAATTAAATGTAAATTAGCCTATATTAGCTACTTGCCTTAAAAGTTAAACAAATTAGAATTGTTTTGGTTGTCTTGTTTGTTGCGCCTGAATGTAGATCATTAGATAGATTTCATAGAATTCAGTGTTGCACATTGCAACCATGAAAAATGTTGTTTTACACTCCCAAGAAAATGCGGTGGTCTAATTAATCAGGAAAAGAAGAAATCGCTCCTTTTGCTATTAAATATTTTCTTAAGACAGGGTCAATCATTTCTTCCATAGAAATGCCATAGAAATAAAAATGCCTTGAGGTTCTGACCGATATTTAGATGTAGAAGAAAATTAGCTAAACTCGTTTAAAATAAAAGCTTTCGACATCAAACGACAACGATTTTTGTGTTTGCTGGATTGATTTATTTGTAATACGTTTTGCGTAACTCCAAGTTTACCACTTTTCCATTTATCAAAATTCAACCTTTTACAAATCAAGTTTTGAATAGAAAAGGTGGAATTTGATTTACCAATAGACATATTTTCTTTTGAAAAAGAAAGGTATAGTAAGCTTCTAGTGTTTGCAGCTTGCGATGTATCATTATGGTGTTCATAAAAATCAAGAAGAAACTAGAAAAATACATAAACTCGACTGAAAATAAATTCTTGTTTCCCTAGGCTTCTCTAGTAGGTTTCATCTTTTGATCACTTCTTAAAATTTCTCGAGATTTTTGGAGTTTAGCAACGAAAAGAGTTGCACGATGCTTAAGACATAATTGGTAATTCGATGTTGTGAAACAGTCAGGTTATTCGAGATTTTCGAGATTATTCGATTATGTTTGAGAATTTAGTAGGGTATATTTGATAGTTCGATGTTATTCGAGAATTGAATCTGTACTTTTGAAAATGACCAAAGTAGCACTTTTAGAAATCCGACTTTTGTCTTTTTGAAATTAATCTATTCAATTTTAGAGCCTAGACGAAGAATACGATTGTTCGATATTTAAAAAATTACCCGATAAGATCCGAGGGTTCTATTCTTATTGCATTTCGCTTTGTTGAGCTTAGCCTTAACTTGCTTAGTAATATTAGTAACATTAAATTACTTGAATTATAAATATAATTAAAGAGCTAATAATTCCATATTTACACGAATTTAGATTTTTACAGTCTTTCCGACATTATTCATTAATATTGAGATTTTCCGGTATTATTGAAATTGTTCGAGATCAATCGAGATTCATAGAATATAGAGATTATTCGAATTTTTCTGGGTTAATCATGATTGTCCCGCGGTTTATTATATATTTCTTGAGTTTTTTGACATTTCTAGAATTACTCGAGATTTTTAAAGATTTTCAAATTTATTCTGCGGTTAGCTTTGAGCCGTAAGAACTTGCAGTTACACAAATAAATCTAAATGCTGATATTTAAAAGATCTTGTGAGATTATGCAAAAATGTTGATACTTCTCCGATTTCTTGTATGTTATTCGAAATTATTCAAAAATGTCCAGGTTATTGTATAGTGAAACCCATTTTGGATGAAGGATACTTACAATGAAAACAAATATTCTGAATTTTTTACAAAAAATACCCGTTGTAATATCAAATTTCTGAGTAAAATGATTTGAGTTGAAAAGCTTCAATAAGTGAAAGCTTTTAAAACTAAAAGTTAGTAAAAAAACATTTAAACGAAAGCTCATAAAATATTTTAACGAAAGACAGAATTTATGGAAAGGCATAAAAATTACCGAGAAAGTATAAATAAATTATAAAGCTTAAAGCTCTTTGAAAACAATTACTCTAAATTAGTCCCAAAATACCACCTTCCTTTATAATATCAAATTTGAAAGTCAAATAGTTTGATTTGAAAAGATCTTAAAACTAAAAGCTCTTAATAGTTTACATTGAGCACAAATATTATAAATCCTACTCAAAATTCCGTCATCCCTTGTAATATCAAATTTTGTTATAAAATTGTTTGTTTAAAAAGCTTCGATAAGTGAAAGCTCTGAAAAATAAAGCTCTTGACAATTTTTTCAAATACATAATTTATGCTGATCACACCCATTGATTAAAAACCAAAAATTATTAAAAAGTTAAAAAAATGTTAAGCTCAAACCCCAAAAAGGTAGAAATTAATAGTCAAGCTTAAAGCTTATTGAAAACAAATATTCTAAATTTATTCCAAAATCCCACCTTCCTTTAAAATATCAAATTTCGGAATAAAAAGTAAATGATTTGGGTTAAAAAGCTTCGATACGTGAAAGCTCCTAAAAATATGTTGATAAAACTTTTTAACAAAAACCTCAAATTATAGTTCAAACCCAAAAAGTATGAATTAATTGTCAAGCTTAAAGCTCATTGGAAACAAACATTCTAAATGTATACCCTTTGTAACGGAATTTCGGGATAAATTGTTTACAAAGTTTCGATCAGTGAAAGCTCTTAAAACTTTTTTAAATATTTGTTTAACCTAGTACATTGTAACAAAAACCTGAAAGTATTAAAAGGCTCAGAAATGTTAAGTTTAAACCCAAATACATAGTATAAATTAATTATCTAGCCTAAAGCTCATTGTTAACAAATATTCTAAATTTATTCCAAAATTTCGTCGCCCATTTTAATAACAAATTTCAGAGTGAAATGATTTGATTCTAAAAGCTTCGATAAACGAAAGCTTATATATTATAATACCAAATTTTATCAAACTTCCGTCACCTTTTGTATAATCATATTTCTGAGTAAAATGGTTTGGTTAAAAAAGCTTTGAAAATTGAAAGCTTATAAAATTAAATGTTCTTGATTTTTTTGCAAATACATAAAACATTTTAACAAAAACCTAAAAGTGTGAAAAAGGCTCAACGTTAAAAGTTAAGTTAAAGCCCAAACTTGTTTAAATTATTGTAATTATCAAACTTAAAACTAATTGACAATTTTTGCAAATATATATTTTATGCTTATACAAATTTTTTAACAAAACTTACGGATAATTCGATATTTGAGAACTTTCTAGAATATTGAAGATACTTTGTAAATTCGATATTTTTCAGATTACTTCGAAATTGGTGATGCTTTATCGATATACGAGGGCGAATCAAAATGTCTTGCAATATCATATGATAAAAAAGAGTGAGTGAGACAGCAATATTTTTATTTTTCGACGTAATCTCCTTTAAGGTTTATACATTTGTTACATCGATCAATTAACTTGTCTAAGCCCTCTAAAAAATAATTTGTCTTTTGCTCCATAAAATATTCATTTACAACAGACTGTACTTCAGAATCACTGGAAAATTTCCGGCCCCTTAATTTTTTTTTCAAATTGGGAAACAGAAAGTAGTCACTGGGTGCCAAGTCTGGACTGTATGGTGGATGCGGAATTTCCACGAAGCCGCAGTCCTTTAATGCAGCTTGAGCAACTTTAGCCACTGGTGAATTGTCATGAAGAAGTAAGGTTTTTTTTCTAACTTTCTTTGGCCGTTTTTCCCGGATCGCTTTTTCCAATTTTCCCAAAACTCTGCGTAATAGATGCCTGGGATTGTGGTTTTCGGTGGCATATAATCAATCATCAATATCCCTTCAGCATCTCAAAAAATTTGTTGCCAAAACCTTACCAGCAGACGGTTGAGTTTTGAATTTCTTTGGTGGTGGTTCACCACGTTTAATACATTGCATCGATTCTTGTTTGGATTCTGGATACCAATGATGAATCCATGTTATCATCGCCTGTTATTATGTTATCCAAGAAGTTTTCTGGATCTTCTTCATACATTTCTAAAATCGCCTTTGAAGTTTGAACACGAATTTTCTTCAGTATGAATAGTCTAGAAACATTTAGAACAGTTCTATCATGGAACATTACATTTTAGTACAGTAAAACTTTGCACTAATAATTTAACATATTCTATTATACCCTAGGTGTCACGGTAACAATATTTTTAAATGCTCCTCCTGAATAAAATCGAAAATGTCGCCCACGACACTTATATCAGAGGTGCGGAATTATTTTTCATTATTATTCGTATTCAAATTTAATGTGGTAAGATAAATTCTTGTTTGTATTCCTGTTTATGAAAATTGTATGTACAGAAAGAACGTTAAGTGCGAGTTTACGATCATTTTCTGGTGAAAAATTTTCAGCAGATTCAATATATTTTATATGGAAAACAAAAGAATTATGTTCTGAAGGGAAAATTGGTTTACGAAATAGACTACGTCGATTGGTTGCCTGTTGAAAATTTTTCATCAGAAAATGGTCGTAAATTCGCATTAAGGCTGTGTTCCAATTGGTTAAAAAGTTAAATATTTTAACTGTGGTAAGAAATATTTAACTTACCTCATTTTTTAACCGATTTGCTGTTCCAAATGCAACTAGCTAAAAAGTTAAAAGTTATTTTTGTGAGTTTTGTGAAGTAAAAATAATTTAATTTTAAAATGAATAATAATATCGTTAAATATATACCGATAATAATTCAGTTGTACGTTTTATACAAGCAATTATTGAATTTAATTGCAAAATATTACAGTACAGTAAAATTTGTAAAGGTAATCTAGAGCAGATTTCACTTAAAATAGCCTATGAGCCTGCTGAAAATTTTTCAGAAGAAATTTTACATTGAACTCGCAGTATACATAAATAAACAAAAGATAACAAATTTTAACTGGTCGCCGACCACATAAAATATTTGTGGTGAATAAAATGTCAAAAATTTAACTTTTTAACTTTTTATGCGATATTTTTTTCGTTTGGAACACAGCCTAAGAAACCAGGAACCCTAAATGTTTGGTATAAGTAGATTTGAAAATTTTTTCCAAATCTGTCAAACAACAGGCTGTAGTAATTCGGATGAGTGCGTTTTATACCCTATTATATGTCAAAAACTACTACGAGAAAATAATCACCATAGCATACAAGCAGAGCTATTTTGACATCGTTTAAGAAAATCGTTCTTAAACTCGCCATATGAACAACGTTTAAGAAAATCGTTATCAGTTTTTTGTAATAATTGATTTATTTAAACAAAAATTAATAAAATTTTCTTAACAACAGCATTTTGATCAAATTTAAATAAAAGCTTATTACAACTTTGGTAAAATCGGATCAAAAATTACCATCTGGAAAGATGTCAAATTTTGTGATTAAATTGTATGTTTTTGTAAGTGTATGTTGTTGTTAAAGATATGTAGAAAACTTTCTTCTAAATATTTTAGAAAATCTGTGATATTTCCATTGAAAAACTTGAAGCTTTGCTTTGTTTTCGTATACGGGTTTTAAAGCTCCAATTAGCATTTAAAAAATATATTAGCTAATTATCCGAACTTTCTCTTAAAAATTTAAGATCAACCCAGGTTTGGTTCTTCTTTATATATACCTTCTCATTTACATCATTTGGTCGATATGCCATAGCGATGATCCAAATTTCGCGATACGCGAAAGCAATTAAAAATATTTCATATTCTCTCGTATTGATTATAAAAAAATGTTTACAGTTACGGTACAATTATTACGAACAATAATAATAAATTATTTACGACAGAAACATGGACGAAAATGAAATCGAAAATTGTTTATGAACCATTGCAAGAAATGACCATACTTGACCACTATTTTACAACAAAAAAAAAATGTTTGTCATTGATTTTCATTACCATTTTTATAATTGCTTTTACATAAATTTATGTGAAGGCGAATAATAAATCCGTATGCATGCGAAATATGTCTGTGGAAAAACCGCGCAAACATGATTCAAGAATAAAATGCATATCAAATGTCCCAAATTCTTGTGATCTGAATTTTGTACAAACACAGAAGAATTACAAAACTTTATACGCACTAATAATTTTCAAATGATTTATACACCCGCGTGATGGTTAATGAAAATAATTAGAATAAATTACCGTACTTTGTATATGGTAAGTTTTTTTTTTTTTTTTTGTACATGGAGATTACATTTAGACTATCCGCTTAACATATGGCGACGACTAAGTCATCCATCACAAAACTATTACAATTTTTTCAGTTTTGTGTGGTTTGTGAAAAGTGAAAGTATGAATTTTGAAGAAATCTGTTGGAAACTGTATTTATTCCCAATGTTGGCTAATTTAGCCAAATGGAAAGGGATTTGCCGGAATTATAATTATAATAACCAATTGACAACACCATTCCCGTTTATTACTCTAAATCCAACGGTTGTTTTAACATCGAGTGCAGTAAATAGTAGTATTGTGTTTCCTACTAGTGTTGTGTTTCCAACTAATACATCGGTTTTACCGGGAACCTTACCACCTTTTCCTGGTCCTGGGACAACAACAACACCGGCACCTACAATTCTTTCAACAGCAGTATTTTTAACAACACCATCAGGAACCCTTCCGCCAGGTAATTTACCACTAGTTACATTACCACCGGGAACATTGCCACCAGGAACTTTACCACCAGGTACATTACCACCATTTCCCGGCGCTGGTACAACTACAACTCCCGGCCCAGTTACAATATCAACGGCAGTATTTTTAACAACACCATCAGTTGCGGTATCGGTGCTACCCGGTACATTACCGCCAATTACATTACCACCAGCGACCTTGCCGCCAGGAACTTTACCACCAGGTACATTACCACCATTTCCCGGCGGTGGTACAACTACAACTCCCGGCCCAGTTACAATATCAACGCCAGTATTTTTAACAACACCATCAGTTACGGTATCGGTGCTACCCGGTACATTTCCACCTGGTACTTTACCACCAGCAACATTGCCACCAGGAACTTTACCACCAGGAACTTTACCACCATTTCCCGGTGGTGGTACAACTACAACTCCCGGCCCAGTTACAGTATCAACGCCAGTATTTTTAACAACACCATCAGTTACGGTCTCGGTGCTACCCGGAACAATAACTCAACCACCGCCAACTGGATTTCCACCATTTACAATAACACCCGGTACATTTCCAACCGGACCTGTTACACCACTTTCATCACTACAAACTTTTCCAACATTTTTATCCAGTTTACCACCAACCGGAACATGTCCACCGATGCCAATAATTTGTCCAACACCAAATACACCACCGGTGGTGGGACCAGTACAGGGTGGAATTGATCCACGTCAACCAATTCCGCTAAATTGTCCTTGCCTCGATTTACGTAATCAAGCGGTGGTGGATGTACTTCGAGCACTTCAAACATTGCCCCGGCCACCAAACAGAAAAAAATAAGTCGTCGCAAATTTTTTCCATTTATACACTTTGTAACAACATTTAAATGGATAAATCTTGTTTTTTATTAATTTTTTTTTATATAAATAAAATGGGTTTACTACGAAATCCCGGTTTTCAAAATCCCGAAATCAAAATCTCGAATTCAAAATCCCGGTTTTAAAAATTCTGGTGAAGGAAAATTTTAATTTTGAAACGGGATTTCATAGTACACGCGTAAAATAAAAGTAAAAATCGAGATTTTCTGAAAACCGAAATTTTGAGAACCGGGATTTCATTACACACCCAAATAAAATATTATTAATGTGTTTATTTAAAGTCGGTTTGAATTTGAATTGCATAATTGATTGTTGAATGAGTAAAGTGCATTGGCGACGCTGTAACTAGTTCCGTGTTGAAATTCTTGTAAATTGTATATGTTGCATGTAGGTAACAAGTGGGTAATAAATTCCTTAAGTAAAAATTTTGATTAATTATAGTTACATATTTGAATCTTGAAGCAAAATAGTAAATAAAACTGCATATTGAAAACGATTTTTACAAATCATAGAGTTTCATAGAAATCAATCTTCTTACATTTGTCGAAAAAAATTTATTTGTTTCTTAAACAAACGTTTGCGCTACAAAATAGTTATTTACATCACAAGGTCAATAAATGAGTTGTTAGTTTGTTACAGTACAATTTCGATACATCCTAAATGATGTGAAGATCATTTAGCGTATGTGTAGCGCGTGCAACGTTTTATTTTATACGTACAGGGGGTGATCAAATGATTAGAAGTGCTTTGAATACTGATAATTTATTTAATTTACTAAACATTTTAAACGCGTGGTCAAATAAAAATATTGTGATGGTGACACCTAGAGTGTAATAGAACAAGTTAAATTAATAGCTCAATGTTTTACTGTACTAAAATGGAATTTTCCATAATAAAACTGTTCTAAAGGTTTCTACACTATTCTTACTGGAAAAGTCATGAACTTTCTAGAAGTTTGGTTTGTGTATACAAAAAGGCGAACGAGATCGAATTGGACTATTAGTATTTGGTAAGCGATAGTATGAAGATTAAAAAGTAATTAAAAAGTGATTTAAAAAGTGTTTTAGTACGAAATAAAAATTATAAGTTTACAGTAACATTATGTCAAAATTAAATAAAGTGATTTTGTGAATTATTATTAAAAAATTGTGTTATATTAAGTTTTTGTATTCAATAAATAAATTCGATGGTAATAAATTGAATTGTTTTGCTTTTATTCACAATCCAGTGATTCGAACCTTGATTAACAAGGCAAAAACGTAACAATATTATGTTTACAATTGTGGTTATTCGCCTTGTAAGCAAATTGGCTGACATTTGGTGGTTCAAATTCGAACCATAGCCAAATGGTGGTGAAAATTTATTTATGTGTCAAACTGCATACAAAAATAGTGTCCTATGCGTATAATTAATATAATAGTTGTATTTCACAATAATTTAACATCCAAAATCCTGTTGTATTGGTTGCGTAAGAACCAAGACTAGACATATGGGCACTATTTTTGTTTATTAATTTGAGAAAATCAATTAATTCATCAAAAGACAGTGGAGGTTTTGTTGTACTGACATCGTTATAAAACAGTCCACAAATCTTGTTTAAATTTATTTGAGAGTTGCTAAACCTAATAGTAAAAGAAAGTATTCTATTGGCTCTTACGACTATGGCGCCCCTAGCGGAGAAAATTTAAATTACTAATATTTAGCTATATTTCTATTTACAAAAAAAAACATTTCTAGCAGAGCTAGAACAAAATATTGAAAAGATGAATTGTTCTCTAGGACTAGTTCCTCATTTTTTCAGTTGATCTTTAAACCTAACTAGGCTGGAAGCAGCTCTGAGGGTGTTACAAATTTAAATAAAATATAACAAATTTAGTACAAATTAGTACATGTTAAATTTAGCAGTTATAATATTTAGTACACAAGTAAAATTATATTTAAAGTACCCATTATAAATTGGTTACTTAAAACATAAGTTTGCGTTTAAAATGTTTAGTAAATTAAATTTATTATCTGTATTCAAAGGGGTTCTAATAATTTTATCACCGAAAACCACTTTTTATGGTTCGAGTATTGGGTTAAACTACACTTATTTTGGTTCGTGTCATTACTAAAAAAATTTGAAATCTTAGTAGGCGAATTGTTTCTTAGCTAGATAAGAACCATCTGTTTTATGAAAATAAAATATGTTTTGACATTCACGTGTAAATATTCACTGTGTTGCATTGGAAACAATTTGCTACAACTGCCAAGTACTTACGAGTGAATGTTCAATGGGAATCGAATTTTTTGTAACAGTAGTAAAACATAACCTCAATTTAAATAAAACTGCTAGGTTTTGACTAAAAATACGTTGTTCCATTAATAATAATTAATAATATTGTTACGTTTTTGCGTTGTCAATCAAGGTTCGTATCACTGGATTGTGAATAAAACAAAACAATTTAATATATCACCAATCAATTTATTTATTGAACAATAAAAATTAATTCAACACAATTTATTAACAAAAATTCACAAAAATACTTATTATATTTTTTGCACAATTTTACTGATCACTTATAATTTATTTGTCGCACTAAAACACATTTTAAATCACTTTTTAATTCAATTCCTTTTTAATCTTTACACACAATCCAATTCGACTTCGTTTGCCTTTTTCAATACACAAACCAAACTTCAAAATTTCATGACTTTTCCAGTTTTATCATGGAAAATTTCATTTTAGTACAGTAAACATTGAGCTATTAATTAAACTTATTCTATTACACCCTAGGTGACACCGTAACAAAGTAATAAAACATTAAACAACAAAATAATTAAATTATGCCTCGTCGTATCACAAACATAACCATACTACTACAATAAAAACTACTTGTTTTTAACTCTGATCCAACCAACATATTTTTGTTATGTCAGTAAATTCTAATTCTAAACAGATAATTTACGAAATTTTTGCATAGAATGCGAAGTACGTTGTATGGAATGGAAGAAAATGTTCCAAAATACAATTATACAAGTTTATAAATAAATTAACATTATTTTGAAAATCGATACATTTATTAAATGAGCCAAAAAGATATACCTTGGTTGGATTAGGGTTAAAAAATAAAATTTCAAACAAACAAAACTGTATTGTTACGGTAACGCCTAGGGTGTAATAGAATAAGTTAAATTAATAGCTCAATGTTTTACTATACTAAATATTTCTACACTATTCTTACTGGAAAAGTCATGAACTGTCTAGAAGTTTTGTTTGTGTACATAAAAAAGCGAATGAGATCGAATTGGTTTATTAGTATTTGGTAAGCGATAGAGTGGATAGAGTGAATATTAAAAAGTGATTTAACACCTTGAGTGCCGTTTGCACCGCCGGCAGTACACATTCGATTTTGTTTTCAGTGCCGTGTGTACCGCCGGCGGTGCACGATTAGATGTAACGAGTGAAACAATTTTACCTGAGTGCCAAGACTTTGATGTACAAAATCAAAAAAAAAACAATAAAAAGAAGTTATTCACAAAATCGTTTTATACGTCCTTAGATATTCGTAACGGCTCTTATATGTTGGCACTCTATGAATATTTATTATATGTATATAGCGGCATTCAACATGTTGCGGCAATATCTGGATGATTCTTTTCCTGTTATTACTGGAAGCACAGAACAAGATATAAAAGTATGGTCCTTTGGTGGAAGAAGTACGGCACTTCGTAGAACACCACCTTCAACTCCACCGTCAGCGAGCACCACAATGCTGAGTGAACTTAACAATGAGAAGGAAAATATCTCTTCTATGAAGCATACAACTCTCAAGCAAACAGTTAAAATAAACAACGTGGAGTTAATAAATAAATTTGAGCAAATGGAGAAGTTAATCGCGCAGCTGAACAATGAAATTGTCATGTTAAAAAAAGAAAACATTATGCTAAAGGAAACAGTAAATAAAAATAAAAACGCACGAAACTCAGCATTAATGAACAACCAATTTCAAGTACTCAGAGAACAAGACGAATATCACACTGATGAAGATAAGCTTGAAAGCGAAACCAATTGGAGACTACAGAAAGCCAAGAGAGCAAATAAGAAAATAAGAAAAGAAACCAACCCAAGTAAGACAAAAGCTGAATCATCACCAGAAGTTGAGCCAATTCAAACCCACTTTAAAAATGCCAATGCAATTACTGCACCAAAAGTGCATGAGCCAGAAAAGAAGAAACAGGTCCCACCCCCGATCAATATACTGGGAATAACAAATTACGGTATTATTCAGAAATGGATGAAAGAATTAGTACAAAATGACTACAAAGTAATATCGCTCAGTAATAATATCTGGAAAATAAATACAACAAAGCCTGAAGACTATAAAGCTCTAGCTAGCAAATTAAATGCTGATGGATAAAAATGATCGTTCAATTAAAGTAATGGCAAGAGGTCTACATACAACTTGTTCAAAAGAAGAAATCATTGAGGACCTGAAAAACAGAGGCCTGAAAATAGTTGATGCAGTTAACATCATCAGAAAAGAGAGACGATAAAACAGGGAGGGAAAGGTTGAAATCACAAGAAGATGTCTCCCACTTTTCATGCTAACCTTCGATAACCAAGAAAAAATCGAAAATATTTATAATATTAAGGCTATCCTTAGCCTCAGAGTTAAAATAGAAACACCGAGAAAGGTCACTCCAGTTACATCAAGAAATATACAAACCACCAAAAAACCACGGAGCCAAAATCGTTGACTCCTAATGTTTACTTACAAAGAGAGCGAGTAAATGAAAACGTTTCTTATGCTCAAATAGTTCAGCAAACAGAGCAGAAACAGACTAAAGTGGATCTCGTTTTACCTCAACAAAAGACTTACTTCGCAGGAAATGAGCCTGCAGAACGCACTAGAAGGAATGAAATCACAAACTAGTTTCAATAAAAGAGTAGAAGAAAACCTTGATCGAGTGTATCAAAATATAAATTATATAAAATCGAGTTATAAACCAAAGAAATGAATAAAACATTACGAATTGTAACCTGGAATGCAAATGGGCTATTGCATCACATTCAAGAACTAGATATATTTTTAAACATGCATTATATGTCTTATATCAGAAACTCATTTCACCAAAACTTCATTCTGTAAAATAAAAGGATATAATTGCTACCATGCATTACATCCAGAGAACAAAGCTAGAGGTGGATCAGCTATCCACATAAAAGATTATATAAAGCATAACGAAGAACTTAAAGTTGAGAAGCTTTCCATGCAAGTCACAACAATCAAAATACAACAAGTAGATTATACTAATCTTCTCAAAACACGAGGAAGTGTCTTTTTAATTGGAGGTGACTATAATGCAAAAAATACCTATTGGGGATCACGGTTAACGACCGCTAAAGGAAAAGAACTGTTCGCAGCAGGCAAACAACTAAAATGCGATTTTCACTCGGGCGGTACACCAACCTATTGGCCCTCGGATATCACTAAGACTCCAGATCTTATAGACTTCTTTATTACAAGAGGGATTTCAGATAATTATATCCATATAGAGAACAGTGAAAGTCTATCATCAGATCATTCACCAGTAATTATGATACTTAGCCAAACAATTATTATGAAAGAGAGCAACCCGAAATTAACAGAAAGAATTAATCTGCAGAACCCAATACAGGGACCAGTCCAAATAGAAGACGAACTAGATAAGCTCATCCATAATATCCAAAGTGCTGCGTGGGAAAGCACTCCTAATAACAATCAGGAAATGAAGCGCAATGTTAGCTATCCAGAGGAAGTGAGAGAACTTCTTAAAAATAAAAGAAAAGCACGGAAGAATTGGCAAAAACATCGAAACCCGGAAAATAATAGGGTATTTAATCATTTGTGTAACAAATTACAATATCTGATAAAAGACATTAAAAATCAGTCAGTTAATAAATACCCTAGCACTCTAACTGGGCAAACAGATACTGATTATTCATTATGGAAAGCAACAAAGTATCTTAAAAGACCCAAACTTCAGGTTCCTCCAATTAAAAATAAAGAAAATTGGGCTCGAAATGCTAAACAAAAAGCAGATTTGTTTGCAAATCACCTTGAAGAAACATTCCAACCTTACCCAAAACAAACGGAAGAGGAAAATATTACCCCGATAAATAAACAGGATGAAACTAAAATGGTAAATCAAGAATAATCTGAATGCGAATAAGGCTCCAGGATATGATCTCATAACGGGTCAGATAATAAAAGTATTACCAGAGAAAGCGTTGAGGAAACTAGTTCATATAATGAATGCAGCATTTCGACTAAGATATGTACCAAGACAATGGAAAGTTGCAGAAGTAATTATGATACTTAAGCCCAACAAACCTCCGAACGATAAAGCTTCATATAGGCCAATTTTTCTGCTACCAACATTATCGAAACTATTTGAAAATGTTCTTCTTAAAAGATTAAAACCAATTATCGAAGAAAGGAATCTTATCCCCTCACACCAGTTTGGATTTAGGGAAAAACATTCTGCGATAGAACAAGTACATCGAATTACTGATCTAATCGAGAAATCATTAGAAAGCAAACAAATATGCTCAACTATATTTCTTGATGTAGCGCAAGCATTTGACAAAGTATGGCACCAGGGGTTAGAATTTAAACTTCACCGAGATCTTCCGGAGCAACTTTTTCAAATTCTAAAATCATACATATCAGAGAGGCATTTCCGAGTGAAGCATGATAATGAATACTCCCAACTAAAAAAGATAACAGCAGAAGTTCTTCAAGGAAGTGTTCATGGGCCAATTCTTTACCTCCTGTATACTAGAGATATACCAATAACAGAAACAACAATGGCGACTTTTGCCGATGACTCCACTAGTAAATTACAGAAGGCTACTAACCAGGGCCCGAATTCCGGATCAATGACAAATGAGAATGATAAATGACTTTATGTTTTATTTCGCCTACTCTAAATAAAAATGCAACCGACTAGTTGAAATAAAAAATCAAGTCATTTCTCATTATCATTTGTCACCGAACCGGAATTCAGGCCCTGATATGTAATTGGACAAAGAAATGGCGAATTAAATTAAATGAAGCAAAATCAATCCAAGTAAACTTTACAAATCTAAAAGTTAATCATATACCAATCTTGGCATGACTTTAGATGCTAAGCTTAGATGGAAGGAACACATAAAAAAGAAGAGAGAAGAACTAAACATAAAATTTGGAAAAATCCATTGGCTCCTAGGGAGACAATCTGAACTGGCGATTCATAACAAACTGCTGTTATACAAACAAATTCTGAAACCTGTATGGACATATGGTAGTCAACTTTGGGGTTGTGCCAAGAGGACAAATATCAAAATCATACAAACAGCTCAAAATAAAATCCTGCGATGTATTGTTAATGCACCGTGGTACATTCGAAACCACAACCTCCATCGAGATCTAAAGATCGAGCTTGTCGCGGATGAAATCAAGAATCATGCAACAAAATACATACAATGTCTGCACCAGCATGAAAATCTGGACATACGCTGTATGCTGAATACCACACCAACAAGAAGACTGCAAAGAAGAAAACCTTTGAACTTATCGCGACCAGGAGGTCAGTAGACTTACCGTGGCGAAAAATCTGAGGAGGAGTTACACGAAACGGGGGATAATCACTTGATTGTGCCTAACTTTATTATGCAATGTAAATTACTAAATGGGTACAAGACTCAGTCGTAAAAAAAAAAAAAAAAAGTGTGTACCGCTGGCGGTGCACGATTAGATGTAACGAATGAAACAATTTTACCTGAGTGCCAAGACTTTGATGTACAAAATCAAATAAAACAATAAAAAGAAGTTATTCACAAATTCGTTTTATACGTCCATAGATATTCGTAACGGCTCTTATATGTTGGCACTCTATGAATATTTATTATATGTATATTGCGGCATTCAACATGTTAAAAAGTGTTTTAGTGCGAAATAAAAAGTAAAAGCGATCAGTAAAATTATGCAAATATTAAAATAAAGTGATTATGTGAATTATCGTTAATAAATTGTGTTGTAATAATTTTTGTGTGAAATAAATAAATTCGTTGGTAATAAATTGTATTGTTTTTATTTTTATTCACAATCCAGTGATTCGAACCTTGATTGACAAGGCAAAAACGTAACACAATCAAAATTGGTATAATGCCATCTATTGGAATTTTTTAACTAAAATCTCTCTGCCATTAATTTTATGCGTAACTGTTTCTAACAACCATCACTTGAGCACGAATAGTTGCGAGTAGATACAAATACTTGTGAGTAGTTTGCCCAGCCAATGGAACAAGGCTAATGGTACACACAGAGCAATTAAAAAATTAAAGATTGAAAATCATAATTTTATAATTTATCACATTAACTAAAACATTTGAAACATTTATATTAATAAATTTAATTAAAATTATATGTTTGTTTAAGTAAAAAAACTGTATTTAAAACAAAAACAAACGAATACTAAATTTTGACAATTCAAATAATGTGTTTGTAGCTTGATTTTTTTTTAACTGCTCAAAAATTTTTACAGTGTAACTCTCCTTATTTAAAAAATTTAGTTCAAAAAGATTGAATCAATCTAGCATTAAATCAAATTAGTAAAAATTAAATAAAATTTGAGCATTAAGTTAGGCCTAATAGTGGAGGTATACCAGACGTTACTCAGACGTTTCAAAATGTCAAAAACGCGCTAACAAGTATACTCAAGATAAAGTCACTAATGAATTCGCGTTTTTGACATTTCTTTGACATTTTTGACACAATAAAAATGAAAAGTTATTGCATCATTGTTTCTCATTTATCATAGAAATAATTAAAAATGAATCGTAAAATAAATGAAGATCGAATAAAAAATTAACACTGATGAAGTCAAACGTATTTCATGATGAAGTGAATTTCAACTTTTTTTTTTTTACTTAGTCACGTCAGTCGCGCGAAGTCTACCACAAGGGTAACTTCATTTCGTTAAACTTTACGTCAAATCCGAGTAATGTTTAAATTATAATTTCGTGTAGTATCTTAAACTATTTAAATATTGGGTAGTCTAAAAAGTTTCCGCCGTTTTTAACTCAAATTTCAAATGTACATTTTTATGTTTTTTTTTAACTGTATTAAATAATAATGGTACATATTATGGTTGACAATTTGCTGCCATTTATCTGCTGAAACCATTCACGTCACTGTAAAAACTCTGTGATTTTGGTGTGAAACACTGAACTAAGTGTTTTTCACAGGATTGTACGGTGGATGGTCTGGAGTTGTCATGATGGAACGCCACTCCTTCCTATTGATCAATTCTGGCCGCTCCCTGTTAGTTTCCTGCTGTATTCTCGTTATAATTGTTGACAATAGAGAACATAGTCAATCGTTTGACCTGGTTGAAGCACTTGTGATATTACTTTCGATCTTACCACGCTTTGACGTAATCTATTCGAACGTAATCCATTTTTCATTACCCATAATTATACGTTTCAAAAATAGTTTGATTTCGTATCTTGAATCGTAAACGTTGAGTTTCTCAGCGATGGGATGGCGGCTTTTATGCATGTCTTGCCCCACTTTTTGCATGATTTTGCGTGAGGTGCATCTTTAACACCGAACCTTCTAGAACAATTCAGTGGCTATTCCTTCTATTATGGCATCATTACCATAAACTGCATCTATTTTTTCAGCAGCCTGCGTTGCCTACTTCCCATTTTTGCAATAGAATTTTAAAATGTATCCAATTTCTTCTTTAATTTCACTTATTTTTAATACGAAATAACTTTTTTTCTATTATGTTCTATGCAAATGACATTTCAAAAATTACAAGACACCATTGAGCGGAAACTTTTCGACCATCCACTATTTTCAGTATATATTATTGGAATTGAAATTGGTTTATGTTATTAATTAAGCTTCTTTTGCATAAACAAAAAACATATGTTTTGACAGATAAATGAGTGAGTTTTATTTATACGCCCATTAAATCACTTCACTTAGAGTATGTAATTCACGAATAACAAATACTCACTTATCTGATCAATCCTCAAAATTTCCGAAGTCATAAACAATTCTGGAAAATTTAAGTTCATGTAAAATAAATCGATAAATTATTCTTTGAATTGGTCATAAATTAGCAATGATTAAGATGTATATATGTAGAAACAAACAGTAATATTGACACTCTGATCGCCAATTATTTGCAATTTTACAAGATAAATCAATAAATGTATTTTAATGTACTCACTTTGTTGACCAACGGAGTAATTAAATCCAATTAAAATCCAATATATAACAAAATAATGATAAATCATATTTAACACAATACAACTATAACAACAAATTAATTAAAATAACAATATAAATTGTTTTAGTTTAATAAATTAATTTTTTTTTTTTTTGCTCGTTACCGCGAAAATTGTTAATTTTTGCGGAATTATTCACGATATACAAACTAAACGTATCTGCTATTTATAAATAACGTGTGACTCTCGGTATGCGATTGCAAAATCAACATTCATCGCATAAATTTATTTATTTGTTAGATTTACATATATTTACTTTATGTGTTATATGCAATTATATCCAGATAATTACCGGAAGACTCATCAATCTGTTTTTTTTGTGGTGATACCCGGATTTTTTGCTTGTGTGACGACGATTCATCTGAAGTTTATGTGCGCGATGGCAAATGGCAATGAAAAGAATCAGTGATCTAATTGGACATTATTATATTTATTATGCTTTACATACATTGACTAGTTGAATTGAGATATTCTGTATAATAAGTGGATCACTAGAGGACAACATGCATTGCTTGACAATTAGTTTATTTGATGATTCGTTTGTGATTTTGTAGCACGGGGTTTCCAATTACTTATATAAAATTTAGGAAAATCCCAAGTGGAACAAAAAAGTGTGAATATTTTATTTATCTAATTAATATTATTTTTGTTATAATTGAGTGGTTTTTAAATTGGTCCGGATAACCTTCCAAATATTCGGCATAAATTATTTTGATTAAGCTGTATGTTCAATCAAAATATCATAAGATTTTCAAATTTGTTGTGCTCACTCATTAAAAATTTCTCACAGTAATCGTATGTGTTCATTTGATAAGTTCCCATACACGAATTATCTCGAAAACCAAGTAATTCTGAAAAATGGACTCCCAACAAAAGTTGCATAGTTCTAAGAGGGGAACGAAAATATTTTTTTTTTTTTATTACATATTTATTTTAGGGTATCTTAAAAGGTATTTCAAGGTCAACTTAATTTTTTTTTAATGGGAACCTAAATTTGGGTTAGCATTTTATAGGGTGTTTTGTTAAAAACCAAATAAATTGTAATACTGTAAGGAAAAGGAATATGATAATACTTTTTCATAGTAAACATTTTACGTGGCCCATCAAAAATTTTTAACGATATCAATAGATGGCATGTCACAATCACAACTGTTGAAGCCATTAAAAATGTCATTAATTTATTGCTCATAAGAGCAAACGTTGAAAATATGCCTCCAAATTGTTTATTTTTATTTTTTTTTTTTTTTTTAATTTAATAAACTAATTGGATTTAATAATTTAGGGGTAACAATTTTTTATCCAAAATCAATTTTCCTCCTCATTTCAGCCTGGTTGTCATTTTGGTTTTATTTCTTATTTTTTTATTTGTTGTTTTTTTTATACTTGTTCTGCCAATGGTTCGTTGATTAAAAAATGGAGGTGTGGCCAATACACGACTTTCTTTTACGAACAGAGAATTTTGAGAAATTTAATTTTTTTTTATAACTTAAATTTTTTTTTTCTTTTTAATTTTTAAATTTTTAAATTTGTTTTTTTTTATTTTTATTTGTTTTTAATTTTTGGAAACATTTTGTATTAAGTAGTTTTTTGTAAACCTTATACTTTTTAAGATATTTGCAAAATAAATTTTCTGGACCAAGGGAGTGGCCTCTTCCGGTTAGCCGATTTGGAGTAAAATTCACTGGGACCTCCCAATTTATCAAAAAAGCTTAAATCTGAAGTTTCAGTTCGATTGGTTAATTCATCTGGGCTGTAGAGAGGACACAGACAGACTGACAGACTGACAGACTGACAGACTGACAGACTGACAGACTGACAGACTGACAGACTGACAGACTGACAGACTGACAGACTGACAGACTGACAGACTGACAGACTGACAGACTGACAGACTGACAGACTGACAGACTGACAGACTGACAGACTGACAGACTGACAGACTGACAGACTGACAGACTGACAGACTGACAGACTGACAGACTGACAGACTGACAGACAGAATCCATTTCGAAACCCACTTTTTCGGACTCAGGGGACCTCAAAACAAATAAATCTCTAAGAATCTCAAGGTCCAAAATTTTCATGATTACTATACTTTATTTTACTAGAGTAAAAGAAAGTAAAAAATATTCGTTCAAAAAACGTAAATATTGCGTTAATTTGCTAGCGGTAACATCTAACATCCTTTTACTATAAGTTATTTGTTTAAACCGCGTCCCACTTCGAACTCAAATATTTTTTGAAATTTTCAAATCAACCTCTACATTTTATAATAGTAGAAGGTTTATTTTTTATTGTAATAAAAAGCGCAACCAAGTTAAACTATAAATTGAGTTATTGAACGGAACAAAAAGGCTTTATTGGAAATAAACATAATAGTGAAAAAGCAATAGGAGAAATATCTATGTGCAATGAGCTTTTCAAGAAAAATATTAATAGGGCGAGCAGATCCGCCATATTCACAATGATTGAACAGTTACAGGAACCAGGACTTCAGTGAACTTTTCTTTAAATTTAGAACGAATAAACTAAGAGAATCATTCAGAAATGTAATTTTAAGCCATTTCAAAATCGGGTCGAACGCAAACTAGATCGAGCTACACAGTTGAGAATGTCTTAGAGACCGCGCAGATTTAACAACAAATTAAATTTGGGAACGCATAAGCCGCATCGACTGCAATATCTGCCATTGACTTTGCATTATTGGCAGTCACCTCACAGATGGCAAATGATGTTATGATTTAATTTAAATTTTTCATTGAAATTATGTTAACTGAAAATCTTTTAGTTCTTCTTTTGTTTGTCAAATATTTTTGGTTTTTAATTGTTTGACGCAAAATTGTTTACATTGTTTCGAGCAAAATTATAGTGCTGCAGCAATATATTTTTTTCTGCAAATCCTAGTGGGGTAGATAATACCTCTGTTAATCCCCTAAAATAAAAAAAATCATTGCCTAATCAGAATAACCAAAGCCACTAATTTATCAATTATGGATAAGTTTGCTACGATGCCAGGAAGCGATGCGCAATTCATCACTCACTTACTTGCCTTGGTTAAGAAACTGGTATGAATCTATGCTAAAATAGTTTATAAAAAACGGTTATTTACCAATAAATATTATAAAAATATTTTGGAAAAGGAGTTTCTAGTTATTCAAATCTCCGCTAAATACAAAAAATGGTGATACAGTCGACTAAGTGATGGAATGTGCATCGTAGCCGTCTTTTACTTTTGAAGGCAATGTGACTAGTGAAAAGTACTTAGAATTGCTACAAAAAACGATTCGTATCGAAACCGTACAACTTTGGTTTTGAACAATTTTTCCCAGTTAGTACAAAATTATTAGTTTTTAGTTCCTACCTCTTCTAGCTTTTTGTATTCTGTAAAGCTGTGGATCAATTCTCAGGTCAATCATTAAACGAACGTCGAATAACTTCCGAAGACAGAAGTAAAAACCAGAGTATCGAATCTGAAACAAAAATAACCAGTTTTTTGTTCAAATGACGATCACATAACATATTCAGGTCAAATTTATTGCCCTGAGAGCAAAATTTTATGCCGAAAGGATTAAACATTAAATTCCAACTCTTCGATGAGGTTATTTCTGTCAAAGTGAGTATCAATAGTAAGTCAATTTCTTCGATGTTGTCTAATTTTCCAGCATTCAGTTTCGTTAAATCACTCAGTTCCGTTTAGATCTCCCAATTAATCAAATGTTATTTCCTCTCATGGGTTGTTCTGGCATTTGGTTATCATTCTTCTCATTTATGAGTTTTTCATTCACCAATTATGTCAGTCCAATAATATAAAAACATGTTGTTTTGCGTTAAAGCTGAGTGATCGGTGCCTACCACCATACCGAATGAATACAGATATAACTGCCGACTATAGTAGGGTCCAATTCTCCTCGTTGAGAAGTGCGATAGAAGCTTTGCTCCTGAGCTTATGGATTCTCGACTTCATCATAAGTTTCTGCTTTACCTGAAGATGTTTTTCAATTTTTAATTTCTCCTTGAATTGGGTACACGTATAGAACACATTTCGGGGGCCTATGTGTTTTAAATCCCAAATTAAAATAAGAATTAAAAACAGTCCGAAAATAGCTCGATTTGATTCCCCTCTTAGAATTTTCGATCTTAAATTGTCTCAACACTTTATTTATAGACAGGTCTGCGGCAGTAGTGCATCTCGATAACTCGGTACTTTTTAATATAATCAATAACAGCCCGTTTTTTTCATTCGTTACCTTGAGTTTTTCTGTCGACACCTCGTTTTTCTGTAGGAATGTCTCCAGTTTCAAAATGTTTTTTAACAAACGTTGTGAACCCGACATTTTGTCACTCCCAATATATTTTTATATGTAGTTTGGCAAACTTTTATCAAGCTTTTGGAACGATTTCGTATAAAATATTCAATAGAAAATGTTTTTTGAGAACCTTGTTTCAATTGGCGATCAGTTCTAGTCGGTTTTATTATATTACATATTTTTAGTATTACTTTAGTATTTTTTAGTACTAAATACATGGTCACCGCGAGAAGGCAGACGCGCGGAGACTTTATTTCAGTATGTAGATTTCGGTTTTGTGAAATGAATTCGATTGAAACGGAATTCCCCTTTGCGGGATTTATTTTTAGTACTAGTAAACAAGTCAAAAATGGAAATAATTTGTCATTTTATTTGAATTTTTCTTGATGCTCATGCATTTGAAGCGATGATTTTGCGTTTTGTAGAATAATAAACGAGTTTTACTTTGACAAAAGATTTCATCAAAGCTTCTTGCTGCATAATACTGTACAGCAATTTCATTTCGATGAGCAAAGCAGAATCAGGGAAGGGTTGGCGAACTAAAATTCCTATACCCATAGTGCCTTTAAATAATTGCTTGTACATTTTATTAAATGAAAATAAAATTTCACTAATAAATATTTAATTTTATTCGTTTATTGTACATATTGATGTTTTTATTACATTCAATGGTGGCGTTCTTCCCCTATTATTCCACTTTTCGTATGACCAAAGTTTCCATATGTGTTTTAAAATCTGTGCAAAAATTAAATGAATAATAAAAAATATATAAATCATTATTTACCTTCCTCGATCTAAACCTGCACATTGCTCTAAGCAACTTAAGACTAAATTCCATGGCAGCGATAATTGTATTTCACCGTCAAATTCCACGACGAGAAATTTTGACGTTTCATTCCACAAAAGCGGGATTTATTTTCTCATTTTACTGAATCGAAATGCGAAAATTTCGTTTAGAACAAAATCCCGTTCCACAAATTTCTCGTATACGTATAAGTATTTATATGTAGTGGTAATAAAAATTATACGCCTGAATGTAGATTAAGAAAGAATTCACCTAACTTTATAATCTAATTCAGTGACGATTTTTATTCAATAAAGAAACCAAACAAGATTTGTCCTTAGTATGCACTTGATGTAAAAATTATCATATGATCGGTCCCTGGGGTCGGCCATATAAATAACAAGCAATTGTACGATATTCCGCCGACGAAATTTGTTCAACAAAAATCAAAAGTCCGAAAGTCAAATAATTTTTCTCGAATATTCGTAGTATGCACTTGATGTAAAAATTATCAAATGGTCGGTCCCTGGGGTCGGCCACATAACATCGGACGTAGTATTAATCTCAGTTCCATGTGAATCGCTTGCAGCATATAGTGGAATCAGCACCAGGCATTTCCAGCAGCTGATGGACACGATGCTGTGGGAAATTCACTTAATTGCAGCATATCTCGACGATATCATTTTGGCTGGGATGAGCGAGCAGGACGATCGAAAGAATCTGTTTTCTGTCTTCGAAAAAAATCATTCGATCGAACATTCGAGAAAAATCATTTGAGCTTGGGACTTTTGATTTTTGTTGAACAAATTTCGTCGGCGGAATATCGTACAACATTTGATGCAAATATTGCTTGTTATTTAAATGACCGACCCCATGAAACGACCATTTGATAATTTTTGCATCAAGCGCATACTTCGAACATTCGACAAAAATCATTTGACTTTGGGACTTTTGATTTTTGTTGAACAAATTTCGTCGGCAGAATATCGTACAACATTTGATGCAAATATTGCTTGTTATTTAAATGACCGACCCCATGAACCGACCATTTGATAATTTTTGCATCAAGCGCATACTTCGAACATTCGACAAAAATCATTTGACGTTGGGACTTTTGATTTTTGTTGAATAAATTTAGTCACTTCAATCGTTTGTTCGACTAGACAAAAGTCGCCTAAATTTATACTATTTAGTTTACTTACACTTTTTTTGTTATTTGCTAAGTTGGAAAGGGGGCTTAAGTAAATGGTCTACAAACATCCTCACCTGCACGTGGTTCACCCTGCTAGATAACTGACGAGGCTCTAGCGACCGAGACACGGCGGTGTAACCGGCTATCGATAATTTAGTAAATGATGTTCTCAAACCAGACCCACTACCAACTCGTACTGGTCAGAGTGGTAGATGCTTTATGACCAGTAAAATAAACAATGAATACAACTAATTCAGGAAATTGTACCCCAGGTGGTAACCCAGCTAATCAACTGGCAAATCCACCCTCTAACGAGGCTGGCTCAAAGGATTCTGGGGTGAGCCAATCGTTGTTTAACAGCCCTTCTGGGCAACCCAACCCATTAAAACAACAAACCCTGGGTAGATCACCACCACCAATAGCGAACACCTTAGAAAGGGATAACGACGAACTGCACAAAAAGATTTACGAAATAGAAAAATTAACGTTAAATCTAAACAAAGATCTCAAAAACTTACAGCGAGAAAACAAGGAGTTAAAAGATGCTCTAAATGCAGTAATGTCTGAGAAATAAACCACTAAGATATACGATACCAATGATCATATAAAGGTTATGTATGAAACAGGCGAGGAAGAACTTAATAGAGAAACGGGATGGATTCTGAACCGTAACAAAAAAAATAAGAAACGCAAGATGAGTAAATCACCACAGATTTCACCCGAATCGAAACAATCAGTTGAGCAGCTTCCAACCGGAAGTAGGCACGTGCAACAGAAGGATAAAACTCAGGTTCCGCCTGAACAGAAACGATCAAGTAATGAACTCCCAACCGGAAGTAAGAATGTACAACTGGAGAAAAAAGTGCCACGGCCACCTCAAGTAATAATATGTAATTGCAATAATTATCAGAGTATTAGAAACATCATGGACAACAATCTTATAAAATTTCAAGCTACAGCGTTAAATAGTGGTTATATAAAAATAAATGTCACAGACGGTGATAGCTATAGAAAGTTAACAGGAGCTCTTAATGAAGAAAAGACAACATGGTATTCCTACGAAGATAAGCAGACAAGGCAAACCAAAGTCATTGCTAGGAAGCTACACGCTTCATGAAAACCAGAAGAGATAAAAGAGTATCTGTTGAAGAAAAAATACAAAATTAAAGAAGTTACACAGCTGCTAAAAAGAGGTGACAAAACACCTCTTCCATTATATATGTTGTCTTTTGAAAGAACAGAAGACATTAAAAATATTTATGCAATCAGCGAAATACTCCATAAGAAAGTGCAAATAGAAGCATTTAAAAAATCTAAACTGATCCTCCAGTGCAAAAAGTGCCAAGTCTACGGACACACGCAAAACTTTTGTAATAAGGAGCCCAGATGCGTGAAATGTGTAGGAAAACACCGTACGGCTGAATGTACGAAACCAAAAGACACCCCATCAAAATGTGTACTGTAGAGAGGCACACCCAGCCAACTACAGAGGTTGCATTGTTATAAAAGAGCTGCAAAAAATTCGCAACAAAACAAGGGAAACTTCAATAAGTACCAGGCCAGAAATTAACTCGGCCTCAACAAGAATATCTACAAATTTAAGGCCACATCAAACATTAAACCAGCTATCAAGAACGTAACATTTTCTGATGTACTATCTATTGGAAGTTCGAGAAGACAACATAGTCCTCTTCTAGTTAATGATTCAAATAATAACCAAACTAATAAAATACTACAAAATATTTCTGACAGACTTAGTTCACAAGAAGAAAAGCAAGAAAAAGCCCTTATATCAAACCTACAAAGGCTCACCCTACTCGAAAAACATGGCAAATAATTTAAAAATTCTTGCATGGAACTGCGATGGTATATTGCAACGACAAAATGAAATACAACATTTCTTGATTTAGAAAAAATAGATATATGTTTATTATCTGAAACACACCTTGCTACTCAAAGTCAAATAAAAATCCGTCGCTACGAAGTTCACTCAGCAGTTCATCCTAATAATAATGCACGAAAAGGCAGTGCCGTGATTATAAAAAAAGATATTAAATATCATCTGCAACAAAAACTTGAAAGTGATGAAATACAAGCAATTAGCGTTATCATTAATACCCGCAACCACAAGTTAGTGGTATTCGCAATATATTGCCCACCTAGATATAACATCAAAGAGAATGCTTATACTCAGTTCTTCAAGCAGCTCGATGAAAAATTCGTAATCGGGGGTGACTTTAACGCTAAACATACTGACTGGGGATCAAGACTAACCACAACTAAAGGGAAAGAGCTTCATCAAACAATAATTAAATACAACTGCAACTGGAATTCTACTGGAAAACCAACTTATTGGCCCAGTGATCAAAATAAAACACCAGACCTAATTGACTTCTTTATAACAAGAAAAATCCCGGTTGATTATATACAAGTGCAAGAAGGATTGGACTGCACATCTGACCACTCCTCTATTTTAATGATAATAAGTGATACAATAATTACTAATGATAAACAGCCACTTTTAACAAATAAATATACTGATTGGAAAAAGTTCAGGAATGAACTAAACAATAGCATCATGTTAAACACACAACTTTCATCAGAAGAAACATTAGAACAGGAGGTGGAGAACCTCGTCAAAGACATACAGCTAGCGGCGTGGAAAAGTACTAACACAACAAAGAAAAAAATAGCTGGGAAATGATATCCAATGAAAATTAAATCACTAGTTATAGAGAAGAGAAGTACCCGAAGGGAATGGCAACGTACACTAGACCCAACCGTCAAAAATAGGTTAAATAATTTAACACAACGAATACGTAGAGAAATACGGGAATTTAAAAATAAATCAATAAATTCATACCTACAATCTCTCACCTATGATAAAGGTAGTGATTATTCATTGTGGAAAGCAACCAAATATTTGAAAATGCCAGTTATGCATATACCACCAATAAGAACAAATAATGGTCACCTGGCTAAAAGCAAAGAAGAAAAAGCAGAAAAATTCGCGGATCATCTCGAGCGTACCTTTCAGCCAAATTTAACAACACTTAACCAACAGGATCTACTGTTCGAAAACCAAACAGCTATCCTGAGACAGGAAATTCCACTAACTAATGCTAAAGAAGTAAAACAAGTAATAAAGATCCATGTAGTACTTAAAAAATCACCAGGATATGACCTGATAACTGGAGAGATTCTAAAACAACTACCTAATAAAGCTATTAAAAAATATCGGGCATAATTAATGCTTCCTTCAGACTCCGTTATGTCTCTCTATCTGGGAAATTTGCGGAAGTGATAATGATACCTAAGCCAGGTAAGCCACCAAGTGAACTGGCCTCGTACAGGCCAATATCACTTCTTCCAACTATGTAAAAACTATTTGAGAGATTGTTATTAAAACGAATTAAACCAGAAGTTGTAAAATCAGAAGCTGTTCGGTCCCATCAGTTTGGATTTAGAGAGGAACACTCCACAATCGACCAAGTCCATAGAATAACAGATATAATAGAAAAATCCTTAGAGGAAAAAAAGATTTGTTCAGCCATATTTCTTGACATAGCGCAGGCACTTGACAAAGTCTGGCTGGATGGTTTAATATTTAAATTGGAGAAAATTCTGCCATTTGAGTATTGCGAACTGCTAAAATCATATCTGAAAAGGAGATATTTTAGAGTTAAACAGGAAGGAGTTTACTCCAGCATTAAAGAAGCTAAAGCAGGAGTCCCGCAGGGGAGTGTCTTAGGGTCTTTCCTTTTCATACTGTTTACTAGCGATGACACTGCAATTCTAGCTGTTGGTGACACAATCGGTGAAGTCACATTCAAACTACAAATAGCCGTAAATAATATACAAGATTGGCTAGCTAAGTGGAGAATTAAAATGAATGAGTCGGAGTCTACTCACATTAACTTCACTAATAGATCAATAGAACCAGTTCCTGTGACTCTCAATAATATCCCTGTATCACATGCCAATCAAGCAAAATACCTTGGTATGACCCTTGATGCAAAATTAAATGGAAAGTACACGTGAAAAACAAAGGAGAAGAGCTTCAGTTAAAATATATAGAAAAATGTACTGGTTAATTGGAAGAAACTCTCAGTTATCCATTCATAATAAACTTATGCTTTATAAACAAGTACTCAAGCCGGTTTGGACATATGGTATTCAACTATGGGGATGCACCAAAAGCAGCAATCAACAGATAGTACAACGATTTCAAAATAAAGTTCTCAGAGGAATTGTAAATGCCCCTTGGTACACTCGTAATATTGACCTTCACAGAGATCTCGAAATAGACACAGTCGCAAGTGAAATAAAGAAATGTGCACAAAAACACCAGGAGAGGCTCCATCTTCACCCTAACATCGAAGTTGCAAGACTACTTCATCAAGAGGGTATAATAAGAAGACTCAAAAGACTAAAACCTTTTGAGTTACCTGAATAGTCCGCACAATGCAACATCACCCAAAACAATACTTTATGGAAAGAACACATATGAGTGCTTTATTATTATATTGTCAGAGTCAAACGCTGTTAGCCAAAAATGACTAGTTACTTTGTAAAAAATTTTTATGTTATCATAAATAAAATATTAAAAAAAATTGCTAAGAACTTCACTTCGGTACTGGAGATACAAAATGACTGTGAATGAGTTCAAATATCTAGGATCACTGAACGCAGAGCAAAACTTCATTTCTACGCACATTTCATCAAAGGTCGCATCGGGCTACTGAGCATTTTGCGCGAACATCAAAATATTGAAGTCGCCTCATATATCGCGCAAAATAAAACTGGACATCTACAAAGCGTTGAAAAGACCAGTTATCATCTTTGATTGCGAGTCTTGGACACTGACAGCACAAAACATCCAGAAAATTGCTGTAACTGAATCATTAGAATAATTCCAGGTTCCATTAGAGAGAACCGACGTGCAGAATGCGAATGAGTCGCGAGATCAGAAACATACTCGATAAAGTTGACATAATCGGATTCATAAAACTATCAAGGCTAAGATGGCTTAAACTAACTAAAAAGACTTTGGAGTTGGCACCAACGAAAGAAGGACCTCATGCGAGACCGCCTACCCGATGGATGGAAACAGTGAAAGTGATCTAAATGAACTCGGTCACAGATTCTGGCATTCTCTTGCGGTGGATCGAACTATTTGGAGGAACATCTTTCATTCATATATGATGTAGTGACAGCGGAAGAAGTACAAGAAGAATATACTGTGAAAACACAAATCCAATGTTCAAAAAATATGAATATTAGAGGACGATTTTTTATTCAAAATAATAGTTCACTTTCAACAATACCATTGTGTAAAAAATTGCATCGGTTCCGATGCTCTCAAGAAAGTTTGATTCTCGCCTCGATGAACACAGCTTTAAATTCAGAGAGTGAAGAAGGGATCATTTTGCATTTCCAATTTGATAGCCCATTATTACCAAAAGGTTAAGAAACACTGAATTATTTGTAAACTTTCCTCAATGCTAAATTCTATACTAACAAAACCCCATTTTAAATATTCTTGACCAACATATCTGCCACATTCAAAACTAAACGAAACCTACTAAAAATCACTATTTTATATAATACAAACATACGCACGGTTATTACATCCAATATGAGGTTAAGCATGACCAAATACTGTACACAAATATATTTTTTATTATACAAAAACACAAAAAACTGAAAATTATATATTTAACTGAACTTGAAATTAATTTTTTATTTTTTTAAATTTTTTTATTTATTTTGTTGAATGAATCATTTCAATTAGTAAACACTAAAACTATCGTCCAAAAATAAAAATGAAAAAACATAAAGCAGATGGGGAAGCGCACGGTAATTGTAACACGTAATCACTAAACGCAGTTCACAGTTCGTTGATCTTTACCAAAACTCTACTCGATTTAATCTCAAAAACCAGCGACGTTAATCAATAATTAACGACAAACTAAATTATTTTTTAATTAATTTTATTAATATAATAATTATAGTACATTTATTACAAATTGTTGTTGTTTTGATTTAATAAATAAATATTACATTATACACGGAATATATGGGTATACAAAAACTGCACGGTTTATCACTTTTGATTGCAATCTCGTAATTTTTGCGCTTCAGCCTAAAGAGTACAGAAATAGTATTTATTAATTATACATGAATAAATTCATTAAAAATCAAATACATACTTGAATAAGTTGCTGAATTAACATGAGAAGGTCGACAGTAGTTTTACAATTATCTGCTGTATAACCATCATTTAGATCCAAATTACCATTGAGCTGTGGTCCTGAATTACGTTTTCCCCAATTTGGTGAGAAGGTTAGCTAAAATATGAAACTTGTTTAAGTTAATTGCCATATATGCGGCCAAACTATTTTTTTTTACCTGGCCCATTGTGATTGAAACCAAAGATGCAGTACATATGGCCAAAAGGATGCAAACTTTTAAATTATTCATTTTTTTGTAAAAAAAATACTAATGTGCTAAAATAGATATTCTTATCCTTAGCGATGCTGGAGCCGTTCTGATGATTTTCATTTAATTTCCTTTGAATTTATATACCATGGGAAATTTGTTCTAGACGAAGCCAAAGAAATATTTTTTTTATGATGTAATTAAAACAATACAAGCATTGTTATTGTTTCTTGTAAAATCAAACTGCTGTTTCGTTAAAAGAAGGCATCACCGCCTACAATAAAAAGTTAAATACAAACGCATTTGGATATTGATTTTTTAGCTTAAAGCACAAACATATTTATATAAAATATGTATGGCACATTTGCTTCCCGACTCCGGGCATGTACCCGGTTCCGACTACAAACTAACTTTACTAATATTTTTGTTCCAGATCTTATTAGATTTCTTGCAAATTTCCCTTTCTTTTGCTAGTCCGTCAAAAAATCATTTCTAATTCTGATTCTCCTTGAAACTTTTTTCTTTCTGAATCTTCAAAAATGCTTCTTGCAACTGAATCTTTTGTGTTCCTGTCTAAAAGAATAGTAGAAACACATATTCTACTATGTTCTGCAAAGTTGGACTCCATTTTTATTTTTGTTTTTCTCTTTACAATTTCTCCTGTGTTTATTTTAGAAGTACGTTTTATAGCAAATTGTATAAGATATTATCACAGATAAGAATAGACAGATGTGGATCTTGTATTGGGCATATTTACATTCCAAATTTCAATACCAAATTCCAATCCAATCTGTTTAAACCAGGACGTATATATAATTTACATTTCTATCCCTTTTTAACCTTTTTATCCATGACTATTTTTATTACATGAAAACCAATACAAAGCATTCATTAGTTTGGTTTCATGCTGAAAAGTTGGTCTACTCATCAGGCAGCTAGGACCAAACTACAAAAATACAACTCTTGCCATTCACATATAGTATCTGGCCAGAACGTACTGACATAGTGAATTATATTCACTACATCAAAAACCCATAGATTGTCATGAACAATTAATATATTTGTCTATAAAAAAGCTGAAAAAATCAATTTATTTTAATCCATCATTTTATCCATTCATTCACTTTTCATAACATTATTTTCACCACCACAAATGTCGAACAAAATAAATTTTCAATTAAAACATATTTTCCTAAAACAAATAAATTCAATTTTAAATTTATAATGAATTCTCTGCCCATACTATTCATGCAATTTTATCCTATCATTCTTCACGTTAGAACTACAATGTTACTAATTTTCTACATAGTCGTGGCTTTTCAATCGACCACCGCAAGTACTTATAGATCCATGGCCGCCAAGGGGAAAATTGTCGATTTTATTGATTAAATAACATTTTGTTTATTTCAATAATGTGAATAAATCGAAACAGATTGGACTGACCAAATAATTGGTGTAAAGTTAAATGCAATCAATATCGACATTAAAAATATCGAAGCGAACGAGTATTTAAAATGTGGGTTATCCTAGCTTTGTTCTTAGTTTACTTAGTAGCCAAAATAGATTCCAAAACAATTGGTTTATTTTGCAATAAATTTCAGTACTTCAGTTAAAAACGAGTAAGAAGCAGCTGTCTAAATTATTGTTAGCACCGTTTTCGATAAAGATTCTACATGCAGCTGTTAGCCTATTTTCAAAAACTACAGTTTTCAACTTTTTATATATTTCGTCGTTCGTTATATGGTTATTTTAAGTCGAATTGGATTTTTCTAATCCTAGCATGCAAATTGTGCACAAAATGACCTAAAAATGGGACACTAGTGGTTAGAGATTGTGATTTCCCGATAAATTTTATTTATCTTCTTCATTCAGGCTTTTCGAGCTGGGATGAAAACTTCTATGTAAACATAGAAACGGTTCTAGGCACTTGAAAATACCATTTAATATGTAAGGTTTTGGTAAGCGTTGACTAATCACAGTCATTTCACTAAGCAGATTTGTGGTCGCAGTTATTCCAATGCTTAACAAAACCTCAAATATTAAATGGTTGGTCTTTCCCCAATTGGTATCAAAATGAATGAGACCATTTATTTTATCATTGATTTTTAGCCCAAAACAAATAAATGCACGCAGACCTCTTGACGGGGAAGTCGGTCCTGCACTCTCTATTGTGACAAAATTAATACCTAAACGACGTTGTTTATGAAATAAATAATGATGAACTTCATTTTTTCATTATTTCGACTTTGATTTAAATAATTTTAAAATCTTCAATGATGTTAGATCATGATTTAATCTAATTTGTATTGGTTTAAATGTTGATTATACGTTACGATAACAAATTTTAAAAAGCCGCTTTATTATTTGTTGTTCAGAATCTTGTCCTCTATCACTCCTTTAACATAATATCGTCAGTACCGCACACGGGAATGATTCCCAAAATTAATGAAATATTATTTCTCGGAAAACGAGATTTAAAATTTCTTAGCAAGTCTCGAGAATGTGTACTAGTGGTCTAGTAAATTATGGTCGCAACTGCTTGTAGCTAGTCATGAAAAATAGGTATAACAGGTATGAGTAGTTAATTTAGCAAAGACATGAACCATAAGTGCTTATACATAAGTACTGGCGATCGACGATTGAAAAGCCACTTTAGTGTAAACTCAACAGTGTAATGCAACCAAGCAAAAACAAAAACAAAATTTTAGAGTCATAATTTGACAATTTAAGGCTGATTTACATTCAAAGATGTTCGCAGATGCAGATATCAAATTAAAATTTTCTTTTCTTAAGCTTGAAACACATAAAGCAGCGGCAGCGTAATGATGAAAAACCATAGATTGAGCAAAACTATAAGCATTTTTTGTAAAAATATACAAAAATATTTAAAAAAAAATTTTAATAGAAAATTTTTTAAAATGTCAATATACAAATTTCCTTTTTTTGGAAAATTTTCTATTAAAATTAGAATATTTTTGCACATTTTTATACAAAATGCAAAGCTTTGCTCAAACTATCTTTTATCATTATTGCTTAAACAAATTAACATCTATTTAAATCTGTTAATCTGCTGCTCAGTGCTGCTGCTTGGTACGTGTTTCACGCTTGGTACACTAAAACTATATTTAAACAAAAAATGTCGTAAAATGTTTGATTTTCTTATATTATGTAAGCTTGGTATAGTTATTTATGCATATATATCGATAATTTCACAGAAAACCGATGAAATTCAACTTCTACAAAAAAGCAAGCGACGATTTTTTTATGGATCCTAGAGTTCCAATTGACTTTTTTAAGCGGATATTTGCAAAATAAATTTTCTGGCCCATGGGATTGGCCACTTCCGGTTGGCTGATTTGAACTAAAATTCACTGGGACCTCGCAATTCATGAAAGAAAATTACTTCTTTTGTATTTTTGAATTTTTTTTTTTTTTTGGAAACTGACATAAAAGAAAGTAAAAGGCATATTTTGTGTCATTTTTGAACTCGTAAGTAAAATTAACTGTAATCATGAAAATGTTTGACCTTGAGATTTTTGGAGATTTATCTGTTTTGAGTCCGAAAAGTCGGTTTCGAAATGGTGTTTGTTCGTCAGTCTATCTGTGTTCTCTCTACAGTCTAGATGGTTTAACCAATCGAACTGAAACTTCATATTTAAGGTTTTGCATAAATTGGGAGGCCCCAGCGAATTTTAGTCCAAATCGGCCAACCGGAAGGGGTCACTCCCTTGGGCCAGAAAATGTATTTTGCAAATATCTCAAAAAGTATAAGGTTTATAGAAAAACTATTTCCAAAAACAATAAATAAAAAAAATTTAAAAATTCAAACGAATAAATTTGTAAGAAATTTGCATAATAAGTTTCTCAAAATTCCCTGTTCGTAACAGAAAGTCGTTTGAATTAAAAATGCTCAGGTTCAGTGTAATTGTGAAAATCAAAATTGTATTTTTGTTTAAATTTTTGTAATTATTGCTTTCAGTAATGAAAACATATAAAAATAAAATTTGTTGACCTTTTAATTTTTTTACTTCCCCCCACTATAACGAAGTTATATTGGGTAAGTATTGTAATCTCGAAAAAAATGTTGTTCCAGATTTTCACATTTCTCGACGAATTAGGTTCCCCAAATATTGATTAGAAAAATGTCGTGTCCGTTCTTCCGTCCTTCCAGTCATACATTTTTATTATTTTTGTTTTGCCTCCCATTCTCACAAATATTGATAGTTTTGGTCGAAATTTTATACAAAGATAAATTTGAGTAATAAGCAGTTTGTGTTAACTTTTAGATTCATTCGCGTCTAGAACAAAGAAGGTACTAGAGAAGAAACCTGCCAAACAGATTTTCTCAAAAACGGGACCGACGATGTGTTTGTTACCTACCTGTTCACAAAATTTGAAGTCGATTGATGCTTTGCGTGGGGATCATTTTACCAAAAGAGCTCCTTTTTTACGGTTAATATACACCTTCCAAATTCAAACAATTGTTACCTAGGTGTCTTTAAAAAAAATTAATAGATTATCGTGTAATATGGAATTCAAATTTCTAAATTTACTTAAAATACTTTGCTGGTGGCAAATAATATGGTCAACATTTCAAAATAAAAAATGGAGGTGTGGCCAACACACGACTTTCTTTTACGAACAGAGAATTTTGAGAAATTTTATTTTTTTCTTAATTTTTTTTTTAATTTTTTTTTTTAATTTTTAAATTTTTCAATTTTTTTTTTAATTTTTTTTTTATTTTTATTTGTTTTTAATTTTTGGAAACATTTTGTCTTTAGTAGTTTTTTGTAAACCTTATACTTTTTAAGATATTTGCAAAATAAATTTTCTGGGCCAAGGGAGTGGCCACTTCCGGTTGGCCGATTTGGAGTAAAATTCACTGGGGCCTCCCAATTTATCAAAAAAGCTTAAATCTGAAGTTTCAGTTCGATTGGTTAAACCATATGGGCTGTAGAGAGGACACAGACAGACTGACAGACTGACAGACAGACACCATTTCGAAACCCACTTTTTCGGACTCAGGGGACCTCAAAACAAATAAATCTCTAAAAATCTCAAGGTCCAAAATTTTCATGATTACTATACTTTATTTTACTACAGTAAAAGAAAGTAATATATGTAGTTAGCTTTTAAATACATCAAGACATTCCCATTTCTGTGACATTGACATTTCTGACATAGTAATTGAAATTTCAAAGACATATTGATCGACACATTATTTGTGAATTGCTTTAATAAAATCGCATTCAAAGGTATTTTTTCTGATTAATAAATTCTCTTGGTATTAAAGGTTGTTTATAAATCCTAATAGGAAATTACTACTAAAATAATATCTCGTCGTTAGGGTAGAGCAATCTTAGATGAAAGGCGCTGGGAGATACAGAAAAAGAAATACTATGTGACAAGGAGGTGCGATTCGGTGACAAAGGATAATTAACGTTAATTCTGATTTTGTATTATTCAAGTTAAGCAACCTTCTACTCTATAAATTGAATTTGCTACGAAAACTCCGGCATAAATTTCCTGCGATTTACAAATAAAATCTCGGTCTCGTAAACTATTTATTCGGATTCTAAAAACTTTTTCAGATTGGATTTCCAGAATATTTTCCTAATAGTCCGGTTCGAAAAGAAATCTTTACCGATAATACATAGCCTGGTGACCTCCAATGACCTTCAATGACATTAATTTTTAAAATATCGGCAAAAAGTTGTATTTTGTTATAGGTTAGCGTACTTTTAAGGCACTCTGTCGATAGCCTCAAAACTTCTTAAAAGTAAGCCAATCTATGAAAAACAGCTTTTTGCAAGTATTTTCAAAACAAAGGTCATTCAAAGTCACTAAACAAATCAATTACGATTGGTGCCTTGGACACCGTTATTGGAGTTTTTGTTCAACAACAAATCGAGACATTTAGCAGCCGCCTAGTTTTTATTTAGTACGGCTTAATGAAACGCAATAGAAATACAGAGCTTATGATCGATAACTTTTGGCCGCATAACATTTTAGATTCTTCAAGGAAGGGAGAAATTTTATTTAATACACCGATCATAAGCCACTTACATACGCTATAAAGCAACAATTAGAAAAAGTCTCACCACACAACAATTTAGACATCTCGACTTTATTAGTCAACTTACATCGGGAAAATTCTAAATTGAAATTTGAGGTATAGCACAAGTTGAACGGCTTTTGTACTTTTACATTTAAATTAGCAAATGTACGCCTTAAATGTCCGTTGCATTCTTTCTTTCGTTAGATGAATGGGAAGAAGCCTGGTAAAATTAATGCTTGTCTTATAAAATGGACGCACTAATTCCACTCGAGTAGCCCATCAAAAATTAAATTACACATCAGTTGGTATTGTAGCTGAACTTAATTAATGTCATCTGCACGCTACACACTATTCACAATATAGGCTTGCCGGACAATAGAAATACCCTTCATTGTTGACTTCATTTTCCGAACTACTTTTCTTATGATTTAGGTTCTCATATTCATTCATGAAAGTATGATAAACAAATATTGAGGTCTCCTCTCAAATCTTCCTTCCACGCTTCTAATAAATCTCTGAATGCCTATAGACAATGTATTGCTTAGTTTATGTGGTGGTTTTGGGAAAGGAATCCTTCTTAAAATGTTGCTTTACTCATAAATAGTACTTTTTTTAATTTTTTGTTGAATGTTAATTAATTCTTGTAATTTCTAAATATGCTACCGGTCTTACGACACTTTTAAATGTGTTTTTTTATTAACACGTAGAAACATTTTTTAGTATTTACGAACGGTAATTCAACGAAAACCGGCTAATAGACAGAATTCTATTTATTTAATTTTAATTTTTAATATGTTCCGAAGATGGTAAGAGAATTCAATCCAGTTTCGAACTGATGAGCTTATGATTATGAAAAAATCAATCCTCTCATCAGGCCGCGGCGACTGGACTGACTATACCACAATTTACATTCTATATATACAGAATGTCCTGTGCTTTATGTACTAGCGAATCGTACTAATACAGATAAATTCAATTACAATTTTTTCTTCTTCACGACAATCACATAAGCTGTGAACGCTAATTTTACTTTTTTTAATTTTTTGTTGAATGTTAATTAATTCTTGTAATTTCTAAATATGCTACCGGTCTTACGACACTAGTACGATTCGCTAGTACATAAAGCACAGGACATTCTGTATATATAGAATGTAAATTGTGGTATAGTCAGACCAGTCGCCGCGGCCTGATGAGAGGATTGATTTTTTCATAATCATAAGCTCATCAGTTCGAAACTGGATTGAATTCTCTTACAATCTTCGGAACATATTAAAAATTAATCATAAATAGTTTCAATCTCTAAAAACCGTTCCAAAATTACAACTATAGATTAGCTCCAGCAGCTTGAGCTTTGTACTTATTTATGATAATGTAGACTCTGCATCTTATATGTACTATTTAACCGAAGATGGTGTTTTGAAGAAACGGGCTATCTGGAATTTTGGCAAGATTAACGCATTTACCTAGAATTTGAAATGACATTGTCGTTGTAAAATGCGGTTTAACCTCAACCTTTGCGTGTAAACCTCAGATATAAAGCTGGCTAGCAAACTTGAACTGAGTAAGGAGCGACAAAGGTGTGATATTCCATAAGAAAACAAGCACCGTAATTACAACAGTTGATAGGATTGACTGCTCGACCTTGTCTATAGATTGGAAGTTGCTGATCCTGCTATGGATTTTGCTGAAATGCTCCCAAAATTTTTTTCATTTGCTGGTTGTTTCACATAAGGCAAAGTGTGGTGTTTACCTGCACAAATTTGGCACTAGAACGTGTCCTGTTGTTAAAACAATTCAAGCCCCCTTGATTATTTTTTATTAAATTGTGTCCTCTCACAGAACCCTTAGCACTCCCGGATTTAACTAAGATAGTCAACGATTTGTTTATATCCATTAGGATAGGTTCCATACCATTGAAGATGAAATAAACAAATCAGATCGGGATATATCAAAAGACAACCACATTGCACCATTAAATACATCGGCGTCAAGACAAATGGCCTACAGAACCACATCGCTTACAAGAGACTGGAACATTTTTCCGACATGACCAGTCACAATTCTAATCGGCAAATTTCGACTGGGATATTCCACTTGGTATAATTCAACTATAGGGAGCAATTTTAATTTTTTGTATAAAAAAATAAATACGGCACGAATAGAACCTTTGCGTTTGAAATTAAAGCTTTAATATCTCTATCGTTTGTTCCTTTATTATATCCAGATAAATCAAAATTTCCAAGAATCGTCATGAAAATTTCACTCTTCATTCAGACTAAAAGACCGACTAAAGAATTATATCACCTACTCTCACTTTGCTCACATAATATTTTGATCTGAACAAACGGCACAAATTTTCAGAAAAGAAATTTTCAACATTGTGGATGCTCTCTGAACGGAGTAATTTAAATTCTTAAGGATTTTCAACAATATACTAAAGATGTATAACCGGATTTAATTGTTAAAGGTCGAAGATGAAAAACGGCAAATGCAACTTTGATTGCTGTTCGACACGTGTCGAACTAGTCTGTGATTTGGCGGCATTAGTGTAGAAGATTTATATTGTCGTGGCCAATTGTGTTATTGGGTAGAGGTCTCCAAATTTAAGCAAAATCGTGACACCTTTTAAGGACCTTGTCTGCCGAAAATAACTGCAAATGTTTCTAAAATATAAATGGTTGGTCTTATAACTAACGCTTTGTGAGAAAAGTGTCGTCCGAGGAGTCGGATAGATCCCATTTTTTTTTTTTTTTTGTTAACTTTTTTAATAAAAATTTCAGTTTCTAATAATATAGCTAGGTAGCTGTAATTTTTTTATCTTTTATTTTATTTTCTAAACACATTTTTAATTCATTTTTTCTTAATTCATTTTGAAACTGAATAAATAAAGGGATATTTTATCAGAAAAATACATGTAGCCGTTTTACTTCAGTCTAAAAAGACCAAAGTATTGTGACGATTATGGCCATCATATAACGAGTTCAGATCATGAACAGCGATAGCTCAGACGGTTGGCGCATTCGATGCTCCTCGTAGCCCATGTTTTTATTATGATTATTTATTGTGGACATCGAAACATGTTTGTACACCAACGCACAAATGCATAATGATCTAGTACAAACAAGAACGTCCGAAATATAGCGCACAAAGGGGGAGGCGTGGTTCAGGGATTGATGAATAAAATGAACAACCAATGCCACTACATAAATAGCCGTGACATCAGTCTAAAAAGTCAAACCACTAATATAAAGAGGGGAATAAAGATTTTTATTTTCCTATGAAACGTAAACAAAATACTATGGGATTTTCAAACACATTTTTTTATATCGTCTCTATTTTCAATTTAAATAAATATTTTTATTTACAAATATAAATAATTTGATATCAAATATATTGAAATGTAAATTGTGAACAATTTTGATTGAAATTAATAATCATTTATTAAGTAATTTTGCATTTTTATAAAAATATTTGTTTCGGCATGCTTCGTGTTCCTCTAATCTTAATAAATTTATTAAGATTAGAGGAACACGAAGCATGCCGAAACAAATATTTTTATAAAAATGCAAAATTACTTAATAAATGATTATTAATTTCAATCAAAATTGTTCACAATTTACATTTCGATATATTTGATATCAAATTATTTATATTTGTAAATAAAAATATTTATTTAAATTGAAAATAGAGACGATATAAAAAAATGTGTTTGAAAATCCCATAGTATTTTGTTTACGTTTCATAGGAAAATAAAAATCTTTATCCCCTTAACACATACTACCACACATTTTTGTGTCATGGCTTTTTATGTAGTGGCGTTGGAACAACCAACACAAATACATACACACGGCCCGTCGACAATAAGGACTGATGATGATTATGACAAGCCAAACAATATTTTCCAGATGATTATGGGTCATAAACAGAATGAATACACAAGAATAAAGATGATTTATGACACACAATAAAGCAAATTTCGAGAGCAGTATTGAACTGGTATATAAACACGACCGATGGCAAACAGAGAACAGTTTTTGGTTTACTTTAAATCGTGTAACAAGTGAAATAAATCTGTTGTCATAGCCCCTACCAGCGTCAAGCGGGCAGATTTAAGTCAGTGAAGTAAAGGCGATTATTAAAGTATATAAGTAAAGTGAAATAAAGTGAAGTAAAAGTACACAGTGTTTTTAATTGCCAAATCCGAACGAACTCAGAAGCCCAGTTCGTAACAGTATTTTAACTTTTGTTTTTTAGCTTTTGTAGAGTCGAAGTATTTTTAATAATTTTAATACTGCCTCTGAAACAATTGGGTCAACAATTGGATTTGATGGTTTAGAATGCCGGTCGGCATTACTTGCATGTGGCATTGGAAAAGTTGAACAGATGGTCGATTTTATTAAAACTCTTCGACTTCATATTTAGCGGTTCATTGTCACCATATAGTTTGTTCTGTGTTTATTCAGAAAAAGGAACTCATAAATTGTTATGGTGATGGCGAAGTTGATGGTAATGGTGAAGGTGATATTGGTGTTGATGGTGATTGTGGTGGTGAAGGTGATGGCGATGTTGATGGTGATATTGATGATAATGGTGGTGACGGTGATGGTGGTGGTGATGAGGGTGGAGATAGTGATTGTGATGAAGGTAATGTTGTTGCTAATTGTGCCCCTGATGATGGTAAAATTGATGGTGATGTTAATTGTATTGTTGATTTTGTTGTGATGGTGCTGATCGTGATGGCAAAGGTGATAGCGATAGTGATGATGCTGTGGATGGTGAAAATACTTTTCATACCAGACGCCTCGCCTCAAAATTTTTAGTTACCACAAATGTGAAGCTAAGACACAAGGAAAATGATGGTTTAATTTATAATTTTTGCGATTTACATTTTAAAGCTAAATTCTCCATTTTCAAGAATTTATAATTTTTTGTAATTTTAATTTAGGTGAATTTCACAGTATTTACAATTTTTTGTTAATTTCTTTTCCCCGTCAACATCACAGTCACTATCACCATCAACATCACCTTCTCCATCATCGTCACAATCACCATTACAGCCAACAGCTTCACAATCAAGATCACTATCACCGTCACCATGAAGATGATCTTTTCAACATCACCTTCACCAACAGAATCACCTTCATCATCAACATGATCTTTAACATCATAGTCACCATTGCCTTCACCATTGTCATCACCATCAGAACAAACAAATCGCTTCAATATTACCATGTGTATTGAGGCAAATAGCAAAGTTTTAGACGCTTTAATTTAGATGATTCCAGGGATTTCCATCAATACGCCGTTTGTCTTCAAGCATCGGAAATTCCCAACTCGACTGGGTTTTGAACATTTCTTTTAATCAATGGTTGATAATTAATCCCCATCTGCGTCATTATAAGCTATCATGATCATAACATACCTTGTATATAATATTAAAGTAAGTACAACACTAATCGCAACATTTATACAACGTTTAAACTAATTTATTGTAATAAAATTCTAGAATTTACTAGTTTTAATAATTGATATGGAGGACGGAGGTTAGTCGTTTGTTTTATTAGTTTTTGGTGATTTTGTAACAAATATTTATTTTAATTAATTTAAATATATAGTAATTTAGGTAACATAAAATATAAATTACTGAATAATTGAAACTGTAATTTGTGAACGCGAAAACCATGCAATAATATATCAAGGTAAGCATTTGCCTTGACGATGCTTTTTGAAATTAGTTGAATTTCAGTTTAAGAACAAAATATTTAAAAGTAAAATAGTGTTGCCTGACTAATTTAGTTAACCTATTAAATTATTTCGTATGCCTCAGGAACTAAACTTCAGTGAGTTAACTTGACCCTGCTGAAACGTAAGAGGAATACAATTTAAGCTACAAGGCCAATCGGCCCTTTAATGGTTTACGTGTAAATATTTACTATTTTGTATGTTTTTTTTCCTTTGTCTACTAAACTGATAAAATGAATATTAGTTTTGGCTGTTATCAAAAAGAAGAGTGCTCAATAAGCAGAGTTCATAGGAAATAATACTGTAACCAAAAATTAGTAAGACTTATTAAATAAAACGCAAACGGCTTATTATTCTTTCAAATTTATTTGATCCCCTTCAAAGTAATCCCCTTCGGAGAGAATACACTTATTCCAACGTTTTTACCAGTCTTCGAAACAGTTGTTAAAGTCAATTTCCGGGATGGCCGTCAAAACTTTCTTCGATTCGGTTTTTTGAGTTTCGGGAATAGCCAAAGATGAGAGACGGTGTATTATCGTGATGGAAAAGCCAAGAGTTGCCTGTTCTAAATTTTGACCCAAACGATATTTGCGTGATGACAACCAGATCTCTAATTGTCAATCGACGATTTTTGAGCACCAAATCCTTAACTTCCTTGATGTGGTTGTTCATCGGTATAGATGATGAAGAACGGCAAGGACGTGTGGCAGCACCATCGTGGAAGTACCCAACATACCAACATCGAAACGGGTAACACTAATTAAAAAAGGTACGACAGACAACACAAAAACGTTTTGACATTATACAAAAAAAGTCTCTTGTGGGCGTCCGCACATACTGTGAATAATTACGCGTTTTATTTTAAGTGGAATATAGATGTTCGAACCTTGCTTGTCAACTGCGCCATGGTTGATCTCGCCATACTACGCGCACACCATAGCTCTTAAATTGGAATCTATCCATAATTGGTGACAAACGACGTGATTTTTTCAAGTGAAATTATCAAATAACATTTTATAGTGAGTGGTTTCGACAGTGCGCGATTTTTAAGTGCATTTTCTTCGCATATTAAGTGTATACAGTACGAACACGCGGTAACGAAGCAAGTAACGGTAAAAACACGCGGTAGCATAGGCAAGCGAAATCGGTTAGATGATAAAATAGTATTAATTATCAAACGATATATACTTTTGCTGTCGGTCGACAAACACGAAATAACGATTAATTTTTTGTCAATTTATACCGATTCAATTCATAACAAAATATGTCTGACGACGACGAAAAAAACGTTCACAAAACAAACAGCGGTGAAATAGCACGAGTGTCTATTAATGTGCCACCATTTTGGGTGGAGTGCTCCGAAATTTGGTTTGTCCAAGTAGAGGCGCAATTCGAGACATGCAAAGTGACGAGTGATGCTACGAAATTTAACATAATCGTGGGCGGTGTCGAAAGCCACGTATTAGCGCAGGTATCGGAGACCATATTAAATCCACCTGCTCAAGGAAAATACGACAATTTTAAAAAATGTGTTTTGGAGGTATATAGTATCTCCGAGCAACGAAAAATGCGAAAACTCTTATCAGGTGCCGAACTGGGTGATCGGAAAGCTTCACACCTTTTGAACGAGTTAACGAAGCTGGCTGGCGCAAAAATCGGTGAAGATTTTCTTCGAAGCATCTGGCTGGAACGACTTCCACCACAAGTATGAGCGATTTTGTCAACGAGTGAGGTTACACTTAAAACAATGGCGACATTAGCAGATCGAATCATGGACGCAGCTGGTTCCTCTACCGTTTTTATGGTCAATGAAGAAGCGCCGCCGTCAAATGCGACGTATCAAGTGGAAAAACTGACACAGATGGTAAACAATATCGAGAGACGAATCGAGATGATGGACTTACATTACCGGCAACAACAGGCCAGATCACGAGGCCGATCGCAAAATCGTCAGCAATCGCGTAGTCAATCACGAACGTCTAGCCAGGATGAATTATGTTGGTACCATCAAACCTACGGAGACAAAGCAGCTAAATGTCGAGAGCCTTGTTCTAAAAGACAGGCGCCTAACGTAACCATTCCAAAAAACTAATAGGCCAGTCGCCTAATACAGGCGACGCGGGTCGTACAATAGCGCGACTTATCACTATTGATAATTTAACAAAGTCGAAATTCTTAGTCGATACAGGCGCTGATGTTTCAGTGCTTCCGCCTACGATCAGCGAACGGCAAAAACCTCCAGCAGCGACAAAACTATTTGCAGCTAACGGTAGCGAAATTAAAACATATGGCACCAAACGTCTGACTCCCTCATTGGGTCTACGAAGAAGTTTCACCTGGGATTTCATTATAGCAGACGTTACTACACAGTGGACATCAAAAATGGTCAGCTGATAGACAGCCTGACCAAATTGTCAGTCAAGGCAGTTCAACAAAAGACAGGTGAGCAAACTTTGAAAACCTATGATATTAATTCCGAGTTTGCAGATTTACTGCACGAATTCCGCGACGTAACTGTCTTCACGAATACTAAGAAAGGCAAAGTTAGTACGACGACTCACCACATCACAACGACAGGTCAGCCAGTCTGTGCCAAAGCACGAAAGCTGTCGCCCGAAAAACTTAAGGCTGCTCAAAATGAATTCCAATTTCTAATGGATCAGGGGATAATTCGCCCTTCCAGAAGTAATTGGTCAAGTCCTCTGCATATGGTCCCGAAAAAGAACGGCGAGTTCAGAGCTTGCGGAGATTACAGGGCGTTGAACGCGAAAACAATACGAGATAACTACCCCATAAGTTTTATACAGGATTTTACTCATTTCCTCGATGGCACCGAAATTTTCATGGTACTTGACTTACAGCGTGCCTACCAACAAATCCCGATCGAGCCAAACGACATACCGAAAACGGCCATAATTACACCTTTCGGATTATACGAGTATGTTTACATGACTTTTGGGCTATGTAACGCGGGCCAGACGTTTCAAAGGGTTATTCACGAAGTTTTACGAGGATTGAACTTCGTTTTCTCGTACCTGGGCGATATTTTTATTGCTTCGAAAACACCGGCGGAGCGTAGATGTCACGTCAAGATGGTACTTCAGCGATTATCAGAATACGGCTTATGCATCAATACAGCGAAATGTCAATGAGGTAAAACAGAGGTGCAGTTCCTGGACATCTGGTGACATCTAACGGCATTAAGCCATTACCAGAAAAAGTACAAGTCATTGACAACTTCCCGAAACCGAAGACAGCGCAACAACTGAAAAGATTCTTGGCCATGATAAATTTTTATAGGAGATTTATACCACACGCCGTTGAGAATCAGATGACAGTGCAGAAACTAATAGTTGGCAACAAAAAGAATGACAAGACCGAGATTCCATGGACAGACGAATCAACAACCGCATTTCAGAATTGCAAAAGCGATCTACGAAACGCAACATTGCTTGCACATCCGAAACCGAATTCCAAATTATCACTTTACGTCGACGCATCAGATGTGGCAGCAGGCGCGGTCCTTCATCAACAAGATGAAGCAGGAGTTATCCAACCGTTAGGTTTCTACTCAAAAAAGTTAACAGAGTGTCAGCAGAGATATTCTACGTACGATCGCGAACTTCTAGCGATGTACCAAGCAGTAAAACACTTTCAACACATGGTTCAAGGACGAGATTTCTGCATTTATGTGTTCTAAAGTATTTTGCCATTCCAGGATCTAATGAAACACTGTGCTGTGATGCAACCTACCAGTTAATCAGACCATTTGTACCAAAAAGGTTCAGAACTCTGATACTAACCCGACTTCACGGTTTCCACATGCAGGCATTAGATCAACGAACAAATTGTTACGACAAAAGTTCTTTTGGCCTAGCATGAACAAGGATTGCAACGGTTTTATAAGAGCTTGTCTAGCGTGTCAGCGAGCTAAAGTTCATCGACACAACAAGTGTCCGATTTCATCGTACCAGATAGCTGATTTCAACACGTCAATATGGATATCGTTGGCCCATTACCGATCAGTTCAGACAAGCGTTACATTTTGACATGTATCGACCGTTATACGCGATGGCCAGAGGCTTATCCGATGTCTGACATGACAGCTGAGACGATCGCACGAGAGTTTGTATCAAACTGGGTATCACGATTTGGTACTCACGAATCACCACAGATTTAGGTCGACAACTTGAGTCCGAAATCTTCAGGGAGTTAACGAGACGTTTGGGAATTAACCATCTTAAGACGACGCCTTACCATCCCCAGTCGAATGGGATGATCGAGAAATGGCATCGAACGCTAAAAGGCGCATTCAAAGGCTGGGTTGAGGTCAACGTTCAAAGAAGACATCAAGGCGACGCCATCAGAATTGGTATACGGGATGTCACTGCGGCTACCGGGCGAATTCTTTCACGAGGTTTCAGCAACAGAAAACGAAGCTGAGTTTCTGAAAAGTCTAAGGCGAATGATGAACAAACTTAGACCGAAACCTGCGAGCCATCACGATCGGTCGAAGTTCTTTGTGCAGAAGCAGTTAACAGATTGCATTCACGTTTTTGTGCGAAACGACGCGGTGAAAGGTCCACTTCAGCCACCTTACGACGGACCATACGAGGTCGTGCAACGATTCGACAAGTATTTCAAAGTCCGAATCCATAACCAGGCAAGAAAAATCTCCATCGACCGATTAAAAGCATCGTTTTTGCCCTTAGACGATCAGCCTATCGAAGTGCCAGTGGAGAAATCACACGACAACGAGCAACCTGCACAACATATCGAGGTTCCAATGGAGAAACAGCACGACGATGAAAAAACAAGCGCAACCACATCGAGATCTGGACGTCGTGTTCAGATTCCTCTCCGTTACCGATAACCTGAACACTACGAGGGGAGTAGTGTGGCAGCACCATCGTGGAAGTACCCAACATACCAACATCGAAACGAGCAACGGGTAACACTAATTAAAAAAGGTACGACAGACAACACAAAAACGTTTTGACAGGATACAAAAAAAGTCTCTTGTGGGCGTCCGCACGATTAACACGTCTAATAGATCGACGAACAAATACAATTTCAATTCTTAATACATGTTAAACTACGAATAAATAAAACATATTATACTGTGAATAATTACGCGTTTTATTTTAAGTGGAATATAGATGTTCGAACATACTGCCGCAAAATTGTCGCCTTGCTTGTCAACTGCGCCATGGTTGATCTCGCCATACTACGCGCACACCATAGCTCATAAATTGGAATATATCCATAGACGTTTATCGTCTTCAATGCGGTCTCTGCCTTCTTTGAAGAACTTATACCAATCAAAACCAATTGCTTTGAAGCAACTTCTTTGCTGAACTTTTTTAAAAATCGAATAACTCACTTTTTTAATGGAAAAGTTTTACTACTTTTTGATCACAGTAGTATATTCAAGATTTCTCCCAAGACTAATTATTTTAGAATTTGGATGAGCTGCCAAGCAATGAGAAAAGCGCTATACAAAGTTACTATTAAGTTCTTAGGTATTTAACTATATTGCTCGTATTTAGGTAAACTAAATTGTTATATTTCGTTAATAAATCTGTTGAAGGTTTGGGAACAAGTTGTTTCTTACATTGACAAAAAAATAAATGGTGAAATCTCTACCTAATGATTTATACGCAAATGAATACCTCATATCATACTGACGATACTGGCCATCATAATTTCATGCGATAAGGACGAATTAAGCTAAACCAGGATTATGTAATCTGGGTTAAATATCTTGATGATAAAAGTGATGATGTTTTAGATTCACGAATGGAGCTATGTAGCAGTTGATTAACTCGCTTTGCTGATCAAAATTACAATTTCTTATTTCAACGCAGGCTAAAAATTACTTTGAAGGTTTGGTAACGTATCTGTTAGATGAGAAGCAATTTTATTTTTAAACAAAGTGCTAATATATCAATAATCAGCATTTAGGGGATTTAAATTATCCAATTCCTAAACCGTACGCAGCCACGAAGAAATTTCATTGATAAATTCAATATAATGGGCGGAGCAATTTTCGTTTTGAGCTAAAATATACATTTTCTTATTTAAATGATGTATGTAGTTTCTTAAGATAACAAAATTAACAATTTTAATATACGTACAAATATGTATATTAGAGTAACAACTATTTTTTAATTTAAATTTATTAATTTACAAAAGTTTTGCTATAAAATTTACAGTGTACGCGATGTATTTAAAGCAATTTCTAAACCAGTATACTGTTTGCAACCAATATACTATTCATTCATTTTGTATTCAGTCAGTGTACTATGAATGAACGACAGATACACTTGAGGAATGTGTGTGATTTGTGTATAATTTAAGATAAATAAAAAATAAATATTTTTTTTATACTTAATATTTATTAAAAAGAAGTGAAAACAAAACTATTTTTTAAGTGTAACAATTTTCTATATATTTATTATACAAACATAATATTTAATTAATCCAAACATATCCCGGTAGTGTTTAATAAAATACGATAAAAGTTAAGTGAATTTTGTAGACGAGCAAAAAATAGAGAAAAGAAAAACTTAAGATGTCTCGACACAATCAAGGAAATACAGGAAGTTATGCACAAACTTATAAATTAGTTGTGGTCGGTGGCGGTGGTGTTGGAAAATCAGCAATTACAATCCAATTTATCCAAGTAAATATCTAACCTTAATAATTCTAGTTATTAAATAATCGTTGAACTCTAATCATACAAACACGAGTGATTAAAATTGTGCTTACCTGTACACATATAGGTAGACGTACTTTAGTATTCTTATCTACCCGCTTGTATGGCCACTAAATTACAATTTGCATATTATATGCATACATACACATATATACATATATGTACTTGAAAGACAACATATATCGTCTTATGTGCGCGATATGTGTACAAATATGTGCGAACGAACGAATTGAAAATGTATCATCAGCCAAAAATAATTGTTTGACACAGCCCAAAAATAATTCGGTTCTTCATTTTCACGTCTTTGCGTTGTCTTCACACAAGACTACACAGAAGATTTTTCTTTTTTATTATTATTATTATTATTATTGTTATATATGTGAAATAACAAATTATCATTTAATTTTAGTTTCCAATTATTTGATGTACGCAAAAATCTTAAAAATCTAATCAGATGTTTTCCTTATGTGCTGTTGATTGTTGCCCAACTTCGTTTATTTACACGACATGGTGGTGTGGTATAACATAAATTTGTTCAATGCAAAATTTATGTAAACCAAATAGCTGTCGTGATTTGAATGAAAAATGTAGGTGCTTCTTATATACGTACACATGAGTACATATGCTGTGCTGTGGCTGTGTTTAATTTTATCATTACGTCATTTCGTTTTGGTTTTAATAAGAAAAAAAATTAAAAATCTTAAAAAATATCTCTCTCACTGTGTACACAAACATATATGAAAGTAGAGTTGGCTCTCGTATATTGAATTTATATATATATATATATAAGCGATGATATGATGTTTTCCTTTTGTAGTACTTATATTCAATGCATTCTCAGATTTTTTGTGTATAAGTGCGAGTGAGGGTGGTTTGTTAATTTTGTCTTGAATCGGAAGTTGTGGGTTTGGTTACTTTTCTATAAAGGTTATCTACGGCTTAAAATAACCGTTGGTTTTCTAAATTTGTTTGGAATTAAATTCCACTTAATCTATTACAGATAGCGATGTGGAAGGCTAGTGCACCTATGCTCGCTAAATATTATGCCAAATACTTTTTTTCTTGACCAGTGATTAATTCCATTTATTTGAATGGAAATTTACAACGAAATCAGACAGTAGTTCTCAGACATTCCAAAATGTTGATATCGAACAGAGAATTTAACAAAAATTTAATAATTGAAAAGTAGTGCATGGTGGTTTTAATTACAGAAGACTGCAACAGCAAAATTGAGACATCCGAACATTTACTCTTCACTTCTTTACATACAGAATCAAGTGGGCTAAAACCAAACAATTATTCAGGTAATTCTGTATGGAAACAGCTCGGTTTATCTAAAACCTGTTTTAGAATATTGTTTTGTGCAACTTGAATTTGCTATTTGTTAAAATATTCCTTTATTATGTGATGTGAATTTTAATAAAGCTTTGTCATCAACAAAGGTAGCAATAGAGCTATTTGGAGGAGTTATTATACCACTAAGATAAATTGAACATAGACTAGGGCTTAGTATGAATTCTTGAGGAACTCCGTCAAATATTTCTTACCAATCTAAGCAACTGTTTTTGTGTTGAACCTGACAAGTTCTCTCGCTAAGAAAGCTTTCGATTAATTAATTTGTAAACCATATCTTGCCGAAAATTTTTCTCAGTTTCTCTTTTATCTCAGTTAGTAGTAGTAGCAATTCTATTTGATTGAAAGCTAGAGGTGGTAGTCCCTCAATAATATCATTTTGTCCTGTTTAATTTTCCCAGTTTATTCATCTTGATGGGCACTGGTTTAACTGTTTTTGTTATAACGGTAATAATCCCATTTTCCCACCTTTTCTTTCTTATACCGAGTTTTTTTAATATCAACTATTTAATTCCACTTAATTTTGAATGATTATGTAAGTCCATGGCATTGAATCCTTACTTCAGCCCCGGTCAATTTGATTCTGCATTTGTTAACTGGAACAGTTGTTTAATGATAATTAGTTAGGATAATCTCATTGCATTGAATTACTTTTTAGATAATTCGTGTTTCCATTACATCTTTTGATAATACCATTTCCAGGAAGGAGTTCCTTGCCCGATGCTATACTATTTCGCTTTACATACAATAAACACGTAATTGCAGACTAAAACTAATCAAAAACTTGAACTGTTTTAAAAATACGAAATATTATCGTTTTTATTTATAACTGTTAACGATAACAAAACAAAAACAAAAAGGTTACTAAATCGTAATTTAATTACTTTGTGATGTTCACTGATCAACTGATCACAATCGAATGGCAAAAGTATAGAAGTTCTGAGAAAACAACCACAAAAACCTAATTTTCTTTAGAATTTATTACTATCAGGCTAACGAATCAGTAACAACTTCTTAATGAAAGTAATGCGGATGTGCATGCGATTCTTTACAAAAACTTTCGTAAGAAAATTAAGTCGATGTGTTGGAAATTGATCGAAGAGGGGTATGTTGGTTTTTTGTTGTTGTTTTTTAGTCTAATGCTTTCAACTTTCATACAAGAAGAACGCATCTGACAACTAATTTTTATCCTTATGTCTACGTTAGAAACCGAATAATTTACTAAAGTTTTACATAGTACTATATACATAGATGTTGTCATCCAAGTTGAGAAATGTCCAGTTCTTATTTATTTGCACTTTCAGGCGTGAATCATATGTGATTCATGAACTATAGTTGAAATCATGTGACGTACTATAAAATAATATTTCGGTAATAATTCATGCTATGACTAGAAGGTTTTTGTTATCAAATTCGAATATAGCGTGACGACATAAAATATCATCAACACTTGGATAAGTTGTACTCCACAATATGTTTGAAATTTGACTAGACTTTCACGTCTTTATCGTATAACAAAGTTAATATTACTCGTCGTTGTCGCTTTATTTGTTTAGGGATGTATGTACGTACATATTTAAATATATGTATGGTATATGACACAATTTAATGCACCTAGGAATTGAATTTTTTATTAGAAGAGAGTTTTGAAAATGTATATTACAATTTTCAATTGAAGCAGTTTATGAGATTCAGATCGGTGTTGGTTAGGGAAACTCGTCTATTTTCTGCCTTTGGTAAAGTAAAGTTTGAGTCACGACGCGAAAATAAAATCGCTTTTAAGTTTTAACACGAACATTTTCTACAAATGTTAATTACAAGTAAATTAAGGTGAAAAAGCTAATAAAACTTCGAAACTAGGGAAAATTAAATGAAACCTCGTGTTTTACTTATGAAATAGTTTCTACATAGCCAAAACTAAACAGACATTGAAGAGCAAATCAACGGGTTCTGCTTACGCTACAAAAATAAGACAACGATAATACCTGATGCGTCTAGAGTGACGGTACAGTGGATAAATCTAGGTTTGGGCCGGGAGATACCGGATTCGAACCCCGATAGGGAAGAGATGCAAAAGGTCACATTCAAAACCCTCCATTGGAGAAGCACAGCCGCACAACATTCACAAAGTATTTTGATTCGATTTCCATTCAATGGTTTTGTTAATATATCAGCTAACAATTATGTCTTTGGTTGGGCAATATGTGAAGTTAACAATGCCATTATCTTGACATGATTTCACAAAAAAATATTTAATATCTATGTACATATTTTTCTAGAACGTTTGTCAGTTTCAGCCATTTTTAAACCTTTGATTGACCTCGTAAATTGTTGTAGGTATATTTTGGTTCAAACCAAAATCGTAGCTTCTGTGCTTGATAAAATGACAAGATTCTGTTTATTACTATTTCATTGGCGCACTGCAGTGGCGTAGAGAAGGGGAGTTGCGGGGGTTGCCCCCCCCCCTCCCCCGGCTCTTCTTGAGCTTCATGTATCACAAAATCATTACATGGTGATGTGTTGATCCATTCAGTAAACAAAATCATTTATAATTCGAATTAGGCCAATAATCAATGCCTGTTATTATAGGTATAATACATGTAACCTACATTTCCTTCTTCACTTAAAAGAAAAGTATACAAAGCGGTATAATATTAGCCGTGTTTTTTATAGATCTGGGGTGTGATTATATAAGCATTACGAGTTTCGAGTTTCTCGAAATTGCGACAAAACGCTTAAAAAGAATATTTTTTTTCTTTAAAAAGAATCTTTTTAATCATTACGAGTTGTCTATCGTATTTAAAACGGTGTATGAGTACAACAACAACAACAAGTCGCAATTACGAGAACTCGTGAAGTTTTACATAATCGTGTTTTGTTGCAATTTCAAGAAACTCGAAACTCGTAATGCTTACATAATCCCACCCCTGTATTGATATTTTATCCAGATTAAGTCGAAATTAGTTTACCTAAGCGAAGTTAGTTAAAATGTTGAAAAGACGGTCAGGTACATTTTGAATGCTTCTACCTATAATAACAAAATTAGCACAAAATATTTGTCAGACTTTAGAAATCTCGGGCGCGCTAAGAATTAATTACGAAACACAATCGGCGAAGGGCCACTAAATAGTTTGGCATTATTAAATATCAAAGAGATTTGGATATATCAATAGATGGCGTCCTCGATGAATTGGCATTAGTGTCACACACTGAATCGGTTCAAAAAACTTTCTGAATTTAAAAAGCATTTCTCACAAAATTATTCCAAATTTTCCAAATTACACATCACTGTCCCAATCTTTTGAATCTCATGAACCTTATGGATCTTATAAATCTTAAAAATCGTATGAATCTCATGAATCTTATTGAATATTATAAATCTTATGAATATCATGAGTCTTACGAATCTTATGAATCTTAGAACCTTATAAATCTCCAATTCATTGGAGAATCCAATCTTATCAATCTTAGAACCTTATGAATCTTATAAAACTTTTATTAATCTTAAGAATCTTATGAGTAGTTTGAATCTAATGAATTTAATTTCTTCTTTTCTTTTATCTTTTAAACCTTATGAATCTTTTGAGTCGTATAAATCTTATGAATTCTATGAATCTTTTGATTATGAATCTTATGAATTTATGAATCTCATCTGTCCTCTGAACCTGAATCCTATAATTCTCATGTATATGAACCTTGAGGATCAACTAAAACTTATGAATCTTTGGAATCTCAAGAATTTTATTAATTTTAAGATTCTCATGAACCTTATGAATCTTGTGCGTCTGACGAATCTTATGAATGTTATGAGTCGTATGAATGCTATGAATCTTTTAATTCTTATGAACTTTTTGAATATTATGAATCTTAAGAATTTTCTGAGTCTTATGAATCTAATGTACCAGCGGAGATTGTTTTTAAATTATTTTTTTGATTGCTTTTTCAAATTTTTTGTTGTTTATGTATCCATTAAAATAAAGCCTTTTCTCACTCTCAAAAATTGAACTGTATAAGCTAGAAATTCGACAACCTAAGCGAAGTTAATTAATATGTTTACAAAACGGTCAGGTAGATCTGGAACGCTTCTACCTATAATAACAAAATTAGCACAAAATATTTGTCAGATTTTTAGAAGGAAACTTAACCTGGAAGAGTTTCCCTTCAGTTATCCCAAAATTTGTTTTAATTCTAACCAACCCTTAATAGTCGGACATTTTTTGAAATACCTCCATAATTCGTTTTGCTGCTACTGTCATTAGAATGCGAAATGTAATTAGGGTCACTACCGGTGTAAAAACGTAATCGTAGTCCACACCACATTTCTGGGAAAATCCAAGAACCACTAGGCGAGCTTTAAATCTGTTAATGGAACCATCAGCTGCATATTTAATTTTGCATACATTTGCTTCCAATGGCTTTTCTGTCGAGGGGTAAATCAACCTAATTCCCAAGTATTGTATGCTTCAATGGAATTAATTAACAAAAACACCAACAAATTCCACATCAGAAAAATTATTCAATAGATTATTTGGTGCACTTGATTATAATGATTGAATTACTGGTTTTTCTTCACGGTTATAACAACGATACGCTTTGGATCCTGCATCATAACCAACAAGTATCATTTTAATTGTTTTTTTTGTCAAGCTTTCTACGTTTTTCACCTGGAATATGCACGTAACATGTAGATCCAAATCTTTGGAAATACTACTCAATGTTTGGTTTTCGTTCAAACCAACCTTGAAATGGCATTATACGCACGTACGTACAGCACCTCTGGTGGAAAATCGATTTTGTATGAAATTTGCCATCATAACAGCTTCATCCTAAAGCATATTAGGCCATTTCAACTAGAATCCTATTTTTCCTTTCAGCAACTCCATTTTGAAAAGGACTAAGGGCTTTTGTGGCTTGCACAATATTAATATTTTTACCAGTGTATTTATCGCCACGATAAGAGCGAAACATTTTTATTTTTTTGTTGAATCGAGTTTCTACCATCTCAATGTACTCTTTTAATTCGTGAAAGCTTCTGATTTATTGTGCAACAAGTAAGTAACTGTATATCGTACTTATATCGTGATCATCAATGAATAGCAAAATTTAGCGTTTTTCGATGGTCTCTCACATTGCATAGCCTTCCTTGGAATCTTATAGGAATATCATAGACTGGACCTTTGCTGCCGTCATTTCTCTCGCTGGTCGTAATTCCAATGACATTACAAGATGATCATATAGCTCTCCGGTTGACAGTCATCTCTATACCCAAATCGGCGAACTGCTGCTATAAATTGTTTATTCTTATTATATGTGCTTCCATATGATCTTCGTCATTTATTCGAAGTTGCACTAGATTTCTCATTAATCGTATTCTAACGTCCGTAGAGCTCTGTTCGTAATATTCCTGTAGTCCTTTCCAAGCCTCTTTGGCTGTTTTTGTATTAAGTATAAATGCACTAATTAATTTTTCAGTTGCAACACAAAGGACAATCGCAGAATTTGCTTTTATACCCTTTTTAGCTCAATCCGTTACGTTATCTTATTCTCTTTAATAATAATGGTCTTTGTTAATTAGTCGAATTATGGGCCCTTAACTTGTTGAACTTGTGGAAGTAACAATATTTCCAAATATTTAAGAACGGACAATAGCCCGTGTTCTACGGTTTCTAAAGCAAATATAAATTGAAAAATATTTTAAACGAAACGCTAATAAACAATGTTATTAGGTTTAGTTTAATACATTCTCTACTTCATAAATTTATGGTTACTGAATTTTTCCAATAAAAACTTATACACCAAATAAACGAAGTCTTCAAAACCTGGACAAAATTATTTTTTTTTTGTCTGGAATTTGAATGGTTTAAGGCTGATTTCCATTATGAAATATTTACTGACAGTATAAAAAAAATGAAATAAAAATATATATTCGCGTGCTGTGTGAGAGAAAAAAAAACACTTTTTCAGTTTCACAGTACTGACAAAATTATTATAGTATACTAACATTTTTTATAGTATACTGACAAAATTTACTGAAAAATATATGAAGCGATGTATATTTTGTCAGTATGTACTGGAAAAATATTTCGATTTTTCAATGCAATTTTTCAAAAAAAATTAAAAACAAAGAATGATCTGTGTCAATTCAATGAAATTTTCGATGTTTACGTTTTTATTCAGTAAAAAGTACTGTCAGTAAAAGTTTCATAATGGAAATCAGGCTTTATGGCGCATACTTGAAAAATAATTTCAGTAACTTTTATGGCAATTTCACAATAGAAAACTTGACTGAAATAAACTTTTCTCAACTTTTTGGTAATTTTTCCCCTCCACACCAACTTAAAAAACTATATGAGAAAAAAAAATTATGTTTTTTTAAGTTGGTATGGAGGGGAAAAAATTACCAAAATATTAGAAAATTTTATGTCCGTCTTCTGTTGCGAAATTACCATAAAAGTTACTGAAATTATTTTTCGAGTAGGCGCCATTATCCTGAATTTCAATCGTAACTAGATTACATATTTGTTCTACTACTTGCTGATTGCGATTATTGAATTGTGTTGGTTGCTGCTTGCGTGGTGGATTTTTGTTGCTGCTGTTTGAGTAACTTTGAGGTTTCCAATACAATACACCCAGTACTTATACTTTGCACTAACAGCATAAAGTTTCACCCCGAATAATTTTATTGCGATTTTTTTTGTTTCCTAAGCGAGCTATGTTTTTTGTTTTGAGCGATGCAAACTATTTTAGCTCGAGTTGTCTTCGCCTTGCTATGTCAGCTAACATCGCTTACATATACACTGAGGTTTTTGTATATTTTATTATTAACTCGTAGGCTACTTTGTTATATTAGGTATCGTGTCATAAATCATAATAAATGAATTTTGCAAAAACATCAATGTATGTGTGAGCGATATAATTAACTCAAATATGCAACGGAGTGAGGTAAGCGAGCTAAACTGCTACTATAAACTACGTTTCTCGCTTAGCTTAGCTGAAATGTACAACAGGCCTTATATTCTATGAAAAACGGATATTTAGCCATATATCCTCGATTTGGCTACTGCATAAGGTAGGACATTGAAAGTTAGCTGTGAAAGCTAGCTCTCAACTCTTGGGAGTGCGCCGAGACCCAAAATAGATTGCGTACAAATAAATAAATCGACAGTGATGAACAATTAAAATTAAAGAGCTCTGAAATTTCGCTTGAAATTTTACGGTTACCACCAGCCAACACTAAGCTAAATTATTTATTTATTTATTTTATTTATCATCTAATCCTTACAAGCCAAAGAATATATTTATAATGATTAATATCTTCATAAGAATTAAGATGATTAGGAGTCATTCTGTAGTGAAGAGCTTGTGTCGAATGAACCTGTTAGACTAAGAATAAAACTTATAATAAACAGTAATTAACTTAATGGGGTAGACAGTTTTAACTTAATTAGGTTTAGAGATAATTACTTCAATTTAACAAAATATGTGTGTACATATTTAGAATGTAATGTAAATTAATTATTTATATAATATAACAACAAATATTTGTTTCAAATATTAACTTTTAATAGTTTTTCTACGTTTACATATACCAGCACTACTACCAAAACTGAATAAAAGTTATAAAAGTTTTTATTATACCTGTATAGATTTAAGAGCCGTTTGTTATTTAAGCTTGAGTTTTAACTGAAGGAATACCGCATATAAAGATTACCACTTCTACTGAAAAACATTTTTAGAACTTTCTTTATATGTATATATGGCCAACTGCTAATTAGTCTGTTTTCACCACAAATTATTCGCCTAATATGTTTTTTTAAGCAGAGTCGGTTCCAAGCTATCCCATATTGAACTTTAGACTGAATAATGCCAAAGTAAATCATTATTTCATTATTTTTTCTGAGCAACATTTTTTTTAGTTTATACATTTTTTACGGGTACCACCAGCCAACACTAACCGCGACTGACTCTATTTTGAAGCATTTTAGCCGCACAGGGCAGATTGGACCAGTTCATAATTTTACAGTGTTCACATTTCTGGGTTCCTAGAGAGTGTATTTGTGACAGTCAGGCTAATGGTATTTTATGTCAAGATCATAAGAATACAATAAAATAAGAAATTTTCTTAAGGAAAATTTTGGAAATATTATCTTACGTGCAAGAACTCTTATTTTCAAGAGACTGAATTAAACGATAAATTTCTGATGCCATGATAGTTTATTCAAAAAAGAAGCTACGTGAGTGGATTAAAGTAATCGGCCGAACAGTTTTGAATAATAAAATTTGAGTTATTTAGGCTTACGCTTTTTGAAAAGTATTCATTGAAGTGATTTGCAATATTGAGTTTTCCCCGCAATAAGATGTTGGAGATTTAAATTCTCTAATTAAATTATTGACTTCTGGTTTATTTAAGATTTTATTAACGACATTCCATTCGCGTTTTATATCACCATTCGCTCACCATTCCCAACTCTTATATTTTCATTTACTTTACACAATTTCCGATAATAGTCTTCTAGTACGTTGTTAGAAGGCCTTCTGTTTATTTTTTTGTGTAACGCATTTTTCTTATTTATTTTTCTAAGAAGAGAAATGGAAAGCCATGGCTACAAACGCTTAAGTTTTTTACTGACAACAATAGCATCCATAGTGCAGCTTGTAATATAAGAGTCAAATGTATTTAAAAATCTTTAGTAAGCTACTGTTGGATCTTCCTCATAGTAAATACGGTTCCAGAACTCATACTTTAGATATGTAATAAGTTTTATGTAATCTGCGGGGTGCGCCATCTTTTATGGGGGTAGGTAAACATTGAATTATTTTGCAAAAAAAAACAACCGATTTCTATATATTTATTTAATTTTGTCCTTTGCAATTTGTTTGGACTATTTTTTGAATACAAGATCAATTAAGTAGCCGCCTTTATTGCCTAAAGCAAAATTTACCCTTTTTGCTGCGTTTTCCATTACCTTTTCGAGCATCTCGGGTAGTATAGCGATGATTTCGGAACGAATGTTTGCCTTGAGCTCGTCAATGGTCTGAGGCTTGCTGGCGTACACTTGCTTATCAAATAACCCCACAAAAAGAAGTCCGGAGGGGTCAAACCTGGAGAGGGAATTTTCGTTGCAGGAACTGAATTGTTTGATTTGCAGTGTGGCATGACACACCGTCTTGTTGAAACCAGTAACCGTCAAGAGCTTTTTCACGCGGGCAGGCATAATGGGGCAATATCCACCGATATCGATTTCCATCGACTGTTTCGTGTTCTCTGAAAAAATACGGCCCAATGATGGTTTTGACGCAAACGCCGACCCAAACAGTCACTTTTTTGCCATGCAACGGCGTTTCATGGATCTCGTGTGAATTCTCCGTTCTCCAAATGTGGCAATTTTGCTTATTAATACCGCCAGAGAGTGTGAAATGGACCTCGTCGGTCATCAAAATTTGCTTCCAAAAATTAGGTTCAGTGTCAACCATTCGAGCGACTGTTTGGCCGTATTTCAAGCGACGTGAACGGTCTGTCGGCAATATTCATTGTGTTAATTGTACTTTATACGGAAACAAATGCAAATCATCCTTCAAAATGCACCGCAAAGTGGTTCCACTGACGCCAAAATGCTGAGCGCGGCGACGATACGACTCTTTTGGGTTCTGGGCAACGCTGTCTCTCTCTCTCTCTCTCTCTCTCTCTCTCTCTCTCTCTCTCTCTCTCTCTCTCTCTCTCTCTCTCTCTCTCTCTCTCTCTCTCTCTCTCTCTCTCTCTCTCTGACCGCTTCAATCAGTTCATTGGAACGTCTTGGTCGTTGATCAACGGCATGTTGACGATCTTTCACTATCCCGTGCTCAACAAAATTCGACACCAAACGACGAATAGTGTTGTCAGACGGTGCCTGTTGGCCACGATATTTTCGACGATATGCACGTTGAGTTAACACAACTGAACGAGTATTTTCAATGTACAGCGTCACTATTTCGGCCCGTTGTTTCGGTGTGAAGCGATTTATGGTTAAAATTGTACTGAATTGACGCTTCAAAAACATGTTTAATCAAGATCAATCGGTTGACAAATGTCAATGTTATTCAATGTTTACATAACCCCATAAAAGATGGCGTACCCTGTATATTTATGTAAAATGCTATACATTGTTCGGCAAGGTATTTTTTAGTGTGGCGACTGTTTTTGATCGAATTTCAAGAATAGTGGGCCTGTTTATATAAGTTTTAGATATGATTTTAATCTAAAAGAGTTCATTAATGTTAAATTTTTTCAGTATATGCAAATTTATTTCCCCTAAAACGATTAGATTTCCAATTTTAACGTGTTGTAAAATATTTTTCTTAATTGTAAATTCATTAAATCTATGTACACAAAATATTGTGCTGTCCTGGTTGTTAATTTTCAGAACATATTTTAGGATAACTGTACTTACAAGATTATAGTTATTAATTTGACAACAACATTCAGTTTAATCAAATAGAGCAACTCCACCCGATGCAAAGGAATCATTACAGCTATCATGTATTTTATATCCCGGCAAATAAAAATCACTTATGTGGTTTTCCAGTTGACACAAAAAAGTCTCCGAGCGAAAAACAAGTGATAGCAGCTGTTATTTGACCGAGCGACAAATTACAGCTGCTTTCACATGTTTTTCGCTCGTTATCTTTTTTTGTGTCAACTGGAGAACCACATTAGTTCAGCTTGATAGATCCAAATTTCTGTAAGAAAAATTAATTCAGGCGTATTATTTAAATTTAAAGCATTTAAGTGTGCTACTAGAGTCAAAGTTACTACGCAGACTACGTATATTTTGGAGTAAAAGCTACGTTAGTTTTATTCAAAGGTAGTTTAAGTGATGCAGTGCTAAGGTTGGATTCAGAAGGAGTGATAGAGGAGCATCCATCTCCATCAAGCGCTTCGTTAGAAACCGCGTTCGTGGATTTTCCACGAGTTTAACTTTCGATTTGAGGAACCACGTAGGGTAATGTATTGGCGAATTAAACGCAATACATAATACTGATACAAAACACAATTGTATTTGAAAGTTTGTTTACTTGTTGCAATATTCGGATAAAGGAATCACTTGTTACTCATTTTCAAATTATTTTCTGTATAAATTAGCTTAGATACGCAAAATTTTCGCGAAAATAAAATGAAAAACATTGGAAATGAGCCAAAGAAAAATGATTTTATTTTTCTTGAACCGTTTATTCCAATTTATCTTAGTCCCGTAATTTATGTGCTTGTATTGCACAACAGCATCATTTTCCACTGGGTGATAAGTTATGTAGGGCGAGGTTGTAATTGGTGGCGTTATGTACTAATATTTACTATTCTAGATAAACGCCTCATTAACTTTATAAATCATAACATATTAACCGCAATTAAATATCGAGGATAATTGAAATACTGCTTAAACAACTGTTTACACAGAACTACTAAAAAACAGTGAATCATTCGTAATGAACTAATAATCATACTTACAATCATATAATTCCTTATATGTAAGATTTAAAATAATCTTCTTATACTAATTTATAAGCAAACTCTACTTCCTGCAACGCAGTCTCACGTAATGTAACTACAACAAAAAATTTGGTATGACTTGTTTCCGTTTCCTAAAAATGCATGTAGTCGATTTGGTCTGTATAATAATAGTTGATGTATCGCGGATATATACTTTTTATTGTTGATGGATAATGTTATGTTGAACATAAAAAAAAATTATGTCTGATTTTATACAATCACATAAGATTAACATTGAAAATAGTATTTTTAGTAGTGTTGAAGTTTAGTTAAAAATATCAACACATTCGTGTCTATAACTATATGTATAACATTTCACCCACGCGCGCACTCGCGGGAATATTTAAATTTTTATAAATAGTTTTATATTAAGGTTATCACATAAATCGTTCGTATAGTGTGCGTTTATTATATATAGTTATCATAGAATTTAGACAATAAAATATTCTTTGATGGTCACCTCGACCTTGAATTGATTATTTTAAGTTTATTTTCCATTTCAAATTTTAGTATATTACAATATTATCTTATTAACACCAAAATGTACTAATAAATCTTATCATTTTCTTAGAATAATTATTTGCACACAACAATTAAATTTATTAATAAATTTTTAAGTTGCAAATTCCAATCACGATCGAATGACTAATCAAATCGAACGCTACAATATAAATCAATGCTATTGACCATTTTGATTTTAAAAACAAATTATTTTTAGCTTAACGTACGAAATATTCGTTTGGTTTTTGTAAAATTCTCTTATCAAATAATATGATAAACATCTTTAATTTAGATTTAAGTGTTTTAATGTGAATTTTAAGTAAATTAAATGCGAAACTTGAGAAATTGAGTATCACGTCTTTCTATCTTCACCAATCTAGTTTCCGTTATTCACTTGAATCCATATTTGACATCATTCTAATATAGGTTTGGTTTTGTTAGATATTTTAACCGTTTTCAGATGTACACATTTGGGCCGCGGATCCATTCAATTTTTTATTCGGTCTGCTGCAGTATTATTCTGACATGATGTAACTATTTTTCTAAGAAAGATTCGGTGACCGAACTGAACGGGAATCCTGAACTTGTTTTTCTGTTTCAAAAGTATAAGGATTTGTTAAAAGTTGTAACTTCTAGAGAAACCTATTAAAGCAAATTAGTGTTTTACCACATTACAGCTTGGTGTTTTTCCATGCCAACTCCAATTCAAAGTTCCGTAGATAGTTACCGTACTTCAGTACTTTTACTTTTGATAAGCATATTTTGTACCATTTCGGTAACTTTATTTCCAAAACTCGTAAGTATTGTAGAGTTCTTTCGACACGAACATAAAAAACGTTTCCAGGTAATTGTGCTCGATAAAAACAGTGATCAAGGAGATACTCTAAAATTCTTAGAGAAATTAGACTCCATTTTTGACATTTTAATTTTTTTTTTGTTCAGAATTATACGTAGTTCGGATGTTTCTGTACCAACGATTTTTATTGTTAAAACCAAAAAATTAATTCTATTCTCTTGGTCTCACGTGCTTGTCTTGTCGTGTTGTACCCATTGAAGTCTCTATGTCTAAAAAACCGATGGCGGTAAACAAGGGAAGAAACGAGGAAAGATTCTTATGCAAAAATAATCGTGTAAACATGCTAATTAATACTGAATAGAAAAATGGTCCAGTTGATTTTTTGATCAAATCGAGGTTTGATCAAAAATTTCCCGGAATTTTTGTTTACATATTTCAGAAATATTTATTTATAATTCAATATTGACAAGCCCAAATCAAATAATCATTATCGTACATAAAACACATTTGCAGAATCGCTTTGAACAATCCTCAAAACTCTTCTGTAAGAATGCCAGACATACTGTTTTGAGAAGGACAATCCAGTATTGCCTTTTCCAAAAATTAGAAAAACATGAAATTCCATTAGAAATTTATTGAAGTTGTTTCGATTATTAAACTCTATGCATTGACTGCGCAATCTGTGCCCTTCCCTAGAAATATAAATTCATTAAATTGTCCGTTTTTGGTCGTTTGCCAGTATGCCAGCATTTAGTATAGCCCGGTTGGCTCTTTTGCGTTTTCACATTGATCTTGCGACCTAAAAGTATGCGCTACTTACGTGAAGCAAATTTAGAAAAAAAAAGACCAAAAATGTGAAAAAATTCTTGGAAGGCACCAGCACCCGAATTCCGGTTCTATGACAAATGAGAACGAGAAATGATTTAATTTTTTTTTCGACTAATCAGTTCTCAGACTCATTAAATTTCTTAAGGCAGCAGTGCTTTTGTGTTGAAAAGAAAAAGAAACAAGTCTACATAGAAAACTCGCTGTGAATGAACTCAATTTTTAACTTATATGTACTGTTGGCGATTGGAAAACTGCAAAATGCGATACCTATCGGAAATAGTGTAAACCCTACGCAAAAATGACATTTCTCTCCGTATAAAACATATATGGATAGTGAAACTATCGGAATTAAATTAAACCCTACGCTCTACATGCAAAATCTTTACAGTCCAATCGCCAATTGTACTGAAAAAGTAGTAAGACTTTTCCATTTAAATCTCGTCGGCTTATCCAAACGGGTAGTTTTTTTTTAGGTTGGTAGCACCCTAACAGACATCTGTGCCAAATTTCGCATCAATATCTTTAGTAATTAATGAGATACACTTGCTTTCATCTAAAAAGTGTATTTTCCGATTTTTAAAAAAGTTCAGCAAAGAAGTTGCATCAAACTTTGCTTCAAAAATGGAATTTCGACTTCCAAAATGTTGGAAATGGCTTTTGGTGAAAATACACTATCCAAAGCGAGTGTTTTTGATTGGTATAATTTATTTAAAGAAGGCAGAGATCGCGTTGAATACGATGAACGTCATTGCCGTCCTTCGACGTCTGCCAATGAACACATGTTGACAAATAGGGATCTTGTTGACATTACGCAAATATTTCCAATTATTATAAATCTAATATTTTCAGAATCAAAAGGTGAATATTTAATAGAGCGGGAGCCTTAGAGGGATAGAAAACAACGACAAGGTACATGGCATCACACTACACGTACATCATTCAAAAAATATAAATTCGAACTGAAACGTAAAAGTAAAAAAGTTATTTCGATGACGATGTCCTTCAAAATGACCATCAAAGTTGCAAATGCTGTGTTAAAAAAAAACGACAAGGTACATGCAGCATTGTTTCGTTAACATAAGTAGATGTCCCGAATTAAGAAAAATATTTCTATCAGAAAACAATTAGTGGTGACCTATAAAATTTGATTTGAGCGGATGCTGTCGTTGTTAAAAAAACGACAAGGTACAAAGGATTTGCAGGACCGTAAATATTCGTATGGTGGGGGATCGGTGTGGCAGGACATACAATCAACATTTGTAAATTCTATTGCAGCAAGACTAACGAATTTGCAACAGACAATTTTGTGTTCAGCAGTTTCAACAACAAACATACAAATGATGATATTTTTAAAGTTTCGTGGCTAGATAGGACCACAAAGAATAATTGGAATTTGTTGAAATTAAATATTAATGTAAAATGCTGGAATCCTTTTCAATTCTCAAAACACTCCAAACCTTTCGTGTTAGTTTGCAAAATTAGCTTTTTGGACAAAAATGGCTTCTAGCAGAAAAATCATTTAATCAAGTATATGGTTAGAAATACCATAAAGGTTTCTAAAACAATAAAACAGAATACCTGCAACTTATGGTGGTAGTATCAAACGATACAGAAGAATGAACCTAGAATGAAACTAGAGTTTGTTCTAAATAGGACTGTTAATTTTATTTACGAGAACCACTTCGTGACGAGATTATGGACTTACATTTTGACATAAAACAGCCTTAATTTTGCCATCTGTAGCATTAAACTCTAAACAGCTGAGCAAAAATCAAAATATTTATTTGTTTACATTATTTTATAATTTGTTCTCAACCAAGCAAGTGTAGTCTAATACGACACTTCGAGAGTTGTCGAATAGTTGGTTTTAGTTAAATGAGCTGTTATTTTTGAAAGTGGTATAAGTCCATTTTTCAAAAAAATTAGTTAATGATAACAATAGACAAATTACAGTATAATCTTTCTAACTGTAAGAAATTTATAGCCAAAATAAAAACAAATGCATCTCTAATACTTTTGCAAAACATAAGAAAATTCAAAATCCCGTATATTTTTGCATTTATTGTTTCTCTATTCTTTCATTATCTCGTTTCACAAAATATGGACTTATACCACTTTCAAAAATAACAGCTCAAATCTTGAATTCAGAAATCTTAAAGCTAATTCTAACGTTTTTCGAAAATCGCGCGATTCTATATTTTCAGGAAAATAAATTGGAATGGAATTATGTTTTGGATTGTGAAATTGCCAAATCCAGATATTCTTTGTATCAGGAATTTTTGGTTCTGGCATATTGGATTTTGGAAATTAGTGATCAATCCAAATATAGAAGGTTAGAAGCGGCGCTATTAGGTTTTCTTACGCATAGCTTTATCAATATTTTATAAGTTAACAGATGTTTATTAAAGGAGCTTATTTAAAGTTTTGATGCTGGTGAATTGTAAGTAGATATTCCTGTTTATCTAAAAATGTGAATTGCGCCCCATACACAAGGTAATGCTTTAATATGAAATATGATTATTTAGGTTCCTCGGATGATGCTTAGTTCGACGTGTTTTAATGTAATTCGTTGCATTTTGAAGCTCTAAAAATCTTTTCTTTTTTTCTTATTTGTGCAAGTGGGTATGTGAGTCTCAAAGACGTGGAAAAATACAACGATTGCAATCTAAGGATTCATATTTCAACACTGATGGCTTACTCAATGATATCATTCTTAAAGTGATGTGCAAATTACAAATTCTTATCAGTGTAAATTTTTTAAGCAATATGTGCCCAATAGTGGCATCCTATTGAATGCAGCAAACAAGCCTTGGGCATGGTTCCACCATCTTTATTTTTTGACAATATCGGAAGCAGTTTGATTTCTAGAAAAAAGGAATTGTGATGTTGGAATCCTCAATGAAAAATGGAGTAGTGGAGATTTACGAAAAAAAAATTCAATGCAATGATCGGAACAAAGTCCCATCGAACCTCTAAAAACACCAATAAGTATTATTAAAAGTCCGACACCGGGTTGCAGTAGAACTCAAAATAAACCTAAAGAAAACAACTCTCGTCCTTGCTTTTAAAATATTATTAAAAAAATGGAGCATACCTACCAGTACTCGTAATTTGTTGTTCAGTTGATCGCAAAATAATTATTTTTGGCGTCGGATGTAAAAAATAATTATTGTTGGCATTGGCAGTCGTTTATTTTTCCGGCGATCAGGCAAGTCAAACCAAAACCATGTTATTGTGGTATTTTTTTGTAGATTGCAAATTTTGTCTTATTTATGACGATGGAATTTTATTTTGTAATTTAGGTAGACTATATTACATTCGTTACCTTAGATATAATATCTTGCCAAGTTGTTAAGCAATGTATATCTAGTTATAGTAAAGAGTTTATAATATTCAACCAAATGTTTAGTAAATCGCGATGAGCAAAAATATTTTCTTTGGTTTAACGATGATTCAAACATTAAATAATAAAAAATGAAAATAATAAAAGCAATTTTTAATTTTTCTCTTTATTTTTTTTATTTTTAGAGTTACTTTGTAACAGACTATGATCCAACGATCGAAGATTCCTATACAAAACAATGTGTTATCGACGATATTCCAGCTAAATTAGATAGTAAGTAGTTGTTATTGTTGGATTTTATTAATGAGCCGAATATTAATTAATGTTAATGTTTGTTTTATTTTATTCAGTATTAGATACAGCCGGTCAAGAAGAATTTAGTGCAATGCGGGAACAGTATATGCGGTCGGGTGAAGGTTTTTTATTAGTATATTCCGTAACAGATCGTTCATCGTTTGATGAAATTTTTAAATTTCATCGTCAAATATTACGTGTCAAGGATCGTGATGAATTTCCAATGTTGATGGTTGGTAATAAATCTGATTTGGAATCACGCCGTATCATTTCACTGGACGAGGCACAACAATTATCGCGGCAGCTAAAAATCCCCTATATCGAATGTAGTGCCAAATTGAAAATTAATGTTGATCAAGCGTTCCATGAGTTGGTGCGAATTGTGCGAAAATTTCAATTAAGCGAGCGACCATTGATGCGTGATGATTATGGGCGAAAAAATAAAAAGAAGTGTTGTATTTTGTAAGGTAAATGTGCGAAATTTTTATAAAAAAAATTATTTGTTTATTTTTAATTTTTCTGTTTTTAACAGAAAAAAGCTTTAAATTTTATTTTTACATTTTTAAAACAAACAAAAAATTCTATACACCAAAAAAGATATCATTTTCTTCAAGTGCGCAACGTAGTAGTGAAAAATAAAGGAACGAGGAAATGGTTCTGTAAGTTCAAGAGATCCCATAATGAGATCTCTTAAAGTTTAGAATCAGTTGTCTTCATCCTTAGTTTTGCTGAATATTATTAAAGATCGCCCTTTTCACGCAATTAGTCCGAAACATATCCGTATTTTCTCTTACTAAAGGAGCTTTTTCCCGAATGGGATAACTACAACAGGTAGCTTAATTATTAAAAACCAAACCTAAAACTAAATTTACAGTATTTATCAGTAACGCCCGTATGTCAATTTTCCTTATATGTAATCATTAAAAAATCTGATGTAACTTTCATAATTTTATGTTCTAGCAATAAGACTGCAAAATGATTTGATTATAAAGTTAAATATTTCCTAGTTGCTATTATTTTAGGCCATCAACTCCTGCAGTCATGAAAAGCAAATATTTAAAGCTGAAAACAATAATAAAATATTTGAAAAATTAAATTTTTATTAAAAATAAAAATAGCACAGAAACGAAATCGCACGAAATATGTTCAGTGCCATTAGAAACAAAATCAAATATCCCGATCCTGGGAATTTAAATAGATATTTATATTTTTTCAAAAAAAATTAAATTAATCCTCTTTATTATAATTTTTCCCTCTTTCAAAATTATTTTTTATATAAACATACATAATCAACTGCCATTTGCATTAATTACTTTAATATTAATAATTATAAATTTTATAAATAAATAATATTTATATACATATAATATAATATGTATTATATATAATTTCACAACCTCAAGATGGTTTGAAACTAAAAATAAAATTAAAAACTCCAAAAATAGTGCCTCATTAATTGAAAAAAAATTAAATTAAAATTTATATATTATAAATATTTAAATGGAACGCATACCTATTTAATTATAAATATATAACTAGCCATATAAATTTATCTATTTTTTTTATTAATTATATATTTAAAAATCAAACGAAAAAAATTTTTTTTTGTTTAATTAAAAATTGTATTAATTAAAAAAGTGAAAACGAAATGATATTATAAACAAAAATCAAGCTATTTTTATTTTATTATTATGAATTTTTATTTTTAATAAACTAATTAATTGCTTTAATAATTAATAAATATTATATATGTATTAATTTTTATAAACTATTTAATTGTGGTGCTAAACAACAAACATAAAAAAACACACTAAATACATATAAACAAAATGATGATGAAAACACGTACAACTAATAAAATTAGTCAGTTTTTTTTTAAATATATTTTATTTTTATAATTATTAATTATTATTTTTAATTATGAACATTAATTTATGAGATGTGCATTATTTAATTTCTGTTTAATATTAATATTTTAAATTTTTTTTATATTGCATAAATTAAAATAAAAAAATATTAAATTGTATACATAACACCAAAAATCAGCAAAAAGAAATTATGTTTAGGTAAAATTGTATAAATAAATAAAACAATTCTTTTTAATTCATAATAATTTACTAAATCAAAAAAAAAACAATGTAGTAAATAAAAGAAAAACGAAATTATATCATTAACATGTTTATTTTGCTATTTAATACTTCGCACTTTTACATCAATTGGGAAATATTTTAAAGCTGACATCGTAAGACGAATATTTTTCTTGCAGAGATTAATATGTGATTAATGTTTTGGTTTTTTCCCAAAGAATTATTTATTTAATGAAATAATAGGTAATATTTTTAATTAATTTTAAATATTAACATTATTGTATTTGTAAGCATTAAATAACGTATAAAGTTATTTGTGAATTCGATTCGAACGTTCTCGACTCTTCGAAGTATAAGATTCGTATTTGATTTAAATAATAAAAGAAGGAATCTCATTCAATTCAATTAAGAATCCAGTACTTCAAAATATTGAGCACCCCCCACGTTATTTCGATTTAAAATATTTTATTTGCATTTTGTGTTTCACACGCTATCTCTATCACTGGCCACACGGGGTGAATTATGGAACACTGTGTACTGTGACCAATAAGGTCTATTGTGCATCCCTGGAAAGATTTTCACGTGAAGTGAAGGTCCAGGGGGTCTATTATGAAATTTTGGACATCGCAAATTTTCGACGTTGTCGACCAACTCGACAAGGTCGAAAATAGCTATTATGAATTATTCGACAACATCGAAAAAAAATTAATATTAATTTATTAATTAGGCGGAAAATAAAAAAAAAAATTAAATTAAAATATACGTTACGAACTGAATAACTAAAAATTTTTTATCTCACGATTTATTATTGAACACGCGTATGGATTCGTGACCTCAAGAGCAGTCGCATATTGTTCGACTTTATCGAAAACAAAGTTTCATAATAGGAAAATTTTCGATATGATCGCAAAAAAAGCACGTCGAATAATTTCATAATAGCTAATTTTCGACGTTGCCGAAAAAAAAGCGCGCGTCGAAAATTTCATAATAGCCCCCCAGGTCTCTGATAAACACTACTAGCCAATCCATATTGAATGGGTCAACTCTAGGTCACTGAATTGTGTATGTATTGAGAAATTAATTTAAATCTTCTGAGGCTGATAACATCACAATGTACATAAAAAGTAGATGTTTGAATGTCTTCTTTCCCAGGTTACAGAATCTACAACGATCTAGGCAATATAGGTATTTTTGGTTGGTTGTTGAAGTTCCTAATTCCTCTGATCACACCAGCTGATATTGATGCGGCGGAAGAAAATCAAAAAAATGTCATGACATTATTAGCTGAAAGGCTACACCCGTCATACGTGATTCTGAAAAAGTTAATAAACTGTCACATAATATATAGGAACTAATCCAGGAAAAACGAAAAATTCGCCGTCGACAGAAACAAAATCACTATTGAATTTATTATAACGCAGTTGTTGTTTCTTGTTTTTTATTCAATAGAAGTTTACAAAGGAATGAACAAAAAAATAAAATGACATTTTGATTTAACTCATACAGTACTACATTGATTTGCGCAAAGCCAAACCATATACAGTACTATATTGACTTGAAGTAGACAATGCAAATTTTAACACTCCCACTCATTGGTTAACTTCCACAATTCCTAAGCCGCTCATGTTCCTTTGGAACTTATATCGTGTCAGTGGTTTTTTGAATGCATCCGCCAGCTGATCCTCACTTTGGACATAGTCAATTAAAATGATGCCTGACTGATGGAGATCACGTATAAAATGATGCCTCACATCAATATGTTTTGTTCGATGATGCAATTCGGGATTTCGTACAAGCCGAATTGTACTTTGGTTGTCGATGAACAACGGTGTCGACTCCTGTTTATGTCCAATATCCAATAGCAGTTGACGTATCCAAACTGCCTCTTTGGCCCCTTCGGCTGCGGCCATGTATTCCGCTTCGGTTGTAGACAATGCTACAGTCTGCTGCCGATGACTTCGCCATGTAACAATGCTTTGACCAATCAGGAAAACATATCCAGTTGTTGATCGACGACGTTCGATATCTCTTGCATAGTCAGCATCAGTGTAGCCACTTAATACGAAGGCATTGACTTTCACGCTTCCGTATATGATGCCATAATTCAATGTCCCTTTCAAATAACGAATGATTCGCTTCACAGCTGCAATATGCTCGGACAATGGATTCTCCAGAAAACGGCTAACCTCTCCCACTGCATAAGAAATATCTGGTCTTGACACTGTCGCTGCATACATCAACGACCCTACTGGCTGTCTGTATGGGAAAATTGGCTCATTTGGTTCTTCCGATTTCTTTAACATGACACTTGCATCGACTGGCGTCGATATCGGTTTAGCATCAGTCAAATTAAATTTTTAAATGATTTTCCTTATATATGCCGACTGCCTAATACTGATCGTTTTTGCCTCACGATCCCGTTTGATCTCCATCCCAACATAACAATCAACGTCACCATGTGTTACCTCAAACACATTCTCCAGTTTCTGAATCAATGCACTCAGTAATTCCCCGTTGCTGGACAGACTCATGCCATCGTCAACATAGAGCAATAAAATTACCCTATCGCCATCAATGATACCATGAAATACACAATTGTCAGCATCAGATTGTACCAGACCGCAATCAGTTAAAAACACAGTGAACTTCTATTTCCATGCTCTTGATGCTTGTTTAAGTCCATACAACCTTTTCTTCAACCCATTCCCTCTGGTACCTCCATGTATATCTCTTCTTCGAGCTCACCGTTCAAGAAAGCAGTTTTGATGTCAAACTGCACTATTTCCATGTCTTCGGCTGCCGCAATCGCCAAGACCGTTCGCACTGAATCATATCGGACGACAGGCGAAAACGTTTCACCATAATCAATCCCTGCATGTTGGGAATATCCTTTTGCGACCAACCTCGCCTTGTATCTCAGTTGTTCGCTGTTTGGTTGCATTTTAACTTTAAAGACCCATTTGCAACCAACAATATTACGATCATTTGGTCGGTCGACCAAATACCATGTGTTATTCTTCTCGAGTGCTTCAAGTTCGTCGTTCATTGCTCCCAACCATTTCTCTGAGTGATCTGACTGAATTGCCTCCTTGTAAGTTAGTGGCTCGTCCATGATTGCTGAGTAACTAAATTCATCCGCATATTTTCTCGGAGGATTGATCACTGGACGCAACGCATAATTTGAAATTCCCGAGTTGGGGTTTACTGGCCTCCCTGTTTTGACCGTCTTTGTTTCATCAAATTCATCTGCATTAGGTACAAGCCTCTCTTTCACGCATTGCAGACATGCTCTTGTCCTCGTCAGATTCAATCCAATACTGCATCATCTCGTCCTGCATATCATTTTCGTTGAACTTCACATCATACACCTTTTTCGATTCCACATCATACAAACGGAAATTCTTTGTTGTCGGCTCATAACCAACGAGATGAACTTTTCGTGCCTTCGCATCCCATTTCTTTCGACCTGTATGTTTCGGCACTAATGCAAATCCTACTGTGCCGAAAACTTTGACATGACCCAATTGCGGTTTTTCACCAGTCCATGATTCATACGGTGTCGTCTCTGGATTTCGTGTGCTGCATGATCTATTCCAGAAATAGAGAGCCGTTCGTACCGCTTCTGGCAACAACATTTTATCGAGACCACTTGCAATCAACATTGTATGCGCTGACTCTTGAATCGTGCGATTGTCTCGTTCGATGAAACCATTTTGCTCAGGTGTGTACGGTGCAATACGTTCAATAATAATGTCGTTCTTTGATAACAATGTCTGTACATCTGTATTAATAAATTCCGTTCCGTTATCACATCGAATGTACTTCACCTAATTTCCAGTAGCATTCTTCACCATCGGCAAAAATACCTTAAAAATTTTGAAAACATCAGATTTGTGCTTCATGAAATAGACATACCTGAAGCTCGTAGCCTCATCCTTTAGAAGCAAAAAATAGAGGGTTTCACCGATTCCAGTCTCGTTCATCTTTCCACACACATCAACATGAATGTACTGTCCCTTCTCCGCATTACGAATATTGCTTGATAAATGTGACGTTTTCTTCATGTTTCCATATTGACATTCCCCACAAAAAAATGGTTTTTCGTCCGAAAAATGTATGCCGTCGACAATTTTACTGTTGCTTAATTTTTTAATTGTTGTCACATTAATATGGCCTAAACGACGATGCCATTGTTGCAGAGAAGCTGAGCTGGTTGAACAGACATATGCATGCTCGCTCATTCTGTTTCACTCGAAAAGCCATTCGAATTTGATTTCTTGCGTCTTTGAAACCAAACGCTCTTGTTGCACCATCGCAATCCAATATTTTGCAGTGATCACTATGAATCACTATTGAAAAACCCTGTGCCGTTGCCGACGCAGTTGCAAACAGATTTTGTTTTAAACCAGGTACGTATTTAACGTCTTCAAGTCGTATTGGAAACCATTTGCCATTGCACCAAGCTTCCAAACATATTGTGCCAAAACCACTAATTTTTAGACGTTCATTGTTTGCAATGGTAACGTAGCAATCACCTTCAATACACTTTAATTCACTGAACCATTCTCGTCTCGATGTCATGTGCCTCGATGTGTCTGAGTCCGCCAGCCAAACATCGCCATAATTAGCCGAAATCACATCACAAACCGCAGCCGTAAAAGCCATTTCGCTTGACTCCCTCTCCTCCGATGAACCACCACCTCTGTTGCGCCTTGGACACTCACGCCACCAATGACCCACCTCCTTACAGAAATTGCACCTCGAATTCCTCTTCAACTCCTCAATGGATGCGTTTGGCTTCTTACCCACTCCACGAGACTTTGCATAAAAAGCTGCCTCGGTCGATTCACTATCCACTTCCTTTTTTAATTGATCCTCTTCCAATTTCAAGCGGGGCAATAAATTATCTAATGTGCGACCTTCTTTCACATTGTACCACACCGTACGAAAATTCTTAAACTTCAAGGAGAGGCTGCTGATGATTCTCATCATTTTGATATTTTCGGACAATTTCTCCCCTTGATCTTGTAGAATTCGCTGTGGAAGCTAAATGAAAAAAAAAAAAAAATAATAATAAACTCTCCAAAACAAGAACAGTTGTTGTCAAATCAAGGTATGTACTGAGCTTTACGGAAAAAGAAAGGAAAAGGTACTGATTGTGGAGAAATCGTTTTGTTTTTTTTTAATCGGCTGATCGATGATACAGTAAATTGGTCCATTACATATTTTCACCTGAGCTGAAATATACCTCATAAAATACAATTTAAAATAAAAATATTTTTTATTGTGTATACCATATACTATATCAATCGTGAATTGAACCTAATAAATAGGTAAATAAAATATAAAACCGTAAGTAATGGATATACATTTGTACTTGTTAAGGAGTTCATTTCATGTTGTTAATCGTTATCATCTTTGGTCTTCTGATTTGGATACATAGATTACAACCGGTGAAAGATACCAAAACAATAACAGATAATAAACAAAATACATAAACAGTTCGTGTTTATAAAGTGATCTGTTTGTATTAAATCATCAGATATTCATCTAATTATATTCCCGTTGGTGGTAAGTTTTCTTTGGCGTTTTTAGTCAGTGCCTAAATAATAATTTCATTTTTTTGTTTCAATTATTATATCTAGTGTTGTTAGAGATAATCAGCTCAAATCTGGTTGCTAAAAATAAAATAAAAAAAAACAACAACAAAATAAAAATCCGACAAATCGGATAGACGAAACGACCCACCAACGGGTTAATTCAAACTTATTCAATTTGAACAAACAAAATCGTGCTTTGTCTTAAGTTTGGCTACTTATAGCCTCAAAGTACCGGTGTGTGCAATTCAACCAGTAGCAAGTAGTAGGATTTTCACTAACTGTGGCTGCCAACGCCGATTGTAACAAACTAGCGTGAACAACTTAATGGCGGATAAAAGTTATGTTTTATTTTAAATATAAACAAGCAGTGAAAGAAAGTTAAAAGTTTTCATTAGATTTGAAATAAGCTAAAATCAGCTTTCAAAATAAGTGAAATAAAAATTGGTTAAAACATTAGTTATTTAATGACACTTTAGTTAAATTAAATTAATTAAATTTATAAGAATTTTGTGGTGGTGCTTGGGTAGATTTTAACATTTTTTTTTTTTAGAAAACCGCTCATTCAAGAAACGAAAAGGCCTTGGAGTGACTTGGAGTGAACAGTAAGTTTTTGAACATTTTTTTTTGTTGGGTTTTTTTTTTTTTTTGGAATTTTCCTACATACATATACATATCTACTAAATGTTGCCACAAATAAATTTAATTAATAAATAAAATTAAAAATAAATAAATAAATAAATTAATAACCAATCGTAGATTTAGGTAGTTATACAATATTAGGATTAATAACAAAATTTTTTATTATTCTTAATATGCCAACACTTAATTTAATTTTTAAATGAAATAAATAACCTCGATAATGAAGTAACGGTTTTTTTTTATAAAGGGAAAAGTGTTTTCTTTGCGCAGCGATGATTAAAGTGTAATTTTTTTTTGGTGCGATTGTTTTTTTTGGTAGAACTGCAAGATGTTGTCAAAACGAACCTCCCATTGAAGGCGAGCTTTCCCTTAGCCAGCGCACCAACAGATGAACAACAGCAGGTCTTTCACCACATGGCGCCGAAACAGGGACCTGAAGGTCAATGAAGACTAAGTTAACATGACCTGAAGGGCACTTTTGATTTTGTTATTTTGGTAATCCTAAAAAGATATCCAGGGAGCTTCACTCCTCAACTATTATAAGATAGTCGTATAATTCGCGTAAATTCATATGTTAAAAGTCTGGCGAATGACTAATCTTCTTGTTTTAGGTTCCGTTTCAAATATTTCATACTGTTAATTTTTTTTTGATACAGTTTTTATTAGTTCTGTGTAATTATGATCTAACAGTGATTCTGTCAGCTCTTACGCGGAGTAGGATTAGCTGTGTCAATAATAAGAACATTAGAAGTAGAAGTATATTATTTTCATTTTTTTTTGAAACTCTATTTTTGGCTAAGATTTTTTTTTTTAAATTTATTTGTTTTTCATTTTGGATATTTTTGGTTCCATTTTGGGCCAATATGATTTTGTTTCTTAATCATCAGGAAAGTTTTGATTATTTTGGTGATTCCAATTTTCCTTTCATGGTGTGGGTAACTTTCTATTCAGAATGAAATTATTTAGATTTTCCAGATCATATTGAATATTTTTACTTGAGTATACTGGTTTGATCTAAGTTCGAATTATTAGTTTTGATTTTAACAGTGATTCTGTTATTCCTGATAATTGGTCTTCGGTTAGACAGTTATTTAAGCTCATACATAATTGAAATCTAGCTAAAGGAGTTTACGCTTGTATATAAATTTCAAAATTTTTTCTTTAACTTTAATCATCTAGCGCAGAGATTCACAATTCCCGCTATTAATTTTCAGTGATTTTTTTTTTAAAATAATTTACGAATATTAAAGTCTTGTTTACCAACATACACTTTATTAGTTTTATAATTACTAATTTTATTAATTTAATAATAATTGATTCTTAAATAACTTAACATTCAATACGAATTTACTATTTGTTTTCAAATTTGTTGTTCTTGTTTTAACCAAATTGTTAGAGTACATTAGAGTTAACTACGTCTGATAATAAAATGGCACAACGAAATATTTTTAACTATCTTAATTCCGACGAAATAAAAATCGAGTGTTTGGTACGAAACATCGATCATACTGATCCAAAAGCTCAGGTCAAACTGACCGCAAGTTTAGAAAAGGAATCAGTGGAACCTAGTTTAAAACCGACAAAGACTCATACTCCTGTAGTTTATGAAGATGAACGACGCCAATGTCATGAAAATTCTCATTCCATTGGGTATGAAGTAGAAAGGACAAATGAGCAATCACCACGAGAGCTATTAAATAAACTTTACGTTCAAATGTCACATTGGAATGATCGGGCGATAAGACTCAAAAATTCTGTTGGTGCGGACACTGAGTTGACCAGAATTTTGGGATCAAATCGCAGATCTCTGAAGCTATTAGAGGATTATCTTGGTATCGAAACGAGAGGCGACCACACACCGGTAGCAAAAAACAATAGAGGCGCCATACCAAAAAGTCAGTCCAAATCTACTTCCACGAAGATTATCGATGCAATCCATAGAGACAAAGAGGATTCAAGCATGGCAGATGAAAGCCTAGGGGCAACGGCTTCATCACCTAATATAGTAAAGGGAGACATGTATCAAGTCCATCATCATGACTCAGCTGTTGAAAAGTCAGAAACAGTTCCCTTTCAAGTTCTTCAAAACAACGGTATAACAAATCAACAACAAAGATTGGATTTAATCCAACCACAGTCGTTTGCATACCGAAATGGTCAAGCATTTGGTGTTTCGGATACTCAAAATATTCCTCAATTCTCTCTGAACTACCGATCTGTACAGGAAAATCTCTCGGAAAAATTTCCTGCTCTACAAAATAGCTTAGCGACACCAGAAATTCGTCCATCTGTTCAAGTGCATTCTGAATATGAAAAAATAACTGCGGATTTCAATCGAATGAATATACACAACAATAACCTTGTTCAACGCAGAGGTGACCAAAATAATACAACTTTTGGAGATGCTAATCGGGATTGTAATGTATTCAGTGATAAGAAATTTGATCCAAACGAAAAATTTCCAAAGTGGAGGAATTTAAACTTCAATGGTTCTAAAGGTAGCAGTGTTAGCGACTTCGTGTTTCGGTTTGAAACATTGGCTAGGCGCACTGGCTATAATAGTAATTCTCTAGACAGATATATATTTGATTACGTGTCCGGTGAAGCAGATACCTTTTTATGGAACTACGTAAGAAGCAATCCAACAGCAAACTGGAACAAGATAAAAGAGGCAATGTTATCCTGGTTCTCTAATCCTGAAGAGGAAGCAGAAACTCGTCGTTATATTTACCGAAGGGTACAATCCACTAGAGAAACAGTGCAAAATTTTATCTTGGACATAGAGATCCATAACAATCGGCTAATAAGAAAACTTAGCGAATCAGAGCTTCTCGACGTAGTGAAAAGTAACCTCCTGCCTGCTTATCGTGACAAAATAATAAATGTTCAGGTTACCTCAATCAATCAATTAAGAATTCTCGCTCAATCTTATGAAAATTTGTGGACACAGTCTGGTTATGATCCTCGAACGATCTATCAGCCGAAACGAATGTCTTACGTGAATGAAATTCAAGGTGTCACACAAACAGCTGAGTACAATGGCTTTAATTGTGTTGATGCTCTTAACAGTTCCAATAATAAAGTTCAGTTTGTCGTATGTTGGAATTGTAGGGATCTGGGGCATTATTATCAAGATTGTCCTCGTGACCTATTACAAGTTTTTTGTTTTGGCTGTGGGCAACAAAATGTAAAAAAAATAAATTGTACCAATTGTAGGTTCAACAATAACTCGGAAAACATGAGGTCGGGCTTTGCCAGAGCTGGGACGCAAAGTCCGCAACAAAACCAGAATGCATCCAGATTCAACAAATCTTTACAAACGGGGAAACCCCTCATTTAACTTCAACAACTAGACCCAATAATTCAACTTTTTCCGAACCAGACCATGATCCCGAATTTGTCCAAGATAGATCTAAAGTTTTTAATGCAAAAACAATCTTAGAATTGGTTCAAACTAAATCTTCAAAGAAATCGTCCCGTGTGCTTAAATATTTCACTGCTAAGAAAAAATTATACCGCGAATGCGCAGCCACCACTCTAGGCTCACCTTCAATGGAAACTGATATTAGGCCCTATTTGAACGTTAGTATCTGTGGAAAAACAGTGTCCGGATTGCTTGATAGTGGAGCGAGCATCAGCATTCTGGGTAAAGAGTCAATTAATTTTCTGTTGGATATCAATCAAAAATACCATAAAATGAATGCGTCGGTTAAAACTGCTGACGGCACCAAAAATTCTATCGTAGGTCATATAAAACTGCCCGTGCAATATAAGAATAAAACTCGATATATAACATTTTTTATAGTTCCTTCCCTTCAAAATTATTTATACTTGGGTATAAACTTCTGGCATTCATTTGGTATTGCCCCTATAATGGTTGATGAACTCGGTACCACAGAAATTGAAGATAAGATGCATAAACTGACGGCGGATCAAACGGCAAGACTTAATCTAGTGAAAGATTCATTTCCTTCTTTTACTAAATTAGGTCTAGGTTGCACTCATTTGCATGAGCATAAAATTGATGTAGGATCGGCGCTTCCAATTAAACAGCGATACTTTCCCGTATCTCCAATAGTACAAGAGCGATTGTATTCAGAAGTTGATCGGATGCTCTCACTCAACGTGATAGAGTTAAGCCAAAGCCCATGGTCTTCACCTGTAGTTTTGGTCAGGAAGTCGAATGGCAAGTCCAGACTGTGCCTTGATTCACGAAAGCTGAACGCGGTCACGGTAAAAGACTCGTACCCACTTCCTATTATAGATGGTTTGCTATCTCGACTTAAGAACACCAGGTACATAACGGCCCTCGATTTAAAAGATGCCTTTTGGCAAATTCCGTTGGAACAAACTTCAAGAGAAAAGACGGCGTTTACGGTTCCCGGTCGGCCGCTCTACCAGTTTAGAGTGATGCCGTTCGGGCTCTGTAACGCTGCTCAGGCAATGTGCCGCCTAATGCACAGAGTTGTTCCAACGGAATTGCACGATCGGGTCTTTGTGTACTTGGACGACCTGTTGATTGTAACCCCTAGCTTTGACGAACATATTCAGCTCCTATCTCTTGTTGCTAACCACATCGCTAATGCCGGATTAACAATTAATGTCGAGAAAAGTTTCTTTTGCATGAAGGAGATTAGGTATCTTGGGTATGTGGTTGGAGAAGAAGGTCTTCGAACTGACCCTGAGAAAGTAGAAGCTATTGTTAATTTCCCGATCCCAAAGTCGGTGAAACAAATAAGGCGCTTCCTTGGAATGGCGGGTTGGTATCGGAGATTTATTCCCAACTACGCCCAAGTATCAGCCCCGATTTCAGATCTTTTGAAAAAACGGATAAAGTTAGTTTGGAACAGCGATGCCCAGAAGGCTTTTGAGCGATTAAAATGTCTGTTGTCTACTGCTCCTGTGCTCACGAACCCGGATTATTCCAGGCAATTCTTTATTAGCTGCGATGCGAGCACGGAAGGACTTGGAGGGGTCTTGTTTCAAAAGTGCGAAGACGGCACAGAACAACCGATATCTTTCTTCTCTCAGAAGCTCAACTCAGCACAAAAAAATTACACGGTGACTGAACTGGAGTGTCTGGCTGCCGTTCTATCAATTAAAAAATTCCGCCAGTACGTGGAAGGCTACAGATTCGTGGTAATTACGGACCATGCCAGTCTGAAATGGCTAATGAACATGCGCGATCTGACGAGCCGATTGGCAAGATGGAGCCTTTACCTGCAATGCTTTGATTTTGAAATTGTTCATCAAAAAGGTAAAGACAATATAGTGGCGGATACCCTCTCAAGGATACATTGTGATACAGGTGAGGAACTGAAGTTGTGCCAAACAGTTTGCGTAGAGAAGATTGACCTCGAATCTCCAGCCTTTATTGATGATGGTTATACCACTATTAAAAATAACGTAGCTGCTAAACCCCTTCAGTATCCTAATTTACGGATTTCAAATGACCGCCTTTATATAAGGATAGAACCTAAATCCAAGGATGTGATTCTTAATGTGCCCGTTTGGAAATTGTGGATACCTGAGCCTTTGATTCCGGAACTAATTAAAAATGAGCATGATGAGCCAACTGCAGCTCACGGTGGTATAAAGAAAACGTTAACCAGACTAAGGAAGCTTTACTATTGGCCGAAAATGGCAAAGGACGTTTACGATTATGTGACAAATTGTGACATATGCAAAACGACAAAATTTCCCAATACGATAACACGACCAGAAATGGGGCACACAACCTTTGTCGAACGTCCATTCCAGAAAATTTACGTGGATTTTCTTGGGCCGTACCCACGTTCAAAGGCCGGGAAAACTATTATATTTATAGTACTGGATCAATTGACTAAATTTCCGATTTTAAAAGCATTTAATAGAGGATCAGCTTTAAATGTAATTAGTTTTCTAAAAAGTGATGTTATATCTTTATTTGGCTGTCCTGAAACTATCTTCTCAGATAATGGGGCTCAGTTTCTTAGCAAGGAGTTTCAAAATTTTATCTCACACTATGGTATAACTCATGAACGAACCCCTGTTTATTCTCCCCAATCGAATGCCTCAGAGCGAGTAAACAGGTCGGTCTTGAGTGCAATCAGGTCATACATAAAATCAAATCATAAATTGTGGGACGAACACCTAAGTGACATATCAGCCGCTTTACGAAGTGCTGTACACCGCTCTACAAATTATTCCCCTTATTACAGTTTGTTTGGATATGAAATGGTGCATCATGCGAGCACATATAAACTTCTCAGGGAAGCGAGTTCTTTAAATGAATCGGAAGTTGAAACATTACCAGCAGGTATTAAACTACCGATTATCCATGAAATTGTCAGGAATAATTTGAACAAAGCATTTGAAACGTATTCTCGAACTTATAATTTACGTTCAAGGCCGATAAATTTTTACCCTGGTCAAAAAGTGTACATTAAGACTCATCCGATGAGCGATAAATCAAAATATTTCTCTGCGAAATTGGCACCCTCATATACGATCGGAAGAATTAATAAGAAATATGGCTCTGTTACTTACTCTGTAGAAAACGAAGATGGCAAAGTGATTGGAATGTACCATGCCAAAGATTTAAAAATTTAGTAATATATTTCTCATTTCAAACAGTCTTTATCTTTCCGAGTTTCATTTTTTTCAGTTTCTTCTTTAAATTGACAAGAATTAAATAAGAATCTGTTGTGTAGAATTCGCTGTGGAAGCTAAATGAAAAAAAAAAAAAAATAATAATAAACTCTCCAAAACAAGAACAGTTGTTGTCAAATCAAGGTATGTACTGAGCTTTACGGAAAAAGAAAGGAAAAGGTACTGATTGTGGAGAAATCGTTTTGTTTTTTTTTAATCGGCTGATCGATGATACAGTAAATTGGTCCATTACATATTTTCACCTGAGCTGAAATATACCTCATAAAATACAATTTAAAATAAAAATATTTTTTATTGTGTATACCATATACTATATCAATCGTGAATTGAACCTAATAAATAGGTAAATAAAATATAAAACCGTAAGTAATGGATATACATTTGTACTTGTTAAGGAGTTCATTTCATGTTGTTAATCGTTATCATCTTTGGTCTTCTGATTTGGATACATAGATTACAACCGGTGAAAGATACCAAAACAATAACAGATAATAAACAAAATACATAAACAGTTCGTGTTTATAAAGTGATCTGTTTGTATTAAATCATCAGATATTCATCTAATTATATTCCCGTTGGTGGTAAGTTTTCTTTGGCGTTTTTAGTCAGTGCCTAAATAATAATTTCATTTTTTTGTTTCAATTATTATATCTAGTGTTGTTAGAGATAATCAGCTCAAATCTGGTTGCTAAAAATAAAATAAAAAAAAACAACAACAAAATAAAAATCCGACAAATCGGATAGACGAAACGACCCACCAACGGGTTAATTCAAACTTATTCAATTTGAACAAACAAAATCGTGCTTTGTCTTAAGTTTGGCTACTTATAGCCTCAAAGTACCGGTGTGTGCAATTCAACCAGTAGCAAGTAGTAGGATTTTCACTAACTGTGGCTGCCAACGCCGATTGTAACAAACTAGCGTGAACAACTTAATGGCGGATAAAAGTTATGTTTTATTTTAAATATAAACAAGCAGTGAAAGAAAGTTAAAAGTTTTCATTAGATTTGAAATAAGCTAAAATCAGCTTTCAAAATAAGTGAAATAAAAATTGGTTAAAACATTAGTTATTTAATGACACTTTAGTTAAATTAAATTAATTAAATTTATAAGAATTTTGTGGTGGTGCTTGGGTAGATTTTAACATTTTTTTTTTAGAAAACCGCTCATTCAAGAAACGAAAAGGCCTTGGAGTGACTTGGAGTGAACAGTAAGTTTTTGAACATTTTTTTTTGTTGGGTTTTTTTTTTTTTTTGGAATTTTCCTACATACATATACATATCTACTAAATGTTGCCACAAATAAATTTAATTAATAAATAAAATTAAAAATAAATAAATAAATAAATTAATAACCAATCGTAGATTTAGGTAGTTATACAATATTAGGATTAATAACAAAATTTTTTATTATTCTTAATATGCCAACACTTAATTTAATTTTTAAATGAAATAAATAACCTCGATAATGAAGTAACGGTTTTTTTTTATAAAGGGAAAAGTGTTTTCTTTGCGCAGCGATGATTAAAGTGTAATTTTTTTTTGGTGCGATTGTTTTTTTTGGTAGAACTGCAAGATGTTGTCAAAACGAACCTCCCATTGAAGGCGAGCTTTCCCTTAGCCAGCGCACCAACAGATGAACAACAGCAGGTCTTTCACCACAATCTTCAATTTCAGGTGCCAACAATAAGCATTTCGATACATATGCCACTACCGAATCCTCCTCAGTCATTTTCAGTGAAAAATATTGCTCATACAAATTCATAATTCTTACCTCTCTTTTCACCTTGTGTAAATTTTCAATTTTTTTGTAAATTTCTTTTGATGTTGTACAGCCTAAAATGTGGTTTGCTTGGTCTTCGTTCATTGAAGCAAGCAATATCGATGTTGCCTTGCCATCTTGCTGCATCCATTTCTGTTTTTCGCCTTTTTCATTTGGCATTAAAGTTTCACCATTCACTACGTCCAGCAAACCTTGTGCACGTATAATACCGCCTTTACTTGAAAATCCCATAACTTGAAATTCGTCCCATCCAAGCGATGATTCAAGAAAATTTGCTCTTTTGATTTCGACGCCATTATACCATATAGACAAAACCGCGTTTAACTTTCACTTTATATTACAATGCAAACACGTGTTCTGGGCCCATAACCTATTGAATTTATTATAACGCAGTTGTTGTTTCTTGTTGTTTATTCAATAGAAGTTTACAAAGGAATGAACAAAAAATAAAATGACATTTTGATTTAACTCATACAGTACTACATTGATTTGCGCAAGGCCAAACCATACACAGTACTACATTGACTTGAAGTAGACAATGCAAATTTTAACAATCACTGTTATTGAAATGAAAATTATATCGAGCTATTAGGGCCCTAAAATTTACTTTGCGGGAAGAAGTAAACCAAAGCGTCCAGAACTATTTAAGTGATCTCTTGGCAACCAAGAGGACAGATTTTTTTTGGTGGAAGTATTCGCACCACATGAAGAAGATAATTATTTCGTGCTATCCCAGCAAATGGATGATGGTTTACTATAAAGTATAATTGGAAGAAAGTTAAGAATACAATTAAAAATTGCATAAGCCCGAAAAAGGCACCAGGACAGAATGTCGTGCGAGGAAAAGAATATTGTTCTG